>JAULJL010000045.1:1205000-2405000 GCA_030761205.1 Fremontodendron californicum | reverse complement strand
AACGATACCTTATTAGTCATGTGTTATCTCGAGTCTTGGTGAAAGTCGATTTTAAATTTGGTGTTTAAAAATAATTCCCTTAAAAAAATCATATTTATCCGAAATTTATTAATATAAAATTTCCTATATTTCCCGACAAACTCGGCAAAATATGGAATTTTTCCTTATTTTGAAATTCTCCGAATCATCCTCGTTTTTTGAGAAAAAGGATATTCCGTTGTTAATGATAATTGATGATATTCTCTCCGGCAGACCCAACAGAGAACTCATGAATTATTTTAACTCGAGAATAACTTTGCTTTATTAAAAATCTTTACTAATTCTTCATGCATTTTAAAATCATAAAAAACAACCATGAATATGCAAAAATATAAATAAGATAAAAATTAAACAAAAATGCATATTTATCATGGCATGGCAAACATTTTATTATGACATGGTAAAAGAATTAATGACAGGACATGCTTGACATGGCAAGATCTAAATGACATGACATATGAATTAATGACATGGCAAATCCTATTATGACATGACAAAAGAATTAGAGACATGACATGCTTGACATGGCAAAATATAAATGACATAGCCAAAGGGATGAACGACATGGCAAAATCTAAATGACATGGCAAAAGAATTAATAACATGGCATATGAATTAATGACATGGCAAATCCTATTGTGACATGGCATGCTTATCATGGCAAACATTTCATGACATGACAAATATTAACATGGCATATATGACACAAGCATTGATCATAAAAATGACATTATCATAGAATATTCACAATCACATCATATTATGAATAACAACATGAATATTAGATCATAAAATGACATCATCATGGAATATTCATGTACATGGAAATTGCATGATTAAAATTGCAAATATAGCTATCATGGAATATGCTCACATCATCATTTTGAAATTGATTTTTCATGTGAGGAATCACACAAATGGCATATGTCGAAAAATATTACCGTACTCCCCGGCAAACCCAGCAAAGCTTGAAAAATAATTCTTTCATATGACATTTATATGATTCCGAATAAAACAAAATCCATGCTTTACGATTTCATAACCAAGTGCGTTGAATAATTTCCTAATCTCCCCGGCAAATGCGGCAAAGGTTAGGAACTAATTCTCGCCAAATGTTTAGGAAACTGAGAAGCATATTTTTCTGCCAAATTAAATTAAAACAAATATTAAAATATGCAATGCATGAAGATGTATTTCTCCCTTGAAGTAAGGATATCCGTATACCTAAAGAAGGTATCCGACTACCTTTGAAAGAAACTTAAATTGGATCTTTAAACCGAATGACTTTGGGCTCGAATTTAAAAAATTTGGAACTTTTGGATGAAAAAAAGAGGCCTTGGTCGAAACCCCCCTCTAAAAAGGCTATAGTTTTCCTATTTGTTTTCTTAAACCCGGGTTGACTACCCATGACCCGACTTTTGTAAAATCAATTTTTGTCCTTGAGATGACATGGAAATCAACCTAAAACAGTAGCTAATGACTCCAATCAGCCCCTCCTTTCTACAAATAAAAATAAAAAAATTTATTAGTTTAGAAAAACTCAATTCTGACTCCCAAACCAGTTTTGAAAAACCATTTTTTTACCCTTTATAAAAAATTTAAATTTTTTTGAAAAATCAGTTTAGACTTGAAACATGAAGATATTTATGAGGAAAAATTAGTTTTATTTTTGGACTAAAAATGCTTTTACAGAAATTGTATTAAAATCAGAACAGGAGACTAAATCAGTTTTACTTAAAACCATTTTTCCAACCTTGATAAAAAAATTCTAAAAATCATGGAAAAAATAACAGGGGCTTCTATAAGGGTCTACTAAATGTGGTTAAAAACTCTTTTTATTTTGACAAAAGGAACTTAGTGAAAAAATTGCTCAAAGTTAGGGTATCCAACTTAAACTATCACCTTTTCAACTAGTATACACAAGAGACTTTGGCTAGAAACCATTGATTGGCCTTAACGAAAAATCAAGTTGAGAATGGCATGAATGCATGATTTTACAGCCAAACAAACATATGAAAATGATCAATAATGAGCTAAAAAATAAACAAGCAAAGGAAAAATCAAGGTTGGCTCAATGATTGGTTCCTTTGGACATATATAGTCCCACCTAACCAAAACCACTTGATAAAAATCTAGATCCTCAGGCTTCTCAAACCTTTTATTTGATTTTTTTAAAAGAAAAACCAAAGGAGAAAATATATCCTACCACAATGGTGAAACCCACAATCAACAAGCAAGCAAGAAAATCAAACAAAGACAAGCATAATAAAGCCTTCTAGGTTTCGGCCATGGTGAAAATATGTTGAAAAATTTTATCAACTTTGTTATTTTGTAAAGAATAAATAATAAAGGAAAGACAACCTTTAGAAATTTATTTTGAAAACCTTTTATTCAACAAACAAAGTTAACAATCACATGGAAAAAGAAGAGAAAAAGAACATGAAATCAAAGAAAATAATTAAAGAAGAAGAGAGGAAATAGCTACCTAGCAAAGCTTTCCAAATCAAGTACTAAAACTTCTCCTTCTTTCTCTCTTTTTCTTTTTCTCCTTTCTTCCTCCAAGAGTGTAGTGAAAATATGCCTTTGAAAAAAAATGACTTCTCCTCTCCTCTATGGCTGATTCTCTCTTTATTGTAGAGAATGCTCATTTTGTTTTAGCCTTTAGTCATGCTTTGCATGCTCTCCCAACATCTTTGCCACATGGCTATTTCTTGTCCCCTTTTTGCATGATGCTTTCCTTAAATTAAGAGTCTTATTCATCTCTTATTGGCCAAGAATGCCACATATGCAAGTAGTGGAGAATCTTGTCCTTCATTTTAAGAATGTTATCTTGCTATTCAGTCTTGGCCATTTGATTAGGATGATCAAACCTCCATCTCTTTCTCCATCAGCTAGCTAAAAATAGTCTGGAATTTTTCAAGACATTCCTCTTTTTTTTTTTATTTACAAGATGATCCTCTTCGGTTTTTTTGATAAAATTATATTTTGTCCCTCAAACTTAATTTATCTGCAAATGAATCCCAATTTTGGATTTTTCTTTTTTAATCCATCCCATCCAATATAAAACTCAGTTCTGCAGGATTTCATAATTTTTCGAGCTCGTTTTCCATTTTTTCGAGATTTTCCTCTAAAATTTTGGTTTAGTGCCCCCAAACTTTTTCTATTTCCATTTGAGCTCGATTCCATTTTTTTATTCTCCAATCCACTCCATCAATTATAAAACTTAGTTCTAGAAGTTTTCATAATTTTTCCAGCTCATTTTTTATTTTTCCTGAATTTTTCTCTTAAAATTTCGGTTTAGTGCCCCCGAACTTTGTCTATTTCCATTTGAGCTTCTATTCCGGATTTTTATTCTCCAATCCCTTCCATCAAATTAAAACTTAGTTCTAAAATTTTTCGCAATTTTTTTAGCTCGAATTCTATTTTTCTCAAATTTTTCAAAATTGCACTTTAGCCCTTGAAACTTCGGTTTTATTCGAAACGGACCAAAATTTTGGATTTTCTTTTTCCACTACCTTTATCACATATTTAATTGGAGTTAAACCAAAAATGCCGAATTTTTACATCAAAATTCCTCTCCGATTTGGTTTTTCCCTTTTTCCTTAAAATTGGGAATTTCCGTCTTTCTTGTTTCTCCTTCAATCGGCTCTTCCTTGGGATCCACTTCAAAGTGGGACTTGGGTTATTTTTATTTATTTATTATTCATTAACTGGGGGCTTCAACGTCACCGAATTAGACCATTTTGGTAGTTTTCTCTAAATTTGTGAATTTCCTATTTATTCATTAAATCTTTATTTTCCTTTTTCTCATCAAGCCACATCTTCCTTCAACTCCGCTTCAAAAGTGGATCTTTCAATATCCATATTTATTGATCTTATTCCATTTGGAACCTCCAATTTTGTCCAATTTGATCATTTATGTACTTTTTCCCAAATTTGCAAAATTTCCCATTTTTCTCGAAAATGGAAATTTCCAATTTTGTCCACTTCTTCCTCCGATGGATTCTTCTTGGTAAAATTTGAACTTGAGATATCCTTTTTTATTGATCTTCCTTCAATTTGAAGTTTCAATTTCATTCAATTCGATCATTTACGTACTTTTCCCTAAATTTGGAAATTCCATGCTTTTTTCCTACACTGAATTTTGCATCTTGTCTTTCAACCTCTTTATCTTCAATTGTAGATCTCCGATTATCAAAATTCCTTCACCATTGTTCAATTCAACTTTGAATCTTGATTTTGACTAAGAGTTGACTTTTGTAGTGATTGACATTTTGGGATTGACTTTTTTAGAGTTGACTTTTTTTGGTTGACTTTTTGTGTGGACCTCCGAATCAGAGTCTTGGAGACCCATCTGTGGAATGGAGGAAGATTCTTTGCATTTCGGGAAGTTGAAAGGAAAATCTGCCTTATTTAGGGGACCCAGACAAAATTAGGTGTCTACATATATATTTGACTTCTCTAAGTTAGTTAAAATTGCTAATTTCATGTCTTCTCTCTGTAGTTAGAAAGCAGTTTTTTCCATAAATTATAAATATAAGATCTGGTTGTTTATACTAAGAGTTGCATTCTTCAGTTTACATTCAATTTTTAATTTTCCTATATTTTCATCTGACAAAAATTAATCTGGTACATCTTTAGGATCGAAATATGGGGTTTAACTGTTTCTTAAATGATTTTTTTCTTTTTTTTAAGGAAAAAAAATCTATAGTAATTTGCATGTTCTCCTGTTGTATAGTCATGACATGCTGAAAAATGTTCTTTAATTATGGCAAGTATTATTATTTTTTTCTTCTCTACAAACATCTAAATTTTTTCTAAGTGATATTAATAATTTATTTATTTTTATCCAAATCTCAAATTACCAACAGAATATTCCGTCGGTAATTTATTACTACCAACAAAAAATTTCGTCGGTAATTCATTATTACTGACGGAGCACTCCTTCGGTAATATTTCATCGGTAAAAGTATAACCGAAGAAAAAAAAATTTTGACAGATATCTTATCACCAACTTAAGAATTACCGACGGATATTTTCGTCGATAAAAGGCTTTACTGAGGGAATACGGACTTTTACCGACGGAAAATAGCATCGGTAAAAGTCCGTTCTCTTGTAGTGAAGCAAATATCAACCACAATGAGTCAACCACAACCAAATATCAACTACAACCAAATATCAACTACAACCAAATATCAACCACAACCAATCAACCATAATCAAAATTCATCACAAAAAATCTACTGAACTACATAACTAACAAATTAAAGCATAACTAAAATAAAATTTTAAGAGTACTTAATTAATTTAACCATTAAATGTACTAAAGTAGTTCATAAGTTAAATTGTGTCAGGATAATAGGTAAAATAATCCTAACCTATTATAAATCGTACTTGAACCATAAATGTTAGTTGAGATAAATATTAAAAGTTTGGAAATATTCATTAAAACATACTCCAAATCAAGTATCATCTTTAGCATCTCCACTGAGTTCATCTACATCATCACTGAGCTCTCCACTCAATCCATTATCCTCAACATCATCACCATGAGCTACTGGTGAAACCCTCGATGTTGGTGGATTGGAAACTTGAATTCCCATATCTCTTAAAGCATCTTGCAGGCGAGGTACTAGAATTTCATCTAATCGTTGCATTACTTGATTTAAAATTTGATCAACATGCTTAGTCTGAAGTGGAGGACATTTAGAAGCAGCTGGAGTAGATGAAGATGACCTCGAAGGACGAGTAGTGCCAAGTATATTTCGAGAGTTCTATCTTTCAATCCCATGCAAGTGACCTTGACCTATGCCACCAACTGTTTGACGTCATGTGTTAGCATCAAATTGGGGTTGTGAAGGAGTATCACCATACTTCTCAACCAATGCAGCATCATATCTCTCCTACAACAATATAAGGTCACAGTTTGTTGAACATTTTCAAAATAACAATGGGATAGAATCCCACATTGGAAAAGAATAAAGGCAATGATGTTCTTTAAATATAGAGAAGTTTATGGCTTTAGTAGTTGGACACATATGGGCTTAAGTGCAAATTGACCGTGGCTAGGCTTGGATGGCCTAATATTATATTATATTATATTATATTAAATTAATATTAATATTAATATTAATATTAATATATTATAATGGCACTTGGCACTTAGGCACTTGGCACGTGAGCATGTAGCTAATAAATAATTTTTTATTTATTTTTAATTTTTTGTTTTAGACAAAAGTAAAAGCTGATCGATTTTATTTAATAATCAGATTTGTTCAATCTGAACAAATAATTGTGTCTACACAATAAGATGTCTGTCAGTTTCAAACAGACAGATTCATTCAGACAAGTCATGTCTGTACAAGAAGCTGTCTGTCTGTTTGAAACAGATAGATTTATTTAGTCAAGTTGTGTCTATATGAACAGACATGTAATAGCCTATAAATGCTTCTCTGGTTTTCAGAAGTGAAGATACTGAAAACAATATTTTCGTTTTTATTCTCCCTCCTTCTTCAAGATATTTCTCAGATTCTTCTATAAAGGATTGCTGCAGAAATTCTTTGTAAAAGTTTGATAGTTTTGTTATACACTGCTCAGTGCTCAGTGGATTGGTTTCATCAGTACAATACGAAATCAGTCATTGGGCTTCATTGTATCCTTGAGGTTTATACGCTGGTAACTCCTTTGCACACCTACGGTATGGGCGAATAAAACCTTAAAGATAGTGGCATTGATACACGCCTTGAAGCCTTGTTCGTTTTGATTCCAGAAGTTTTGTTCTAACAATTTTAAGGTTTAATTTTGGTTCAACTACTAAAACTACAACACTAAGGGAGTTAGCTTCCAATTTTGTGAAACTGGATCGATTTGATGATGGCAATTTTCGAAGATGGCAGAAGAAGATGCCTTTCTTACTTTCAACTTTGAAAATTGCTTATGTTCTGAATACTCCCAGACTAGAAGAAAATGAAACAGAATCTGTTGCTGCAACCTGAGAAAGACAGAAATGGGACAATGCAGATTACATGTGCATAGGCCATATTTTGAATGGTCTGTCAGATGGCTTGTTCGATACTTACCAGAACGAGGCTACTGCAAAGGAGTTGTACGACAAATTCGAGACTAGGTATATGACAGAAGATGCAACAAGCAAGAAGTTTCTTGTAAGTCGTTTCAATAATTATCATATGGTTGGATGATCTGTTATTGAACAACTTCATGAAATTGAAAGAATGATTAATCAGTTTAAACAATATAAGATTAATATGGATGAAACTATTATTGTGTCCTCCATTATAGACAAACTTCCTCCATCTTGGAAAAATTTTAAAGTAGTCTGAAACATATGAAGAGGATATCACTCTTGAAGCTTTGGCTAATCATCTTCGGATTGAAGAGGAATACAGAAAACAAGATTAGAATTATGATTCTGGAAATGCCAAAGTACATGTTATGGAGGAAGGGCAGACCACTAAACCTTCCAAAAGAAAGTTCAAACAGATTGCAAGTGCACCTAAATTCAAGAACGAATTCAAGAAGAAACAGAAAGGCTCATGCTATCATTGTGGAAAGCCTGGAAATTTCAAGAATGAATGTCGGTTCTTAAAGAAGAAATATACTTCTTTAAAAGCTGGTGCTATCAAAAAATTTGTGGCCATGATTTCTGAAGTTAATATGGTTGAAGAAAATAATGCATGGTGGATTGGTTTGGGAGCAACTAAACATGTATGCAAGGATAAAAGCATGTTCACAAAGTTCGTACCAAGTGAACATGATAGTGTCTTATACATGGGAAACTCTTCTATAGCAACTATTAAAGGCAAAGGGTCTGTTGAACTAGAATTCACTTCTGGAAAAGTTTTAACTTTGAATGATGTATACTATGTACCAGAAGTTAGGAGGAATTTAGTGTCTGGAAGTCTATTGAATAAGTTTGGTTTTAAACTTGTATTTGAGGCAGATAAGTTTATTCTGTCCAAGGGAGGAACTTTTGTTGGGAAAGGGTATATGTATGAGGGTATGTTCAAACTCAATGTTATTAATAATAATAAGAATGTTGTTTATGCTTATATGGTTGAATCTTCTTTATGGCATTATAGATTAGGCCATTTGAATTATAGAAAATTAAATGACATGTATAAGTTAGAATTGATTCCTGTTTTTAATAATAACATTGAAAAATGCAATACATGCATGTTGACTA
The DNA here is from genome assembly GCA_030761205.1 of Fremontodendron californicum. Lineage (NCBI taxonomy): Eukaryota > Viridiplantae > Streptophyta > Magnoliopsida > Malvales > Malvaceae > Fremontodendron > Fremontodendron californicum. The sequence goes on along the minus strand of JAULJL010000045.1, from coordinate 2,396,758 downwards.
AGATAACTAGAAATCCTTTTCCTAAAGTTCAAAGAAAAAAAAATGCTTGAATTAGTACATAGTAATGTATGTGATTTGCATAGTACTCCTTCATTGAGTGGAAAGAAATATTTTGCAACATTTATTGAAGATTCTTCTAGATATTGTTATGCATATTTGTTGCATTCAAAGGATGAAGTACTTGATAAATTTAAAATTTATAAATCTGAACTTGAGCTTCATTGTGAAACTTTTATCAAGTGCTTAAGATCGGATAGAGGTGGAGAATATTATAGTCTAAGCTATTTTGAATCCACCGGGATAGTCCATAAAGTTTCAGCACCATACACACCACAACAAAATGGTGTGGCTGAAAGGAAAAATAGGGTCTTGACTGAAATGGTAAATTCTATGTTATCATATTCTGGTCTTGGACAAGGTTTTTGGGGAGAAGCTGTATTAATAGCTTGTCATATATTAAATAGAGTTCCTAACAAGGAAACTAAAATAACCTCATATGAACAATGGAAGAAAAAGAAACCAAACCTTGATTATTTGAAGGTTTGGGGCTGTAGAGCTATAGTTAAAATTTCGGAACCTAAAAGGAAAAAGTTAGGTGAAAGAGGAATCGAATGCATATTTATCGGATATGCACATAACAGTAAAGCATATAGGTTCATGGTAATTGAACCAAATGATTCAATTTCAATTAATACTGTTATTGAATCAAGAGATGCAATTTTTGATGAAACTAGATTTAAATCTGTTTCAAGACAACTACAGCCACTACAATTAAATCATTCTACAAATGAGAAAGAAATTCCATTGGAACAAAGTGAAAATGATGAACCTTGTCAAGAAATAAGGAAAAGCAAAAGGATTAAAAAGACAAGAGATTTTGGACCAGATTTCTTTATGTTCCTTGTAGAAGGAAAAGGTGAAAGCATGGACAGTAAAATTCCTTATTGTTTTAATGCGGAATCTGACCCTGTTACATATGAAGAGGCAATGAAATCTCAAGATTCTTCTTTCTAGAAAGAAGCAATAAATGATGAGATGGATTCAATAATGGGAAATAAAACTTAGATCTTAGTTGATCTTCCACCAGGTTCCAAACCAATAGGTTGTAAATGGATTTTCAAAAAGAAATTAAAGGTGGATGGAACCATAGACAAATTTAAAGCAAGGTTGGTAGCCAAAGGCTTTACACAAAAGCAAAGAGATGACTACTTTGATACTTATGCTCCAGTAGCTAGAATTGCTACAATTAGACTCTTAATTTCACTTACCTCTATCTATAATTTGGTTATTCACCAAATGGATGTTAAGACATCATTTTTAAATGGTGAATTAGAAGAGGAAGTATACATGGAACAACCAGAAGGGTTTGTTATTTCAGGTCAAGAGCATAAGGTTTGTAAGCTTGTTAAATCCTTATATGGGCTCAAGCAAGCACCAAAGAAATGTCACCAAAAATTTGATGATGTTGTTTTAGCTAATGGCTATACAATAAATGAATATGATAAATACATATATAGCAAATTTTAAAATTGCAAAGGAGTCATAACTTGCTTGTATGTAGATGACATGCTTATATTTGGCACGGATTTGGAACAAGTTGAGGATACAAAGAAATTTTGGTCAAATAACTTTGCAATGAAAGATATGGGTGTAGTGGATGTTATTCTCGGAATTAAAATAATCCGAGATGAAAACACCATAGCATTGACACAATCACATTACATCGAAAAAGTGCTTAAAAAGTTTGATCTCTTTGATTGTATACCAGCATCTACACCTATGGATCCTCAAACAAAATTAATATCAAATGCTGTTAGGAAAATTGATCAGATGCAATATGCAAGTGTAATTGCTTGTCTTATGTATATAATGACATGTACAAGGCTAGATATTGCATTTGCTATTAGGAAATTAAGTAGGTACACAAGTAATCCAAGTAATTTGCATTGGCAAGCAGTAAATAGAGTACTTAGGTACTTAAAGAAAACAATTAACTATGGACTATGCTATAGTGGATATCCTTCAATTCTAGAAGGGTATTCGGATGCTAGTTGGATTACAAGATTGGAAGATCATGCTTCTACAAGTGGATGGATCTTCATTCTTGGTGGAGGTGCTATTTCTTGGGGTTCCAAGAAACAAACATGTATAACAAATTCCACCATGGCAGCCGAGTTTATTGCATTAGCTGCTACCACTAAAGAAGCTGAATGGTTAAGGAATTTATTATATGATGTACCTATATGGCCTAAACCAATTTCACCAATTTCTATCCGTTGTGATAGTGAAGCTACTCTAGCAAAGGCATATAGCCAAGTATATAATGGAAAGTCTAGACATATTGGGTTGAGACATAGTTTTGTCCGACAATTAATTTCTGATGGAGTGATCACTGTAACCTTTGTAAGGTCAAGTGAAAGCTTGGCGAATCCTTTAACTAAGAGTCTTGCTGGAGATATAGTAAATAAGACCTCAGAGGAGATGGGACTCAAGCCCATAAATTGAAGTCAGCCATGATGGAAACTCGACTCAACGCTTGGTATAACGTCAAGTCTTGAGTTCAATGAGACAAAGTACATCATCTTTATGTGACTGCTAGCACTATAAATATATATAATATTCCATCCCAAGTAAAAGTGCTAGGTACCCGTAATGGTAAAGGAAGGATGAGCAATATACTCTTAATAGACCCATAACATAAATATGCTAGAGTGTTATAGTTACAGGAACACTCTCGATGGGATCTACCTATGTGAGTGTGAAGTGTGGAAGCTTCTAGGAGTTCAAGGGCTTGGCTCTAACAGCACTCATGAAAAGAGGACACAGACACATGGCCATAAAAGTGTCCTCCGAATATTGTGCATTGACTGGTGTTGAAATCTTTGTGTGAGACGTGTTCGGTTATTCAAATGGAATAGCTGGTTCAAAGCTTAGTCTACCATGCAATTTCGATTAACTTTATCGTGTTTTCACTAAGTGAAGGTTCAATCGTAAGACACATTCATTTATGCAATTGATTTCCAAAATTATTAAAATCTGGATTATTTTGAAAATAGGGGGAGATTGTTGAACATTTCCAAAATAACAATGGGATAGAATTTCACATTGGAAAAGAATAAAGGCAATGATGTTCTTTAAATATAGAGAAGTGTATGGCTTTAGTAGTTGGACACATATGGGCTTAAGTGCAAATTGACCATGGCTAGACTTGGATGGCCTAATATTATATTATATTATATTAATTTAATATTAATATATTATAATGGCACTTGGCACTTGGGCACGTGCGCATGTAGCTAATAAATAATTTTTTATTTTAGACAAATGTAAAAGCTGCCCGATTTTATTTAATAATCAGATTTGTTCAGTCTGAACAAATAATTATGTCTATACAAGAAGATGTCTGTCAGTAACAGACAAATTCATTCAGACAAGTCATGTCTGTACAAGAAGTTGTCTGTCTGTTTGAAATAGACAGATTTATTTAGTCAAGTTGTGTTTGTATGAACAGACATGTAATAGCCTATAAATGCTTCTATGGTTTAAAGAAGTAAAGATACTGAAAACATTATTTTCGTTTTTATTCTCCCTCCTTCCTCAAGATATTTCTCAGATTCTTCTATAAAGGATTGCTACAGAAATTCTTTTGTAAAAGTTTGATAGTTTTGTTATACACTGCTCAGTGCTCAGTGGATTGGTTTCGTCAGTACAATACGAAATCAATCATTGGGCTTTATTGTATCCTCGAGGTTTATATGCCAGTAACTCCTTTGCACACCTACGGTGGGGGTGAATAAAACCTTAAAGACAGTGGTGTAGACACCTAATTTTGTCCGGACCACTAAAACAGGTATGTTTTCTTCCAAAATTGATGTTTTCGAGTGTAAAAAGACTGTTTTCATCCTGCAGGTGATACTCCGAGACTTAGTTTAAGAGGGCGAGCATAAAAAGTCAAACTTGAAAAAAGTCAACCTCGGAAAAAGTCAACCTCAAAAAAGTCAACCCCAGAAAGTCAACTACTGAAAAAGTCAACCAACTTTGAAAATCAAGATTTTAAGCTCAATTGAAAAATGGCAAAAGAATTTTGATAATCCGAGGTCTACATTGAAAGATATGGAGTTCGGAAGTTGGCATTTGGAGATTCAATAGAAAGGAAACCCTAATCCGAGAAATTTGGGGAAAAGTGCTTAAATGATCAAATTGGTTGAAATTGAAGGTTCCAATGAAAGATAAGAACTGACTACGGGTAATGGAGAAGCCACTTGCAAGAAAAACCGAAAGAAAAGTAAATTCGGGAGAAAACTGAGAATTAGGGTTTTTAGTGGATTTCGATGAAATCGGGAAGAATCGCAGAAATGGCTCGATTTGGAAAGACCAAAGCCCCCAATGGATGAGGAATATTTAAAAAAGGATAGCCCAAGGCTCAGTTTGAAGAAAATATGAAAATCGGACTTGTTTTAAGCAAAATCGGGTTTCGAAGGCAAAAATGGCAAAATTAGAAAATTTGGGAAAAATAGCAAATGGACTCTGAAAATTCTGAAAATTTGCAAATCTCATTTTTAAATCATTTGAAAGAGATTGGCGAAAGAAAATTTTGATTCAGAGTTCGTTTGCAAAATGGCCAAATCCCAGGCTTCTTATGCAGTAATTCAAAAAGGAAAATCCCGAAAAAATAGCAAATGAGCTCCAAATCTTCTAAAAATTTGCAACTCTCATTTTTAAATTATTTCGGGCCTCCTATGCAGTAATTCAAGCCGATAAATCCCGAAAAAATACCAAATGAGCTCCAAAAATTATGAAAACTTCCAGATCACACTTTTTAATTATTTTGAAGAGATTGGTGAAGAAAAATCTTGATTTGGATCTCGTGAAGAAAAATCTTGATTTGGATCTCGTTTAAAAAATGGTAAAATGTAGGGGCATAAAAGGGCATTTTTGGAAGAAAAAATCCAAATAAATAGAAAACGGACTCGGATGAAGGAGGAAGCTTCTGATTTTTCAATCAAATGGCTAAAAATCAAGAGTTAGTTAGAGATTCTCTTTGATCAAGCCATGGTGATTAAGACACATAGGCCAAGAGAGATGTCAACATTATTCTTGAACAGCTGTAATTTGAGAGAGTTGAGATGATAATCTAAAGGTGGCAATTTCATGATTTTTTCACCTTGAATTATTAGCCATTTGATGGAAAATTGGTTACAAAAAATGACAACATCCTTGAGCAATTTAGAGGGGGTTTCGGCCAGCATGTGGGAGAGGCAAAAAATTCATTTTTACATCTTCCTTTTGCTGAGTTCTTTTGGTTTTTACTTGGTTTTTTCTCTCCTTGGTTGAAAGCAAAAAAGAAAAGTTTAGAAAAGAAAGGAAAGGAAAGGAAAGTTTGAAGAGATAAAGCTTGAAATATAGCTTCTTGAGGTTGCTCTTGAGCACCAACTCTTGCACTTTCTTGATTTTCCATTCTTGTTTTTGCTATTTTGATTACTATTTGGTGAGTTTCCATTTTAAATAAATATTTTTTCATTGTTCTTTTTAAGTTCTTCCTTCATCTCCTTTTTGAATATATTTTTTACAATTTTTGTTATATTATACACACCATGGCCTAATGGCCTACATTATTTATTTAAGTTGCTGTTTTGGTTTATTTTACCATATTGTTTATGTTATTTTCTTTGATCTTGGTGTTTTAAATGTTATTTTACTTCATATTCTTGAGTTATATTTTAATTTGGTTGCTTTGTTTGTTGCCATTTATGTTTTAAATATCATGTTTTGCATTTGTAATTTTCTGTTTTCATAACGTTTAAATTTGAGCATGTTTTAGATTTAGTATATCAAGTGTTTGTGAAAATGTTTGTGTGGTATTTGCATGATTTGAGTTTTATATCTTAGTTGAGCATGTTCTAGAATTAGTATATTAAGTGTTTGTGAAAATGCTTGTGTGGTTTTTGCATGATTTGAGTGTTATATTTTAGTTGAGCATGTTAGTATACCAAGTGTTTGTGAAAATGCCATGCTTGTTGGAGCTTGAGGCCATTTGGCTACTCCATGTGTTTTGCATTGTGTGTTGCATTTTTGCCATGTTAGTTGGTAGGTTTTTGTATTTGCATGACATTTGATTTAGTTTTGCATGCTAATATACCAACTGTTTGTGAAAATGCCATGTTTGCTAGTTGCATTATTCCATTCGGCCACCCTTGAATTTTTGCATTTTATGTGCATTCTTGCCATGTTAGTTGATAGGTTAGCATTCGCATGATATTTGGTTGAGTTTTTGGGTTTAAGCATGCTTTGTGTTTGTCAAAATGCCATGCATATTTTAGTAATTAGGTTTGGTTCATCTGCCATGCATGTTCATGCATTTTAGGTCTAGGTTGCATTAATTGCCATGCAAGTTCATTTAGGTCTAGGTCACTATATGAATGCCATGCATTTTTTCATGACATTTAGATTTAAGCTCATGCATTTCATGCACTATGTTTGCTGTATTGTTTCATGCATTTCATGTTGAGGGCACTTAAATAATGACTTGAGCCAATTAATGGTTCAAAGTCATGCTCTCTTGAGCACACTTGTGGAAAATTAAAGTTTGTCAAATTGATTATTCTACCTTTGTGATTTTTTTTACTTAGCCAATTTTTATCTAACTTTCAAAAAGTCCTAGCTACTGTTCGTGAGTCATTTTGTGAGACTTAAATATTTTTACTTTGATTTTTAAATGATTTTATCAGAGGCAAAAATGTATTTTGGCAAAACAGTTTTTTCACCCAGTTTTTGTACTTTTGCAATTTTTCTGGGCATCCGTCTTTAATCAAAAAATTAAGCTAATTTTTTTCCATGTAGTTTTACATGTCTTGAGTCTCCAGTATCTTTTTCAGAATTTTTTGAATTTCTAAAAATAGGATAAAAAATCGTGGCTTAAAACTGGACAGTGGAGTCAGAATTGAATTTAAAGAAAAATCATTTTTCTATTTTTGTTAAGTTACTTAGAGTGGGCTGATTAGGAGGGTTAGCTACTGCTTAGGGTAGTTTCTAAGCTTTTTGAAACTCTAAAAATGGTTTTTCAAGTCTCGGGTTAAGGGTAGTCAAGTCCGGATTTTTAAACTTGGAAAATTAGAGCCATTTTAAAGAAATTAGCCCAGTTTTTATTTTTAATTCAAGCTTTTCAGAATTGTTTTCAAACAATCACAATGTATTTTGGTTTTAGAATATTTAATTTGACCTATTTTCCTAAGGTGGCCGGATATCTTTTTAGATATATGGATTTCCTTAATTAAAGGAAAAAATACATCTCATGAATTGCATTTTCCATATTCATGCATTTTATATAATATGTGATTCTTGCTATGATAATTTCTATGATATTGTTATGATTTTGAGTTATGTTATATTGTTTATTATATGATTTGGAATATTTCATGATATCCTATGCTTTTTATTTAGTTTTTTTTTTGTCATATTATTTAGCATATACTATGTTCATGCATTATTATTTTCATGCATATTATATGATAGCATTATTTCATATTCCATCTCATTTAATTTATATGCCATATCATTCGTGTTTGCCATGTCATTTAAATTATTTCATTTCATATAAAATATGTTATGTTATGTTACTTAGGTTATTTTATTTCATTTAAAAAATATCATGTTACTTAGGTTATTTCATTTCATATAGAATATGTTATGTTACTTAGGTTATTTTATTTCATTTAGAATATATCATATGACTTAGGATATTGCATCTCATATAGAATATACTATGTTATCTAGGTCATTTCATTTCATTTATAATATATCATATAACTTAGGATATTTTATTTCATTTAGAATATGCTAAGGATATTTCATTTCATTTTAGAATATGCTAAGGCATTTACATTATATCATATCATTTAGGAAGCATTATATTATTTAGATTTTGCTATGTCATTTTATTTATGTCATGCATATACATATTCATATCTTTTAAAATGTTTTCAAAAGGATAATGATTTTTCAATAAAAAAAATAAAGATATTACCGAGTTAAAATAATGTATGAGTTCTCTACCGGGTTTGCTGGAGGGAATATCATCAATTATCATTAGTAAAGGAATATCTTTCTTTCAAAAAAAAAAGAAGAATGATTCGGAAAGTTTTTCAAAACTAATAAAATTTTTTATATTTTGCCAAGTTTGTTAGGGAATATAGGAAAATTTTGAATTTATAAATTTCGGATCATTTTTAATAAAAAATGGAATTATTTTTCTTTAAATTGGAAATTAACTCGAAATACTAAATTTCAAACCAACTTTTTACCGAGACTTGAGATTACACACGATTAATAAGGTACCGATTTATATGGGCGTTGTGGGGGTGCTAATCTTTCCCCACACGTAACCGACTCCCGAACCCGCTTCTTTGATTTCTCTACTTTAAAACGCAGACTTGAAATTGGTTTTTAAAATGTTTTAATTAATTTTTAAAATATTTTATAAAATCGGTTTTAATAGGTGGCCGATCACACCTAGCTAAAAAAGATTGGTGGCGACTTCATGTCTTTTTTAAGGTCATTTTCAAAACCTTCATTTTTCTAGAGGAATTAAGTCGACTTTTCCTCGGTTTTTTTTTTTATGTCACGCTTAAAGAATAATAAAGTCTTGCGATGAGACTCGTTATTTTTTAGGTTACGACAGCTTGGCGACTCCACTGGGGACTATTAGAGAGTTAGGCCTAGAATTAGTCGTGTGTTATCAAAGTAACGGTTTTGTTGGTTTAATTGGTATTTAATTTTACTTCCTATATATTTTTTTTTTATAAAGAGAATTTTGAAAATAATAAAATGTTTTTAAATATGTTCATACTCATGTGCATGCATTTAATTATTGTTCTCTAGTTATTTAAGGTTGTATATTATAATTGCTTGTTGGTTAATGCGTTACACTATTCTTGAATGTTTTTTTTTAAATTGCTTGGGTATTTGGAATAAGGGGTATAGAATAGGTGGTGACAGGTTTGTTTTGTTGCTCCGCACACACTGTATTTGCATTTGCATAACATGAATCCTCCACCCAGGTTCCGTCCTTTTAAGTGGGAGTAAAGTAACTAAGCCTTCGTGATTGATCCTCCGTATGGGCTAGTGAAACACTTTCGGAGTATAAAGTGCCTAATGCCTTCGTGATAATCCTCCCAATGGGCATAGGAAAATATACTCTAACGAATTGAACCCGCTTTTATCGGGGTGCCTTACTAGCCTTCACCGGCGACAGTGAGGAACAATTCGGGACCTTAGAACCGATTCACCTTTATATAATAAACTTAGGCGAAGCCATGCCGAATTTCCTTTAGATATACCTAAAATAGGAACACATGGAGGGACATTTCTAAACCTTTTGTTACCTATTTTACATTCTGAAGAAGTTTTGTAGATCGGGCAACGATGTACGAATATCGCCCGTATTAAATGTGTTAATCCGTCCCAAAGGCACTGTGATACCTATATAAGTAGATATTTGTCGGGGCAAAATATTCATTAATTATTTTTTAAAAAAAAAAAATCCTTTTTCAAGCATTTTTGCATTTTGCACATTTCATACATGTGTGAATAGAGCATGTACATTTTGGTTGTATTATTGATCTCGTTTTTGCAATAAATGGATGGTGATGATTTCATAAAACCGGTAAGTGTTGCATGAACATTTGGACATTGTACCATAGTAAGACCCACTACCCGGGAATTCTTTTGAAAATAATATGATTGGTTTTTCATCAAAAATAAAAAAATAAAAAAATAAAAAACATGTTTCAAAAAAAAAATAATAAATTTGGAGGCAAATCTTGCATAATGAGATTTTTGAATAATCAAGATTTAGGTCCCACCAATTTCGTGTAATCATTGGTTAATTTATTAGTATCATTTTGACATCATGTCACAGTCCTAACATGAATGGTTATTCATTGTAGAATACATTTGTGATATACATGGTCATTTTTTGTACCTACCTTTGTATTAATTCAATTATTCTCTGCATGTATTCATTTTGACATCATAACATGCATGATCATTCGTTCTAGAATACATACATGGTCATTATTTGTATATACTTGTGCATCAATTTATTCATTTTTTTAAATGCATCATGTTGACATTAGATTGCATCCATAGCATACATAGTCATCATAATTTCTCTGTATATGGTCATGCATTAATCGTCAGTATATTCATGCACACAGGAATAGAGCATGTACATTCACAACTGTATCCTTAATCTCATGACATTTTCATTTGCATGAAAGGGGTTCAAGATATGAGGAAGGAATCGGAGGAACGATTGGGTGCTTTGGAATGCAATCAAGAGGAATGTGGACATGAAATCCAGGAAATGAAAGAACAACTCGCCAAATTGCTGAAAATGTTTGAGAATATAGGAAAGAGTAAAGGGGAACTTTCTCAGGGATTTGCATCGCCTTCAGATCAACCAAAACCATTAGGTCTAGAACATACAATCCTTGCTGGACCCTGCACTTGTCAATGCCACAAAGGTTGCAATCCTGATGAAATTATGGACAAAATCGTGAAAATAATTAAACCTGAGAGCCTGATACCAAAGATAGAAACCTTGGATCCTCTACCATACCTGCAAACTGTTCGAGGTCCAAGCCAGAATCCACACCCTACTATGGTCCAATCGTCCATTGGGATGACCACTATGGGATTCCTGAATCCCACTCTATCACCATCAACTCCCAGTTCATATTGTTTCCCTCATCAATCACCTTATCTAGCATCTGGGATAGGAACCTCGAGCTATGTACAACCTCCAAAAGCCCCGTGTCCAAATCCATACCCTTACCTTGTTGTTCCTCCATCTCCCTATGTAAACACTCCGGTTCGAACCTTAGTAACACCACAAAGTATCCCAACTCATAGGTTCAGTGTGACTAAGAAACGACCCTAGGATAAGACTCAAAGGCCTTTTGATCCCCTTCCAATTAGCTACCGGGAGCTTCTCCCTATACTGATCCAAAATCACATGGTTGCCTGTATCCCATTGAAACCCCTGTTACCACCATAACCAAATGGGTATAATCCAAATGCAAGATGTGATTATCACTGTGGAATTGTTGGCCATAACATTGAAGACTGTATAGCATTCAAAAAGAAAGTACAAACTCTTATAAATGCCAAGTGGTTGGATCCAACGACACTGATTGATAAAGGACTGGGAAAGCGCCATTAGGATTGGGAGATTTACAGCATTGAGGTGGAAAGACTTCGGTCTTATATGATGTAATAGGATTTCACTTTTTCAGTAGCCAGCTCTTATAGCCTTAGGATGCTAGGAAGAATAAAGTGCTTGCAAAGACAGTTTTAACCACTGTTCAAATTTTGTAAAACATGGTTTATACCATTGTCAACGTTGATATGGGAATGAATTGATTATGTTTCAAATTTATGAGAGGTTGATGATTAAGTTCCTCCGATTCTTATTTCTTTCGTGATATCTTCCCTTTTTGCATTTTGCATCCGATCAATTATTGGTCATACCATACATTCATACATGTATCATGTTAGCATCAGGTTGCATTTATGCATTCATAATCAGCATGATTTTTCTGTATATATCCATGCATTAATTTGCTTATTACATACATCATGATTAGCATTAGGTCGCATTCATGACACACATGGTTAGCATGATTTTCTTTGTATATACTCTGTATCAATCATTCATTGTTTGCATGTATCATAATTGACACCGTGTTGCATTCATAGGATATATGATCATTCATTGGGAAATATGCTAAAATACACATGATCAGTCATTTCATATATCCATGTGTTGATTTGTTTATTCTTTGTTTGCAACATGTTGGCATTGTGATTGCATTTATTACATACATGGTCAGCATGTTTCCACTATATATGTCCATACATCATATTGTTTAGGCTTCACATGCATCAAATTGCATTCATGGCTCATTCATCATGACATACATTTGGGGGAAAAAAACAGAAGTTGGCTTGGCTTTAGAAGTCTTTGAAAGAATTTCCATTTCAAATCAGAAGAAGTACTGAGTACCCTTTTAATACAGGCTAGTGCTAAGGAGGATGAACAAGTTGCCCGAATGGAAAAAATGGAAAGGGAACAGAAAGAATTGCGAGAATAGCTGGCAAAGTCTCAAGCAGAATCTAAGGATCAGATGACTAAATTGATGGAGCTAATGTCTACCGCAATCAAGGGAAAAGGATACACAGAAAACTTTGTCGCCAGGAAAGGGTTAGAGGCACAAAAAGGCCAGAATGAGGTCGTAATGATTGATGCCCAGAACACAGTCAATGTCCTAAACTCAGATGATCCAGTTGAACAGGCAAAGTTGAAAAGGGTTGCAGTAAATGAGGTTGAGTTGGCATATTCCCAAGGGAAATATCAGTGGCTAGATGAAAGGCTCCGGGTAGTAGAAAATACATATGTATTGGGGAGTTTAGATGCGAAAGAACGATGTTTGGTTTTCGATTTAGTCATTCCTCCTAAGTTCAAGATCCCTGACTTCGTGAAATATGACGGGACGACTGATCCATCAGCCCACATCACTATGTTCTGCCGGAAGATGACAAGTCATATAGAGAATGATAAGCTTTTGATTCACTGCTTTCAGGATAGCCTCAGCGGGTCCGCAATTAGGTGGTATAGTCAGTTGAGCAAGGATCAGATTCGCTCTTAGAATGACCTGGCTAGGGTTTTTCTAAACCAGTACAAGCATATGACCGACATGGCGCCTCACTGTCTCACCTTGCAAAATATGAAGAAAAGAGCTACTGAGAGCTTCAAAGAATATGCGCAACGGTGGATGAGCCTGGCCGCCCAAGTACAATCGCCCTTAACTCAGAAGAAAACCACTGTAATTTTTGTGAATACACTGCAGGCCTCGTACTATGATATACTTGTCGGCAACACCACGAAGAATTTTTCGGACATGGTAATTTCAGGGGAGATGATTGAGAATGCTATCAAGGATGGGAAAATTGAAGAAGAAAGAACGTCCAAAACCAAGAAAAAGGGGGCATCTGAAAAGAAAAAGGAAGATACCCAAATCGTGGAAGGCTTTGCCTCACCTCCCCAATTCTCCTTGTATCAGCCATTTTACTCTACCCTGAACAATGTTTCTCAAGGTTTTCATCCCTACCAACCAATGACTGCAACTACACCAGAATTTACATCTGTCTATCAATTGAACACCCTAGGGAATAATCGAAGGGGACATAAAAAGCAAAAAAGAAATCAGGATGACCCAATTCCTATGACATACAGTGAGCTATTACCTCAACTCATCCAGAATCACTTTGTGACACCCATACAATTAGAGCCTCTGAAGCCCCCTTATCCGAGCTGGTATGATGCTAATGAGTGTTGTGGTTATCATTCTGGCAATCAAGGTCACTCAACAGAGAATTGCCCCGCTTTGAAGTACAATGTCAGGGATCTCATCAAGGCTAGTTCGATAAGTTTTGAAGATGGGAAAGCCAAGTGTCATAAGAAACACGGTGTATGATCATATTAGGTTTTTGACGCATGTAGTTCTATACACTGTGATGATGAAAGCACTTGTCTCATGTTAACATATGCATGAATCAAATGAATTTTGAATTTTAAATGCTTTGTGGTTGTTGTGTTTTAACAATAATTTGAATTTACAAAAACAAGTATTAAGGAATTTTTAATAATGGACAGTCTCGAGAATATTGTTGATCATTGTTAGACATGACCCAACACCCTTCTCCCTCTTTTTTGGGCTTCTCTATGCCTAAACTTTGAATCAAGAACACTTGAAAGACCTAATGCTTCAAGGAATATGAATGATTGGACATCACAAAAAAATAGCATTGTCATTGCAGAGTAAGCAAGGATGTAAATCCTAGTCTAGGCTATTAACAAAGGAACGAACTTTTCAAAAAAAATTCGAACTCCTTGAAATTAAACAAATGAGACATTTTTTCAAGAATCTAGATCATGGTAATTTGATGTGTGTCAAGGCTGTGCCAAAGCCATTCACATCCTTTCCAATAACCACAAAACACCAATTGCCCAAACATCACTTCATGATTGATACCTTGGGACGCCATGACCAAACAAGATTAGCTCATGTCTTAGAGAAAACCTGTCTTTGGGAAATATTTTCCTAGGCACTTCAAACAAACCCAAGATTGAAACTTAGCATTTTCATTGTAAACCTAGATTTGCGATGTTCCTCGCAATGATACAAATTCTCATGGTTAATCAAATTGGGGCATCATATGTGGAAATGATGGATACATGCTGAATAAGGATGGACTAACGCATGAATCATTGGGACATGCGATGAAAAATGAAAAAAGTTTTGGTATCATGCATATGAGAATTCGGATGATTCCAAAGTGCAAAATAAAAATTTGAATATCTATTTCCCCTGGGGATTGCTTTTCAATGTGAATATTTGTGCTTGACATGAGAAATGGCCATCTTTCATATCCCTTTCGCACAAAAAGAAATTATCCAAAGTCACCCCTTTTGAGCCGAAAGAATTCTTTTTTCTTTAAACCCTGATCAAGGATTACCCTCTACACTGGGAGGCAAATGCGAGGAAAGATCTTTTTAAAGATCATTGAGAAATGAGTGACAGCTCAAGGACAGGCACAAAGCAAATGGAGCCCCGAATAAATACGGGCTCACTCTGTCAAAGAAAAAGAAGAGAAAAAGATGGCGAAATGATAGCCAAGAATATGTGTGAAAGACATGGCAAATTAAAAGCCAAAAGCAAGAAAGAAAAAGAGCAAAGTCAAAAGGAAAGAAATGTCCAAGAAGGGACAAATGCTTCAAAGAGAATCCTCCTCAAGAAATGATCCTTGATCTGATTACCCTCAAACAAATATTTTGGGCCTATTTATCCTTTCTTTTTGAACCCTGAGCCATGGCCTACATTACGTGCTTTAAAAATCCATTTTGATCAAGCATGAATATCTAATTTGAAAGGTTTTTCCTCAGATTTTATCGAATTATCATTTCACTAAGGAAGAATTTAGACTTCTCAAGTGTATGGTAGAACAAAAAAAAAAATTGGAAAGAATGGGACTCTAGGGTGAAAACCCAAAAATGGGCGGTCTAAAGTAAAATGAAAATTTTTGATGCCATCTATGAAAGTGCTGATACCACAAAAAGAGAAGGTCATCTTAAAAAAGTGGTTATCGAGGAACATTTAAGAATTCCTGAACCTCCCAAATTGTCAATTCTCATTCAGAGGATTGTCTTCAAAAACTGAAACTTTTGTTCCCAAGATTAAACTTTCAGGTTTAAACATCCCAGCCAATCTTGATGCTTGTCAAAATGCCTTGATATGGAAACTAAAAGAATGTTAAATTTGTTTGGTTCTTAATAAATTCATGATTTATAAAACCTGTTCCATTTGTGAGCCTAGAAGGGATATACATTTTTGTCATGAAGTTTTCCTGGAAAAGCCAGAATCTTGTTATACCAAGCCTTGCCAATCCCAGTTGAAAAAACCAGATTGATACTTAGAGAAATTTCTAACAATGATCATCAGTCTTCAAAAGATTTGTACATCACACATTGTGGGGTTAATATTTTTTGTTCAGAAGTTTTCAAAATGCGAAAACAAATAAAGAGATTTTGAAATAAAATTTTGATGTTGACATGAGACAAGGATTTTTCTAACTCAAAGGTATAAAACTGCAAAGATAGGTCCTGACTTCCAGATATGAGAAGAAGAAATAAAACCCGGTTCAAATCTCTATTGATGAAAGTTTGAAAACTGTTGGGGCAAAGAGAATAGCCAAAATGAATTGAAGATATACTCTGATTTGAAGAGGAAAAATGAATTTGAAAGGCTAAGCCAAAGTCTAGAAAAACAATCGGGGGCATTTGTATCACTCATGAGCACTCATCTCTTTATCAAGCTTTTACATCCGCACAGTGTCGGCAAGCATTTGCATCATTCATGGGTATTTGCATTGGCATTATTCCATAAGCATCTGCATTTTACCTTTACATTTACATTCTTCATGAAATTCGCATTTGTGTCATCTCAAACAATTGCATCATTTCTAGAATCATTGCATTATTGTGTGGTAATTGTAGTTACACTATTTATAAACCAGTTACATGAATACAATTAGTAGGGGCATCTGCATCATGAAACATGGGCATCAATCCAAGCCATTTGCATTTGCACTAAGAAATATTTTACATTTGCACCATGAAGCATGAGCACCTTGTTAAAAGGCATGTGCATCTGCATCATTTCTCAAAGCTTCTGGAGGAGTTATCCAGAATTTTACAATTAGCAAGTCTTTGGTGGTGATAGCCAAAGCTTCTGTAGGAGTTACCCAGAATTTTACAATGAGCAAACCTTTGGTGGTGATAGCCAAAGCTTCTGGTAGAGATATCCAGAATTTTACAGTTTTAAAAGTGAACAAGTCTTCGGTGGTGATAGCTGAAGCCTCTGGTGGAGATATCCAGGGTTTTATAATTTTGAAAAATGAGAAATCTTCTTCTAGAGGAGTTACCCAGAATTATACAATGAGCAAGTCTTTGGTGGGGATATCCAGAATTTTAAAGTTTTAAAAGTGAACAAGTCTTCGGTGGTGATAGCTGAAGCCTCTGGTGGAGATATCCAGGGTTTTATAATTTTGAAAAATGAGAAATCTTCTTTTGGAGGAGTTACCCAGAACATGTGCATCTACATCAAGAAGCATTTGCATCAATCTGAGTTAGTTGAATCTGCATCAAGAAAGTTTACATCAAATCAAGTCATTTACATTTGCATCAAAGACATTTGCGCCAATCTAAGTCATTTGCATCTACATCAAGAAGCGTTTGCATCAACTAAAGACATTTGCATTTGCATCATGAAACATTTGCATCATCTCTTAAAGCTTTCAGGTATAATCGAACTCGTTTTGCTTCTCAAATGAGTCGAGCCCCGAGATCATCGTCGAGATACTTTCTTTTATATGAACAAGTCTTCGGTGGTGATAGCTGAAGCCTCTGGTGGAGATATCTAGAGTTTTAAAATCCTTTGAAAAGGTAGAAAGTCTTCTGTGGTGATAGCTGAAGCTTCTGGAGGTGATACCCAGAATTTTTACAGTTTTAAAATGAGCAAGACTTTGGTGGTGATAGCCGAAGTTTCTGGAGGAGATACCCAGAATTTTAAACACAGCTGAGAACAAGACAGGTTAAGGCCCCGAGACCATCGTCGAGGTCATTTCTTTTCTTATAAATCGAATTCCTTAAGATGAGTCGAGCCTCGAGATCATCGTCGAGGTACTTTTTTTATTATGAACAAGTCTTTGGTGGTGATAGCTGAAGCCTCTGGTGGAGATATCCAGAGTTTTAAAATCCTTTGAAAAGGTAAAAAGTCTTCGGTGGTGATAGTTGAAGCTTCTGGAGGTGATACCCAGAATTTTTACAGTTTTAAAAATGAGCAAGAGTTTGGTGGTGATAGCCGAAGCTTCTGGAGGAGATGCCCAGAATTTAAAACACAGCTGAGAACAAGACAGGTTAAGGCCCTGAGACCATCGTCGAGGTCATTTCCTTTCTTGCAAATCGAATTCGTTTCCTTAAGACGGGTCGAGCCTTTATTAGTCAGGGAATTCAATTTAAGGACAAAATCTTCAATTTACTGTTTAAAAAAAATGAAAAAAAAAGGAAAAAATAAAAAAAAAAGGAAAAAAAATAGAAAAATGAAAAAATGAAAAAATAGAAAATGAAAAATGAAAAAATGATAGAAGAATGAAAAAGAAAACCCCTTTCCCTTTCCTTCACATGTGATTTCACTAACCGTACAAAATTAGTGTCGGTTTATCTTTGCCTGATTCCTGATTCTCAGTAATAGCCAAAAAAGGGCAGCTGTAGACACCTAATTTTGTCCGGACCACTAAAACAGGTATGTTTTCTTCCTAAATTGATGTTTTCGAGTGTAAAAAGACTGTTTTCATCCTACAGGTGATACTCCGAGACTTAGTTTAAGAGGGCAACCATAAAAAGTCAAACATGAAAAAAGTCAACCTCGAAAAAAGTCAACCTCAAAAAAGTCATCCGTAGAAAGTCAACTACTAAAAAAGTCAACCCACTTTCAAAATCAAGATTTTAAGTTCAATTGAAAAATGGCGAAAGAATTTTGATAATCCGAGGTCTACAT
The DNA here is from genome assembly GCA_030761205.1 of Fremontodendron californicum. Taxonomy (NCBI): domain Eukaryota; kingdom Viridiplantae; phylum Streptophyta; class Magnoliopsida; order Malvales; family Malvaceae; genus Fremontodendron; species Fremontodendron californicum. The sequence continues at coordinate 2,378,582 of JAULJL010000045.1, read as the reverse complement.
TGAAAGATATGGAGTTCGAAAGTTGGCATTTGGAGATTCAGTAGAAAGGAAACCCTAATCCAAGAAGTTTGGGGAAAAGTGCTTAAACGATCAAATTGGTCGAAATTGAAGGTTCCAAATGAAAGATAAGCACTGACTACGGGTAATGGAGAAGCAACTTGCAAGAAAAACCAAAAGAAAAGTCAATCCGGGCGAAAACCGAGAATTAGGGTTTTTAGTGGATTTTGGTGAAATCGGGAAAAATCACAAAAATGGCCCGACTTGGAAAGAACAAATCCCCAAATGGATGAGGAATGTTTAAAAAAGGATAGCCCAAGGCTCAGTTTGAAGAAAATATGAAAATCGGACTTGTTTTAAGCAAAACTGGGTTTCGAAGGCAAAAAAGGCAAAATTGGAAAATTTGGGACAAATAGCAAATGGACTCTGAAAATTTTGAAAATTTGCAAATCTCATTTTTAAATCATTTGAAAGATATTGGCGAAAGAAAATTTTGATTCGGAGTTCGTTTGCAAAATGGCCAAATCCCGGGCTTCTTTTGTAGTAATTCAGAAAGGAAAATCCCAGAGAAATAGCAAATGAGCTCCAAATCTTCTAAAATTCTGCAAATCTCGTTTTTAAATTATTTGGAAGAGATTGCCGAAAGAAAATCTTGATTCGGAGTTCGTTTGCAAAATGGCCAAATCCCGGGCCTCCTATGCAATAATTCAAAAAGATAAATCCCGAAAAAATAACAAATGGACTCCAAAAATTCTGAAATTTTGAAAATCTCATTCTTAAATTATTTTGAAGAGATTGGCGAAATAAAATCTTGATTCTTAGTTAGTTTGCAAATGGTCAAATCTCGGGCCTCCTATGTAGTAATTCAAGCCGATAAATCCCGAAAAAATACCAAATGAGCTCCAAAAATTATGAAAACTTCCAGATCACACTTTTTAATTATTTTGAAGAGATTGGTGAAGAAAAATCTTGATTTGGATCTCGTGAAGAAAAATCTTGATTTGGATCTCGTTTAAAAAAATGGTAAAATATAGGGGCATAAAAGGGCATTTTTGGAAGAAAAAATTCAAATAAATAGAAAACGGACTCGGATAATTTTGAAAACTTCTAGAACTTAATAATTTATTATTTTGGAAGTATTAAAAAAAAGAAAAATTGAATTTGGAGTCCGTTTGATATTTATTAGCATCCAGGGGGCAAAACGGTCATTTCACCCAAGCAACCGAAAAGGGCTTCTTTGGGCTCCTCAAAAAATCAGATTTGGGCTGAAAAAGAGAAGTGCTAGCCTTCCGAGGCCCAAAGGAAGGAGGAAGCTTCTGATTTTTCAATCAAATGGCTAAAAATCAAGAGTTAGTTAGAGATTCTCTTTGATCAAGCCATGGTGATTAAGCCACATAGGCCAAGAGAAATGTCAACATTATTCTTGAACAGCTGTAATTTGAGAGAGCTGAGATGCTAATCTAAAGGTGGTAATTTCATGATTTTTTCACCTTGAATTATTAGCCATTTGATGGAAAATTGGTTACAAAAAATGACAACATCCTTGAGCAATTTAGAGGGGGGTTTCGGCCAGCATGTGGGAGAGGCAGAAAATTCATTTTTACATATTCATTTTGCTGAGTTCTTTTGGTTTTTACTTGGTTTTTTCTCTCTTTGGTTGAAAGCAAAAAAGAAAAGTTTAGAAAAGAAATGAAAGTTTGAAGAGATAAAGCTTGAAATATAGCTTCTTGAGGTTGCTCTTGAGCACCAACTCTTGCACTTTCTTGACTTTCCATTCTTGTTTTTGCTATTTTGATTACTATTTGGTGAGTTTCCATTTTAAATAAATATTTTTTTATTATTCTTTTTAAGTTCTTCCTTCATCTCCTTTTTGAATATATTTTTTACAATTTTTTTTATATTATACATACCATGGCCAAATGGCCTACATTATTTATTTAAGTTGCTGTTTTGGTTTATTTTACCATATTGTTTATGTTATTTTCTTTGATCTTGGTGTTTTAACTTTTTTTTTACTTCATATTCTTGAGTTATATTTTAATTTGGTTGCTTTGTTTGTTGCCATTTATGTTTTAAATATCATGTTTTTGCATTTTTAATTTTCTATTTTCATAATGTTTAAATTTGAGCATGTTTTAGATTTAGTATATCAAGTGTTTATGAAAATGCTTGTGTGGTCTTTGCATGATTTGAGTTTTATATCTTAGTTGAGCATGTTCTAGATTTAGTATATTAAGTGTTTGTGAAAATGCTTGTGTGGTTTTTGCATGATTTGAGTGTTATATTTTAGTTGAGCATGTTAGTATACCAAGTGTTTGTGAAAATGCCATGCTTGTTGGAGCTTGAGGCCATTTGGCTACTCCATGTGTTTTGCATTGTGTGTTGCATGTTTGCCATATTAGTTGGTAGGTTTTTGCATTTGCATGACATTTGATTTAGTTTTGCATGCTAATATACCAAGTGTTTGTGAAAATGCCATGTTTGCTAGTTGCATTATTCCATTCGGCCACCCTTGAATTTTTGCATTTTATATGCATTCTTGCCATGTTAGTTGATAGGTTAGCATTTGCATGATATTTGGTTGAGTTTTTGGGTTTAAGCATGCTTTGTGTTTGTCAAAATGCCATGCATATTTTAGTTATTAGGTTTGGTTCATTTGCCATGCATGTTCATGCATTTTAGGTCTAGGTTGCATTAAATGCCATGCAAGTTCATTTAGGTCTAGGTCACTATATGAATGCCATGCATTTTTTCATGACATTTAGATTTAAGCTCATGCATTTCATGCACTATGTTTGCTGTATTGTTTCATGCATTTCATGTTCATGGCACTTAAATAATGACTTGAGCCAATTAATGGTTCAAAGTCATGCTCTCTTGAGCACACTTGTGGAAAGTTAAAGTTTGTCAAATTGATTATTCTACCTTTGTGATTTTTTTACTTAGCCAATTTTTATCTAACTTTCAAAACGTCCTAGCTACTGTTTGTGAGTCATTTTGTGAGACTTAAATATTTTTACTTTGATTTTTAAATAATTTTATCAAAGGCAAAAATGTATATTTGCAAAACAGTTTTTTCACCCAGTTTTCATACTTTTCCGATTTTTCTGGGCATCCGTCTTTAATCAGAAAATTAAGCTGATTTTTTTCCATGTATTTTTACATGTCCTGAGTCTCCAGTATTTTTTTCAGAACTTTTTGAATTTTTAAAAATAGGATAAAAAATCATAGCTTAAAACTGGATAGTGGAGTCAGAATTGAATTTAAAGAAAAATCATTTTTCTATTTTTGTTAAGTTACTTAGAGTGGGATGATTAGGAGGGTTAGCTACTGACTTAGGGTATTTTCTAAGCCTTTTTAAACTCTAAAAATGGTTTTTCAAGTCTCAGGTTAAGGGTTGTCAAGTCCGGATTTTTAAACTTGGAAAATTAGAGCCATTTTAAAGAAATTAGCCCAGTTTTTATTTTTAATTCAAGCTTTTCAAAATTGTTTTCAAACAATCACAAAGTATTTTGGTTTTAGAATATTTAATTTGTCATATTTTCCTAAGGTAGCCGGATATCTTTTTAGATATATGGATTTCCTTAATTAAAGGAAAAAATACATTTCATGCATTGCATTTTTCATATTCATGCATTTTATATAATATGTGATCCTTGCTATGATAATTTCTATGATATTGTTATGATTTTGAGTTATGTTATATTGTTTATTATATGATTTGAAATATTTCATGATATCCTATGCTTTTTATTTAGTTATTTTTTTTTTGTCATATTATTTAGCATATGCTATGTTCATGCATTATTATTTTCATTTTCATTTTCATGCATATTATATGATAGCATTATTTCATATTCCATCTCATTTAATTTATATGCCATATCATTCATGTTTGCCATGTCATTTAAATTATTTCATTTCATATAGAATGTGTTATGTTACTTAGGTTATTTTATTTCATTTAAAAAATATCATGTTACTTAGGTTATTTCATTTAATATAGAATATGTTATGTTACTTAGGTTATTTTATTTCATTTAGAATATATCATATGACTTAGGATATTGCATCTCATATAGAATATACTATGTTATCTAGGTCTTTTCATTTTATTTATAATATGTCATATAACTTAGAATATTTTATTTCATTTAGAATATGCTAAGGATATTTCATTTCATTTTAGAATATGCTAAGGCATTTACATTATATCATATCATTTAGGAAGCATTATATTATTTAGATTTTGCTATGTCATGCATATACATATTCATATCTTTTAAAATGTTTTCAAAAGGATAATGATTTTTCAATAAAAAAATAAAGATATTCCCGAGTTAAAATAATTCATGAGTTCTCTACCGGGTTTGCTGGAGGGAATATCATCAATTATCATTAATAAAGGAATATCTTTCTTTTTAAAAAAAAAAGAATGATTCGGAAAGTTTTCCAAAACTAATAAAAATTTCTATATTTTGCCACGTTTGTTGGGGAATATAGGAAAATTTTGAATTTATAAATTCCAGATCATTTTTAATAAAAAATGGAATTATTTTTCTTTAAATTGGGAATTAACTCGAAATACTAAATTTAATACCAACTTTTTACCGAGACTTGAGATAACACACGATTAATAAGGTACTGATTTATACGGGCGTTGTGGGGGTGCTAATCCTTCCCCACACGTAACTGACTCCCGAACCCGCTTCTGTGATTTCTCTGGTTTAAAATGCAGACTTGAAATTGGTTTTTTAAATGTTTTAATTAGTTTTTAAAATATTTTATAAAATCGGTTTTAATAGGTGGCCGATCACACCTAGCTAAAAAAGATTGGTGGCGACTCTATGTCTTTTTTAAGGTCATTTTCAAAACCTTCATTTTTCTAGAAAAATTAAGTCGACTTTTTCTCAGGTTTTTTTTAATGTCACGCTTAACGAATAATAAAGTCTTGCAATGGGACTCGTTATTTTTTAGGTTGCGACAAGTGCCATTGATACACGCCTTGAAGCCTTGTTCATTTTGATTCCTGAAGTTCTGCTGTAACACAGTTTAGGAATAGAGAAAGGAATTATAGATATTGAAATTCGAATCCCAAATTTACTGGATATTATTTTTTAAAAATAACTACATAAATCAACTAAATTAAATCTCGAATTTACAAACGACATTTATAGGTTCAAAGACACATCTCAACGGATAGAGACTTCAGATTTCATCTAAGGCCTCGTTTGACACGACAAAACATGTGTGAAACTCCTCTCATCTAGGGATGGCAATGGAGCGGGGCGGGGGCAGATACTGCCTTATCCACCTCCACCCCACTCTTGCATGGATGTTGAAAACATCCACATCCATGGATGTCGGTTACATCCATAACCGCTCCACGGTGCTCCACTCCGCTACACCCCAATTTATATTAATTATTTTTAACTTAATATTGTAAAAATTATATTATAATTTATTCAAGAACATAATTTTAGTATATAAAAATCTTTAATATAATATATATAATATATATAATACATATATACTAAAAGTATAGATATAAAATATTAGTATATATATGATTTTAGTATATACATCTAATATATATTAAAAATATAAGAAAAAATATAAAATATTTTAAAGGATAAAATAGTAATTTCAAAAGTCGGGGCGGGGCGGAGTGGAGCAAGCATTTACCAAAACCGCTCCGCTCCACCCCGCTCCAAAAAAAAACCTCTCCATTCGGAGCGGATCGGTGCGAAATCCATCGGTCGGATCGGGTTTTGCCATCCCTACTCTCATCGTACCATTCCGTTGTGTCAAATGGCATCTAAGAAGTTTCCTGTTAAGGCTTATATATTTATAGTCAACATTATTAAGATTTTTTTTTTTTTACCTTTTATTGACCAATTTTGTGATTTTCATTTTTTTTTTCAATAATATACATGTGATTGGATGGCTTTAATTATTATTTACAACTACTTTGTTGTAAGCAATTAATTAATATGATTTATAGTTAATTAAAGTTGATATGAATGTCACGGGACAAACTACTCAATCAGTTCACAGGTCAAATTCAAATTAGGTCGAATTTGAGAAAGAATTTTTATAATTAAGGTCAGTCTGAAATATTATTTAATTAAGTAATAAAAAAACATTTTTATATAAATTAAATAATAAAATATTAATATAAAATATTTTTCAAACAATAAAATAAATTTTTGAACAAACTTCACCACAACCAAACTAGAGGTGATCATGGGCCGGGCCGGGCTGCGGCTCGGTTTTTTTTTTTCCCTCTGCCCAGGCCCGGCCCTGGGTAGCCCAAGTCCGCCCGTTTAGGCTCGAAACACTGTTCATTTGAATAAAAAAATAAATTTTTTATTTTTTTATAATTAAAATTAAATAAAATAATATTATTATAATAAAATTCACTGTTCCGGGCCGGATCGGCCCGAAACATAAAAAATCCTGCCCAAACCCGACCCAATACGGGCCGGGCCTGCCGGGCCGGGCGGGCTGCCCGGCCCGTGAGCAGGTCTAAACCAAACCTAAAAAAGTAAATTTTTTGTTATTCAAGTCGGGCCTTGCCTGGCCCGACCATGAATACTTTAGAGTGCATGATGAGAAAGAAGAATACGGAAGATGGCGCGACAACTTTTTAATGGAGCGATTTGAAATTAGAAGGTTTGAGTTTGAGAGTTGAGACGAATGATATTAAACCATGTTGTGTTATTTTGGGGCCTTGAACCCATTGGGTCGACCAGTCCAAATTTTTATTTTATTTTTATTATTTCTTTTATTTTATTTTTTTACTTTTTTCAGAAAATCGAACAAATAAAACAACCTGAAATAGACTTTGAATCCAAGACTAAAAAGACTTCCTTTTAATTTGAGAGTTAGAGTTTAATTTGTAAAAGAAATACAAATCCATAAAAAATTAAAACTCTTCGAAAAAATATTCGTAGTCTACTAGCAAGCACAATGACACAACAATCAGAAGCAGAAAAGAATAAAAAATAATTAGAAAATTTTGGCAGTGGAGTTTCGGGTTTCTCAGATTTGTTTTTTTCTCTTGGATTACACAACAATCAGAAGCAAAGAAGCATACAAAATAATTAGGTTGTGTTTAGAAATTTGAATTTTAAAAGATAAACTTGCATTTCAAAAATAATGTAAATTGTGTAATAAAATATATGTAAAAGTAACATTGACGATTATGTTTCAAATACATGGATTTGTTGGATACCTATTGATGCATCCAAAAGAGTGTATCTAATTTAACCTTACACTTAAAAAATCAATTGTAAAGTATAATGATTAGCAAGGATCAAGTCCACAGGGATTGGTGTTTAGTTTAAGAATTATTAGTTTAAACTTAAATTCAATGAAAACAAAATAAAAGAGGAGTTTTTGAAATCGCCTATTGATCCATCTTAGAATTAAATTGTTTAACTCCAAGTGGATTAATGAAACTCTTGTGCAAAAAGATACAGGGGGTCGGCCAAGCTTAGGGAGAGGGGGTCAGGGTTTGCGCCTACATATATATCAGATATAGAGGCTGTATCCACAACCTAAGCTTGTAATTCTACTTGAGATCTTCTGATTTTTGCTTTAGAGAAGTTTGGTTTCAAGAAGAGAACCCTACCCTAGCAAAATAGACATATCGCCACCTCCCTGCAAGAAGTGTGCTTGTCGCAGTTCCTCTTCCTTTTGGTGTTTTTCTCGCCACTTCTCTTTTTTGTTGAGTGAGTTTGGTTTAGGGAGACAAACACAAGAAATATATCTTTTGATTGTGATCTTAGGATCAACTTGATAGCACAAGTGAATCATCATACCTTAGACAAGGATCTATCAGCTGTTCGTGTGGACTAGCTCTAAAGGAAGGACAATTGAGCTTCTTGTGATCTTGTTCGAATTGGATCTTGGACTCCATTGCAATTTGCGATTTGAATCTGCAACTTAAGGTTACGATATCTTAAGTAGGTAACTTCCAAATCATATGGGTGATTTATTTTGTTTTGAATGCTACAAACCAATACTAAACACAAGCCTAAGATCCTGTTGTACTTCGGGTGCTTCCTTGTTTACTTCTGCTGCACTTTGATTATTTTGTTTAAGCATGAGCCCGAGAGTAGCATAACCCAACATATTACATTTACATGTGTTTTATTACACAATTTACATTATATTTGAAATTCAAATCCATCTTTTAAAATTTAAGTTCCCAAACGCAACCTAAAATTAAAGTATAAAAACTGAAACAACAAAATTGAGATAGTAAAAAGATCAAATTTAGATTTTGACCTTAAATTATTAATCTTTGAATGTATTCGGCGGATTGCTTTTATTAACTAACTAATAAATATAAAGAAATGATCTCATCCATAGTCAATAGAGTTTTTAGACTTCACAAACGAGATTAACAGAATGACACATACTTTTTAGCGAATATTTAAAAAAAAAAAAACTAATTTAAAAAAGAAATGAGATATGGAACAGTCTTTTAATTTCGTTTGTAAAATTAAAAAATTTCACTGCCAACGTATGAACTAGAATTGTCCATGGGTCGGGGCCTGGAAATTTTTTTATTTCCTTAACCAAGCCTGGGTCGGGCCGGGCCCAGGCGAACCCGAAAGCCCATTTCAATGTTCATTAAATATTAAAATAATTTAAAAAATATTTTTATATTTTATAATTAGATTTAAATAAAAAATATTTTTTTATTTAATGAATTGTAATTCGAACTGAGCCGGATCAACTCCAATTATTAAAATGCTTGTCCAGACCTGACTCAAATCAAATCGAGCATCCATCTACCCTTGAACATGTCTAGCATGAACAAAAAAACAATGGTCAACATCCTCTATTGGTCCTATACATGTGACCACCAAAATGTTGACTTCAACATCCTCTAGTATGTCCTCTAGCTAAACCATGGTCAACATCCTCTATTGGTCCTATACATGTGACCACCAAAATGTTGACTATGTACAAAAAAGAATGTTGTTTTCCTTGGTTTAAAAAAAGTTTCGTTGTTGAACATTTGTTAAAATTATAATTAAAAAAGTTTTACTAACAAGTTTCTTAAGAACACTCTTTAAAGTTACTGTATATAGTAATATTTTTATTCAATATATTGAAAATGATGAATAAAATGGTCAAATGTTGAATTCAATACAATGTTTTGTCTATAAATAATATATTAAATAAACTTAAAGAGTACTCTAAAGGCACTTGTTAGCAAAACCCATAAAAATAATATATGCACCTAATAATTAAAAATTATCAAAATTTATTGTCAATTAATACATATAATATAAAAGATTTCTATAAATAACATCTTAACGAGGGAAATTGGCCTTTTATTATAAATTTAGATTCAAAGCCAAGAAATTAAACCTTTTCCCTACACTTCAAGATGTCATAACGTGCCAAATACGAATTCAGCATGCTAGACGCAAATCAATGGAGTCGCCACTAATCATCTAATCTAGGTGTGATTAGTCACCTTTATAAATCTATCATATTTAAAGTAATCCTAAGCTTGACTAAGGTACCATAAAAAGAATAGGTTCTGGTCTACTTTTCAGAACTAGGTTCGGGAGTACGGTTACGTGTGAGGAAGGATTAGCACCCTCACAACGCCTATCTAAGAGATAGTACCTAATTAGTCTTGTGATACTTAAAAAGTCTTAATTAACTGGTCTTATCTATCCTATTTCGTTTTAATTGTTAAAGTTAAAAATATCGGAAATTATTTTTTAGGTCTTCCTTCCATTCATTCTGGAGAAATTACTAAAAAATATTTTCTCACCTCAAGAGTATTCAAAAGAAACCATTCGTTCTATTGAAGAGGCTCCGTCGTCGGAAAAGTTAAATTATTTAGTCAAATTATTTCTTTTAAATTAATCTTCCAAAATTAATCCACATTTTATTAATGTTTGTTTGAAATATAAATTCTGATTTTTAATATCGAAAATCATCTCTTAAAATATTCTTCCATTCGTTCTGGAGAATTTTTAAAAGAATTTTTCTCACCTAGAAATTTCTTAAAAGTCAACCATTCGCAACTTTCTTGAATTTCATCATCCGAAAAAATCTTAATTTATTCTTTAATTTTAATTAAGCATTTATTATGGAAAATCAATTTTGAGAAAAAGATCGTGAAAATTAATTATTCTTAAAATTAAATTTTTGATTTTTGTTGGTATTGAAATTAATCTCTTAAAATATCCTTCCATTCATTCTGGAGAATTTTTAAGAGAAATTTCTCACCTAGAAATTTCTCAGAAATTAATCATTCGTAATTTCTTTGAATTTCATCATTGGAAAAATCTCAATTTATTTATTTAAAAATAACTATTCTTCAATTAAATTAATCTAATCTAAAAAAAATAAATTAATAATTAACAATATTAAAAATATACAATTATTATAAAAATATAAAATATGAAATATATAATATAATATAATATAATATAATATAATATAATATAATATAATATAATATAATATGATAATAGTTTTCTTAAAAATAATAGTAGTTTTTTTTTTATAAAAATATATATATATATATATGGTTAGTAAAATATTAATAAACAACAAATAATATACAAATAATACAAAGTCAAACCTGCCCAAAAAAAAAAAAACTTAAAAGAAAATAATTCGTAAAAATCATAGAATAACTAATAAAGAAAGTCAAATAAAAAACAAATAAGTTAACAAAGTAATAAAAGGAAAGAGAGAGACAGCAGGGGGGCCCTACTGCCTCTTAAAAAAAAAAATTTTTTGGTTATGGTTTACCTTTTTTTTTTTCACCAAAAAATCTTCTTTTTCTCTCAAATTATTCAAAAACACCAAGAACACCAAACCCAGATTTTTCCAGATTCTGGTGAGATGCTGCTGCCGCCGCCGCCGTCTTCGCCGGTGCCGATGGTAAAAAATTCCCGAAAAATCACCAAAAATTCCTTTCGATCTCCTCTTTTCAAATATCAAATTAGTTTTTTCCGAATCTCTCTAGAATTTCCTAGATCTGAAATTGAAGTTCGAAACTTCACCTCTTCCGATCTACTCCGTCGGTCGTCGAATGGCCACCAACTTTTGGTATGTGTTTCCTCTAATTAAAACACAACTTTTCTTTCTCAAGAATTTTTTTCGAAACAAATTCTAACTCTCACTTTTGAATTTTCGGATTTTTTTCTCTCAAAAAAAAATATTTTTTATTTCGAAAAAAACCTATAATTGCTTCTAACTCTCCTTGATTTCTGATATTTTCTGATGTGTTTTTGATTGTGGTGCTTGGGTTCTTTTTATAGAGAAGAGATTTAGTTCCACTAGGATTAGGAATTTCAATTTAATCTCATTTTTTTAGAGTCCCATTTCAATCCAAAGAGGTGGTTTGTTTCAACCAAAACTTGTTTTTCTCATATTTTTATTAATTCCGAATTTCTTTTGATTTTTCCTTTAATTTTCGGAATTATCCAAAAAAAAATTGATTTTTTTTATTTGATTTTTTTCTTTTAATAATAAAAATTATACCCGGATAAAATCCGGTGTCTACAGTTGCCCCTCTTTATGCATTCCCTGAGAAACATAGGATGTGCAAAGACGTAGATACCCTACTAAGTCCTATGTACTTAAAGAAAATCCTATCATAGAAAAGCTCCTCTAAACGAGGCATAAACTTTAAATAAACTCACCGTAAAAACATACTCCTCCACCGAGGTATCAACTTTAAACAAAAATACTCCTCCACCGAGGCATCAACTTTAAAAGAAAATACTCCTCCACCGAGGCTTCAACTTTAAATAAAAACTCCTCCACCGAGGCTTCAACTTTAAATAAAAACTCCTCCACCGAGGCTTCAACTTTAAATAAAAACTCCTCCACCGAGGCTTCAACTTTAAATAAAATACTCCTCCACCGAGGCTTCAACTTTAAATAAAATACTCCTCCACCGAGGCTTCAACTTTAAATGAAAATACTCCTCCACCGAGGCTTCAACTTTAAAAGAAAATACTCCTCCACCGAGGCTTCAACTTTAAAAGAAAATAATGAAATTTGCAAATTCTCAAACGTAAGTGTAAACTTCAAAAATCTTACCTCGAATCCCTAAAGTAATTGTTAACCTCGCAAATTAGCATCCCAAATTCATGTCCAGATCATATTGAATACCTGAAATAAACTTTTCTTGTGTGCAAATACATAAATGCAATGCAGTACATGAATGCCATGAATGTCGATGCATATCGTGCAAATGGATGTCATGAATGCTCTATAAATCAACTCCCTAAATCTCTTATCAAGATCATCATTCATCTCTGTTCGCACTTGGCTTTAAACTGATAGATTGAATATAATTAGTTTCAACCTAACGATTTCTCTTCTCAATCCAAAGGATTCGCACCCAAAATAAAGATTCCCACTAAGTTAAAGGATTTGCACCCAAAATTAAGAAATAAGGGATTCGCACAAAAAATAAGGATTCTCACTAAGCTAAGGGATTCACACTCAAAATAAGGATTCTCACCAAAATAAGGATTCACACTAAACTAAGGATTCACACTAAACTAAGGATTCTCACTTAGCTAAGGATTCACACTAAACTAAGGATTCTCACTTAAATTAAGGATTCACACCAAACTAAGGATTCTCACTTAGCTAAGGATTCACACTAAATCATTCTCATCTTAAAAAACTTACCTTTGAAAAACAATTCATCTTGAAGAAAAAATATCATCTTAACAATTCTCATTACTACCAAGGTCTAAACTAATCTCTTCAACCAATGTGCGAAATCAAAAAGACCAAAATTCTCATTTCAACCAAGGTCCAAGAATCTAACTTAAAATCTCTCTTACATGTTAAATGCATGCTGTAGACACCTAATTTTGTCCGGACCACTAAACAGGTATGTTTTCTTCCCATATTGATGTTTCCGAGTATAAAAAGACTGTTTTCATCCTGCAGGTGGTACTCCGAGATTTAGTTTAAGAGGGCGAGCACAAAAAGTCAAACTTGAAAAAAAGTCAACCCCGAAAAAGTCAACCCCAAAAAGTCAACTACTGAAAAAGTCAACCCACTTTCAAAATCAAGATTTTAAGTTCAATTGAAAAATGGCGAAGGAATTTTGATAATCCGAGTTCTACATTGAAAGATATGGAGTTCAGAAGTTGGGATTTGGAGATTTAGTAGAAAGAAAACCCTAATCCGAGAAATTTGGGGAAAAGTGCTTAAACGATCAAACTGGTCGAAATTGAAGGTTCCAAATGGAAGATAAGCACTGACTACGGGTAATGGAGAAGTCACTTGCAAGAAAAACCGAAAGAAAAGTCAATCCGGGAGAAAACCGAGAATTAGGGTTTTAGTGGATTTCGGTGAAATCGGGAAGAATCACAGAAATGGCCCGACTTGGTAAGACCAAAACCCCCAATGGATGAAGAATGGTTAAAAAGGATGGCCCAAGGCTCAGATTGAAGAAAATCTGAAAATCGGATTTGTTTTGAGCAAAACCGGGTTTCGGAGGTAAAAGGGCAAAATTGGAAAAAGTTGGGAAAAATAGCAAATGGACTCCGAAAATTATGGAAAATTTGTCAATATCATTCTTAAATCATTTGAAGGAGATTGGCGAAAGAAAATCTTGATTCCGAGTTCGTTTGCAAAATGGCCAAATCCCGGGCTTCTTATGCATTAATTCAAAAAGGAAAATCCCGGAAAAATAGCAAATGGACTCCAAAAATTCTGAAATTTGGAAAATCTCATTTTTAAATTATTTGGAAGATATTGGCGAAAGAAAATCTTGATTCCGAGTTCATTTGCAAAATGGCCAAATCCCGGGCCTCCTATGCAGTAATTCAAGCCGATAAATCCCGAAAAAATACCAAATGAGCTCCAAAAATTATGAAAACTTCCAGATCACACTTTTTAATTATTTTGAAGAGATTGGTGAAGAAAAATCTTGATTTGGAGCTCGTTTAAAAAATGGTAAAATGTAGGGGCATAAAAGGGCATTTTTGGGAAGAAAAAATCCAAATAAATAGAAAATGGACTCAGATAATTTTGAAAACTTCCAGAACTCAATATTTTATTATTTTGGAAGTATTAAAAAAAGAAAAATTGAATTTGGAGTCCGTTTGATATTTACTTGCATCCGAGGGGCAAAATGGTCATTTCACCCAAGCAACCGAAAAGGGCTTTTTTAGCCCTTCAAAAAATCAGAGTTGGGCTGGAAAAGAGAAGTGCTGGCATGCCCAAGCCCAAAGAAAGGAGGAAGCTTCTAATTTTTTTTTTTTTTTTCAATCAAGTGGTTAAAAATCAAGAGTTAGTTAACCATTCTCTTTGATCAAGCCATGGTGATTAAACCACATAGGTTAAGAAAGATGTCAACATTATTTTTGCATAGAGAGGGCTGAGATGCTAATCTAAGGGTGGTAATTTCATGACTTTTCATCTTGAATTATTGGCCATTTGATGGAAAATAGGTTACACAAAAATGACAACATCTTTGAGGCTATATAAGCATCATTAAGGCCAACCCTAGAGAGGCACATTTTGGTTTTTTCTTTTCCATTTTGGCTGATTTCTCTTAGTTTTTCTTAGTTTTTATCTCCTTGGTTGAGAGCAAAAAAAGAAAAGTTTAGAAAAAAAGGAAAGTTTGAAGAGAAAAGCTTGAAATATTAGCTTCTTGAGGTTGCTCTTGAGCACCAACTCTTGCACTTTCATTTTCTATTCTTGTTTTTTGCTATTTTAATCTCTACTTGGTGAGTTTTCATTTTAGAATAATGTTTTTTTTTGTTCTTCCTTCATTTCCTTTCTTAAGTATATTTTATTTACATTTTGTTTTTACAATAAACTCACCATGGCCAAATGGCCTACATTATTTATTTTAAGTTGTTGTGTTGATTCATTTTACCATATTGTTTATGCTATTTTTTTTTTTTTTTTTTGATGTTTTAAATGTTATGTTATTTCATGTTCTTGAGTTATATTTTAATTTGGTTGCTTTGTTTGTTGCCATTTATGTCTTAGATATCATATTTTTTTGCATTTTAATTTTCTGTTTTCATGTTGTTTAAATTTGAGCATGTTTTAGATCTAGCATATTAGGTGTTTGTGAAAATGCTTGTGTGATTCTTTGCATGATTCTTGTTTTATATCCTAATTGAGCATGTTTTAGATCTAGTATATTAAGTGTTTGTGAAAATGCTTGTGTGATTTTTGCATGATTTAAGTGTTATGACTTAGTTTTTCATGCTAGTATGCCAAGTGTTTGTGAAAATGCCATGTTTGTTGGAGCTTGAGGCCCTTTGGATACTCCATGTGTTTTGCATTGTGTGTTGCATTTTTTGTCATGCTAGTTGTAAGGTTTTTGCATTTGCATGATATTTGGTTGGATTTTTGAATTAAGCATGCCTTGTGTTTGTGAAAATGCCATGCATGTCTTAGGTCTAGGTTACATTAAATGTCATGCAAGTTCATGTTAGGTCTTGGCCATATTATTTATGTCATGCATTTTCCTTACATTTAGGTTTAGATCCATGCATTTCATGCATTATGTTTGCTGCATTGTTTCATGCATTTCATGTTCATGCCACTTGAATAATGACTTGAGCCAATTAATGGTTCAAAGTCATGCTCTCTTGAGCACACTTGTGGAAAATTAAGTTTGTCAAATTGATTATTCTACCTTTGTGATTTTTTTTACTTAGCCAATCTTTATCTAACTTTCAAAGAGTCTTAGCTACTGCTTTCAAGTCATTTTATGAGTTTCAAATATTTTTATTTTTATTTTTAAATGATTTTATCAAAGACAAAAAAAATGTGTTGGCAAAGCAGTTTTTTTTTCCACCTAAAACTCGTACATCTCCGATTTTTCTGGGAATTCATCTTTGATCAAAAAATTAAGCCGATTTTTTCTCGTGTAGTTTTACATGTCCTGAGTCTCCAATAATTTTTTCAGAATTTTTGGAATTTTTAAAAATAGGGTAAAAAATCATGGATTAAAACTGGACAGTGGAGTCAGGATTGAATTTAAAGAAAAACAAAGCAGTTTTTTTTTTTCCTCCAAAAACTCGTACATCTATGATTTTTCTGGGAATTCATCTTTGATCAAAAAATTAAGCCGATTTTTTCTTGTGTATTTTTACATGTCCTGAGTCTCCAATAACTTTTTCAGAATTTTTGGAATTTTGAAAAATAGGGTAAAAAATCATGGATTAAAACTGGACAGTGGAGTCATGATTGAATTTAAAGAAAAACAAAGCAGTTTTTTTTTCCTCCAAAAACTCGTACATCTATGATTTTTCTGGGAATTCATCTTTGATTAGAAAATTAAGCCGATTTGTTTTCGTGTAGTTTTACATGTCCTGAGTCTCCAGAATGTTTTTTAGAATTTTTGGAAGTTTTAAAAATTGGGTAAAAAATCGTGGATTAAAACTGGACAGTGGAGTCAGAATTGAATTTAAAGAAAAACCAATTTTCTGTTTTGGTTAATTCACATAGAGTGGGCTGATTAGGAGGGTTAGCTACTGACTTAGGGTAATTTCTAAGCCTTTTTAAACTCTAAAAATGGTTTTTCAAGTCCCGGGTTAAGGAGAGTCAAGTCCGAATTTTTTAAAACTTAGGAAATTAGAGCCATTTAAAAAAAATTTTAGCCCAGTTTTTATTGTTAATTCAAGCTTTTCAAAATTGTTTTCAAACAATCACAAAGTATTTTGGTTTTAGAATATTTAATTTGACATATTTTCTTAAGCTAGCCGGATATCTTTTTTAGATACACGGATTTCCTTAATTAAAGGAAAAAATACATTTCATGCATTGCATTTTTATATTCATGCATTTTATATAATATGTGATTCTTGTTATAATAATTTCTATGATATTGTTATTATTTTGATTTATATTTTTGATGTTATATGGTTTATTATATGATTTGGAATGTTTCATGATATCCTATGCTTTTATTTAGTTATTTTTTTGTCATATTATTTAGCATATACTATGTTCATGCATTATTATTTCCATTTTTATTTTTATGCATATTATATGGTAGCACTATTTCATATTCTATCTCATTTAATTTATATGCCATATCATTCATGTTTGCCATGTCATTTAGGTTGCATCATATTATTTAGATTTTGCTATGTCATTTTATTTATGTCATGCATATACATATTCATTTCTTTTAAATGTTTTCAAAAAAAGATAATGGTTTTCAATAAAAAATATAAAGATATTCCCGAGTTAAAATAATTCATGAGTTCTCTACCGGGTTTGCTGGAGGGAATATCATCAATTATCATTAATAAAGGAATATCTTTCTTTCAAAAAAAGAGAATGATTCGGAAAGTTTTCCAAAACTAATAAAAATTTCTATATTTTGCCACGTTTGTTGGGGAATATAGGAAAATTTTGAATTTATAAATTCCGGATCATTTTCAATAAAAAAAAATGAAATTATTTTTCTTTAAATTGGGAATTAACTTGAAATACTAAATTTAAAACCAATCTTTACCGAGACTTGAGATAATACACGATTAATAAGGTACCGATTTATACGGGCGTTGTGGGGGTGCTAATCCTTCCCCACACGTAACCGACTCCCGAACCCGCTTCTTTGATTTCTCTGGTTTAAAACGCAGACTTGAAATTGGTTTTTAAAATGTTTTAATTAATTTTTAAAATATTTTATAAAACCGGTTTTAATAGGTGGCCGATCACACCTAGCTAAAAAAGATTGGTGGCGACTCCATGTCTTTTTTAAGGTCATTTTCAAAACCTTCATTTTTCTAGAGGAATTAAGTCGACTTTTCCTCGGTTTTTTAATGTCACGCTTAACGAATAATAAAGTCTTGCGATGAGACTCGTTGTTACGTTATTTTTTTTTTAGGTTGCGACAGCTTGGCGACTCCACTGGGGAGTTTTAGAGAGTCAGGCCTAGAATTAGTCGTGTGTTATCAAAGTCTCGGTTTTGTTGGTTTAATTGGTATTTAATTTTTATTCCCATATTTCTTTGAAAAAAAAAAGGAAAAAAAGAGAATTTTGAAAATAAAAAAAAATGTTTTAATATGTCCATATTCATATGCATTCATATTATTAGTTGTTCCCTGTTAATTTTGTTCCGTATATTTATATGTTTGTTTGAGTGATGCTTTACATTGTTTAAGTTTAGTGGGGTATTTAGAATAAGGGTTGTAGAATAGGTGGTGACAGGTTTGTTTTGTTCCTCCACACACACTACACGTGCATTTGCATAACATGAATCCTTTACCCGGGTTCCGTCCTTTTAAGTGGGAGTAAAGTAACTACGCCTTCGTGATGATCCTCCGTATGGTCTAGTGAAACACTTTCGGAGTATAAAGTACCTAATGCCTTCGTGATAATCCTCCGTACAGGCATAGGAAAATATACTCTAACGAATTGAACCCGCTTTTATCGGGGTGCCTTACTAGCCTTCACCGGCGACAGTGAGGAACAATTCGGAGCCTTAGAACCAATTCACCTTCATATAGTGAACCTAGGCGAAGCCATGCCGGATTTCTGTTAGATACCTGAAGTTTAAGACACATGGAGGAACATTTCCAACCTTTTACCATCTTTCTATATGTTAGATACAAATTGGGTGATGATGAACGAACATCATACCACTCGTATTTTTTATTTTGTCCCAAAGGCGTTGTAATGCCGTAGCTCTGTTTAAATTTTGGGACATTTTTTTTAAGCATGTTGTTATTTATGTTATATGTGTGAATTCATTTCCTTACTAATCTATTTCTTTCTGTTTTCTTTTCTTTGACATGCATCATAGACATCATCATACACTTGAAGTTTATTGGCCTCGGGATAGTTATCAACCCAAAGGACTTTCATGGAGGGTCAGGATATTTCAGTGATAGAAGATCATGCAGTAGTCAGGGCACAGTCAGAAAAAGATCAGAGGGAGGATGGAGATTGCCTCAAGAAGGGTTATGTGTCAATATTGCCGGAAAGGGTCAAAGTGGATCCTAGACAGAATAATCTCCGAGGGTTAGCCGACATTTGGAACCAGTGGAATGTATCAGAGAAAGAAGCCTTCACTCAGAAGTATGGAGACATAGCACTCTTAATTCCGATTCAGGTCAATAGTGGGTTGATTCAGGCTATGGTACAGTTTTGGAATCCTGCTTATAGATGTTTCACATTTAACGAGGAGGATATGACACCACTGATCGAAGAATATTCGACACTGTTACGTATTGAATGTCCTAATCCTGATCGGATATATTTGAAGGAAATGAAACCTTCAGGTCTTAAGAAGAAAGTGGCTAGGATCACGGGAATGGATACAACATGGGTTGAGAGTCATGTGGACACGAAGCAGAAAAATGGGTGCATTCCGTGGGAAACTCTCCGACTGTTGATATTGGGTTGTTCTGACAAAGCAAAAGCCAGGGACATCTTCGCTCTAGCCATCTACGGGTTAATCATATTCCCGAAGATATTGGGTCATGTGGATATAGCCGTGTTTGATTTCTTTGAAAAGTTGGAACAAAAGATCAACCCATCTCCGGCCATCATAGCTGAAACTATCCGATCCTTGAATTTTTGTAAAAGGGCCGGACACGGGAGGATCAAGGGGTGTGTACAACTCCTTTATATTTGGATTCAAAGTCACTTTTGGAAGATAGAAAATGTTTCCTTCAAACCATACATGAAGACTTTAGTCCCGATTAGGGAATTCCTTCAAAATGATTGGCCTAAGGAAGGGAATGAAGAGAAATGGGTCAACATGTTCCGGAATCTAAAAGGGGAGATGGTGACTTGGAGAGCTCCATGGATGGTTCCTGTGCCGATTATGTACAAATGTGGGGACAACCCGGGAGTTCCACTGCTCGGAATTTGGGGGTCTGTGAGTTATGCGCCTATGTTGGTGGAAAGACAGGTGGAGTCTCGGCAATTCACACCCATGACTCATAATTTAGGATCATCAGAGTTCACTTATGGGGAAGATGGATATTCTGGAAAAGTACGGGCAGCGATCGAAGCATGGAAGAAAACTCAACGGATAAAAGTGGCCAGATATGCCGACACCGTCACACCTGATTATTTGGTATGGAGGAAATTAAGGGTTAATGATAGACTATTGACATCAGATGGGGAGGAGATCCAGTTCATAAATCCGCCACCGAGGGAAATGCCATCAGAATTAGAAATTACAAGAGCGGAATTTGAAAAAGAAAAGGCCCGGATGAGTAAAGAAATTGCCCGACTGCAAAAAGAGCTTGGAGACATGAAAAATAGGGAATCAGCTTGGGAAAAAGAGAAGAAACAGATTAAGAGAGAAAGGGACACCGTTAAGGACGACCTTCGAGAATTACATTTGGAGAACAAGAGATATCGCTTTGAGCTCAGGTTTGAGGGGACTCTCAAGACTTCCGGGGAATGGGAACAAGAAGTCAAAAACCTCAAAAAGGAGAAGAATTATTGGGTAGAAAAGGCGAAACACGAGGAAGCCCGAGCAAATCAACTTGAGAAGCAAGCTAGGGAGAGCTTACAGGGTGATGCTTCTGCTAACACGTCTAAGGGCCATGAACAAGTAGGGATCAGATGGAAGAGCAAGGCAGTTAAAGGAGGACATTGAAGAAGGTCCAGGATCCGAGGGAGTTATTATAGGACTAGTATCTTGTAATAGTTTTTAAGAGAGACGGATTATCATGATCTTTTGTTCTAGGAAATCAATAAAAGACCGTTTGGTTGGAATTATCCCGGGGCCAATACTCACTTTGTTCATATTCATTCATTCATTTATTCATTAAAAAATTGTGTCAATAATTTCTAATCCATGGTTTTTTTTTTTTTTAAAAAAAATAAAATAAAGGTACAATTGGTCGCACTCAGAAAGAACCAGATTTCCAACACTCTTACAATACTCGGTCTCGAACAAAAGCCATGGAAAATGATCAGCTTGCCAGAATTGAGAGAACGGAAAGAATCCAGAAAGAACTACAAGAACAGTTGACTAAGTCTCAAGAAGAGACACGAGAACAGATGACAAAGCTCATGGAGATGATGAGCAATATGATGAAGCAGAAGTGGCCTGGAGAGAATTCAGCTGCTGGAATGGGGGCAGTAAATCAGGAGGATAGACCGAAGTGATACAGAGAAATGGCCAGGCATCCCAACCTATGGGAAATGAAATTCCAACTGGGGCAGCATCCTACATCTACATCCAGCCGGCGGCCGAACCACAGAATTTCGGTCCAAAAAGGGGTAACATCAGAGCTGATCCAATTGAGGTTAAGGTTCCAGACTTCGAAGAAATGGCAGAGAAGGAAAAGGCCAAAATGACCGAACTGAAGAGGGTCGAAACTGCTGAATCTGAGAAGAAATATCAGTTGTTGGAAGAAAGGCTAAGAGCAGTGGAAGGAGCAGAGTTGTTTGGCAGCCTAGATGCCAAAGAGATGAGCCTGGTACATGATCTATTAATTCCACCAAAGTTCAAAGTACCAGATTTTGAAAAGTATAATGGGACCACCAACCCATCCGCTCATCTGACTATGTACTGTAGAAGGATGACAGGGCATGAGGATAATGAAAAATTGCTTATTCATTGCTTCCAGGACAGCTTAACAGGGTCAGCCACCCGATGGTACAACCAACTCAGTCGTACCAAGATTCGTTCATGGACGGATCTGGCCAGGGCTTTTATGGAGTATTATAAGCACGTTTCTGATATGGTACCAGACAGGTTGTCATTACAGAACATGGAAAAGAGGTCCAATGAGACCTTCAAGGAGTATTCACAGAGGTGGAGGGACCTGGCAACACAAGTGCAACCCCCTTTAACCAACAAAGAAACCACGGTGCTTTTCATCAACACATTGAAGGCACCTTATTATGACAGATTGGTGGGAAATGCTACCAAAGATTTTTCGGATATGGTAATATCTGGAGAAATGATTGAGTCAGCCATTAAGAGTGGAAAGATGGAAGGGGGTGAGTCTGCTACCCCAAAAAGAGCTTTTCCTACAAAGAAAAAGGAGGAAACCCATGCAGTAAGCTTCAACCAATACCCTTACACACCTCCTACACCATACACACCACCGAGGCCTTATACCCCTTCCACACCTTATACACCTCCTACACCATACACACCATATCCGGGGTATAATCCTTATTACCCTAATATCAACCACCTTACCCGAAACCCGTTCCCTTACACCAATGTACCACAACAGCCATTCCCAACTGGCATATCCCCTCAAATCACCCTTCCCAGAAATACTGTTCCTAACACACAAGGGCCTGCGCGTAATGACCAACGTTCACCAAGGAACGATCAAAGAACCCAATTTGATCCGATTCCCACTACTTACGGTGATCTATATCCAAAACTGTTGCAGGGTCAACTTGTTGCACCTGTGTACCTAAAACCTTTGACACCTCCATATCCAAGATGGTACAATACAAATACCAACTGCGCATACCATGCGGGAATCCAAGGACATTCAATTGAAGATTGCCTAGCCTTCAAAAGGAAAGTCCAAAGCTTGATTAATTCAGGGGTAGTGAAGTTTGGATCAAAAAATGGGCCGAACGTAGCTGGAAATCCGTTGCCCAATCATACTGGGAATCAAGTGAATGCAATATTGACCGGAGGGGATAGAAGATTAAAGAGGGATATTGGGGAGGTTAAGACTCCGATGATGACAATATGGGCTGAAATGGTCAAGGCAGAATTGGTGGAAGATACGAAAGATCTGAAAATGGTAGCAAGAGGAGTGCATGATTGGTGCCCGTTCCATAAGAGTGAAGGCCATGACATACAGAACTGTGGGGACTTCCGAGTTAAAGTCCAAAGAATGATGGATAATGGGGTAGCCCAATTCTATGAGGAGATAGAAGGGGAAATAGAAGTCATTGAAAATACAAGTGGCTATGGGATAGGAAGACCCCTAATCATCTACTATGATGAACCGGAGGAAAAAGTTATGCCAGCCATGGAAGAAAATGCGCCCAAATTAATCATTGATTTACCTGTTTCCTTTCCATACAAGGAAAACAAGGCTACACCATGGAAATATGACTGCAGTATGGTTATGCCCGGGTCTTCAGGCCAACAGGATATTACAGGTGTGGGGCATTTAACCCGAAGTGGGAGGTGTTATGCTCCGGAGGCCATTGAACAAGGAGTAGCAGGGAAAGACAGAGGAATTGACAAAGGGAAGAAGGTCGTCGAGCCAATCCGCATTGAGAAGGATTTGCCGGAGGAAACAGAGAGGGGATCAGCCCCGATTAATGGAATCAAAGAGCCAGTATGTGAAAAAGAAGCTTGTGAGTTCTTGAAATTTATAAAGCATAGTGAATATAGCGTGGTTGAACAACTGCAACGTCAACCAGCTAGGATTTCAATCTTATCTTTGCTTTTAAATTCAGAACCACACAGAAAGGCTTTATTGAGAGTATTAAATCAAGCGTACGTGGCCAATAATATATCAGTGGAAAAGCTGGATAGGTTGGTGGGAAACATCGCAGCTGATGACTTCATATTCTTCAGCTATGAGGAAATACCACCCAATGGTATTGGATCAACAAAAGCTCTCCATATAACCACTACTTGTAAGGGGCACATATTACCGAGGGTCCTTCTGGACAACGGTTCTTCACTAAATGTGATGCCTTTAGCAACCTTATCCAAGTTACCAGTGGATTTATCCTATATGATACCGAGTTGCACGGTGGTCAGAGCTTTTGACGGAACCAGGAGGGAGGTTATGGGAACCATTGAAGTTCCTTTGGAAATAGGCCCGTGCACATATACAGTGAACTTCCAGGTTATGGATATCAATCCATCTTATAACTGTTTGTTGGGAAGGCCATGGATACATTCAGCTGGGGCTGTACCCTCGTCTCTTCACCAGAAACTAAAATTTGTGATGGAGGGTCGGTTGATTACGGTATCAGGGGAGGAAGACATAATAGCCTCCGCATCCACTGAATCTCCTTATGTGGAGCCGAATGAAGAGGCCGTGGAGTGTTCTTTCCGGTCTTTGGAATTTGTAAATGCAGTTTTTGTCGCTGAAGGACAAAAAATTCCAAAACCAAAGCTGTCCAAGAACACAAGGTTGAGGGTAAAAACCACCGTAGGAAAAGGCTGCAGGGCAGGAAAAGGTCTCGAGAAATATCTTCAGGGGATGGCTCGAGCCATAGAGGTAAAAGGAAAAAATGACCGATTTGGCTTAGGATATCTTCCAAAGGCCCATGAGAAAAGAAGACAGGTTGAAAAGAATCGACAAAGGAGGATGGCCCGTTTTGCGGGTATGGATATTGAGTGGGAGCCTATGACATTCCCACCTATCCTTCACAACTTCCGCTCAGCTGGTTCTCTGTTCGGAGAAAAGAATTCTGATGATGTACTTGTGATGATAGAGAAAGCCTTCAAGAAATTCCAGGTGAATGATGATGAACAGATGAATGATGTGGAGATCTGCATGACTGGGAAAGACAGAATTGAAAGAGAAAGTGCTAGCTGGATGGTGCGACCTTGTCCACCAGGATATAGACTAACCAATTGGAGTGCGACTGAGTTGCCAATAGTCTTTAAGTCTATTCCAAAGTAATACTTTTTAAAAAAGCAATCTTAATTATCTTTACCCAGAGATATTAAGTTTTTTTTTGTAATGGGCTTTTCAAGCATTTTCATTCAATAAATAACAAGCACAATGCATTATCCATATTGATGTGTCCATATTCTTTCATTTTTGTTATTCATTTTGTTTTCTATATATATATTTTCCTATATTGTTTTTCTCCACCTATTTACAGGTGTACGGATGCGGAATATGAGAACCCTCCTGTCAGTAATTCTGAAATTGATTTTGAAAGACCCATTTGCACGGGTGATTTTGAGGCTAATGAAGATACTGAGGATTATGGTCTACCTCCGGATTTATTGAGAAAAATAGAACAAGAGGAGAAGCAAGTACTTCCTCATAAGGAATTATTGGAAACAATAAATTTGGGAAATGATGAAGAGATAAAAGAAATCAGAATTGGAACTTCATTGTCACCATTAATAAAAAGTGAATTGATAGCTTTGCTCCAGGAGCATGTGGATGTATTTGCATGGTCATACCAAGATATGCCAGGGTTAGATCCGGATATTGTGGTTCATAGGCTCCCTTTAAGGCCAGAGTGCAAGCCAATTCAGCAAAAGTTGAGAAGAATGAGGCCTGATATGCTGTTAAAGATAAAAGAGGAAGTGAAGAAACAATTTGATGCTGGATTCCTAGAGGTGGCAAAATATCCGGAATGGGTGGCAAATATTGTTCCAGTACCGAAGAAGGATGGCAAGGTGCGGATGTGTGTTGATTATCGAGATTTGAACAAGGCCAGCCCTAAAGATAATTTCCCTTTGCCCCATATTGATACTCTGGTGGATAATACAGCGAAGAGTTCTCTATTTTCTTTTATGGACGGATTCTCAGGATACAATCAAATCAAGATGGCACCGGAAGATATGGAGAAAACCACATTTGTTACAATGTGGGGCACTTTCTGCTACAAAGTAATGCCATTTGGATTGAAGAATGCTGGGGCAACATACCAGAGAGCCATGGTGACCTTGTTTCATGATATGATGCATAAGGGAATTGAGGTCTACGTTGATGATATGATCGCAAAGTCACAAGGAGAAGAGGAGCATATTGCGAATCTTAAGAAGCTCTTTGAACGATTAAGGAAATTTAGACTCAAGCTAAATCTGGCAAAATGCACTTTTGGAGTCACCTCGGGGAAGTTGTTGGATTTTGTTGTCAGCAAAAGAGGAATTGAGATTGACCCAGATAAAGTGAATGCCATTCAGAATTTGCCACCACCTCGCACTCAAAAGGAAGTAAGAGGCTTTCTAGGGAGATTGAATTACATTGCTCGGTTTATTTCACAGTTGACCGACAAATGTGATCCAATATTTAAGTTACTTCGAAAGCGTGATCCAGGAGAATGGGATGAAGGGTGTCAGATTGCTTTTGAAAAGGTTAAGCATTATTTATCAAACCCACCAGTATTAATGCCACCGATCCCGGATAAACCAATGATACTGTATTTATCAGTATTTGAAAGTTCCATGGGTTGTGTTTTGGGGCAGCTTGATGAAATGGGAAAGAAAGAACAGGCAGTTTACTATCTCAGCAAGAAGTTCACAGATTATGAGTTGAAATATTCGTCGGTAGAAAAGTTATGCTGCGCCTTAGCTTGGACAGCTCGAAGACTCAGACAGTATATGTTGTACCACACCACATGGTTGATTGCCAAACTAGATCCAATCAAGTACATGTTGGAAGCACCTTCTCTGTCAGGGAGGACGGCAAGATGGCAGGTTTTATTGTCAGAGTACGACATTGTATATGTAAGTCAAAAAGCTATCAAGGGCAGTGCAGTGGCGGAATTCTTAGCAAGTCGAGCAGTGGAAGATTATGAGCCATTGAACTTTGACTTCCCAGATGAGGATTTGATGTATGTGTCGCAAGCAGATGAGATTCCCCTAAAGAAGAAAGTGTGGAAAATGTACTTCGATGGCGCATCTAATGCCATGGGGCATGGAATCGGGGCAGTGCTTATATCCCCAGAAGAAGACTGTTATCCTTTCACTGCTAGATTGGATTTTGATTGTACAAACAATACTGCTGAGTATGAAGCATGTACTATGGGCCTTCGTGCCGCGGTGGACAGAAAGATCAAAGTATTGGAAGTCTATGGAGACTCAGCCTTGGTAATTTACCAGTTACGAGGAGAATGGGAAACCCGAGATACAAAGCTAATCCGATACCGAGAACTCATACTGAGTTTATTAGAGGAGTTCGAAGAAGTGAATTTCAATTACTTTCCTCGAGAAGAAAATCGAATGGCGGATGCTCTGGCTACTTTGTCATCGATGTTTAAAGTGAATGAAGGGGCAGAAGTTGTGCCGATCAAGATGAGCATATACGAGTCTCTTGCCCACTGCTTGAGTATCGAAGAAGAAGCAGATGGTCTCCCTTGGTATAACGACATCTTGCAGTACATCAAGAGTCAACAGTATCCAAAACAAGCGACAGAGAATGACAAGAGGACTCTAAGAAGGTTAGCAATGGGTTTTGTTCTAGATGGCGAGATTCTCTACAAGAAAGGGAAAGATCAAGTCTTGTTGAGGTGTGTCGGGTCTGCCGAAGCTCGAAGAATCATAGAAGAGGTCCATGAAGGGATGTGTGGCACCCACGGTAATGGTCACATGCTTGCTAAACAGATTATGAGGGCAGGGTACTATTGGCTGACCATGGAAGGTGATTGTATCAGTTATTCCCGGAAGTGTCATAAATGCCAGATTTATGCAGATAAGATTCATGTGTCGCCATCACCATTACATGTCATGACTGCACCATGGCCTTTTTCAATGTGGGGAATGGATATGATCGGGCCTATTACCCCAAAAGCTTCAAATGGACATCGTTTCATCTTGGTGGCCATCGATTATTTCACAAAGTGGGTAGAAGCTGCGTCTTATGCAAATGTAACGAAGTCGGTGGTATGCAGATTCGTCAAGAAAGAAATCATATGCCGTTATGGGTTGCCAGCAAGAATTATTTCGGATAATGCTCTCAATTTGAACAATAAGATGATGAGAGAAGTGTGTACTCAATTCAAGATCACACATCATAATTCGGCACCTTACCGTCCGAAGATGAACGGCGCAGTAGAAGCAGCTAATAAGAACATCAAGAGGATCGTTGAGAAGATGACCAATGTGTACAAAGATTGGCATGAGATCCTGCCTTTTGCTCTTCATGCATATCGTACTTCGGTCCGCACATCTACAGGGGCAACACCGTTTTCTTTGGTATACGGGATGGAAGCAGTGCTACCTATTGAAGTTGAGATCCCTTCACTTCGGGTTTTGATGGAAGTTGGCCTAGAGGAAGCAGAATGGGTTAAAGCTCGTTATGAACAGTTGAATCTCATCGAGGAGAAAAGATTGAAAGCAATTTGTCACGGGCAGTTGTATCAGAGAAGGATGATTCGAGCCCACAACAAGAAAGTTCGTCCCAGACAGTTCCGAGAGGGGGAGTTGGTATTGAGGAAAATTCTCCCTATAGTGAAGGATCCAAGAGGAAAATGGGCTCCAAATTGGGAAGGACCTTATGTGGTAAAGAGAGCTTTTTCTGGAGGAGCATTGATTCTAACTCGGATGGACGGAGATGATTTTAGACATCCCGTAAATGCTGATGAATTGAAGAAGTATTATGCTTGAAAAAAAAAATTTGTGTGATGCTGTGCACATGAAAATTCGAATGATTCCAAGTGTAAAAATAGAAATTCTATATATCTATTTCCCCTGAGAATTGCTTTTCAAAGAAAATATTTATGCTTGATATGATGAATGGCCGTTTTTCATATTCCTTCCACTAAGAAGAAATTATCCTTAGTCACCCCTTTGAGCCTTAAGAATTATTTCTTTCTTTGAACCTTGATCAAGGATCACCCTCTACACTGAAGGGCAAATGCGAGGAAAGATAATAAAAAATCATGGCAAAAAGAAAGCCATCAAAAAAAAAAAAAGGGACAGATGTTTCCAGAATGAGTTCTCCTCATGAAGTGATCCTTGATCCCATCACCCTTAAACACATTTTGGGCCTATTTATCCTTCCTTTCTAAAACTAAACCTTGGCCTACATTACATGCTTTGAAAGCCCATTTTGATCAAGCATGGATATTTAATTTGAAAGGTTATTCTCAGAATCCATCCCATCTTTTGAATTGATATTTTTACTGTGGAAGCATTTAGAATTCTCAAATGCATGAAAGAAAAAAAAGGAGAGTTTTAAGCCAAAAAACCCAAAGGGCGACTTAATACCGAACGGAGGAAACTTGAGTTGAAAACCTGTAAAAGGCAGCTCAAGTACTAATCAAAGCTTGAATCAATGCTCCGTGTAATGGGGAAGAAAGCATCTGACAATCAGGGAAATGGGGAACAATGCAGTCTGATGTAACTACAGAAGTTAAGAGGTTACCCAAGTGAATTGCTCATTCAAGAGAAATTTCAGATGATTTGAAAAAAGAGGGGTCCAAGATATTCCGCATCCGGGGCATCTACAGCCTATAACCTTATATTTGTTTCTTATATCCTTGACATTTATTTTTACCATTTTAAAATATTTATTGCAATAAATTCTTGTCATCCTTTTCATGACAATTTTTGATTGATTCATATTCTTTTTCATATACTTTTAAGATGCATTATGGTTGTTATTAAATTGAATGATGTTTAGTAATAAAAATCTTTAAATAAAGGGATTTCAAAGTATTACTAAGGAATAGATTTAAATCTTGGGAAGGTTTGGAAAGTTCACCAAGAAAAGAAAACAGTGAACGTGGTGGAGACTCCATCGCGTAGTCAGAAAATCTGTGAACTTCAGCGAGAGACAGAAGCTGAGACTATTTGACAAGATATCTTGAGTGAAGGATCCCTCAAGTGGGGCATCAATGAACAGTTGAATACTCTGTCCTGAAGTCATATAATCTGTGAACCTCAAAGAAACCATGGATTAGAAATTATGGCATAATCATTTGACTGCATTTATTAGGAAGCATACAAGCATTTGCAAAAGCATAGCATTCTCATCATTGCATTTAGTTAACAGTGCAGATATCAGGCAAGCTTGGACTTCCCCAAGGAGAAACTCGTTTTGTTTCTCAAAAGATTCAGAGTTTGAGATTGCCATCAAGGTATTTTCTTTGCTTTAAATCGAATTCATTCTGTTTTATCAAATGAGCCGAGCCTTGAGACCATCGTCGAGGTAGTTCTTTTGTTTTAAATCGAATTCATTCTGTTTCGTCAAATGAGTCGAGCCTTGAGACCATCGTCGAGGTATTTCCTTTTGTTTTAAATCGAATTCATTCTGTTTCGTCAAATGAGTCGAGCCTTGAGACCATAGTCGAGGTATTTCCTTTTGTTTTAAATCGAATTCATTCTGTTTTATCAAATGAGTCGAGCCTTGAGATCACCGTCGAGGTATTTCCTTTTGTTTTAAATCGAATTCATTCTGTTTCGTCAAATGAGTCGAGCCTTGAGACCATCGTCGAGGTATTTCCTTTTGTTTTAAATCGAATTCATTCTGTTTCGTCAAATGAGTCGAGCCTTGAGACCATAGTCGAGGTATTTCCTTTTGTTTTAAATCGAATTCATTCTGTTTTATCAAATGAGTCGAGCCTTGAGATCACCGTCGAGGTATTTCCTTTTGTTTTAAATCGAATTCATTCTGTTTCGTCAAATGAGTCGAGCCTTGAGACCATCGTCGAGGTATTTCCTTTTGTTTTAAATCGAATTCATTCTGAGTCGAGCCTTGAGACCATCGTCGAGGTAGTTCTTTTTGTTTTAAATCGAGCCCATTCTGTTTTATCAAATGAGTCGAGCCTTGAGACCATCGTCGAGGTAGTTCTTTTGTTTTAAATCGAATTCATTCTGTTTCGTCAAATGAGTCGAGCCTTGAGACCATCGTCGAGGTATTTCCTTTTGTTTTAAATCGAATTCATTCTGTTTTATCAAATGAGTCGAGCCTTGAGACCATCGTCGAGGTAGTTCTTTTTGTTTTAAATCGAGCCCATTCTGTTTTATCAAATGAGTCGAGCCTTGAGACCATCGTCGAGGTAGTTCTTTTTGTTTTAAATCGAATTCATTCTGTTTTATCAAATGAGTCGAGCCTTGAGACTATCGTCGAGGTAGTTCTTTTTGTTTTAAATCGAATTCATTCTGTTTCGTCAAATGAGTCGAGCCTTGAGACCATCGTCGAGGTATTTCTTTTTGTTTTAAATCGAATTCATTCTGTTTCGTCAAATGAGTCGAGCCTTGAGACCATAGTCGAGGTATTTCCTTTTGTTTTAAATCGAATTCATTCTGTTTTATCAAATGAGTCGAGCCTTGAGATCACCGTCGAGGTATTTCCTTTTGTTTTAAATCGAATTCATTCTGTTTTATCAAATGAGTCGAACCCTGAGACTGTCGTCAATATATTTTCGCTAGTTTTAAAGACCTCCAGGCACCAATTTTCTTTTGAAAATCGAATTCGTTTTCTTAAGACGGATCGAGCCTTGATTAGTCAGGGAATTCAATTTAAGGACAAATCTTCAATTTACAGCTTATTATCAAAAAAAAAAATGGAAAATGAAAAAATGATAGAAGAATGAAAAAGAAAACCCCTTTCCCTTTCTTTCACATGTGATATCACTGACCGTACAAAATTAGTGTTGGTTTATCTTTGCCTGATTCCTGATTCTCAGCAATAGCCAAAGAGGGGCAGCTGTAGACACCTAATTTTGTCCGGACCACTAAACAGGTATGTTTTCTTCCCATATTGATGTTTTCGAGTATAAAAAGACTGTTTTCATCCTGCAGGTGGTACTCCGAGATTTAGTTTAAGAGGGCGAGCACAAAAAGTCAAACTTGAAAAAAAGTCAACCCCGAAAAAGTCAACCCCAAAAAGTCAACTACTGAAAAAGTCAACCCACTTTCAAAATCAAGATTTTAAGTTCAATTGAAAAATGGTGAAGGAATTTTGATAATCCGAGTTCTACATTGAAAGATATGGAGTTCAGAAGTTGGGATTTGGAGATTTAGTAGAAAGAAAACCCTAATCCGAGAAATTTGGGGAAAAGTGCTTAAACGATCAAACTGGTCGAAATTGAAGGTTCCAAATGGAAGATAAGCACTGACTACGGGTAATGGAGAAGTCAATTGCAAGAAAAACCGAAAGAAAAGTCAATCCGGGAGAAAACCGAGAATTAGGGTTTTAGTGGATTTCGGTGAAATCGGGAAGAATTACAGAAATGGCCCGACTTGGTAAGACCAAAACCCCCAATGGATGAATAATGGTTAAAAAGGATGGCCCAAGGCTCAGATTGAAGAAAATCTGAAAATCGGATTTGTTTTGAGCAAAACCGGGTTTCGGAGGTAAAAGGGCAAAATTGGAAAAAGTTAGGAAAAATAGCAAATGGACTCCGAAAATTATGGAAAATTTGTCAATATCATTCTTAAATCATTTGAAGGAGATTGGCGAAAGAAAATCTTGATTCCGAGTTCGTTTGCAAAATGGCCAAATCCCGGGCTTCTTATGCAGTAATTCAAAAAGGAAAATCCCGGAAAAATAGCAAATGGACTCCAAAAATTCTGAAATTTGGCAAATCTCATTTTTAAATTATTTGGAAGAGATTGGCGAAAGAAAATCTTGATTCCGAGTTCGTTTGCAAAATGGCCAAATCCCGGGCCTCCTATGCAGTAATTCAAGCCGATAAATCCCGAAAAAATACCAAATGAGCTCCAAAAATTATGAAAACTTCCAGATCACACTTTTTAATTATTTTGAAGAGATTGGTGAAGAAAAATCTTGATTTGGAGCTCGTTTAAAAAATGGTAAAATGTAGGGGCATAAAAGGGCATTTTTAGGAAGAAAAAATCCAAATAAATAGAAAATGGACTCAGATAATTTTGAAAACTTCCAGAACTCAATATTTTATTATTTTGGAAGTATTAAAAAAAGAAAAATTGAATTTGGAGTCCGTTTGATATTTACTTGCATCCGGGGGGCAAAATGGTCATTTCACCCAAGCAACCGAAAAGGGCTTTTTTAGCCCTTCAAAAAATCAGAGTTGGGCTGGAAAAGAGAAGTGCTGGCATGCCCAAGCCCAAAGAAAGGAGGAAGCTTCTAATTTTTTTTTTTTTTTTCAATCAAGTGGTTAAAAATCAAGAGTTAGTTAACCATTCTCTTTGATCAAGCCATGGTGATTAAACCACATAGGTTAAGAAAGATGTCAACATTATTTTTGCATAGAGAGGGCTGAGATGCTAATCTAAGGGTGGTAATTTCATGACTTTTCATCTTGAATTATTGGCCATTTGATGGAAAATAGGTTACACAAAAATGACAACATCTTTGAGGCTATATAAGCATCATTAAGGCCAACCCTAGAGAGGCACATTTTGGTTTTTTCTTTTCCATTTTGGCTGATTTCTCTTAGTTTTTCTTAGTTTTTATCTTCTTGGTTGAGAGCAAAAAAAGAAAAGTTTAGAAAAAAAGGAAAGTTTGAAGAGAAAAGCTTGAAATATTAGCTTCTTGAGGTTGCTCTTGAGCACCAACTCTTGCACTTTCATTTTCTATTCTTGTTTTTTGCTATTTTAATCTCTACTTGGTGAGTTTTCATTTTAGAATAATGTTTTTTTTGTTCTTCCTTCATTTCCTTTCTTAAGTATATTTTATTTACATTTTGTTTTTACAATAAACTCACCATGGCCAAATGGCCTACATTATTTATTTTAAGTTGTTGTGTTGATTCATTTTACCATATTTTTTATGCTATTTTCTTTTTTTTTGATGTTTTAAATGTTATGTTATTTCATGTTCTTGAGTTATATTTTAATTTGGTTGCTTTGTTTGTTGCCATTTATGTCTTAGATATCATATTTTTTTGCATTTTAATTTTCTGTTTTCATGTTGTTTAAATTTGAGCATGTTTTAGATCTAGCATATTAGGTGTTTGTGAAAATGCTTGTGTGATTCTTTGCATGATTCTTGTTTTATATCCTAATTGAGCATGTTTTAGATCTAGTATATTAAGTGTTTGTGAAAATGCTTGTGTGATTTTTGCATGATTTAAGTGTTATGACTTAGTTTTTCATGCTAGTATGCCAAGTGTTTGTGAAAATGCCATGTTTGTTGGAGCTTGAGGCCCTTTGGCTACTCCATGTGTTTTGCATTGTGTGTTGCATTTTTTGTCATGCTAGTTGTTAGGTTTTTGCATTTGCATGATATTTGGTTGGATTTTTGAATTAAGCATGCCTTGTGTTTGTGAAAATGCCATGCATGTCTTAGGTCTAGGTTACATTAAATGCCATGCAAGTTCATGTTAGGTCTAGGCCATATTATTTATGTCATGCATTTTCCTTACATTTAGGTTTAGATCCATGCATTTCATGCATTATGTTTGCTGCATTGTTTCATGCATTTCATGTTCATGCCACTTGAATAATGACTTGAGCCAATTAATGGTTCAAAGTCATGCTCTCTTGAGCACACTTGTGGAAAATTAAGTTTGTCAAATTGATTATTCTACCTTTGTGATTTTTTTTACTTAGCCAATCTTTATCTAACTTTCAAAAAGTCTTAGCTACTGCTTTCAAGTCATTTTATGAGTTTCAAATATTTTTATTTTTATTTTTAAATGATTTTATCAAAGACAAAAAAAATGTGTTGGCAAAGCAGTTTTTTTTTTTCCACCTAAAACTCGTACATCTCCGATTTTTCTGGGAATTCATCTTTGATCAAAAAATTAAGCCGATTTTTTCTCGTGTAGTTTTACATGTCCTGAGTCTCCAATAATTTTTTCAGAATTTTTGGAATTTTTAAAAATAGGGTAAAAAATCATGGATTAAAACTGGACAGTGGAGTCAGGATTGAATTTAAAGAAAAACAAAGCAGTTTTTTTTTCCTCCAAAAACTCGTACATCTATGATTTTTCTGGGAATTCATCTTTGATCAAAAAATTAAGCCGATTTTTTCTCGTGTATTTTTACATGTCTTGTGTCTCCAATAATTTTTTCAGAATTTTTGGAATTTTTAAAAATAGGGTAAAAAATCATGGATTAAAACTGGACAGTGGAGTCAGGATTGAATTTAAAGAAAAACAAAGCAGTTTTTTTTTTCCTCCAAAAACTCGTACATCTATGATTTTTCTGGGAATTCATCTTTGATCAGAAAATTAAGATGATTTGTTTTCGTGTAGTTTTACATGTCCTGAGTCTCCAGTATTGTTTTTAGAATTTTTGGAAGTTTTAAAAATTGGGTAAAAAATCGTGGATTAAAACTCGACAGTGGAGTCATAATTGAATTTAAAGAAAAACCAATTTTCTGTTTTGGTTAATTCACATAGAGTGGGCTGATTAGGAGGGTTAGCTACTGACTTAGGGTAATTTCTAAGCCTTTTTAAACTCTAAAAATGGTTTTTCAAGTCCCGGGTTAAGGAGAGTCAAGTCCGGATTTTTTAAAACTTAGGAAATTAGAGCCATTTAAAAAAAAATTTAGCCCAGTTTTTATTGTTAATTCAAGCTTTTCAAAATTGTTTTCAAACAATCACAAAGTATTTTGGTTTTAGAATATTTAATTTGACATATTTTCTTAAGGTAGCCGGATATCTTTTTTAGATACACGGATTTCCTTAATTAAAGGAAAAAATACATTTCATGCATTGCATTTTTATATTCATGCATTTTATATAATATGTGATTCTTGTTATAATAATTTCTATGATATTGTTATTATTTTGATTTATATTTTTGATGTTATATGGTTTATTATATGATTTGGAATGTTTCATGATATCCTATGCTTTTATTTAGTTATTTTTTTGTCATATTATTTAGCATATACTATGTTCATGCATTATTATTTCCATTTTTATTTTTATGCATATTATATGGTAGCACTATTTCATATTCCATCTGATTTAATTTATATGCCATATCATTCATGTTTGCCATGTCATTTAGGTTGCATCATATTATTTAGATTTTGCTATGTCATTTTATTTATGTCATGCATATACATATTCATTTCTTTTAAATGTTTTCAAAAAAAGATAATGGTTTTCAATAAAAAATATAAAGATATTCCCGAGTTAAAATAATTCATGAGTTCTCTACCGGGTTTGCTGGAGGGAATATCATCAATTATCATTAATAAAGGAATATCTTTCTTTCAAAAAAAGAGAATGATTCGGAAAGTTTTCCAAAACTAATAAAAATTTCTATATTTTGCCACGTTTGTTGGGGAATATAGGAAAATTTTGAATTTATAAATTCCGGATCATTTTCAATAAAAAAAATGAAATTATTTTTCTTTAAATTGGGAATTAACTTGAAATACTAAATTTAAAACCAATCTTTACCGAGACTTGAGATAATACACGATTAATAAGGTACCGATTTATACGGGCGTTGTGGGGGTGCTAATCCTTCCCCACACGTAACCGACTCCCGAACCCGCTTCTTTGATTTCTCTGGTTTAAAACACAGACTTGAAATTGGTTTTTAAAATGTTTTAATTAATTTTTAAAATATTTTATAAAACCGGTTTTAATAGGTGGCCGATCACACCTAGCTAAAAAAGATTGGTGGCGACTCCATGTCTTTTTTAAGGTCATTTTCAAAACCTTCATTTTTCTAGAGGAATTAAGTCGACTTTTCCTCGGTTTTTTAATGTCACGCTTAACGAATAATAAAGTCTTGCGATGAGACTCGTTGTTACGTTATTTTTTTTTTAGGTTGCGACACATGCCATGAATGTCATGAATGCCATGAAATGCAATTCATGAAAATCATCATATCTCTCCAATCGTGGTAACGAAATGGTTCTCAGAGGTTTGGAAAAGATGCCCAAAGGTTTTGAAAAGATACCCGAAGGTTTTAAAAAGATACCCGGAGGATTTGAAAAGATACCCGGAGGATTTGAAAAGATACCCGGAGGTTTTGAGAAGATACCCGGAGGATTTGAGAAGATACCCGGAGGATTTGAAAAGATACCCGGAGGATTTGAAAAGATACCTAAAGGATTTGAAAAGATACCCGGAGGTTTTGAAAAGATACCCGGAGGATTTGAAAAGATACCCAGAGGTTTTAAAAAGATACCCGGAGGTTTTGAAAAGATACCCGGAGGTTTTGAAAAGATACCTGGAGGTTTTGAAAAGATACCCGGAGGTTTTTGAAAAGATACCCGGAGGATTTGAAAAGATATCCGGAGGATTTGAAAAGATACCCCTTTTTATGCTTTCCTCAACTGAATGCTCAAAACTCTTACCTTGAAAAGAACCATCCTTAAAAAAAAAATTCAAATTTCAAAAGCTAAAATCTTTCTTATATGTTAAATCCATGCGATGAATGACATGAATACCATGAAATGCAATTATATAAAATAAATGTCATGTGATGGAATGCAAACTAATATCATGAATCTTTAACTATGACAAAAGGATACTCAAGCTCATCGTGTCATCATCTTTTAATCTTCCAAACGCTGACTTAGAACCAGGCTGATCTCCACTAATTCCATCAGTTGATCACAACACCCTTTCTTTTAGTTCCAAGGCTTTAAACAGATACATTTCCAAACTTTCATTGTTCTCATTTCTTCCCAGAATCTCATCTTTAAGCACATTCAAATTCCAAGCGAAAAGTCTTCAATGCCGATGCTGCAAAAGAGCCTACCCTGCCATTTACCAACTCAATAGATTCCATTTCTCAAAACCATTTTCTCATCATGGTAAAAAGCTTTCTCATTCTTTGCCTCAGAAATGTCACTCTTATCAAACTGGTTCAAAATTCAAATATACATCTCTTGAATGTTCTCATGTTACGCTTTTTTGAAAATTCTTTGAAAAGAAAGAATTTGTCCAAAAAACTTTTCTCATTTTCAAATCATGCCCCAATGGTAAATCAAAATTGCCCCCAGAAACATCACTATTTTTCATATTCAAAAATCCCCATTTACTAAACAAAAATGCAATTTTAGATCTTAAAAACTGGTAATTATTGCAAGAATGGACAAGGCGAATCACAGTTTGGCTCATTGACTATTTCAATTTGTCAAGGTTTTGGTTATCAAAGGAAAGTTTCTTCATATAAGGGAAAAATCAATGTTTCTTCATCTAAACTCACAATGAATTTCCTTCAACAATCAGGTTTTCACAAAAAGTTTTATTTTGAAAACACAATCCATTTTGGCACTCTTTCTAAGTTTCTGGATATATAGCAATTCAACAAATGTCAAGACTATCTATGATGGGTTCAAAATTTGGACAAGAAAGAAAAAGGGTTTCCAATTTCGGGTAAAGTCATCCAAACGATGTTGACCTTTTTAAGTTTCTCAAAAGTGTTTGGTGTTTTCTGGTGGGTTCAAAATATCATTTCTTTTGTATTTCTTATTAGGCCTTGGCACAGTTATGCAGAGTTGCTTTCAAATTTTTTTTTTTTTTTTTGCTCTACCATGCATTTGAGTATTCAAATTTCTTCAACGACAATTCAAAAGGATGAGATAAAATCTGAGGAAAAACTCTTCAACTTAAACATTCATACTTGATCAAAATGGGCTTTTTAAGCTTGTAATTTAGGTCAAGGTTTGGGGTTATAAAAAAAAGGATAATCAGGCCAAAAAATGTGTTTAAAGGTAATTAAACCAATGATCATTTCTTCATCTCAAAATGTCTCATATCTTTCTTCGAAGATAATCAAACCACGGATCATTTCTCTTGAGGATTTCTCCATTTCTACTTCTCATCAAACCATGGATCATTTCTCTTCATGAGGATTTCATCTTGCGAACCTTTTTTTTCATTTTTTTTCTCTTTTTTTTTCTTTTTTTTTTTTTACAGACTTTCCTATTATAAAGTGAGTTTGAAAATTTGAAACTCAATCCATTTCAATATCTGCCCCTTTGACATAAAGCATTCATGGTGTAGAAATATGATCCAAACGTATGACCCTCCATAGAAAGATGATTCTTCACACTTGCCCCCCGATGTGGAGGGTGATCCTTGGTCAAGGTTCATTAAAAAAAACAAGAATCCAATAGGCTCAAGGGGGTAGCAAAGGATAATTTAAAATTTTGTGAAAGGAATACGAAAGATGGCCATTTCTCATTTCTAATATGAATATCTCCATTGAAGAGCAAACCCCAGGTGGAGTAGATGATAAGAATTGCCATTAAAATCATTTGAGTATCTCATATGCATGAATCACAGTTTTTTTTTTTCGCAACTCATGCGTCCTCTCAATGTGCCTATCCAAATGAAGGCCGACCCAACAATTTTCCTTATTCCGGCTATCTCAAAGTGTCCATGCAATTTCGTTCTATCATAGAGGAAAACAGAGTTTGCACAAGTCGATAATGGCGTGTAAAAAAAAAATTAGGTATTCGACTATTTGGTAATCCTACCCCCAAGATATGACAAAGGATAACTGGGTGAAAATGGATGTTACTCAAATCAAAGCATTCAAGGATATTGGAAAAATATGGCTTTTAAGGTAATTTTTTCCCCCCAATATGTGAGTAAAGGACACTATTCAAGAAAAGAAAAGTTCGGGCATGGTTGAGAAACTTAGGAGTGATGTGTTTAAAGCTCTAGATAGCCTTGACATTTATCAAATTACCAAAATCTAGATTCTTTCAAGAGAGTGCCTCATGAATTGGTTCTCAAAAAAATGTTTTGCAAATCAAATGTTTATTTCATTGCTCATTGCTTAGACGAAGATCATTAACTTTTTGGGATTCACTTCCTAGTCAAAAGAAAGGTGAGGTTCACGACATTTTAAATTTAGGCATCAAAGAAATTAAGCTTTTATGTGGTCTAATTTGAAACTAGACAAAGAAATGGATTGCCAAGTTCATTCTTAACAATAATCACCGTTTTATTCAAGATCAAAAAAAATAAATCATGCAAACATAAGCTATTCCTAACAAAAAAACAAATCTCCTAAAATATCTAAACAATGCTTAAAAATGTCATGCCAAAAATGAAAACATCAAAAATTCCTCCAGATTGAATTTCGAGTGACATCCTTCATCTTCGGACTTCAAATTCCAATCATTCCAAAACCTCCAAAGTTAAAGTGCCGCCATTGATGAGATCCAATCAACATTTGGCTTCATCTTCTTTTCGAATCTCAAAAACCCTACTTTAATCTGACTCTGTACTTTCCGCTTCAAAACTTCACAATTTTCCGTAGAGTGGCCCGAATTTCCAACATGATAACCACAGGTAGTATTGGCATCGTGACCTTTAGGATAAGGAGGTTTTAAATCTTTCGGATAAATTGGTCCGATAAAATTGGCTTGAAAAAGCTGGGGAAGTAACTCCGTGTAAGTCATTGGAATTGGATCAATAGGAGTTCTATCCCGATTACTACATCGTTTTTTCTGGTTAACAGGCCCAAAAACTAGTCGAGAAGTGACACCACGATATCTGTCTGCGTGCGGACCAATCTGCGGTGACGATGTGAAGCATGGTGTTTCTTCCTTAGGTATCTGAAATGGTATCCAATCAGAAGACTTCGTACTGGGAATTAGGTGTTTTGATTCATCATGCGAGCCATCGAACGCATGCGGTCGATCCAAAGGTGATGGATATTCTCGAGGAATACTTTCAACCATCTTCAAAAGCTATTCTTTCATCTCTTGAATATCATGTCCAAATTCTTCAACCGTTCCCTCTAAAGCAATAACTTGTACTCCCAGTTGACCTCTCATGTCTTTCGGATGCACATTTGCCTTCAACCCTTCAATCTTGTTGTTAATTTCTTCTGCCTTGCGAGTGCTTTTACAAATCTGGTCTAATAAATCCCTAAGGAAATCCTGCTTTTGTCCATATTCCCTTTCCATTCCCTCGAGCTTCTGAGTTAACTCTTGGCACTTCTCTTTCTTTTTCATGTATTCCAAACATATCTCTTCATTTTCTACTCCCATATCTTCAAGCTCCGAAACCCTTTGCGAAAACAAATCATCTAATCGCTCAAAGGTCGTCTTCTATACCTTACATTCATGATCCAATTCACGAATTTTTTGCTCAGATTGACTGTCTTCTATTCTCTTTATCTTCACTCGCGATCTTTGGTTTTCCTGCTCTATTTCATCTTCTTCTTCACGTGATTTCCTTTTGGTTAACTCAAATTCCAGTACTGAGTCTGACTGAGTGAGCTGAGCTGGGATATTCGAATTTTTCTTCCATGGAAGTACCACATCTTTGTCTCGCCTAGCTTGCCACAAAAGATACTCAGCAGTAACACCACTCGAAATGCAACCTTGGTCGACCCGGATGGTTTGTTTCCAGACTTTGGCGAGATCTTCTTTCTTCTCTGAAGCCCCATCGTCCGCATAAGAGAATTCCAAACGGTTGAACCTTTGTGTCATAGGAATAAATTGTTCATGTCCAGCCTGCCTAAGGACCAAAATAGGTGCGTAACTAACGACTCCCCATAGCCCTGGAAGAGGTACCCAAGGTTGATTTCCACAACTATACAACAGAGAATCAAACTTCATCCCATGAGCTAACCACACAACTTCTCGACTTCTGAGCTTGCAAAAAAATGACATCCAAACGCGTTTTGTCTTTGGGCTCGGCCAAACACTGTTACAGAATTCCTGAATGGGAACGTCAGAGGTGAAGTATGACTTAATGCATTCAAAATGGCTTTTCATCCATATGTACAATAATTGTATGCATCCAGTAAAGCGTCCATTTCCCAATCGTCGATAGTGATTCAACGATCTAATAGTTTCTGCCAATATTGTTGGTGCCACATTTAACCGGTGCTCAATCTGATCAACCAAGTCTACTACGGCCATCTCGACATGCCCCAAGATTTTGGGAAAGACAATCATCCCATAAAGGGCAAGCGCCATTGCTTTCATACCATTTCGTCGTTCAGATGCTCCCTAATGAAATCTCGCAGAAAATCCCATGTGATATAACTATATTCACCTTTCTCCAGGACGTGATGGTCCACTTCAGACAGACTGATCCCTAACATCCTAGCAACTTTCCTAGGATAGCCCATTTTTATTTTTCAAGTAGACTTTATCTGGGTCTCGGTAGTTGAAACGAAGCATTGCAGAGTATTCTTCAATAGTGGGTACCATGTCTACCTCATTGAAGACGAAACATCTATAAGAAGGGTCCCAGAAATATACCATCGCCTGAATTAAGTTGGTGTCTACTGTGACTTGGAGGAGTAATGCAAGGTCACCATATCTTTGCTGGAATATTTTTTGTTTTTCCCTCTTCCAAGATCCCCAGATGTCAACTAAATCGGCAAGATCATTCTGTGTAAGGTCTAGATGAAACTCTTCGGGAAGTATGGACACATAGCCAGCTAGTAGACAGTCTCCTTTATTTCGCTGAACCTTTTCAGACCTTAACTTCAAACAACTCTGGGATTCAAGCTTTGCGTACTCGGATCTTACTAGAATTTCCGTGGATGACAGTAAAGATTCTTCTTATCAAAGATTGTTATGCAGCAAGATATCTAGTATGATGCATGATGCGAATGCAATGAGAAAAAAAGGAAAGAAAGAAAACAAGAAGTTAGATATCATATCAGCAAAGCTTATGGAAAGATAAAAATACAACAACATGTGTAAGCAATACATTATCATGGTGAGCATATCAGCAAAACAAATGTGTCAGATAAACAAGCATCATGTTAATGAAAAAGTATAGGGTAAGAAGTGTCCCTTTCATGTGTCCTAAGTTTAGGTTCTCCTCTATATAAGGTTGGACATGGCTCTATCTTAAAGTTTGGTCACTTAAGTGTTGTTTATATGCTAGGTTAGGATACTTGACCAAGCTAAAAAGGTCCCCAAATTGCTCCTTAACATCATCCATGTAGGATGAGTAAGGCACCCCATTCCTCACCCATTACAGGCTCCAACCGGAAGGGTTCAATTCGGGTGAGAGTATTTTCCAAAGTTATGGCGGAGATTTATCATCTCTCAAAGACTTTGGTACTTTACACTCTGAAGGTGTTTCGCTAGCCGTTGCGGAGGTTTTCACCTCTCGAGGCGTAGGTACTTTACCCCCTCCTAAAAGGGACGAGTCCGGGTATAGGACTTTATGATATGCAATGTGTCGTGTGTGCGAAGGGACATTCAAACCTTCCTTTACCCATAAATGTACAATGAAACAAAAGTTGTTAGTACAAATAACAAAAATCAAAATCAAAAATAAAAATAAAAATAAAAATAAACAAACAAATAAATAAATACATAGAAATTAAACACTAGAGACCAATATTTCAAACCTAAAGTATCACAAGACTAATCTATGGCTCGACTCTCGAGTGTCCCCAGTGGAGTCGCCAAACTTGCATAACGTGCCAAATACGAATTCAGCATGCTAGACGCAAATCAATGGAGTCGCCATTAATCATCTAATCTAGGTGTGATTAGTCACCTTTATAAATCTATCCTATTTAAAGTAATCCTAAGCTTGACTAAGGTACCTTAAAAAGAATAGGTTCTGGTCTACTTTTCAGAACTAGGTTCGGGAGTACGGTTACGTGTGAGGAAGGATTAGCACCCTCACAACGCCTATCTAAGAGATAGTACCTAATTAGTCTTGTGATACTTAAAGAGTCTTAATTAACTGGTCTTATCTATCCTATTTCGTTTTAATTGTTAAAGTTAAAAATATCGGAAATTATTTTTTAGGTCTTCCTTCCATTCATTCTGGAGAAATTACTAAAAAATATTTTCTCACCTCAAGAGTATTCAAAAGAAACCATTCGTTCTGTTGAAGAGGCTCCGTCGTCGGAAAAGTTAAATTATTTAGTCAAATTATTTCTCTTAAATTAATCTTCCAAAATTAATCCACATTTTATTAATGTTTGTTTGAAAAATAAATTCTGATTTTTAATATCGAAAATCATCTCTTAAAATATTCTTCCATTCGTTCTGGAGAATTTTTAAAAGAATTTTTCTCACTTAGAAATTTCTTAAAGTCAACAATTCGCAACTTTCTTGAATTTCATCATCGGAAAAAATCTTAATTTATTCTTCAATTTTAATTAAGCATTTATTATGGAAAATCAATTTTGAGAAAAAGATCGTGAAAATTAATTATTCTTAAAAAAATAAATTTTTGATTTTTGTTGGTATTGAAATTAATCTCTTAAAATATCCTTCCATTCATTCTGGAGAATTTTTAAGAGAAATTTCTCACCTAGAAATTTCTCAGAAATTAATCATTCGTAATTTCTTTGAATTTCATCATTGAAAAAATCTCAATTTATTTATTTAAAAATAACTTTTCTTCAATTAAATTAATCTAATCTAAAAAAATAAATTAATAATTAACAATATTAAAAATATACAATTATTATAAAAATATAAAATATGAAATATAATATATAATATAATATACTAATATAATATACTAATATAATATACTAATAGTTTTCTTAAAACTAATAGTAGTTTTTTTTTATAAATATATATATATATGGTTAGTAAAATATTAATAAACAACAAATAATATACAAATAATACAAAGTCAAACCTGCCAAAAAAAAAACTTAAAAGAAAATAATTAGTAAAAATCATAGAATAACTAATAAAGAAAGTCAAATAAAAAACAAATAAGTTAACAAAGTAATAAAAGGAAAGAGAGAGGCAGCAAGGGGGGCCAGCCCAGGCGCAGGCCTGCTGCCTCTTAAATTTTTTTTTTTTTTTGGTTATGGTTTACCTTTTTTTTTCACCAAAAAATCTTCTTTTTCTCTCAAATTATTCAAAAACACCAAGAACACCAAACCGAAATTTTTTCAGATTCTGGTGAGATGCTGCTGCCGCCGCCGTCGTCGTCGCCGGTGTCGGTGGTCAAAAAATTTCCGAAAAATCACCAAAAATTCCTTTCGATCTCCTTTTTTCAAATATCAAATTAGTTTTTTCCGAATCTCTCTAGAATTTCCTAGATCTGAAATTGAAGTTCGAAACTTCACCTCCTCCGATCTACT
The DNA here is from genome assembly GCA_030761205.1 of Fremontodendron californicum. Lineage (NCBI taxonomy): Eukaryota > Viridiplantae > Streptophyta > Magnoliopsida > Malvales > Malvaceae > Fremontodendron > Fremontodendron californicum. Next base: position 2,334,034 of record JAULJL010000045.1, on the reverse strand, counting down.
CCGTCGGTCGTCGAATGGCCACCAACTTTTAGTATGTGTTTCCTCTAATTAAAACACAACTTTTCTTTCTCAAGAATTTTTTTCGAAACAAATTCTAACTCTCACTTTTGAATTTTCGGATTTTTTCTCTCTCAAAAAGAATATTTTTTATTTCGAAAAAAACCTATAATTGCTTCTAACTCTCATTGATTTCTGATATTTTCTGATGTGTTTTTGATTGTGGTGCTTGGGTTCTTTTTATAGAGAAGAGATTTAGTTCCACTAGGATTAGGAATTTCAATTTAATCTCATTTTTTTAGAGTCCCATTTCAATCCAAAGAGGTGGTTTGTTTCAACCAAAACTTGTTTTTCTCATATTTTTATTAATTCCGAATTTTTTTTTATTTTTCCTTTAATTTTCGGAATTATCCAAAAAAATTTTGATTTTGATTTTTTTTTCTTTTTTTCTTTTAATAATAAAAAATTATACCCGGATAAAATCCGGTGTCTACACAAGAAATACTTAATGTTATTTTATTTGATTATTCACAAATACTAACAAAATATCAAATAGTTAAACGTTTTTGTTTTTCGATGATATTATTCTTGTAAAAAAAAAAAAAATCAAAGACACTCGTAATCAAAATTTTAAAAATCAAAATCAAAGTAAAAATTGTTGCCTTTAATATGTAAATTAGAATGGTGTCCACTTCACATGGATTGCTTTTTTTAAAAAAAGAAAGAAAGAATATAGTTATAAAAATAATTAAATTATATATATAAATATTATATTACAAAGTACATGCTTACTTGATAAACATTGCTGACATGATAGCTTACGTGGACATCTTCTCTTGATGACAAGCAGGACAAGCTTAACTTAATTATACATTATATTCAAATTTAAAATTAAAATTTTAAAAAAAATATTTATCCAAATTTGGTCAAGCTTAATCTTAATTATATATTATATTTAAAATTAAAATTTTCAAAAAATATATATTTATCCAAGATTTTCAATTTTTATACTGAATAGATATTATATGTTCACTAAATATTCAAATAAATACCGGTTGGGACAAAAACCATCATTAACATGGAAGAGTATCTAGAATGCAAAAAGAGTCTTTAGAACTTGGAATAAGGTGGAGAGTAGGCAATGGGAGGTCAATACGAGTTTGGGAAGATAATTGGTTACCAACGTCAGGCACATTCCGAATTCAAACACTGAAAGCCCCTCAAGAAGAAATCTCCTATGTCAGTGAGCTGATTGAGAACAACACAATACAGTGGCAACAAGACACGCTTCACAGACTATTCAGCCAACAAGAAAAAGAATCTATAAGCTCAATTCCTATTAGCAAGATGAATAAGGAGGACATACTAGTTTGGCATTTTGACAAATAGGGCACCTACAATGTTAAGAGTGGCTACAGGTTGCTATGCGAAGAAAGACAACATCAAACGGGAAGAAATACAGCATCAAACAGGTCCCATGATGCATCCAAAAGAGTGTATCTTATTTAATCTTGCACTAAAAAGATCAATTGTAAGTATAGTAGTCAGCAAGGGTCGAGTCCACGGGGATTGATTTTCAATTTATAAATTATTGTCTTATAAATTATATTCAAAGAAAGCAAGAGTAAAAAGAGAAATTTTGAGACGTTTTAAAACTAAAGCAAACAAGAAAAGTAAGAAACAAATAAGTAAGATGAAATAAAATATAAGAGAAATATGGTTAAGGTTTCATTCTCCACCACTAGACATCATTGAAAATCAATAATCAGATCTATCAACATTAATTAACCATCAAAATTATCAACCGTAGATAATAACAAGCTCTGTTATCCCAATCTTTCCTTAGTTCATTATTAAATAGAACAAGCTCCCTATTTAATCTCTAACCACTAGACAACCTAGAATAAGCTCTCCAGATTTAATGTAATGGCAGCTTTATGATGAAAAAGATAGGTTGATCTAGGCAACAAACACATAAGCTCGGATTGTTTAACCTATGTTATGTTCCACTTTGCAATTATCGAAAACTTGACCATAATCATTAATCACAAATTGCCACTTATGAATAGGAAATCAAGACAATTACACGGATCAAGACTCCTAAATTAGCAATAGACAATTATCAAGATCTATCTAGTTTGCAACCTAAACAAATCAAGACAACATCATGAACAATTTTTATGGAAGAACATAATCAACTTTGATAGAAAATTAATGATAGATAAAATCTGAAAATCAATTGCATAACATGTCTAGGGCTTTGAAATCACCCTTAACCAAAAAAAAGTTTAGCCTAGCATAGGCATTAGTAACATAAACATAAAAGAAACTAAGAAGAAAAATTAAAAGAAAACTAAGAGAATGGAGAAGAAGAAGAATAATGATAATGATAATGATAATAATCAAAAGCCTCCTCAAAAGATGTCTAGTTTGTGACTCAAAAGATGGTATTTATAGAGTTTTAAAACCCTGGGAACAAGTCCTTGCCGCACAAGTAAGTCAGGAGGCATAAAAATCACAATTTTCTAGGTTTTTCCATGTTTTTGTGATTTTGTGGAAGCCGCGGCGCCGGACATTCTGCCTTCCATTTTTCTGCTGCATCTTCTTTCACTTCGTTAGCTGATTTGGATGACCATTTCTTGTCCGATTTGGGCGTGTAAACTACCGTTGGAAAAGTGTTCAAGTCAGCTTCAAAAGTCAAGAGAAAGTTTCTTCAAATAAGAACTTTAACATCATGTTTTTCTTGCAACAAGTTTCGGAGGTCAAATCTACCTTCTTGCTTTGCAATCATAAATTGATCTTTTTAACTCCCAAGTCTTCTTCCATCTTGTGATTATGATTTTGTAAGTTCTTTACCATCATTATTGACATCTTTTGACTTCATTCTTCTTATTGTACCTAAAATTTAAAAACATAATATAATTAATCAAAATAAAGATATAAGACATAATTAAAACTAAAAATAGAAAGAGTATAAAATGTGTATTTTATGAACTTATCATCCCACAACTCAGCAACAAGCAGGAAATAATGGCGCTCTCAAAAAAATCTAGCAAGCTGAAGTGCCAAATAAAATAAAAGTTCTTACATGGAGGGCGTACCACAATATCTTACCAACTAAAGCAACACTAAACAGGAGACACCTAGATGGTAGCTCATAATGCACCAGATGCGTTGGTACAGAGGAGTCGACACTTCATGCCACTCGTGACTGCTCAGCTGCAAAACCGGTGTGGGATCAATTGGGATTCCAGTGGGACAACAACATGATCGAGAATGAGATTTCACAATGGATCGACCAAATTTGCTTGACAGTTGACCATAAAAGATTGAATCTGCTCATGACCACTATATGGGGCCATCTGGGTAGTAGAAATAGAGAATACCATGAAGAAATTAGGAGAAGCCCACAAGATGAAGCAAGGTTCATATTGTCTTATCTACAAGAGTACAGCCATTCTCAGTCTACACCAGAAAACAGTTTGGGAAAACAAATATAGAGATGGAAGAAACCAAATGACGAAGACGCTAAGGTGAACTTCGATGGAGCACTGGACAGTGCAAATAATATGGGAGGAATTGGTATCGTCATACGAGTCCCGAATGGGGAGGTGCTGGGAGCATGCTCTGCCAAGATAACCATTGTGACAGATCCATTTATGGCAGAAGCACGTGTAGCAGTTCGTTCACTAGAATTTGCCAAATATCTGGGAATAATAAAGAAATTAAAGGCTAAAGAACTAGACCTTTCCCCTATAGGGACATTGATAGACGAGGCAAGAGCTCTAGCTTCAAATTTTAGATCGTGCTCTTTCAGCCACACCCCATGAGTAGAAAATGTTGCCTCACATAAGCTACCAAAGTATGGTTTAGATTTAAAAGATAGATACCAGATAGAAGAATGCCCTGATGTTATCGCCAATATAATTGCAAAAGAATGTATTTCCCCTGATTATTGAATACAAATCCCATTTTCCTCAATATTCAAATAAATATCGTATTTTAAATTAAAAACAAAAAAAATTTCCTATTAAATCCGAAATTCTAAAAGAACTATCAAATCTTTTCAAAAGGATTATTATCAGATACACCGTCAGTGGACTTTTTTAATTCCACAATCGGTGTTCACACTCATCCGTAATCTTATATACGATTTTTATTTTTACAAAGCGACCTTCGGATTTAACAATATAATTGTACTCGTCGTGCACGTAAATTTTTGAATCAATCCGATATCCCTATCATATTGATCGAGAATATTGTCTTTTTCAATATATATTTAACGGTTGAAATTTTTTTATGTCGAAACAAATAGTTAAACATTTTTTATTTATTCGAAACTCGACGTGCATGATCTACGCGAATAGAACATGAAATACGACGGTCGGATTAAAAAAATATAAATCGGATGAAAGGTTACGGAAACGTGTAAACACCGCTTGTGGAGTTAAAAAAGTCCACTGACGGTGTATCAGATAATAATCCTTTTCAAAAACTATCAAATCTTTTAAGGTTTATATTTAAGAAAATTTATCTATACACGTATAAAATATATGAATGACAGAATTATCAAAATATTTGTCTTAAATTTAAAAACTATCAAATCTGTTAAGTTTTATACCTAACAAATCTTATCTATCCACTTATAAAATATATACTAATTATGTTAAGAATGACTTGCACCATTTTATAATTGCTCAACATAGATTTTATTTATTTATTTATTTCATTGTTTTGATCAAGATTGTATTTTAGTCAAGGTATGTCAATTCTTTTTATATTTATTTTCAATTCTTTTTCTTTTCAATTCCTAATTATTGTCATTTTTTTTTTTTTTGTGTTTTGATCAAAATCACGTATATACCCGTACGTTAAGAATGATTTGCACTTTTTTATAGTTGCTCAACATAGTATTTTTTTTTTCTTTTTTCTTTCATTGTTTTTATTAAGATTGTATTTTAGTTAATGTATGCCAATTATTTTTTATTTATTTCTAATTTTTTTCAATTCTTACTCTCTTTTTTTTTTTTTGTGTGTTTTAATCAAGATCACAGATTTCAAATCTTAGAGCATCATTTGGAGTATATATTTTTAGTATTTTGATCAAAATTATTGTTTAATTAAGATATATAAATTCTTTTTAAATTAATTAAGAAGTGATGTGAGTAGAAGTTCATTTAAGTCGAAATCAATATACATCCACATTTTTTTTACGTTTATAACATTAATTTTATCAATAAAAAAAACTTAATTTCTTTCATGTTTATGGCATGCATTTCTCAAAGAAGAGACTCTGTTATCAATTATTGTGCATTAAATCACATGTAAATAATTTGTTGAAGTCTTTAATTTTATTTCTTTATAACCATTAATTATATATGAATCAATAAAATCTTTTTGAACCTATAATTTACCAAGTTCAATTATTCTCTGTTTTAACTTTTATATTAACATTTTTTTTTTAAATTTCTCAAGCCCAAAAATGTGAGGACAGGAATTATGCACACGAATATTAGGTCACAAAATGTTATTTTCTTTAAAATTAATTATAGCAAGCTTTAATTAATAAATAAAGATTTTGCAATTTAATTATTCTAAGATTACTTCTTTGTTGTTCTGAAACTCGAGTAGTGCTCTTATAAATCATTGATCTTGAGCTACAACAGATTTGAGAGTGAACATTAACTAAATTTCAAAAGAATTTTTTTTCGATTTCAAGGTAACTTTTTATATATCAGTAATAGATATATTTGATTGCAAAATTGATGTTTAAGTGCTGACAAGTATTATCCACAATGACTGTCATGATAATTTGGATTAAAGTTTTGTTTAATTATCTTTAGTCATCCTTTTAACTGCAACATCATTATGAACGAGGAAGAATATAAGAATCTGAAAGCTCTTAAGTGGACATGTTGAATTGATAATTGATCAAGTTAGGTTTTGGGAACATTGCATATATGATCTTAAATAATGTCAAATAAAGCAGGTGTGATGACGTCATTTTATTGTGTCAAATTCAATTCAAGCACTTTTTTTGTATGTATTTGTGTAGTGTAAATTAAATCATTTACTATTGAAATCACATTTGTGTCAAAGAAAATCATATATATATATATATATATATATATATATTCTTTTGCATATCAAGGACTTTTGATAATTATCATTAACATATTTTTTCATTTTCACTAAGCATATCGTTTAGGGAAAATGCAACAGCTAATCAATTGTTAAATAATTTACACAAACCATGCATACTAGGTATATGGCACAGGTGATAAGGAATAAGTTTGATATAAATAATTTTTTATAAAGTGATAGAGAATAAATCTAGTTGCTAGATATATGTGAGTCACAAGGTATACATATATAAAATATATATGTATGATTCAATACATATAGAATCATACATATATATTTTATATATACTATTGACATGTAAATGATTAAATAATATTAATTTATGTATTTATACATACATTTAAATAAATAAAAATAATTCGTATATGACACGATACAAGTTAGTTTGGATATATGGTTGGTGTATGTCGGAATGAAAAATAAAAAATGTGCTCAAAATGCCATGAATCTGCCAAAGATTTGCCTTAGCAAATTGGTTTTCTCTTTTTGCTATGCAAAGTTAATAAAATTCTAATTGCTATGAAGTGCAAGCACAATGTCTCAAAAGCCCATCAATAAATTGAGTTAATAGGTAGTTTATACATCTTTGAATTAAAACTTAATGATTTTAATTATTTTTGTGGAAGTATAAGATTTAGAGTTACACATGTTCAACAAATATCTTATAAATAGGAGAGTCGGTATTTATTTAAAAAATATATAAAAGGTAAATAACTTAATACATTTCATTAAATCCTTTTGAGCATTTTTTTCCCTCAAATAATTGTTTACAATTTAATATCAATACTAACTCAAAATTTAAAATAATTTTACTTCAGCTTTTACAAAAATACAATTCTGCATCAAATGTCAAGCTATTACTCAAACTCTTATAAAAAGAATATATATGCATGACTAAGCTATCATGTACATTATTTAAACATTTAAAATAATTGTTTCTCTTAAATAAATTAAATTTAACTTAAAATTATATAAATCTGCATATGTAAAAAAATGATGACACAAGATGAAGATCCTGCAAATTGGAAAGAAAAAAAAATTCAAATGATGAAAACTGTTTAGTTTCTATTTTAACATGTATTGGTGTGCTCAATAATACTATTAATATGACCTTTTGGATATTTTTATTCTTCTTCAAATATTATTTATCATATATTTTAATTGTATAAAAAATTTTAATAAAAAAATTTATTATAATTTAATATCTTCATTATATTATATTATATTATATATATATGTAAATGATTACATAAAATTAATCTATTTGTTTATACACATAAATAAAATTAATCCGTACATCACACGAATCATAAACTAGTTAAATAATATTATCAATTAATTAAAAGTAAACAACAATGATCAAGCAGTTCAAAAAAAAAATCCTATATGATTCCTCCGTACATCTTAAATGTTCAAAAAAAAAAAAAAACTCATCAGTCATCACCACTTCTCCTTTTTTATCTAAAAAAAAGTTAAACTTTCTCTCTTTCTTAAATCTCACTTATAAATTAAAAAAAAAAAATTCTTAAAATACAAGTAAAAAATTTACCAACACACCACAAAGCACTTCAGAAATTAAAAAATAAAAAAAAAATCTCGTGTCAAGTTTTCATGAATCACATTGCAAACAAAGAAATAGTTTTTATATATAGTTATAGAAGATTTAATTACGGTATAGATGAGAATTTTTTTGTTTTTGTTTAATTTTGCTAAAATTTAAATTACATTATTTATATTATTATATTTATTTATATTATAATTATTAAATTAAATAAAAAATAATTAAAAATAATTTTTCAAATGGTAAGAAAATAGTTCACTACGTATAAACCATTTGAAGCTTACTTTTAATTATAATTATATAAATATATATAGATATAGAAGTATTGAAATAGATACTATCTATACACTACCTATAAAAAAAAAATCCCTTAAGAGATCTCAACGTGTCGAGCTTTTTTGCTCGACACGTGACAAGGTATTTTTTTTTGTTCAAATGATATATTTAAAGGGTTAATCTCCACGATGATTCGCGGATTGATTTAAAATTCGTACTCGATCCATTCAAAAAAATTATTAATTATTTTTTTATTTTATTTTTAAATGATGTATTTAAAAGGGTTAGTTCGCACATTGACTCGCAAATCGATTTAAGATCCTTACCCGACTCGCTCGAAAAAAAAAATTATTTTATTAATTTTTTTTTTATTTTTAAATTATTTATTTAAAGGGTTTAGTCCGCACGTTTACCTGCAAATTGATTTAAGATTCGTACTCGACCCGTTCGAATTTTTTTAAAAATTTTATTAATTATTTTTATTTTATTTTAAATGACGGATTTAAAGGGTTGGTCCGCACGTTGAGCCGCAAATCGGTTAAGAATCCGTACCCGACCCTCTCGGGAAAAAAAATTTAAAAAAGAAAAAAACAAACTTGCTACTAATCAGTGTGACACACATGTTAAGTTCCTTTACTTGATTGTTGCTGCTAATCAGTGTGACACACGTGTTAAGCTCATTTTCTTGACATCGAGCTTTTTTGAACTTTTATTTATTTTTTTCTTTTAGTTTTAAGTCGATCACGCAAGAGAATCAAACCCTAATTTTATTTTACTATTTTTCATTAATTATTTTTTACTTTTTATAAATAAAAATATACAGTACTATACAATAAGATCTAAATATTTTTAAAAATATATATATATAAATAATATTTGAAAATGCATTTATATTACGTAATTTATAAATAAATAATTATCATAAATTTAATTTTCAAAATTAACAAAATATAATTATATTAATACTATTACAATTTATAAATAAATAATAATTATTTAATAAAATTTAATTTAAAATTAATTATAAAAAAGTATAATTTTTTTTTTTTGGAAAGAATCCCAATGAAACGCCAGGTTTATTTCTAGTAAATATTCAAAAAAAAAAATGAATCGAATACCACTTGGGAATTTAGAGGATACTCATTAGAGACATGCACGTGATATATTAAAAACATAATAATAATAATAAACTCAATAAAAAAAAATAATCATACAAACTAATTAAAAAAATAATAATACTTCAATAATTAAAAATTATATAAGAAATGAATTTTGTTTTTTTTTTTTATATTTGAGATTATCAAAAATTGAATTCTTATGAATAAAACTAAAAACTTAATACGAAATTAGCGAAGGCAAAATATGACCCGACAAGTATGATCAATCCTAAACTCGACATATCCCAGTTGAATTGATTTTAAAATGTCAAGTACTCAGATTTAAAAATCGAAGTCAGCTAAATTCAAATTAATATGAATAACGTGAAATAATTCAAAATCAAATTTACCGAATCTTGAATTTGAAATCTAAAGAGCATATGATTTTTATTCTTTTATCATCATTTTAAATTTTAATTTGATTATTTATAATCAATAACAATATCTATAATTTATATAAAATCACGAATGTAAAGAATCTTTTGAATTGACGAAAATAATCATTATTATTCACTATATTTCTAAATTATCATTATAATTTTTTATTATTATTAATAAATTTTATCTAATTTATGAATAAGAAGTTTAATTTCATTAAAATATTTTTATGTAATGGATTAATTTGATAATAAATAAATAAAATTAAAATTTTATATGAAATTACTTTAACTTAAAAATTTTAATTTTTCGCTAATTTTAAAAAGTAAGTCCATTTATTTGGCATAAATAAAAAAGAATTTTACATTAAATTTTTTTATTTTTATATAATTAATTTTATATTTATATTAAAATAATAAACTTTATAATAATTTGATATAATTTGCACATAAATAAACTTTACATGTTAATGTAAATTTTAGTTAATATACACTTTATTAATTTTATTATTTTAAAATATACAATTATATAATCAAAAATAAATAAATTAATGAGTATATTATCTGAACGCATGTAATAACAAATACTAGTTTAATAATAAAAATAAAAATAAAAAATTTAAGAAGTTATTCCAATAATTTCATTTGAACTTTTTTTTTTTTTTTATAAATCAAAACTATTTGAACTTGTTAAATTGCCAGTTGATTTTATTGAGTTTCTCGAATTCCAAGTTCCTTACTATCTTACTCTCTTATATCAAGATTACCACCCTACTTAGATTCTTCAAATTTTTAATTACGAATACATATCATATCGTGAATATTCAATCAAAATAAGGGTGTATTAAATGGACTGAAATTTGAAAGAAAAAAAAAAATAGAAATAATGGTAGTGTGTAAAGCTGGTAAAATAGTTCAATCCCTCTACTCATTTGTACCTGAATCAGAATTCGATTCACTTAATTTGATTAAAAATTAATTTAAATCTAAAATAATTTTAATTCAAATAATTCAAATATTAAATTCAAAATGACTTAGATTTGATATGCTTGATTGCCACCTATAATAAGGTTTGTAAATGACAAATTTGGTAAAGATTTTATGTGTTTTATTCGGATTATTTAATAATTACTGTATCTTAAAGATTTTATAACCTTTTCATTTTGTTTTTCCAAGTTTGTAAATTCGTTTGATTATCTACGATTTTTAATATATATATTTCTTGAAGAAATTGAAAGATGTTGGAAAGTAAGGATAGTAGCGGGTCGGATATCTGCATTTTTTATATTATCCGAATCTGAATTCGTAAAATTGTTTTAAAATTCAAATTTGCAAATTATCAGCATTTAATCCGCATATTACTATCCGAATTCGAATCTGAATTAAATAATATTATTCGTCAGATATTCGAATCCGGTAAAAATCTGAATTCAATAAATCAATTTTTTTAAATAAAAATATAAAATCAAACAAAATTTATATATTTTACAAATAAGAGGATTCATATTTAGATACCTGAATCCGCAGAAGTAATGTGGATTCGGATAATGGATATTTGAGATTTCATATCCGCATCCGCTCCGAATCCGTTGCGGATAGTAATCATAATATCCGACTCCTAATTTTATTCGAATCCATATATTCAATTCATAAAAATAAATCGAATATCCGCGAATATTCGAATATACGTGAAAGGCCCTAGAATTTTCGAAACAACTTTGTTTCAAGGTGTAAAAGGTGTCATAATCTTAGCAAGTCACACTCTCGACACGCGGTTTCCATTTGGGCCTAAGGAAGAAGCCTCGTTTTCGTGCATCTTTGTTTACAAGGCATTGGTCCAAACAAGAGATGAGCCCACCGGATATTATTGTTATTTTTTATTATCATTTCTTCTAATGCAATCTCTTTGTTGTAACTAGATTTCTTCAAAGTCAGATTACTCATCTGGTCTGAATTAGTTCAGATTATTATTTGTTCGATTTGAATTGAATCGTTTTTAGATAAGAATTTTCATAATTTGGGCTGGTCCGACTTAGCTTTAATTACTATTCATTAAATAAAAATTTTTATTTAAATTAATTACAAATATATTTTTTTTAACAGTAAAATGGGTTTTTGGGTCAGCCCGGACCCTATCCAAACCGAGCTTGAGTCAAGAAATAAAAAAAATTCTGAACCGCCGTCCGGGTCGGCCCATGAACAAGTCTAATTGTGACTATTTATCTTCATAAAATATTATAGTATTTTTTATATATATAAAATCCTTAATTTGGTTAGTAAGATCACTATAATTTGAATCTCGAGGAATAATTTATAAGTAAATATTGAATATTTTAATATTATGTTTGGAAAGATAAATTTCAGAGAATAAATTTGATTTGATTTGCATGTAAATTGTGGAATTGAAATTCACACATCACCCAAAAACAATTAAGATTAAATATCTTTTACTTTTGAAAGGTATAAAAAAATAAATTTCAAATTCTCGAATACATATGAATATTTTAAATTCATCATTAAATATGCATCCAATAAATTCATAAGTTTGAAAATAATTATGAAGATCCAATTTATATGTTTCTTATCACACAATTTATACTAAATTCAAAATCTATTTTTTTTTTTAAATTTAAATTTCCAAACCTAACATAATCGCATTCTCTCATATAAAAAATAAATTACAGGTGATTTATATCGACAATGCGACATCTTATTTCAGATAAATTCTTTTATAATTTAAGTAAAATTGACGGTGTATTAAAATATTAGTTTCAAGTAAGATTGTTTGAGATCAATTGTAATTGAAACTTGGAGCAAGAATATTTGATCATGGTTTTTGTTGGGGAAAACCATCAAATATATTGTATAGCTTGACTACCCAAATTTGGATACCCTTTTTATTAATATTGCTCTTTTTTTTTTATTGCATTGTCAGAGTTTTTTTAATTTATTTTATTTATGACAGTGGTTCATAGATCTGATATTATGGACACGACACGAATATGATACAGAAAAATAATTAAAATACGATATGGCATGAAAAATAGAACGAATACGACACAAATATACGAATGTATCAAAATTTATATAAATATACAACACTTTAAACATGATTAAAATAATACGAATATGATACGAATATATAGATTCTCAAATTTAGTGGTTGTTGATGATGATGGGAATAAAAATTGTACTGTAGTAACAAGAAAGATAGTTACTTTGAGGAGAAACAAGAAGAAAGTCAAATGGAAAAGAGCAAAGATTACACAGTTTATTCCAAGTACATGAAATTTTGATACAAGCTTTCTAATCCTATTTGTTTTTCATAAGTATAGTAAAAAAAAAATACTAAAAAATAGGGAAAAGAAAAAACATCATGATTTGTTGGCCTAAAAGATGTGACTTAATTAAAAACATTATGAGGCAGCAATTTTTTCAAAGTGCATGAGCCTGTTATCTGCCAACCTTGAACTATAAGCAGATTTTTTGTACTCAAACCATGTAAATTCTTTGTACAAGCTTTGCTCTCCTCTAATCAAAGATGGCAATGGAGCTATTTTCTCACTCAAAGGTGGTCCACCAAAATAAATCATTGAAAGCCTGGATTTCACACTGTTGGCCAAAACCCTATGCCTCACACTTTTAAACCTTCCATTGGTCAGAACCTGAAACATCAACCCACCAAAAAAAAAAAACAAAACAAGGAAAAACTCCATTAGAGAAATCTCAAGAACAAGTGAAACTATAATTTTTTACAAGAACCAGACATCCAATTCTAATTAAAATGCTAAAACTACAATTCCCAAAGTTGTTTGAAAGTAATGGTAGTTTGAAAGCTCATACAGCTAAGCTGTTTGTACTCTAGGAAAATTATTAGTGGGGACTGTTAGTGAGATATGACAGATATTAATTGATCAACAATTCAAAAGAATACTCCAAATATATATTTTTTTTCTTGCTAAAATTTCTCTTAAAAATCAACAAAAACTAAACCAGAAGTAATTAGAAAGAATCATGTTTTGTTCATAGAAATAGGGAAATTGAGTAATTGAAATTTTGGATTATTTTTACTTGTTTTGATGTGTTTAGATGAATGAAATAGAGATTTTTTTATTTTTTATTTTTAACCTGTAATGAGTCACCAACATTGATGAAAAATGAGTTTCTGTCAGGTGGCACTGAAATCCAAGTCCTATCTCTAAGAGAGATTTGAAGGCCAGAAGTGTTGTTGGATCTTAGCACTGAAATGATTTGTGGATCAGTATGTTCTCCAAATCCAATCACATTGCTACCATTCAAAGGTTGAACATTAGGGCATGGAGGATAATGGTTAAGCCTGAAAACAGAGTCACTTTGTTCATCCATCAGCAGCTTACTCAACACATTCATTGGTTGAATCTTTAGCCCATCAGCTATCATTTCAAGTATCTCACATGCCATTTTCTTCACTGCTGAGATATAATTATTCAAAGCCAACCTGAAATAACAGTACCCAAAGTTGTAGAAACAAAAACAACCCAACAAAAGAAATGCTACAATTGAATAGAAAATGTGCAGAAAAAAAAAAAAAAAACAGAATTCCATGTTTGGAAAGTTTACCTGAAAGTTTCTGGGTTTTCACCTGAAAGGAATCTTAGGAGGTTGGGATCTTGATTGGTTGTTAGGACAAGATATTCAACCCAACCAACATCACCGTTTAGTCCAATATTTTTATTACCATAGCCACAAGGCTTAGGTTGTCCTGTTTTCTCTTTCTCACAAAGTGGTAAAGAGAAGAATTTGGTGGCTTCGGATTCCAGCCTGGAAATGAATTCCATTGAAACTCCATGGTTGATCACCTTGAAGAATCCAAATTCTTCACAGGCTTTGATTAGCTGGTGTTTGGAATCAGGTTTTGAGAGGTCTACAAGAGGGATTTGAGGGAACAATGTAGTTGGACTTGGCTTGCTGTTTCTGATACAAGAGAACTGTTCAATTCCTGGTTTTGACAACACCACCATTGTTTTAATTTCCTACTGTTTCTCTGTCAGTTGTTGACGTTATTGTTGTTGGCTTTGTTTATCCAAGTAAGAAAGAAAGGGAAACAGATTGAAAAAGATTGAATTTTTCGGTGATGTTAAAGTGAATTCAAAGAATGGATGAGTTTTGAGTTTGATACAGATTTGTACAGACTACAGAGGGTATATGAACAAATGGCGTTGCGTTTTGCTTGGCTATTTATAGGAAAAAGAAAAGAAAGAGAAAGTTTTAAAAAATAATAGAGAAGAAGATGCATTGTTTATTGACTGTTATTTTCACTCCAAAGAGGCTTAGGTTGGCAATCAGGACGTTTCAGAAAAAGCAGTCGAGTCCAGTCAATAGCAATTCCTTATTATAATTACAAACTCAGATTTCATCCATGATCCATCCTAGTACAACAATTCCTGAAACATGAAACGCATCTAAAAGAAATTGTCAAATCAAACAGACCGTTTGGAAACCTATCCATTCAATATTTCTATATATTTTGTAAGAAGCACTTTCATTTTGAATTGTCTTCTCGGAAGAAAATAGAAATCTTATCTTCGTTTAATTATTCTCTTTTCTATATCTTTAGAGTTAAATGCTTTATTAGAAAGAATCAAATTCGATTTCCATCACTAAGGGTCTACAAAGAAGTAGTCATAAAATGCTATTTGTTGATTGTAGATGTCTATTTTTTGCTATTAAAATATCATGTAGGCACAGTTTGATTATTCAGGAAGTAAAGCTGCCTACCAGCAGTGTTCCTTGGCTACACTTCTCTCTGATAGCAGTGCTCCTTGGCACAGTGTTCTATGGCAGCAGCGTTCTTTGACAATAGTGCTCCCTGGTAGCAGCGCTTCCTGGTGCAACACTCCCTGACAATAGCACTCTCTGGCAACAGTGCTCTAACACTCCAATTCTTCAGTGCTCCACTTCTCCAGTGCTACATTCCTACAGTGCTCCAGTGCTTCACTCCCTTAGCACTCCAGCACTCTAACACTCTCTAGTCGCTTGTGTAGCATGTGACAAAGATGATTTGCAATGCAACTAGCAAGATCCACAACTATGTGAATATTGTGGAGCCAACCCCGGAAGATTAGCAGGGTTCTTGGGTTTGCTTCACTCTTTGGATATCCTAGAGAGCAAGGCTTGGAGGCTCAGATATGGAGACGGTTAAGGAGTCTGCTTCTTAAAAATGGTAAACTAATAAAGGTGGATAGTAATTCATAGGAAGGAGGTATTGGGAGAAGTTTCTTAAAAATGAGAATAGCAATTGACACAAGAAACCTCTGGTAGCAGGTTTTTGAGGTCTACGAACCACTACTCGTCTCTCTCCCAAAATCCAAAACAACATCTTAAAAGCTAGACCTGACAATATTGGACATGACACAAACACGTTACGAAAAAATAACTAAAACACAACAAGAAACATGACACGAAAAAATAACACAGACACGACACGAATGTGTAAAAATCTATATAACACAAAAACTATTAACACGTCAAAATTTTTATTAATATAAAACATATTAAACAAGATTATGACACAAAAAAAAAACACAAACATAACACGGATATACGAATTACCAGGTCTATTAAAGACTACTACCTTTTTTTTCTTTTTCCTATTAAAAATGCTGCCTATTTCCTCCGAAAAAAAAAAAAAAAAACTCATATCATACTCTTTTTCTCTGAACAATCTAAATCATATCCAAAGCTACCCTCCTGAAACTAACTCTCACATTAATCCCCTCATCATCACAATTCACATCAATCCATCTTTTCTTCTCTCTCTCTTAAGTTTTCCTCAACAAAATCTCTTTTCTTTAATCCCCACGTCATCCCTCTTTTTTGCTTTTGTTTATTCTTTCCTCATTCTAATCTTCCTTCTCTCTACCCGTTACCTTCACCTTTCTTATCTCTCTTTCTTTCTTTCTTTTCTCATTTTCTTTCTTTTTCTGGCCGTTTCCCTCTTTTCCCATTAACAATCCGACCTCTTTTTCTTAAGGTGTTAAGTGGCCTTATAGTCCCCTGATATGGGTTGGTAATGGAGAAGGTTAAAGATATAGTTAGTCTAGAAGAAATGCGAAGAACAAAAAATTTAGAAGAATTCAGTTAGAGAGAATTTAGGAGAGAAAATTGTTATGTTTTTCATTTTGCGTTCCTCTTTCCTCTTTCACGTTTTTATGATGACTTTTACAACTGACGTCACCTGAAACTAATTACAGAATTAAGATTAACAAAATTTTAAACTAGATTAACAGTTAACTAAGAACAGAAAATGGATCAACTGCATAGAAGCCCAAGATGGCCCCTGAATATAGGTCCATATCAACTGCCTTCCTCTCCAAATCATCATTGTCCTCAAGGAGGAAATTTGGGATACTATTGTTGAAGGTCAAACAGAGTCTCCCAAGTTGAGTCTTTTGGGAAGCTATTGCTCTATTGCACTAGAACTTCAGTGACAGCCCTATTTCCTCTCTTGACCATTCTCCTCTCCAATATCTATATTGGTTCCTTGGCAATGACCCCTTCCTCATCTAGTATTGGTAACTGAGATTGAAAAGGATCTGAACCCACATATTTCTTAAGCTAAGATACATGAAAAGTGGGATGAACCTTAGCCCCATTAGGAAGAGCTAGTGTATAATCCATATGACCAACCTTGCCTCTCACTTGGAATGGACCAAAGATCTAGCAGACAGCTTGAGGCAAGACTTGTTGAGCACAAATTTTTGTTTATAAGGCTGCAACTTCATATATACCCAATCTCAAATGTCAAATTGTCTCTCTGATGTTTTTTTATATGTCTGCTGCTTCATCCTGTTCTTGGCTCTCATTAATTGAAACTTCAGCAGTTTGATTGCTACTTCTTTAGCTTGCAGACTCCTATCAACAATGGCTAACTTAAAATCTCTAGGTAGATAAGGCATATGGAATGGTACGGGCTGTCCATAGACAATTTTAAAGGGGGTGGTATTTGCAGAGGAGTGGTAGGTGGTATTGTACCACCACTCAGCCATAGAGACCCATTTAGTCCACTCTTTAGGTTTTTCAGCCACCATAGACCTAAGATATATTTCTAAACACCTGTTCACCACTTCACTTTGTCCATCTGTCTGAGGATGATAGGAAGTTAACATATTGAGTCTTGTGCCCAGACATTTAAACAGTTCTTTCCAAAAGGAGCTTACAAAAACCTTATCTTTATCAGACACAATAGAGTTGGGCACCCTATGTAACTTGATGTGGTCCGTGAAGGCTTGAGCCGCACTTAATGCAAACAATGGATGGGCCAGCAACACTAAATGAGCATATTTGCTCAGTCTATCAACTATCACCGTAATAACATCCTTACCATGGGACTTAGGTAATCCCTCTGTGAAGATCATGGAAATATTAGTCCAGATTTTGTCTGGAATTGGTAAGGCTGTACTAATCCAGGGATGCTGTGTTGTCATACTTATATTGCTGACATTCTGGACATTCTCGAACAAACTATCTGACTTGTTTTTTTAAGCCCTTCTAATACACCACCCTGCCTAATCTTTGCATAGTAGCAGTGGCCCCAGAGTGGCCTTCCATAGGGGATCCATGAAATAACTATAACAATTCTAGTCTAAGAGCATGGTCATCTCCCACCATTAGTCTCTTTTTCCTTCTTAACTATCCAAATTACCATTCATAATGAGATTTAACCTTTGGTTGTTGCTGGAGCTTGGTTATAATAGTTGAAAGTTGAGGATCAGTGACCTAGGTGTGTTGAATTCTATTAAACAGATTAATTTGCAGACTGGAAACTCCCTTGAGCTCATCTTGAGGCCTTTGGGATAAGGCATTTGCAGCCAAGTTAGATGCTCCTTTCCCATAAAGTGCTTTGAAATCATATCCCATCATCTTGAGTACCCACTATTGTTGAGCTGGGGTTTGAGTCTTCTGATTCAGCAAAAACCTCAGCCTTTGATGATCTGTTTTGATCATAAAGTGTCTTCCCGACAGGTAAGCACTCAATTTCCTAACAGCTACAAGTATAACCATCATCTCCTTTTTATATACATACTGAGCTTGGTTCCTAATAGACAAAGCCTTGCTGAAATATGCCACAGGTCTCTCTTTTTGGCTCAAAACTGCCCAATACCTAAGTTTGAGGCATCTGACTCAATGGTAAATTCAACATTGAAGTCTGGCATGACAAGGATAGGAGCTGTAGTCATAGCCTTCTTTAGTTGTTGAAAGGCCTCTTAAGCCTTTAGGTCCCAAACAGAGGTATTTTTTCAATAAGTCTCTGAGAGTTTTGTCAATGGTGCCATAGTCTTTGATGATCTTGCGGTAGTACCTAGTTAATCCTAGGAAGCCTCGCAATTCCTTGACATTTATGGTTCAGGCCATTCCATCATACCTTGAACCTTGCTGGTATCCATAGAAACCACCCATTTTCTAATGATGTGCCCAAGATAGGCAACCCTGGTGGCTCCAACTTCACACTTACTCAGCTTGACAGAAAGTTAATTGTGTAGGAGCACTTCAAACCAAGGTAGTCAGTACCGTACCTGAAGGTGTACCATTTTTGTTTTGGTATTGGTACGTATCAGTATCGGTGTGTTTCGACGTACCGTTTCGGGTTTACCGATATTTTTCAAATATTTTTTCTTATATATAAATATAAACTATTTTCAAGTTTCATAATAAAATAGATATCACATACATATGCAAATATACATAAATTACATACATAAAATATATATTTATATGTAAATATAAAATTTTAAATATTTAATATCCAAAAATTTTAAACATCAAATAAATATAAAAATATATAGTAAATTGTTACTAATTAAGCTCAATAGATTAATTTAATAAATATATATTTTTTTAAATGTAATTATAAAAAAATTTAAAATGATCATGATAGAGAAAATATTAGAAATTGATTTAAGACAATTACATAAGTGAAATTTTTTTATAAAAAAAGTAAAAGAATTTAAAATCTTGTATTGACCGATATTAACTGGTACAAACCGATACGGATTGGTACAAAAACTGGAATGGTACACTATTGGTACCGTTTCATTTTACCTTAAAACTGATACGTATCGGTCGGCTCGGCCGATACCGATACGGTACCGACTACCCTGCTTCAAACACCATCTACAAATGATTAAGGTGAGTAGGCCAATCTTCAGAATACACTAGAATGTCGTAAAAAGAACATGACAAACTTTCTAAGGTATGGTTGGAACACCTTGTTCATCAAACATTAGAAGGTTGATGGAGCATTAGTAAGGCCAAAGGGCATTACTAAGAATTCACAATGCCCCTAGTGAGTCTTGAAGGCTGTTTTGTGCACATCTGTCTCATTCATCTGAATCTAGTGATAACCCGATCTTAAGTCCAACTTTGAAAAATAAACTGCTCTTACAAACTCATCCAACAGCTCCTCTACTAAATGAATAGGAAACCTGTTCTTGATGGTCATCTTGTTCAGCAACCTGTAATCAACACAGAACCTCCGTGATCCATCTTTTTTCTTAACCAAAACCACTGGAGATGCAAAAGAGCTTTTGTTTTCCTTGATTATCCCAGTGTGAAGCATTAATTCCACCATTTTCTCCAGCTCATTCTTTTGAACTGTGGGGTGTTTATATGGCTTGAGTTTGACTATCTTACATTCATCCAGCAAGGAAATCTTCTGATCCTACTGCCTCTTAGGGGGTAGATCCTTAGGCACCTCAAACAGAAAGAATACTTCATCAATAATTATTGAAGATCAGCTGGAAGCTTAGACAAGTTTGAATCTGAATCATGTATTGCATTCCGGGTACCCTGGTGCATACTAGTTAACATTAAAGTTAAGGTTTCCCTGTTAGAAGGACTGGACATCTTGGCATCTTGCTTTTTGGACATTAACAGTATCTGACCTGTCTGTACTCCTTACCATATTACCTTGTCCGCAAGGAAAACTGCAGGGTGAGAGTCTTAAAGTCCCACACAATTGGTCCTAGATTGATCAGCTACTAAATTCAGAGAACCATGTCACATCCTCTCAGAGGTAGTACAAAAAATTTTGTTGAAAAAGAAATGTCTCGTTCTACTACTTGTAAGTCCTTACAAATTTCCTGAGAGTGAAGTTTTTCACCATTGGCAATAGTTATGGCTAAGCTCTTGATCTCGTGAGTCCTACAACTCAGCTTCTTCACAAAATCTTGATCCACAAAATTATGAGTGCTGCTTGTGTCAATCAAGATGATCACAAACTGATTCTTGAACCTCCCTTGCAACCTCATCGTTTGGTAGCCTATAGGTCCTATTAAAGCATGTAAGGAAATGACAGGAGAGTCCTCATTGACAATGTCAACTTCCTCAATGTTTTCCAAATAATTTGAGAATTCCTCAGTATCTCCTTCCTCATCATTATCCTTGTCTATTAAGAGCTAATACAACTGAGATTTCACATATTTGTGGCCAGGCACATACTTTGTCCCACACCACATGCATAGTCCATTCCTCTTTCTTTCATCCTTTTCCCATCTTGAAAGTGATTTGGTGGTAACGAAAGATGTGCTGGTACTCTGATTGGCTAGAGCAGTGTTTCTAGTTGAGGTGGGGAATGATTTTTTTGGGGATGTAGTTGGAGTGGGTAGCAGGGAAATATTAGGAGTAGGAAGTAAGGGTGGCAAAGTGTTTGGTTTAACAGGGGAAGGTGGTTTAAAGTTGGATTGTATATTCGTTCTATAGGGAACAAAAGATTTTCTGAGTGCTACCAGGTTTAATTATTCTAGTTGCTTGGCTAGATTATAAGCATAGGTAAGGGTTTTTGGAAAAAACAATCTCACCGTTTTAAATATTTTAGGTTTTTGATTACTAATGAACACACTCAAAGCATAATCAGAAGACAAGTGCAAAGAATTGAGTATAGATAGGAATTTTTCATAGTAATCATCAACCATACCTGTATGCCTCAAGGTTACCAAGTCAGACATGAGGTCTGGGAACTCATTGTCACCGAATCGCCTCCTTAATTCCTTTAAGTAAGCAAATCATGCTACATTTGCTATTCCTCTATGAGTTTTACTGAAATATTGATGCCATTGCAGAGCTCTGCCTTTTAGGTGCATCATCACAATCCTGATCTTTGCTTCCTCCGTGATTTGCTCAGCCTCAAAGTATTGCTCCAGTTGAAGCAACCATCCAGCAAAATTTCCCCTTTCAAAGCGAGGGCAATCCAATCTGTTGTGTCTACAGTCCCCGCGCCTCTCAGTGATAACTTCCTCCTGATTTCCCAATAATAAAGGGAATTGGTTATTAAGAGTTCTCGTTTGACTAGTGTTTTCTTTCAAACCAGACTGGATCTTCCTTGACTCAGCCATCAATTTGCAAAGATCCTTTGACTCTATCTTGCCCATCAGTTGCTCGGACATCGTTCGCATCTGAGTACCAAGTTGTTCCACCTCTGATCGGACCTGGTTTGTACTACTATCAAGCTTGGATTCTACTCTTTCTAGGCCTTTCTGTTGTTGGCTAATTTCTTTCTGTAGACGTGTGGAAACCTCGTCGGCCATGGCTCTGATACCTATGATATGGGTTGGTAATAGAGAAGGTTGAAGATGTAGTTACTCTGGAAGAAATGCGAAGAAGAAAGAAAAAAAAAACAAGAATTTTAGAAGATTCAGTTAGAGAGAATTTAGGAGAGAAAATTATATGTTTTTCATTCTGCGTTTCCCTTTCCTCTTTCACGTTTTTATCATAACCGTTACAACTGACGTCACCTAAAACTAATTACAGAATTAAGCTTAATAGAATTTTAAACTAGATTAACAGCTAACTAAGAATTGAAATGGATCAGATGCATAGAAGCCCAAGATGGCCCTTGAATATAGGCCAGTATCATCTCCTTATTAGGTTTAATATGGACCCTTGGATTATTTGATCCAAAGATCATCCTTTTTCCCACCAAATACCTTTTATCATTTCCTTTTAATTCCTTCATTTTTGTGGGCCTTTGGATCTCAAAAATAAAAGGTCTAGATTTTGAAAAAGAGTAAAGAGAAGGAGAAATTCCTGAATTACCCTTATTTCCTTTTCTTTTTCCATTCTTTTCTTTTTCTCTCTTTTTTTAATTTTATTTTAAATTAAAACACTCCATTTTTTTAAAATCCAACTGAGACCATCGTTTGAAGATCCCTTTGGATCATTTGATCCAAAAGCATCCCTTTTCCCACCAAATACTCTTTTATCATTTCCTTTTAATTCCTTCACTTTTTGTAGGCCTTTTGATCTCAAAAATAAAGGGTCTAGATTTTAAAGAGGAGTAAGGAGAAGGAGAAATTCCTGAATTACCCATATTTCCTCTTCTTTTTCCATTCTTTTCTTTTTTTTTCTCTTTTTTTTTTTTAATTTTAGTTTTAATCAAAACACTCCATTTTTTGAAAATCCAACTAAGACCGTCGTTTGAAGATCGGGTTACCATTTTCTGGAGTCTCGGGTTTATTTGAAAATTAAGAACAAACAATTTTATGAGACAATTTCACTTTTCCCTTAAACTTAAGAAAATGCATCATTTGGTACAAAAAGATTTTAAAATTGTGGTCTTAAAATTGTACTATGTTAACCAGAGGCACCAAAAATGTAAATAATCAATTCGGATAAAATTAAGAGTCTAAAGAATGTACTTTGTAAAAGCAAGATATCATACACTGAGGGATGAAGAAATAAGCATGATGCACTCAAAAGAGTATATCTTATTTAATCTTTGCACTAAAAATATCAATTGTAAAGTACAGCAATAAGCAATGGTTGAGTCCACAGGGATTGTGTTTTAGTTTAAGAATTATTAGTCTAAAACTTAAATTCAAAGAAAACAAAATAAAAGGGGAGGTTTTTAAAATCAGTTTAAACTAAAGACTTATAATCAAAGAAGAAAGCAAGTAAATAAAAAGTAATCAAATATAAGAAAAATATAGTTAAGGTTTCGTTATCCACCACTAGACATCATTGAGAATCAATAATCAGATCTATCAACATCAATTAACTATCAAAATTATCAACCGTAGATAACAACAAGCTCTGTTACCCCAATCTTTCCTTAGTTCGTCGTTAAATAGAACAAGCTCTCTATTTAATCTCTAACCACTAGACAACCTAGAATAAGCTCTCTAGATTTAATGTAATGGCAGCTTTATGATGAGAAAGATAGGTTGATCTAGGCAACAAACACATAAGCTTGGATTGTTTAACCTATGTTATGTTCCACTTTGCAATTAGAGAAAACTTGACCATAATCATTAATCACAAATTGCCACTTATGAATAGGAAATCAAGACAATTACACGGACCAAGACTCCTAAACTAGCAATAGATAATTATCAAGATCTATCTAGTTCGCAACCTAAACAAATCAAGACAATATCATGAACAATTTTTTATGGAAGAACATAATCAACTTTGATAGAAAACTAATGATAGATAAATCTGAAAATCAATTACAAAACATGTCTAGGGCTTTGAAATCACCCTTAACCAAATAAAAGTTTAGCCTTGCATAGGCATAGTTAACATAAACATGAATATTCAAAAGAAAACTAAGAAGAAAAATAAAATAAAAGCTAAGAGATTAGAGAAGAAGAAGAAGAAGAAGAAGAAGAATGATAAATAATCAATAGCATGTCATAGTTGGTGGCTCAAAAGATAGTATTTATAGAGCTTTCAAGTCTTGGAAACCCTTTCTTGCTGATCAAGAAAGCTAGGAGTCAAAGGAGTGCAAAATAGGCAAGATTTTCGAGTTTTGTGGTTTTTCTCGATTTTGAGGATAGTAGGGTCGGTGCAACTTTTCAGCGTCGTGGCGCCAAGTATATTGATTTGCACGTTTTTGCTCGCTAGCATCGGTTTCGCGGCTACTGCACTATCTCACACTTTGTTTGCTGATTTGGATGACCATCCGTTGTCCGATTTAGGGTGTAAACTATCATTGGAAAGGTATTCAAGTCAGCTTAAAAAGTCAAGAAGGAAGTTTCTTCAAATAATGAATTTAACATAATGATTTCCTTGCAACAAGCTTCGGAGGTCAGATCTGCCTAATCATCTAGCACTAAGAATTTAATCTTTTTGACTCCCAAGTCTTCTTCCATCTTATGATTGTGACTTTATAAGCTATTTATCATCATAATTGACATGTTTTGACTTCATCTCTTCCAAAATACCTATAATTCATAAAAATATAATAATTTGTCAAGGAATTTAAGAATTAAAGCACAAAGTATAAGGAAATAATACATGAAAATGTATGCAATTACGCACTTATCAAATTCCCCCACACTTAGTCTTTTGCTAGTCCTCGAGCAAAATCAAATAAAAACAAAATAAGAAAACCTAATCTAATCCACTTTCAATAAAAATGATAGATAATCATTAAACAAGTCTTATAACTAATCACTAACTTAAAGAGTTTTACAAAGAATCATGCTTGATAGTAAAGGTTTTGAGTTAAGCTAACATTAACATAATATATCTCAATCAAAATAGTGCATGTTCAAACTTAATTTCAACTTCTCACATGGGATAATCTCATGATTTTCACTCTTTAAAGTAGTGGTAAAGTGTTTACACTCAATCAATCTCATGAAAACAGTTCTACCATATGCTTGCTTGTCCACCTATTCTCCACTACTTAGATCATGCAACTTCATGAATCAAGAGGTCTTTATTCAAGGTTGTAATGGGGCCAAGGGGTTGTAATGTGGTTAAAAAATAAAAGGATAAAAATATCACAAAGGTTCCAAAGATTTCATAGAGTTTAGAGACATAATAAGATCATACCAATAAAACTTCTCAAAACTCACAAAATAACATAGGCTAAATATTCCCAACTTTGTAACATCTTTTTCTTTAACCAAAAGTTCAAGAGATTATTCAAAAAAAAAAAATTCAATATGGGAATGTATTTGACAATGATCCCTTTCTTTTTCTCTTGACTTTTTTTTTTCACACTTATCTTTTGTTTCCAACCCAAATTTTCAATAAGTATCCCTTGTTTTGCAATATGTCTCAAAATATGTAATCCATTTTTAGAAAAAGGGTAAGGATATAAGTACATTTTGGCTAGGGAAATGATGTGGTTACCAAAGAAATAGCTTATTCAATGTATGCTCAAATTGGCTCACTAGTGGGGATGTTCTCTTGGAACATCAATAATGGATGGCTGTTTGGCCCTAGTTATAATCCTAATGCCTCAATCATATTCATGTTGTTACATGCATCAATATAGTCTTAAATGGTTTAAAACAAGTTCTAGAGAAACATATTATCATGAGAGCACACAAGAAAGAAATTAGATTGATATGTATAATGCATCAATCATATAGGCTCAAAACTCACAAGGATGATTATACAAGTCAATATTAAGTCTAAACATGCTTCTTTCTCAATCAACCTATCATATTAACATTGGCTTATGAAAAATAGTGATATCAAGCTTAATTCTCATGAAAATCTTACCATTAATGATCAGTTTTAGACCTATTCAATTCATATTTCATCATAGTATGGAAAGTAACTAGAACACACTAAAAACAAACAAAAAACTAAACTAAACTAAAGGAAATCCTAAACTCTTCCGCCCACCTTAATTCTTACATTGTCCTCAATATAATTCTATTATCCCCAAATATAAGCATCATGTGTAAAAGAAAAGAATTACTAATTAAAACAAACTAAAGAAAAACAATAAAAGATAGAATGATGGAGAGTAAAGAATAGCAAATCTGATTATAATATGTGCTCTCCATCCTTTTGGGTTGTCTCCCAAGAAGCGCTTGGTTTATTGTCCTTAGCCTGACTTAGCCCATTGCCATCATCCACACCGTATCCTTGAGTACTTCAAATGATCCGGTGGTGATTCTAAATCCAATGTTGATGACTGCAAAAGAAAAGGTATATGGTTCTCATTTGATAAAGGAATATTAATAACTAAAACATCAAACCTTTTATTACAAGGTGGTAACACTTTCAAAAATGCCAATTCTTCCTCCACATGTTCATTTAAAACATGTTCATCTTTAGAGGTCTCCATGCCAAGGTGTTTGTTAATGTCCATGTCTTTGCTACTTAACTCAAAAGGTGGCTGCACTAAAGAGTCAAATATATTAATTGCATAAACAGAGTGTACATCACTAAGGTATCTCATGGCTTCAAAGATATTAAAACGGATTACATCACCATCAAATTCCATAGTGAGTGTGCCATCATTAACATTTATTATTGTCTTTGCTGTTTTTAAGAATGGTCTTCCTAATAAAATAGGTGTTGGGTTAGAAGACAACTCATCTTCCATGTCAAGCACATAAAAGTCAGCTGGAAAGACCAATTCATTAAATTGCACAAGAACATTTTTTACAACTCTTGTTGAATAAGTAATAGAACGATCAGCGACTTGTAAAATAACATCAGTTTCTTTTAATGGTACTAGTTTCAAAGAAGCATAATTGAATATGGCATAACATTGATAGATGCTCCTAAGTCTAGCATAGCATGTGCAAACCTGGTGTTTCCTATCTTACAAGGAATGGTAAACGTATCTGGATCCTTGCATTTAGGTGGAGTTTCTTTTAAAGAACTGCCGACACATTTTCCTCCATACTTACCTTTTCATTCCCTTTGAGCTTCCTCTTAGAAGTGCACAACTCTTTCTAAAACTTTGCATATCGTGGCACTTGCTTTATGGCATCTAGTAGAGGAATGTTTACCTCAAATTTTGGGAAGGTCTCCAAAATTTCCTTCTCTTGTTCCTCTTTTTTGGACTTTGCTACCCTGCTTGAAAAGGTGGAGGAGCTATATATGAAGGAAAAGAAGGTTTAGGGATTACCTTAGCAATTGGCTCATTGGGTTGTGAAGATGACGCATTGGTGTTGTCCACCCTTTGAGCACTATCGTTTTGTGGTGTCTCAAGCTGTTTTCCACTTCTTAAGGTGACGGCATTCACATGTTCTCTGGGATTCACTATGGTTTGGGAAGGTAATTTCTCGGAATCCCTTGCTTGTGATTGACTCATTATTGTTGCCATTTGATTCTCTAAATTGCGGATACTTGCCTGAAAACTTGTCCTTGTTTCCTGAAGGTTTGCCTCCATTTTCTGTTGAAATTGCAAATGAATTTTGAGATGGAGGCACTTGTTCTCGGGTTTGGTATGGTTGTTGCATTCTTTGCTAAAAACCCGGTGGTCTATTGTCAAATGATGGAGGAGCAGCTTGTGATTGGTTTCCTCCATAATTGAAGTTTGGATGATCCCTTCATCCTAGATTGTAGGTGTTAGAATAAGGATCATACTTCCTTGGTTGGCCCGAAAATCCACCCATAGAATTAACATGTTCATTTGGATCATCTTGAAGTGTTGGGCACATATTAGTTTGGTGCCCCATGTTTGAACATATACCACAAGCTTTGGTTTGCTGCATTTGACCTACAGCCATTTGTTCCACAAGAGAAGTCAGTTTATCAAATTTTTGTTCAAGGGATAATATACTTACCTCATTCACTTTCTTTGGTTGCGGTGGTAGTTCATCTCTCATGTTGAACTGTTGTGAGTTGGCTGCCATATTGGAGATGAGAAGTCTAGCAACTTCGGCAGTTTTATCAACTAGTACTTCCCCACTTACTGCATCTATCATGCGTCTCTCCATGGGCAAGAGACCTTCATAGAAATATTGGATGAGCAGTTGTTCACTTATCTGATGATGTGGACATGATGCACAATGTTTCTTGAACCTCTCCCAATATTCATACAAGGATTCTCCGTTGTATTGCCGAATCCCACATATTTCCTTTCTAATATTGGCAGCCTTAGATGCTGGGAAATATCTTTCCAAGAATGCTCTTTTCATCCCATTCCATGTAGTGATAGTCCCGGATGGTAGGTAGTAGAGCCATTCCTTTGTCGAATTAGCTAGAGAGAATGGGAATGCTCTTAAATTTATTTGCTCTTCCGTGATTCCGGTTGGTCTCATGCTAGAACATACTACATGGAACTCCTTGAGGTGTTTATTTGGGTCCTCTCCTGCAAAACCATGAAAAATTGGAAGAAGATGAATCAGGCCAGATTTTAATTCAAATGCTACCTCAAGAGTAGGATACTCTATGCACAATGGTTGTTGATCCAAGTCCGGAGTGGCTAGCTCCTTAAGAGTTCGGTTGTTTGCTGCCATCTCTCCTTGTTCCTCTTGGATAGTTTGGATCAACTCTTCGTTTGTTCTTTGGTGGGCAGCTATGAATTCTCGAATTCGCCTAAGTTCGAAGTAAGGTTCTTCTTCTTCTTTGAGAGAGTGGGACATTCACTAAAAAGAAAACAAGAAAATAAACTAATTAAAATAGAAAATAAGAATAAACCAAATAATTAATAAACTAAAGAAATCAATCCCCGGCAACGACGCCAAAAACTTGTTGCACTCAAAAGAGTATATCTTATTTAATCCTTGCACTAAAAATATCAATTGTAAAGTATAGCAATAAGCAAGGGTCGAGTCCATAGGGATTGGGTTTTAGTTTAAGAATTATTAGTCTAAAACTTAAATTAAAGAATATAAAATAAAAGGGAAGGTTTTTAAAATCAGTTTAAACTAAAGACTTATAATCAAAGAAGAAAGCAAGTAAATAAGAAGTAATCAAATATGAGAAAAATATGGTTAAGGTTTCATTCTCCACCACTAGACATCATTGAGAATCAATAATCAGATCTATCAACATCAATTAACTATCAAAATTATCAACCGTAGATAACAACAAGCTCTGTTACCCCAATCTTTCCTTAGTTCGTCGTTAAATAGAACAAGCTCTCTATTTAATCTCTAACCACTAGACAACCTAGAAAAAGCTCTCTAGATTTAATGTAATGGCATCTTTATGATATTGATCTAGGCAACAAACACATAAGCTCAGATTATTTAACCTATGTTATGTTCCACTTTGCAATTAGCAAAAACTTGACCATAATCATTAATCACAAATTGCCATTTATGAATAGGAAATCAAGACAATTACACGGATCAAGACTCCTAAACTAGCAATAGATTATTATCAAGATCTATCTAGTTCGCGACCTAAACAAATCAAGACAATATCATGAACAATTTTTATGGAAGAACATAATCAACTTTGATAGAAAACTAATGATAGATAAATCTGAAAATCAATTACAAAACATGTTTAGGGCTTTGAAATCACCCTTAACCAAATAAAAGTTTAGCCTTGCATTGGCATAGTTAATATAAACATGAATATTTAAAAGAAAACTAAGAAGAAAAATAAAATAAAAGCTAAGAGATTAGAGAAGAAGATTGATAAATAATCAATAGCATGTCATAGTTGGTGGCTCAAAAGATGGTATTTATAGAGTTTTCAAGTCTTGGAAACCCTTTCTTGCTGATCAAGGAAGCTAGGAGTCAAAAGAGTGCAAAATAGGCAAGCTTTTCGAGTTTTGAGGATAGTAGGATCGGCGCCGCGGCGCCAAGTACATTGATTTGCACGTTTTTGCTCGCTGACATCGGTTTCGCGATTACTGCACTATCTCATACTTCGTTGGCTGATTTGGATAACCATACTTTGTCCAATTTAGGCATGTAAACTATCGTTGGAAAGGTATTCAAGTCAGATTCAGAAGTCAAGAAGGAGGTTTCTTCAAATAATGATTTTAACATAATGATTTCCTTGCAATAAGCTCCGGAGGTCAGATCTGCCTGATCATCTAGCACTAAGAATTTGATCTTTTTGACTCCCAAGTCTTCTTCCATCTTATGATTGTGACTTTATAAGCTCTTTATCATCATAATTGATATGTTTTGACTTCATCTCTTCCAAAATACCTATAATTCATAAAAATATAATAATTTGTGAAGGAACCTAAGAATTAAAGCACAAAGTATAAGGAAATAATAATAAAAATGTATGCAATTATGCACTTATCAAAGCAGCATGAGGAATCCATCATCATTACATACAGTTGAGAACAAGTATGGAAAATGATTTGGAGACTAGAGGTTCCATCAAAGGTAAAGCATTTTTTATGGAAGGCTTGTGGCAACTACATAACTACTACTTGCAATCTATGTAAAAAAAAAAAAAAAAGAGTTAAATCTTCTCCTAAATATCCTGTATATGAAAAAGAGGATGAGACTATTGAGCATGTATTGCTATTATGTGATTGGACTATTATGGTATGGTACAGTTTATACTTGGGAAACAAGGTAGACAGACAACAAATTACTACATTTGATGTCTGGTTTGCCAAGGTTATGAATCTACCAGGATTGAATAGGGAGAACAAGAAGAAGGTTGAGATTCATATAGCAATGGCTTGTTGGCAGGTTTAGAAAGATAGCTATGCCCAAGTTTTTTAGAAGAGATCTCCTGATCCTATACAGTGCATTAGGAGAATTAATGTAGTTGTTGCTGAATTAATGGTTATTGGCATTCAAAGTAAAGGTGGTCAAAACAGATTTATTCAAGTGAATGCAGAGGATGGAGTAAGCCAAGTCCTAGATGGTTTAAAAGCAACTATGGTGGTGCATACAACTCATATGAGAAAGTAAGAATTAAGGTTGTTATTCGAGATGAGAATGGGGTTGTGATTGCAGGGTCTGCAAAGAGGATAAAAAGAATGTATTAGAGGTTGAGGCAGCTACCTTGAAGGAAGGAATTTGTCTGGCTAAAACAATGAAACTAAGGAGGATTGTGGTATAAACAGATTCTGAAATATTGGCTAAAAACATAACAAGGAACATGAAGAAGAATGACTTGGGATGGTTGCACCTCCTTAGTAGCTTAGACATTTTGGCCTAGTGTTTCTTGAGATATCTGTCTTGAGAATGTTCTCATCCTTCAGAGACTACGAGTGTAATAGAAGCATCCGTCGACAAAAAGATCACCCTAAAATGATCATCTCATGACTATTGAGAATGAATTAAATCAGATGGTTCTATTTCTCAATCTTTCTGACTTGCTCCTATAGAACAAAGGTCATGTCAAGTTAGGAACCTAGGTACTCAAGGTGTTCACAAATATTTTGTCTGATAATAAAAATTTCCTCTTGTGTTGGAAAAAAAAAAAAAAAACCAAAAACCTTAATTTACAAAAAAAAAAAAAAAAAGATAATCTTCTTCTTGTTATCTCGTAAATAAATTGTATCTTCTTTTTTTTTTTTCAAATTCGATTTCTGAAAATTTTAATTTTCTAATTTTAACAATTGAAATGTCTTATAAAAAATACTATTAATTAAGCCACATGATTATTGGCTTAAGTTCTTATTAAAAATGGGTTAGTTCTAATTTTTTTAATAAAAAAATGAGAAGACATTGCTATGATTTCATTTTTTGTTAAGAGTACATTAAATATCAGGTTTGATTCTCCATTGGACGTATCCTTTGTATAAAATTGAGATAGTAGGGTCGGAGAGATTGAGAGTTCATGGTTTACGTGGCAAAAGCTTAAAAAGAAAATGCTAGAAATGAAAACCTTGATTTCCAAGTCTCTATATCTTACTATCCTTGCTATAAATTTTGGACATTTTCCCTTATGAGGAGAGTGTCCACATGGCACCTCTATTTTTTTCGGTGAAAAGACAGAAGGAAAGGGAAGGGAAGAGAAAGAAAGAAAGGATAGGAAAAAAAAGAGAAAGAAAAAGAAAAAGAAAGAGGGAAGAAAAAAAAAATTGTGTGTTTGTGTTTTTTTTTTTTTTTTTGTATTTAAAATATTATAAATTTTTACACGTTAATAATTCATTTTATGTATATTTTTACACGTTTGTGTATTCGTCTCGTTTCATATTATTTTTCATGTTATGTTTTAAAAAAATTTCTACGTTATTTCGTGTCGTGTCTCAATTCATCTCATATTTTACATAGTTTGTGATTGTGATTTAATTTAGAGAATATGATGTTTTTTCGCATGGGGAAGGTGTCCACGTGGCACCTCCATTTTCTTTTTGTTTTTTTGGTGAAAAGACAAAAAAAAAAAAAAAAAAAAAAAGGAAAAGGAAGAAGAAAAAGAAAAAAAAGAAAAAAATTTATGTGTTCGTGTTATTTTTTGTTTATTTAAAATATTATAAGTTTTTACAGGTTAATAATTCATTTTATATATATTTTTACACGTTCGTGTATTCGTATCGTGTTCATATTATTTTTCGTGTTGTGTTTTAATTATTTTTCTTATGTTGTATTCGTGTCGTGTCTCAATTCATCACGTATTTTATATAGTTTTATTTGTGATTCAATTTAGAGAAAATTTGTGTATTCGTGTCGTGTCTCAATTCATGACATATTTTGCATAATTTGTCATAGTGGTTCAATTTAGAAAAAAAAAAATTTGCGTGTTCGTGGTATTTTTGTGTGTTTTCAAAGTATTATAAATTTATATAAATTTTTACACATTAATAATTCATTTAATGTATATTTTTACACATTCGTGTCGTGTTCATGTTATTTTTAGTGTTGTGTTTTAATTATATTTTCCTATGATGTGTTCTTTTCGTGTTTCAATTCATCTCATATTTTATATAATTTGTCATTGTTATGTAAAGTTCGAATAGAATTACACATTAATAAGTCTTTTTAAATTCGAATTGAATTGGACAAACATATCTTATGTATTCAAGTAAGCAATATTCTTTTCTAATTTTTAACATTATCTCATTATTTGTATATTTTCATTATGATATTTTCATTATTAATGTAAAATGAAATTATTTTTTTAATTAAAAATTTAAAATAAAATGCAAATATTTCTGCTCGCAACATAGCGTAAGTCTATTTCTAGTAATTTATAACTTTGTGGCATTTTCTTACCATGTAAAATGGGCGAAGGCTCAAGGGCGAAATATCAGATTGAATCCCCCATAGACTTTGACTAGCAAGAAGAATTTCATTCTCTTTCTTAAAGAACACTATATTCAAATTTGTCTTATGATTTACTAATGCACATGTCCAAAGGTTGGACTACATGCTCGAATTGGATCGAGTCTAAATAGAATTTTTTTTAAAATTCGGGCTATTTTGGTCTAAATTCCTATTTATTTAATAAAAAATAATTTTTATTTAAATTTAATTATAAAATATATTAATATAAAAATATTTATTTTTTAATATTTACAAATAATAAAACGGGCTTACGAGTCGGTTCAGACCGGACTTTGATAAGAGAAGAAAAAAAATTTAGATCACGATCTATGGACAGATCTACTAATACCTCATTAGCTTTAATCTTTTCAACTTTGGTATTATCGAGACTTTTTGTTTTTTTGAATTTATACATTTCTTAAAAACACATTTTTAAAACACATAATAAAGATTAAAAGGTATTTTAAATTTTTAAGATTATATGTTGGGTTTTATTTTTATTTATACATTTTAAACCCTTGTATAATATTTTATTTTGGCTTGTAACGTATAAAATTTAATTTTTTTATTTATAATCTTTAAAAAAATTTCAAACGTTTTAAATTCATTTATTTCATCGATCACTATAAAAATTTAATGGAATATGTTATTTCATTACCAATAAACATTCATGTGACATAAATACTGTTAAAATATCAAATATGCCTATCATTTTTGCAATGTGTACGTCCAAGCGTTCGAACTCATGTAATTTAATTTGTCACATGGAACGCTAAGGTTCTAGATTTTGTCGGATTTTAACGTAGTTTATGAAATAAATGAATTTAAAATAATTTTAAAAGATCACAAATTCAAAAATTAAATTTTAAAATCACATATAATTTTTTTTAATATTTTATAGTAATCATAAATGTTTAATATAATTTACTCTATAATATTCATTTTAACAGATACCCAACATCCTTTTTCCTTCAATCCATATCCTTGTAATAAATAATCTTCACTGGACCTATTCATGGACCGAGTCACGACTTGAAACTTTTTATTTTTCTTACTCAGGTTAGGGTCGGGTCGATTCAAAAGCTCATATTATTGTTCAAAATAATATTAAAATATTTTTATATTAATATTTATTATTAAATTAAAATTAAATTAAATTTTTTTTATTGATAAGCAGTAAATTAAATCGGGCCGACTCAAATTTAAAAAAAAAATATGTTCAAATCCGACCCAATACAAGTCGGGCAAATAACCTGGCCTTGAACAGGTTTGCTCCTCACTTGTTTCTTCCTATCTTGTATTTCCGACGACAATCCACAAGCATATTCACTTCAATCTTCGTCAAAAAACTTGTAAGCTAACCTTCCTTTAATATTTGGAGAAAATTGTCGTGATATTAATAATTAATACTAATCAATATTTGAAAGGGAATAATTTTACATTAATATTTAGTTCAATGAAAATATAAATCTTTTTTTCGAAAATATATATTAATTAGGTTCAAATTTGTTCTAACATTTTTTTTCTTTTTCATATGTACAACTGTCGTGAAAATTAAAAAAGAAAATAATGTTAGTAAAAAAAAATAGCTTTGAGGCGTATAGAACATTTTCCTTAAGATTTTAATATGCCTTCAAGATACAACAAAGCTCTCAACACTCCAAACAAAATAGTAAAAATGACCGAACATAAAAGTCTTTTATATAGATAACGATAAGCTACATCTTTCAATGAGATACGTTTTTGTAAGAGTTGTTATTTTACAAGACAACTTTACATGTAAAAGTTATGTTTTTACAAGACAACTTTACACGTATAAGTTATGTTGTTGTTACAAGACAACTTTTACAATATAAGTAATTTAAAAATTTTATGGGGGATATATGAGATAATTTTCTTTAGACAATTTTTTTTCTTGTTGAACCATTAAAGTAGTTACAAAGTCTCTAGTCTCCTATCCTAAATACCCTAATTCAATCTTGAATTCGGCTCATTTATAAAACGAGCTTAATTAATAGAAATTCTTGAACACAAGTTAATTAAGTTTAATTCAAGCAGTTCTATTTACCTAATTACAATTGTTACAAGAAAATGAGTTCTTGTATTCTAAATTATGTAAAAATCTCTATACAGAAGAGTTCTATATATACACGAGGGTTCTCACAAACTAAGAAAAGAATTACCAAAATAATAATTACAATATAATATCATAATCGTTATCTGAATCATAATCCCTAAAATTACTCTAATAACCTAATTACAGTTGATTATACAATTAATACATTAACTTCAATTAAAATTTTAAATTAAATATGTTTAGGGTAAAAAATATATAAATCCAGCTTGATAAAAAAAAAAAAACTCATATAAACAGGCTTGATCAAGGCAGATTTTTGGTTCATTCATAAAAAAACCTAGCTAGAGATAAATAGTAACAATGAAATTTGTGCTTTATATATCTTAGAATGAAATATCACATGGCAACAATGTTTCTTATTGGCAAGTAGTATCATGTTTTTATATAGGGAGAATACCTACAATTCGACTTGACTAAATGTTTTAAATTCATCTCCCTCTACAATTCTAATTCGTTTAATCAAGTGAATTTTTAGGCTAATGTTTAATCAAGTACTACTTTAAAAATCAATTTTGGTACAGTGTTAGTGATTCTATGAGTTCGAATGTTTGATGAATAATGTTAAAACTTGATATTGACAAATTAGACAACAATAAAGAAAGTGAATTACTAATTGAAGAGGGTTTTATTAGAACGAACACAAAAGAAATCATATATTTATTAAATTAGAGGTACCCTAAGCAAATAAATATAATAAAAGCCTTTCATCTATGATAAATTGGTTTTTAGTTGGATGCTCATTCTATAATTTATTTTGGTATTAGAGCAGATATTACCCTTCGTGATAGGTCGTTATACCTACACGTGAAGTTCATGTCACATGATAAACCTGTTGTTCCTATAGGTGAGAAAATATTATAGAAGAGAGAGAAAAAACATCACACTTGTTAAATTGAGAATAGTTTAGGTATCTAAATGTAACAAGCGCATCTTCACCTATAATCAATTTACTTTACGTTAAATGATCGTTCTAAAAGTTATTTTGCCCATTTAAAAGATTTTATGCAAGTTTGTATGTATATGCAAGTTTTAGCTAGAATCTCTATGATAAAAAAAAAAGGTTATCATATTTGCTAGGTCGGAGTCAATAGATGAGTAAGCATGTTTCTTTTGAAGAGAAAAAAAATCAAGTTTGGCGATTGTCGCTCTTTTATGAAAGGAATAAAACTCTTACTCCTTTTCATATAGACCTGTTCAAGAGTTGGACTACTCGCCCAGACTCGAATTTGATCTGGCATGTGTAAGGATTTTCATAATTCGGGTCGACTCGACCCGGCCCGACCCGAATTACTATTTATTAAATAAAAAATATATTTTTATTTAAATTTAATTATGAAATATATATATATATTAATATAAAAATAATATTTTAATATTTTTTAAAAAGTGAAACGGATTTTCGGGCTAACCTAGGCCCAGCTCGAAACGAGCTTAGGTAAGAAAAAAACAAACGGCCGGCCCAGCTCATGAGCAGGTTTAACAGGCTTGATCAAGGCTGATTTTTGGCTCATTTATAAAAAAACCTAGCTAAAGATAAATAGTGTTTGAATAGTGCTTTATATATCTTAAAATGAAATATCACATGGCTACAGTGTTTCTGATTGACAAGTAGTATCATGTTTTTATATAGGGAGAATACTTACAATTCAACTTGACTACATGTTTCAAATTTATCTCCCTCTACAATTCTAATTTGTTTAATCAAGTACGTTTTTCAAGCTAATGTTTAATCAAGTACTACTTTAACAGTTAATTTTGGTACAATGTTAGTCCTTCTATGAGTTTGAGTGTTTGATGAGTAATGTTAAAACTTAATATTGACAAAAAAAAGAAATCTCACATCTATTAAATTAAAGGTATCTTAAACAAATAAATATAATATAAGTCTTTTCATCTATGATGAATTGGTATTTGGTTGGATGTCCATTCTAAAATTTATCTTGGTATCAGAGCAAATGTTGCACTCCGTGATAGGTCGTTATCCCTACACGTGAAGTTCATGTCGCATCATAGGTTTGTTGTCCCTACAGGTGAGAAAAAAATATTATAGTAGAGATAGAAATAACCTCACACTTGTTAGATTGAAAATAGTCTAGGTATATAAATGTAACCAGCACTTCTTCACCTATAATCAATTTACTTTATGTTAAATTACAGTTCTAAAATTTATTTGACCCTTTAAAAGATTTTGTGCAAGTTTTTATGTACATGAGTTGTCCTAACTACTCTTACTAGCTAGAATCTCTATGATAAAAAAAGCTATCATATTTGCTAGATGAAAATCAATACTTAATAGATGAGTAAGCATAATTCCTTTGAGAAGAAAAAAAATCAAATTTGGCAATTGTCGCTCTTTTTTAAAAGGAATAAAACTCTTACTCCTTTTTATATAGACATGTCCAAGGGTTCGACTACTTGCCCGGTCCGATCTGACTCGAATTGGGTCGGGCTTGTGTAAGGATTTTTGTAATTCAAGTCGACCGGACTCGAATTACTATTTATTAAATAAAAATATTTTTTATTTAAATTTAATTATAAAATAAATATATATATATATATATATTTTGCATAGTGAAACGGGCTTTTAGGTCGGCCCGAGTCCGACCCGAAACAGACTTGGGTAAGAAAAAAAAGTTTCGGACCGCTACCCGATTCATGGACAAATCTACTTTTATATATATATATATATATAAAAGAGGGAATACTGAAAATTTAAATTTTAAACTTCAATCCTTTAAGAGAAGAGTAATGATTATTAAACCAAACTTGAAATTTGCTAATATATATATATATATATATAATATGGAAGAGAGAAATCTAATTTCTAGATGATTTCCTATTTTTTTTGGCTTAATAGTCAAATATGCCATCAACATTTTTGTTTAAAATAGCTTTAAGCCATTGATCTCTATTGCATGCAAACAAGTCTATCATATTTTATTTTGTTATAATTATAATCATAAATTTTCAAAATTATATAAAAAAGTCAATTGATTTAATCGGAATACTAACTATCGTCATATATGACAACTGATATTACGTGACATGTTATGAAGTACACATGGAGTGCTGACGTGGCGTAAATGGAAATGTGACATAAAAATAATTTTTTTTTCCTTTCTCACTAAACAACGTAGTTTTTCCTAAAGTATAATTACTTAAAAAAAACCAAAACTTTTCTCTTTCTTCTTCTTCTTCTTTTCTAATTTCTCTCTCAATTCGTCCCCTCTCCTCTCTTTTCCGCCTTAACAGACCCTTTTCTATCCTTTATCAGTGTCATCGTTGACAGGGGCGAAGGTAAAAATATTGATGAGGGAGTCGGAATATACATATAAAAATTTAAAGTAAAAATAAAAATTGTGTATGAAATAAACTTATCCAAGAATAAAATTATTCGTCGGCTCGAATCAGGCCGGACCTTAGACAAATAAAATTTGTTGCTATGTGAGCTTGACTCAACTCAGTCCATAGACAACCCTTGTATAAAAATATTAAATTTAAATATTATTTATGATATTAAATTTGCTAACAATATATAAATTCCTTATAATGAAATAATTTTTTTAACATTTTTAAATATTATAATTCATATTGTATATGAAAAAAATTTAATAAGAAATAAAGTTTCAACGTCAAAAAATTTTATTGTCTAATTAAAATATGCATAAAATTATTTCATATTATAAAAGAAAATCATAAAATTACATATATTTAGAAAAAGCAAAATAAGTTAAATGCATAATTCGTATTAGATATTGTAATTGTTTAACTTTTTTTATTTTTTTTTTCTTATGAGCATAGAATGAAAAATATTAAACAAAATAATTAATGTAAATGTATCTATTTAATTGGTTGAAAAGGTAAATAGAGAGAATTAAACTAATATTAATGAATGAGGTTTAAATTTAAAAATGTTACAAAATTTATTATATCAAACAAATTCTACAAATGGGGGGCCAAATTGAAGGGTTAAATAAAATTTGGAGAAGTCAAATATAATTTTACTTTATTTCAAAAATCTTAAAATTTTAAGGGGAGGGGGGCAAATTGAAAAACCATACAAAATTTGGAGGGGCTAAATAAATTTTACCCTTAGAAGGTATTTGGTATGATGGAAATTGGAAAGTGATCACTTTCCATGAAAAGTAATTAGTGGGAATGTGGTTATCATGTTTTGTATGCTAAAAAATGCTCACTTTTCTGAAAATGTAACTTTTCTTGGAGAGTTACTTTCCCACAAGTAGTGGAATGTGATTCCCATGAGGAGTGGTGGGAAAATAACTTTCTCATGTAGTTGAAAAGTTAAAAAAAAAAATGTTAAGATAAAATTACCCTCTTTTTATTTTATTTAAAATTATCAATTAAAATATTTAGTATAAATGTTTGTTAATAATAAATATTATTGAAATATTTAAATAATATTTAATTTGCATTCAGCTTTTTAATTTTTTAATTACTTGAGAGTAACTTCGAAAATTTATTATTAACAAATATTTTTTTATCCTAAAAATAACTCAAATTATCAATTGAAATATTATTTTTAAATATTTAGTACAAATGTTTGTTAATAATAAATGTCATTGAAATATTTAAATAATATTTAATTTGCATCCAGCCTTTTAATTTTCCAACTACATGAGAATAACTAAAAAAATTATTATTAACAAATATTTTTGTATCCTAAAAGTAACTCAAATTACCAATTGAAATATTATTTTTAAATATTTAGTACAAATGTTTGTTAATAATAAATATAATTGAAATATTTAAATAGTATTTAATTTGCATCCAATCTTTTAATTTTTCAAATACATGAGAATAACTTCAAAATTTTATTATTAACAAATATTTTTTTATCTTAAAAGTAACTCAAATTATCAATTGAAATATTTTTTTTAAATATTTAGTATAAATATTTGTTAATAATAAATATCATTGAATATTTAAATAATATTTAATTTCTATTCAATCTTTTAATTTTTTAATCACATGAGAGTAACTTCGAAAATTTATTATTAACAAACATTTTTTTATCCTAAAAGTAATTCAAGTCTCAAATTACCAATTAAAATATTATTTTTAAATATTTAGTATAAATATTTGTTAATAATAAATATCATTGAAAATGTTAAAATTAATCAAATTTATTTTTTTTATAAGGGTAATTTCGAAAATTATCATCACATTTCGAGTAAAATATTTAGTGAACCAAAAATCTCAATGTAATTTTTTCAGAATTTTAACCAATACTTTCTCATGTATATCAAAGGCTATAAAATTATGTTTTAAGAACCACATTCCATTGAAATCAAGAAACACCAAATGCTTCTCTTAAATCATAAATCTTAAAAAATTTAAGGGGCTGCCTGCCCCCCTCCCTCCGCCCCTGAAGTCCGTTGATGCCGGCCTTGGATCTGCTGGTGGCAGTAGCCTCCCACTCTTTCCTTCTTTTTTTGTCTTTTCTTTTTTTTTCTTTCTCTAGTCGACCCATCTCTTCACCCACCCTATTTGTTTTAATTCATCGTCGCCATTGCCATAGGCTGTTGTCGTCCTTCATTTCCTTTTTTTTTTTTTTTCCTTTTCCCTTATCTTATTTTTGGTCTAACCTCTTTTTTTCTATTTCAAGTCGCCGCTGATATCCCCATATCTACTCTGATGGCATGGATTTTTTGTTGTTTTGGATTATGTTTTTTGGTGGTGATTATTTTTTAATTTTTCCGAATGATTTTTTTTTTTTTTTTTTATGATTGTTTCTTTTGAGCTTTAATATTTTTGTGATTTGGGTATTTTGGTGGCCATTTAAATAAATAAAAAAAAAAAAAGCAATGTAGTGGTTGTTTTAGTGTTGATTGTGAAGGTAGTGTATTTTTTTTTTTTTTTGAAGACTTTAATGGTGGTGTTGATTGACAAAAAATGAGTTTTTTTTTTAATGAAGATCGGTGGTTGGGGTGAGGGATTAAGGAACTGGTGGTGCTTGGATTGTTTTTTTTTTTTTACTTTAAGGTGTTTCTAAAAAATCCACTTTGATAAGAAGAAATAGGGGGTCAAGAGGAGCAATTTGGTGTTGAATGGGAGAATTTCGAAGACAGCAAGTGGCTGTCGACGGTGGTTCACAGCAGTGACGGTGGCGACGAAGGATCGAAATCTTGACTTAGGCAGCCATGGTAGACGGAGAGTTATAGGGTAAGCTCTTTTATGGTGAACTTAAAATAAGTTTCATTACATATAAATATGACAAAATTATATATAAACGTGACAAATTACATATATACATGACAAAATATATATAAATATGAAAATTAAATATAACATGACAGTTACATATAAACATGATAAATTATATATAAACATGATAAATTACATATAAACATGACATATTTATCATGTTTATATATAATTTTTTAAATATTGTAATTTTTTTTTTTACATATGTAATTTTATTTTTATATATAAATATGACAAAAATTATATATAAATATGATAAATTACATATATAATGAAAATCATAATGAGCTTTCTTTAAAATTTTTCATTATAGGCACTGTTCTTAAAGTACTTTGAAGAATTGGAGAGAGAATGAAAAGTTTAGTGAGAGAGAAAAAGATTCTATTTTTAATTTTTTTGGGAAATGACATGTAGGATGTCAATTGTCCTTATAAACAGTCATTAATCTCAATTAACTGAATTGAACTTTTTCCTCTAAATTTGAAATTTTATGATTTTATTTACAGTAAAATAAAAGATTGTAAAATTATTTGCATGGAATAAAATGTCAATGATTTAAATCCATTTTGAACAAAAGATTGAGGATATATATATATTTTTTATGACATAAAGATTGAGGATATATTATAATATTAAACCAATTTTTTTCTTATAATTTTTTTTTTCTTTCATATAATTACTAAGGCACTTTCAAATGAATCATAGTCATGGGTTTTATCCAGAGGAAAAAAAAAAAAGAACTTTAGATGCCCATTGCCCTAATCTTAGCTATCATGTGTTTTTAGGGCCTTAGTGCAATGATATATAGCATAAAGGAATTATTGATAACATACCTCTGATTTTTTTAAAGGTAATCTGTACTTGTGAACTGAAATCATACATATCATCTAACTTGATAAGTTAGAATCTTTCTTGAATATCGATTTAATGTCTTTATATTAACTAAATGTATATATATAAATTATATTAGTGTAAAATTAATTTAATTTTATATATATTTTGTAATTTTTTATACGATTTATATTTATTTAATCTAATCGTTACATTTTATTTTTTATTTATGTAAATCGTGCACGTTAAATTTCGAATAAATTAAAAATGTCTAATTATTATTTTTTTATGTAAAAAAATTAGCTGTTAAATATATATAAAAAAATAATATTCTCAATCGACATGATATTGATATCGAATCGATTCGAAATTTTACGTGCACAACGAGTGTGATTATATTGCTAAATCCAACGATCGATTTGTAAAAATATTAATTGTACACGAAATTATAAAAGCATGTAAAATTATTTAATTTTATACCAATATAAATTAATTCCTATTCATATATATATATATATATATATATATATATATATGAAATTTAATTTAATTTTTTTCTCTTTATTTAACGAAAAAATTTGAACCAACTCTTCAAGCACGAAATATATGCAAAATACTAGGGGTGTGCATAATTCGGTTTTAACCGAATTAACCGACCGAATTTTAATTCGGTTCGGTTAATCGGTTAACCGAATAAAATTCGGTTCGGTTAACGGTTAATGGTTTTGAGAAATTTCGGTTTTCGGTTAATTAGGTTCGGTTAAGCGAAAATAACCGAATTACACGAATTAACCCAAATGCTTAAAACAACAAGATTTTATGAGTTTAGATATATATATATTTTTAAATTAATTTATATATTAAAAACTAAAAACCCTAATAACCTTTCCTATTTAATTTATATATTAAAAACTAAAAATTAATTTATATATTAATTTAGATATATTTTTGAGTCTTTGAGACTATGTAATGTTCATGTTTTATCATTTTTTTTAGCTGTGTTTGTTTCATATTTGGATTTTATAATATGCTTTGCTTTTGAATTTTGATTGGTTGGACTTGGATGGATAATTTGGATACAAAATCATGTAAAAAAATAGGTTAGCAAAATAAATTTTTTATTTATTTCGGTTAATTCGGAAACTGACCGAATTAACTGAAATAATTTCGGCTCGGTTAATTAACCGAATTAATTATTCGGTTCGGTTAACGATTAATTGAAAAAAAAATCGATTAATTCGGTTTTGGGTAATTCGATTCGGTTATTAACCGAATTAACCGAATGAACACCCCTACAAAATACCATTAAATTAAGTATTGGAGTGTTTTAAAACTTTCATAAATGAAAAAAACAATAAAATTATCATGCGAAATATCTACAGCTACCGTCAACAATCAATCAAACAAAGGTGCATTCAAAAAGAATAAATTAACAGAATGTCGTAACATTTGCTCTAACAAATTTTAATGCACATGAAAATTATTGCGCGTATTTCTCAACCCAAAAAAAAAAAAAAAACATTGGTGAAAATGATGTTTTAAGATGTAATTAGGTTGTTTGTGTTTCATTTTAATTACTTATTCAAAAATATATTAAAATTTTTTTTGTCAAAAAAATTTTAGATGAGGGAAGTTATCTCAGTCCAGAATCAAGGCATGTCACAGATTTTAGAAAGGGTTAACAGTAGTATTTACAGATCACCCACTAAATGAGACTGCTAGTGAGACTCGAACTTTCGTAATTATCAAGGTGCTAATGAATAATCAACCAACTGAACCAACCCATGTTGACAGAATATATTAACATTTCATATTTTTTTTTTTATGATATTGAAGCAAGGATAATCCATCAACCATGAAGTATTAACCAAATGATTGACCAACAATTA
This sequence comes from Fremontodendron californicum, assembly GCA_030761205.1. NCBI lineage: Eukaryota > Viridiplantae > Streptophyta > Magnoliopsida > Malvales > Malvaceae > Fremontodendron > Fremontodendron californicum. The sequence continues at coordinate 2,289,564 of JAULJL010000045.1, read as the reverse complement.
GAGATGTCCATGGACCGGGTCGAGCCAGGGTTATGTATGGTATTAACACCATATATGTTTGTCCAAGTAGGGTTCGGTCCGAAATATAGGCCTTAAATTTTACCCAAGCCCGCCTATATTTGTAAATGGATAGTCCAAACTCGTTTAGGCCCGCCTATATTATTTTTTTCTAATTTAAAAAAAAAAAACATATTTTTTTTTTAATTTTTAGTAATTTTATATTTTTTCTTTTATTAAGTTCTTAAACATTGACAACTTAATATATTTTTTAACATTTACATTATAATATTATATATATTTAATTTTTATATGACATAAATTATATAATATATATAAATAAAAATAATATATTATTTAATTAAAAAATTGGCCAGGCCGGGCTCGGGCCTTGAATGTTGGAACCAAGGCCCGACCCATTTTTTAAACGGGTCTCATTTTTTTGTCCAAACCCATTTTTCGAGCCTAATATTTTTGTCCAAACCCTCCCAAATATCGGGCGGGCTTTCAAGCTTGGACGAATAACCCGACCCTTAGACAAGTCTAGCCACAATAAACATTTAAACATAGCCAATGGAATAAAAATACAAATGCAACTAATCATGTCCATGGGTCGGGTTGGCCTGTAGCCTAGAAAAAAAAATTCTTACCCAAATCTGTTTCGAGTCCGGCTTAGTTCAAAAACTCGTTTCACTATTTAAAAAATATTAAAATATTATTCGGATCGGACCGGCTCAAATTATTAAAATCCTTACCAGACCTGACTCAATTTGGGCCAGGCCTATAAGGGCCAAGCAGGTAGCTCGGCTTTTAGATAGGTCTAGATGCAACTATGGATGCTAGGAATAGAAACGGCAACACTGGAATGGTTGTTAGAGATATGTAGGGTTCTATCTCCTTCAGAGTAGTGATCAAGATTTCACATCCTGTTAGTCTTTTATATATATACATATATATATATATATATATATATGAGGTCATAACTTAAGGATAAAGGAAAAAATTACAGATATAAAAATTTCAATCTCAAATTTGCTGAATGTCACTTCTTAAAAATAACTACATGAATCAACTAAATAAAATTCTAGGTTCATTGTACTAGTCCTTTGCATACTAAAGTTCAGGCAATTATTTTGTTTGGTTTGGAGCTAACTCTTGATTCCAATTTCCACTAAATTAGGAGCGTTAATTCGATCAATCGGTTAATTTCGAATCGAATTAGTCAAAATCAAATTAATCAAAACTTTAGTTTTCTAAAATAATCATCGAACTGGAATTTTTTAAAATCAAACTTATTGACTGAAACATATTCCGATTAATTCAGTTACGATTTTGGTTTTAACCAAATTATCCCAGTTAATTAGAAATTTCTTTTCTTATGATCCAGTAAACTAAATCTATATCCAAATGCTCATGCTTTCCACCTCCATGATGTTTTTGTTATTCCTAGTGTAATTTCAATACTGCATTTATATATATACGAACATAAAATAAATAGAACTTATAAAATAAATTTGAATTTACTTATTGAAACCGAAAACAAATATAAAATATCTATACTCACAGTTTCGACAGCACCAAAAAGTTAAGAATCGAGTTAAGGTAGAACCTCTAATCTTAAGACGATTATTGTCTGTCTATCAAGTGCTTACAGTATATTGCAACTCATCTCCTAGGCCTCCTCAATAACGTTGCTGTCGAGAGTACACTCGAAGCAACACGGCGAACCAGAAAAGATGTCGGTCTCTCTCACAAGATAGTATGCAAAAAATCGAGAATGAAGAAAACATTTCTGATTCTTTAAAACAGGCACTGCCTCTGAATATTTATAAGAATGTAGGAGACTGTTCGGACAAAACACATTTGTTGGAAAAAGTTGGGTTCTGTCAGACACATCCTTTGGGATAAAATTGGTCCGAACAAACATGTCTTTTGGTTGAAGAAGGCTAAACCGATTCGATTTGGACCGAAAAAACAAGTCGGTTGGATAGTAAAAAATTAATTACTGACCCAAACCCGACCCAGCCCAGCCTGGCTCGACGGCGCGCGTGTGGTAGCCCATTTTTGTGTAGGTCCTCACCCTTCACAAAAATTTGAGTGCCTCTTGGGGCCTAACCCAACTTGAAACCAAAGCCTATATAAACTACAAGTTTAAGCCATTCTTCGTTCTATGTGGGATTCCATACTATACACAACATCAACCAACTTTCTTCCTCTTCAAGATGGTGTTTATGAGATCAATTTCTCATTCAAAATTGATATCAATTATGTACATTAAATATACACCGTGTATCTACTTATGACAATCTATGTATTTATATACGTATTTCATATTTATACACAAAATTAAACCATTGATATCCAACAGTTTTTATTTTTTCTGCAAAAAATATTATGAAATAAGCCATCAACCAAAAGCTTAAGGCTACTAGGGATGGCGAGATGGAGAAACGAAAAAGGGAAAAATAGCTAAAAATAAATCACAATAAATGAGGAAAAAAAAAGTTGGAAGTATTTGGACAATAATGAACAAATATACCAAGTACGCACAAGATTAATTTGATATAAATGATATATGATGATGGAAAACTAGCAAGGAGATGAGATAAGCTTATGGAAGCTCATAAAGAGCTCAAAGTGAAAGCTTACTCAGCTCAAGTCAGCTCAAGGTAGCTGGACACCAACTAGCTCAGCTCAAGGAGCTGGACACCAGCTCACTTAGCTAGATGTAGCTGAAGGGTAGCTAGGTGAGTGACACTCTATGAGGTGGAGTGACACTAGCTAGTGGTAGCTAGGTGGCCTAGATGATGTGGCACATAGGTGTGACACATCAGCACATCGTGTACAAGTGTCACCAATGAGATTGTGACATGTGACATCATTCATCATGTGGCTGCTGATAACTCGTATAATTATATAGTTTTTAGTTATGTTTTATTATTGTTTTGTGTCAAATACGAGTTATTATTGCTTAGTCTACTTGTGTTTATGATCTTTTATATTTTTATGTAATTTAGTGTTTTTCATGAGTTTCTTTGAGTGATTTCAGATTACTAGGTTAAATCAACAATTAAGGGCAAATCCAGTTCAGTTCCAGTTCCGACACCTTTTGCCATATCAGCTATATCTGGAGTTTCACTGAAGCAATAAGGCTGAAATTTTAACCGTACAAAGTTAAGAGGCATATCTATCTTTTTCATGTTTTACACTTCTTGAAACGGAGTCGTTTTCCCTAGCAAAATCGACCATCAAGTTGGCTGATGTGCAATGACGTCTGTGCTGACCTGTTTTGGTATTTTGACCATATCTTCCGATCCACATGAGCAAATGATCTGATTCCAACGGCTATGGATCCGTAACTGATAGGGGTATATTTTTCTAGAAGACCATTTTATCAGATCGAGCCTCCAACATTGACAAAATCGACCATCAAGCTGGCTGATCAGAATTGTCATACAATATGACGAAAATTGTTAGAAAAATGCACCCACCTATTATACCTACCTTTGAAATTTGTAAAGCTTGTCTCTTGTCATTTAGCCCTCCAAAATGTGTATAAATAGAGGGCCTTGGATGAGTATTGGGAGACATTATACATTGGTAGGATATTAGCCATTGTAATAAAATTCTCTAAGTTTTCTTCTTCTTTCTTTTCTCTAGTTTTCTTTTTCTTTATTTACTTATGCTTCTTACATTTCTTTTCATTTTTAGTATGTGTTGCTAATCATATTGTTGAGGTGATGAGGTGAAGCTCTTGGTAAATGCTAAGGTTAGTCTCTTAAACATGAGCTAAAATGAATCATCATTTATAAACACTAGTATAGATAATATTTTCTTTTGGTTTAAAATCATACTTGCAAAGTAGGGATCTTGATTCATTATTGACAATGAAAATGGCACAGTAAATGCTTGGTTTCATAACCTTGATTTGTTGTAGACATATACCTTGGCATAAGGAATGCTTGGACTCTTTTTATGAGTTTTGAGGACACCAAATGAACATAATATCATATGCTATGGACGTTGGACAATTTGGACTGAATTGCTAAACCTTCCGATTGGAACCTCCCTTATGTGTGAGTTTCAATTGTGTAATAAAACAAGATTAATCTTAGCATAACACCAAGAGTGGATTCTCTAACCTCAACATCTTTTCTTATTGTTTTTTATATCTTGTTTAATTTCTTTTATGTTATTTTGTTTATTTTGTTCACTAATATCTTGTTTATCTTATTTTGTTGTTGATTCCCTAATATCTTGTTTGCTTTCTTTTTCTTATATATTTATAAACTTATACTTACTAATACGCTTCCCTGTGGTTCGACCTCGGACACCCGAGAATTTATTACTTGAACATAACCTGCACTTGGGTTTACAACTCTTAATTGAGTCACCATCAAGTTTTTGGCGCCGTTGCCGGGGAAGCAATACTAAGTATATAAGTTTATAAGTATATTTATTTTTATTGGCTGGTTATACCGCCTAATTTGTATATTAACTTTGTTTTATTTTTATTGGCTGGTTATACCGCCTAATTTGTATATTAACTTTGTTTTATTTTTATTGGCTGGTTATACCGCCTAATCTGTATATTAACTTTGTTTTATGCTTGTTTGGCGACGTGATTTTAGATCTCGTCGTTTAGTTAGATTTTATTGTGAAATTGTTTCAGGTAATCTTTCTAATACAACTCCTACCATGGCTGACAATGAAAGTGTTCATGCTGAAGATGAGAACAGACAAGTACGCACCATGCGTGACTACTTGCAACCAACTCAAAGCTCATCACCCTCTTGTTTTATTTTTCCTCTCAATGCAAACAACTTTCGTTTTAAACCAGGTATGATAGCTTTGCTTCCAAATTTCCATGGGTTAGAATCGGAAAGTGCTTACTCGTTTCTAAAAGACTTCGAAGATGTATGTGTCACCTTTAATGACCAACAATGTACAAATGAAATTGTCAAGCTAAAATTATTTCCTTTTTCTTTAAAAGATAAAGCAAAAATTTGGCTTCATAATTTAAAACCAAGGTCAATTGGCACATGGCAAGAATTACAAACTGAGTTTCTAAAGAAATTTTTCCCAGCACATAAAACTACTGCTTTGAAAAGACAGATTCAAAATTTCAATCAAAATCAAAATGAAGCATTTTTTCAGTGCTGGGAGCGTTTTAAAGATTTGTTAAGTTCTTGTCCACATCATGGTTTTGAAAAATGGCGTCTTATTAGTTTCTTTTATGAAAGTTTAACTCCCGAAACTAAACAATTTGTTGAAACAATGTGTAACGGTGAGTTTCTAGAAAAAGAACCTGAAGAAGCCTTTGACTACCTAGACCATTTGGCAGATAACTCTCAAGCCTGGCACACAGATAATTCCTCTGAAAGTTCCAATAGATCTAATCTTGTTTCTAACAGAGGTAAATATCATTTTAGTCAAGAAGATGAGATAAAAGCTAAAGTAGCTAATTTGGCTAGAAAGATTGAAGCCATGGAACTTAGAGAAGTAAAAGAAGTCAAAACGGTTAAAAATGAAGAAAGTTGTGGAATTTGTGAAATCATGGGACACCCCACTTCTGAATGTCCAAACATTCCCATTCTTAAAGAAGCGTTGAATGATCAAGTAAATTCCATAAACACATTTAAAAAGCCTTTTCCTTCTCCTTACTCTGAAACGTATAACCCTGAATGGAGAAATCATCCCAACTTCAATTGGCGGAATAATAATCATGTTCAGGTACCACAATCTCAAAAGCCGGGCAACACTTTTTCCTATCAACCTTCACGTGTACAAACCTTGGAAGAGACATTGCAAGCATTCATGCAAACACAAGCAAATGTGAATAACCAAACTTCACAGGACATCAATGAGATCAAAAACACCTTGTCCACATTGACAGCTTCATTACGCACTCAAGAAAAAGGTAAGTTTCCTGCTCAACCTCAGCCTAACCCTTCTACTCAATGTCTTGTTTCTTGCTCCAATGAAACTCAACAGGAAAATGCCAGTTCTATCACAACTCTTCGAAGTGGAAAGGCAATTGACAAAAACATTCCATCAAAAGACCAAGATCCTCCTTCCCCTCCGAAAAGTAACGGTAAGGATGATGGTAAGTCTGAACTTCTTAAAAATTTGGACAAAGAAAAAGGTATGCATCCTGCTCCTTTTCCTCAAAGGTTGCAAACAATAAAGAATTTGAATCAAAATGCAGAAATTTATGAACTTTTCAAACAAGTTAAGATTAACATTCCTTTATTGGATGCAATCAAACAAGTTCCATCTTATGCTAAATTTTTGAAGGACATGTGCACATTTAAAAGGAAACATAATGTACAAAAGAAAGCATTTCTGACGAAAAGTGTGAGCTCAATCATTCAGCACCTTACTCCACCAAAATTCAAAGATCCTGGATGTCCAACAATCTCATGCATCATTGGAAACACTAGAATAGAACGTGCATTGCTTGATCTTGGTGCTAGTGTTAATCTTTTGCCTTTTTCTGTTTATCAACAGTTAGGTTTAGGTGAACTCAAGGAAACACCTGTTACACTTCAACTAGCTGATCGTTCTGTAAAAATTCCTCGAGGGATAGTTGAAGATGTTTTGGTTCAAATTGAAAATTTTTACTTCCCTGTTGATTTTATTGTTTTGGACACACATCCTGTTTCAAATCCAAATGTTCAAATTCCTGTTATATTAGGCCGTCCATTTCTTGCAACTTCTAATGCTCTGATAAATTGCAGGAATGGTATTTTGAACATTTCTTTTGGAAATATGACTTTAGAATTAAATGTGTTCAACATTTGCAAGCAACCTGGTGATGATTCAGAAGTACATGAAGTGGATTTCATTGAAGAACTTGTTCATGAACATCTCACCACTACCACATTCCATGATCCTTTAGAAGCTTATTTAATTGAATGTGAGTTTGATAATGCTTCAGAAATTTCACACACTGATTCTTTGTTAAATTCTTTTCAGGATAAGCATTGTTGGAAACAAAAGTTTGAGGAACTCAGAAATGATGCATATGAGAATTCTAAAATTCATAAAGAAAGAACTAAAGCCTTTCATGACAAGTTAATTTCAAGAAAAACATTTGATGTTGGGCAAAAAGTTCTACTTTATAATTCTAGACTTCACATATTTCCTGGTAAGTTGAGATCAAGATGGACTGGCCCATTTGTGGTTAAGCATGTGTATCATTATGGAGCAGTTGACATTGAGAATCCTCAAAATGGTAACGTATTCAAGGTAAATGGACAAAGACTCAAACTCTTTTTGGAAAATCATGTTACTCAAGAAGAGGTTGTTTTTCTTTCTGATCTTTGTTTTGAAAATAACTAGATGTAAATATAATTTTTTTTCCCGGTTAAATGGCGGATAACGGTACTCCGTGATTATTTAAGTCGGTCCCATCAGCTACCAACAAAACTGATATTGTATATAAATTTCTCTTTCAATTTCTTTTTCATTTTTTTTCAAGATGGATGATATTCTCACAAGATTGCAGAAACGATTTCCTCCTTTTCCTCGAAATATTTTACTGAAGCTTTACCAAGTTCGATTTGAAAGATTAAGAATGCTTATGCACAAAGGGATTCCTGAAGACATACGTTGGATAATTGAAGCCAAGGTACGTGAAGATGAATATCTTCCTGTTTTGCATTTACCAGGTACAGGTAGAAGCACTTATGCAAACAAGCGACGAGCAAAGCGCATGAGTTCAAATTGCCACAAGTGTGCACGATGGACGTGTAACGGTAAATGTCGTTCTATTGGGATTCCGTCCTCTAATCGAGATGATAAAATTGAATTCATTAAGGATGGACTGAGTAAGGAGAATTTGGGTAATATCCAACTTTCTCTTGAGACGCATCCTAGTGGAGACGTACAAAGAGAAATTCTTGATTTATGGTCGCAATTCCAAAGGGAATGGCAACATCTTGGGAATCTGATGTTAAAAGACCCTGTTTGCCAGCTTGTAAGAAAACTGGATGGGAAGCATATCCTCGACTCATAGAAGGCGTTTAAGCCGTTTCTGGACGTAAAACCAGAGGAAGATGTGAGCCACAATCACAACTACAATAAATGACTTCTCAGCTTTTGGTTTGATTTGCAATAATTTCATTTCGGTTTAATTTACTGTTGTTCGATTTGTGTAATTATTCTCGTATTTTTTGCATTGGACTTTTACGGTTGATTTTTCTTCTCTTTTTGATTTTCTTCCTGAAATCACGCAAAAATCTTTTGTTAGGTTAACATTTTCTTCTGACAGGTCAAATACACTTTCGGCAACATTATCTAACATTTTGTTTGTTGTGTCTCAGTTATAATAAGTGGTTAGCAACCTCTGCAGGTAATATCTCCTAAATTCTACCTTTAAAATTTGACATTGGGGACAATGTCATATTTTAGTAGGGGGTAAGGGACATATTTTGCTAAAAAAAAAAAAATTGTTGTGTTTTAAGACATTTAGAAGTATTCATTCTGAACAAGGTCTGAGTAAGGGAGACTTGAGACATACCTTGTCAGTTTGATTTAATCTTCTTCAAAAAAAAAAAAAAAAAGCATGTTTAGACTTAGTGTGTTTTTTTAGTTACTTTCAATACTATAATGAGATATGAATTGCATAAGTCTAAAACAGATTTATTAGTGAGAAGATTTTCATGAGAATTGAGCTTGATATCAACCTTTTTATGAGCCAATGTTAATATGATATGTGATTGAGAAAGAAGCATGTTTAGACTTAATCTGACTTGTATAATCATCCTTGTGAGTTTTTGAGCCTATAATGATTGATGTATTATACAAATCAATCTAATTTCTTTCTTGAGTGCTCTTATGATTACATGATTCTCTAGAACTTGCTTTAAACCGTTTGAGACTATATTGATACATGTGACAACATGAATATGACAGAGGCATTAGGATTATAACCAGAGCCAAACAGCCATCCATTATTAATGTTCTAAGAGGACATCCCCACTAGTGAGCCAATTTGAGCCTACATTAAATATGTTGTTTTATTGGTAACCACAACTTACACCTAGCCTAAATATACTTATATCCTTACCCTTGTTCTAAAGATGGATTATATATTTTGAGACATATTGCAAAAAAACAAGGGATATTTTTAGTTGAAAATTTGGGTTAGAAACAAAAGATAAGTGTGGGGGAAGAAAAGAAAAGAAAAAGTCAAGAGAAAAAGAAAGGGATCATTGTCAAATACATTCCCATATTAAAAAAAAAAAAAAATCTTCTCTTGAACTTCTAGAAAAAGATGTTACAAAGTTGGTTAGAATGATGCAAAGGCTCAACATGAATATTTAGCCTATGTTATTATGTGCTTTATAAGAGTTTTGAGAAGTTTTATTTGTATGATCTTATTATGTCTCTAAAATCTATGAACTCTTTGGAACCTTTGTGATATCTTTATCCTTTTGTTCTTTAACCACATTATAACCCTTTGGCCCCATTACAACCTTGAATAAAGACCTCTTGATTTATGAAGTTGTATGATCTAAATAGTGGAGAATAGGTGGACAAGCAAGCATATGGTAGAAGTGTTTTCATGAGATTGATTGAGTGTAAACACTTTACCACTACTTTAAAGAGTGAAAATCAAGAGAGTATCCCATGTGAGAAGTTGAGATTAAGTTTGAATATACACTATTTTGATTGAAATATGTTATGTTAATATTGGCTTAACGCAAACTATTTACATTCAAGCAAGATTTTTTGTGAATTTCTTTAAGCTATTGATTAGTTTTTAAGACTTGTCCAATGATTATCTCTAATTTATATTGGAAGGATTAGTTATAATTATTATTTTTAGTTTTTCTTATGTCTTCAATGTTTGTGGGTATCGTCCTAGTAAACCCTCACGAGACTAAACTCGTCCACTAGGGACACCTAGGGGTTTAAAGGCTTGTGTCACATGCTAAGTGCCACCGTGATTTCCTACGAAAATGGATTAGATTAGATTAGATTTTCTTATTTTATTTTTATTGAGTCGTTGCTAGGGACTAGCAACAATCTAAGTGTGGGGGTGTGATAACTCGTATAATTATATAGTTTTTAGTTATGTTTTATTATTGTTTTGTGTCAAATACGAGTTATTATTGCTTAGTCTACTTGTGTTTATGATCTTTTATATTTTTATGTAATTTAGTGTTTTTCATGAGTTTCTTTGAGTGATTTCAGATTACTAGGTTAAATCAACAATTAAGGGCAAATCCAGTTCAGTTCCAGTTCCGACACCTTTTGCCATATCAGCTATATCTGGAGTTTCACTGAAGCAATAAGGCTGAAATTTTAACCGTACAAAGTTAAGAGGCATATCTATCTTTTTCATGTTTTACACTTCTTGAAACGGAGTCGTTTTCCCTAGCGAAATCGACCATCAAGTTGGCTGATGTGCAATGACGTCTGTGCTGACCTGTTTTGGTATTTTGACCATATCTTCCGATCCACATGAGCAAATGATCTGATTCCAACGGCTATGGATCCGTAACTGATAGGGGTATATTTTTCTAGAAGACCATTTTATCAGATCGAGCCTCCAACATTGACAAAATCGACCATCAAGCTGGCTGATCAGAATTGTCATACAATATGACGAAAATTGTTAGAAAAATGCACCCACCTATTATACCTACCTTTGAAATTTGTAAAGCTTGTCTCTTGTCATTTAGCCCTCCAAAATGTGTATAAATAGAGGGCCTTGGATGAGTATTGGGAGACATTATACATTGGTAGGATATTAGCCATTGTAATAAAATTCTCTAAGTTTTCTTCTTCTTTCTTTTCTCTAGTTTTCTTTTTCTTTATTTACTTATGCTTCTTACATTTCTTTTCATTTTTAGTATGTGTTGCTAATCATATTGTTGAGGTGATGAGGTGAAGCTCTTGGTAAATGCTAAGGTTAGTCTCTTAAACATGAGCTAAAATGAATAATCATTTATAAACACTAGTATAGATAATATTTTCTTTTGGTTTAAAATCATACTTGCAAAGTAGGGATCTTGATTCATTATTGACAATGAAAATGGCACAGTAAATGCTTGGTTTCATAACCTTGATTTGTTGTAGACATATACCTTGGCATAAGGAATGCTTGGACTCTTTTTATGAGTTTTGAGGACACCAAATGAACATAATATCATATGCTATGGACGTTGGACAATTTGGACTGAATTGCTAAACCTTCCGATTGGAACCTCCCTTATGTGTGAGTTTCAATTGTGTAATAAAACAAGATTAATCTTAGCATAACACCAAGAGTGGATTCTCTAACCTCAACATCTTTTCTTATTGTTTTTTATATCTTGTTTAATTTCTTTTATGTTATTTTGTTTATTTTGTTCACTAATATCTTGTTTATCTTATTTTGTTGTTGATTCCCTAATATCTTGTTTGCTTTCTTTTTCTTATATATTTATAAACTTATACTTACTAATACGCTTCCCTGTGGTTCGACCTCGGACACCCGAGAATTTATTACTTGAACATAACCTGCACTTGGGTTTACAACTCTTAATTGAGTCACCATCAGCTGCCACATGTGACCGAAACATCATGTTGTTTCGGGTAAGAGAGATTCCCTCCTAATAGCCAAATGGTTGTGTTCATTTGGAAGGGAATGGTTCTGTTGACCGAACCATTGTGTCCAAATGAAGGATGCTATTCTAGAAGGGGTTGTGTCCCTTAACCCTTTCATGAAGCAACCCTTAAGAGGCTATATATAGAGAGGATCTGCCAAGACAAACAGATGATGAGAAATTGAGATTGTAAGGGTGTTTTGTACACCTATCCAGAACACAAAAGTGTGTCTGAAATCTCAAGAGATTATACGATACTAAGAACAAGTGAGTGAGGGGTTCTTGATTGCTTAGATTATCAAGAAGCAAGGCATAAAGCATTCTTGTTTGGAAGAGCAAGATAGGTTGTGGAACGGTTCTTGTAGTTGCCTTAACCGGTTGATTACAAGAGTGCCCTAGCCATTCGGTTGAGTTCATTACTCATATCCACAACAAGTGAGCATTGCATAGGAAGACAAGTAAGTGACCTGAAATCTTCCTCAATGTTCTCAGATTTGATAAGTCGAAATGTAACAGCTAAATGATTTAAGTGGGAGTTGACAAACCCATGTTGTGAAGTAAATCATTGAAGTGGAGATAATACCGTAGCACATGCACATATCATGTGTGTATAAGATGACCAAAAAGAAAACAATGAGTGATCCCTGTCTCCTTGTGGTATGAGTTTCTTTGATCGAAATAAGTTTTGATCAGATTGGATGCTCTTAGTGACTATTGACTAATATTTGATGATTTGAAAGTATTGTGTTTACTTTGATGGGATCTCCTATGACTATGGTAAATTCGATCTTTTGGAACCTTATTGGGTAAATGCATAGTTTCAGATTGTTAGATAGTTAGTGTAAAAGGAAATACATTGTTAAGATACATATGGCATTTATACTTGAAAGACGCGTGCATATTACTTTGTGTAATATAAATGAGTTCAAGTATAAAAATGTCTTGAATAAACAAGTGCACTTGGTGTTTGGTACGTTTCATGAGTTTGAAATGTGTTTTCAACTCACATGAAAGGGATTGAAAGTAGCCAAACTATGTATCGACAAGTCTTAGAGCACATAATGCATGGTTAATGATATATGGATCATTAACTTGTATGACTTAAGAGTTATTCTAATTTGACATCTATGATAAGTCATGATGAGTTATGGATTGAGTAAGATCTCTTATGTCTAACTTAACAGTTGCATACTGAGATGAATTCCATTGAATGCCTAGGGTCACACGACCTACTTGCATATGTTATTCCATTGTATGAATGCTTTGCTTTGATTATGTCTTTAGTCTGAATATGTGTGGATGATAGCATCAAGTTCATAATATGCGAGTGGGAGCTGTTGGAAGTATTTGGACATAAGTGAACAAATACACCAAGTACACACAAGATTAACTTGATATGAATGATATATGATGATGGTAAACTAGCAAGGAGATGAGATAAGCTTATGGAAGCTCATAAGGAGCTCAAAGTGAAAGCTTACTCAGCTCAAGGTAGCTGGACACCAACTAGCTCAACTCAAGGAGCTGGACACCAGCTCACTCAGCTAGATGTAGCTGAAGGGTAGCTAGGTGGGTGACACTCTATGAGGTGGAGTGACACTAGCTAGTGGTAGCTAGGTGGCCTAGATGATGTGGCACATAGGTGTGACACATCAGCACCATCATGTACAAGTGTCACCAATGAGATTGTGACATGTGACATCATTCATCATGTGGTTGCCACATGTGACTGAAACATCATGTTGTTTCGGGTAAGAGAGATTCCCTTCTAATAGCCGAATGATTGTGTTCATTTGGAAGGGAATGAATATGTTGACCGAACCATTGTGTCCAAATGAAGGGTGCTATTCTAGAAAGGGTTGTGTCCTTTAACCCTTTCATGAAGCAACCCTTGAGAGGCTATAAATAGGAGAGGGATTCGGCCAAGACAGAACACACCAATAAGAGAATAATCAGACAATTGTGTAAGACACAATAGAGAGGCAAATTGCTAAATGCAATTGCTAGTGAGTGAGGAGTTCTTGATTGCTTGGATTATCAAGAAGCAAGGCATAAAGCATTCTGGTTTGGACGAGCAAGATAGGTTGTGGAACGGTTCTTGTAGTTGCCTTAACCAATTGATTACAAGAGTGTCCTAGCCATTCGGTTGAGTTTATTACTCATATCCACAACAAGTGAGCATTGCATAGGCAGATAAGTAAGTGACTTGAACTCTTCCTCTATGTTCTCAGATTTTCATAAGTCGAAATCCAACAAAAAAATCCCTTACAACTCAGTGTGCAAAGGTGGTTACCAGCGCTAGGCTGCTGGCTTAGACTGTTGGTAAAGACTGAAGACCGAGGAGGTGAGGCTGTTAGGGGCTATGCTATGAACGACTGGGAATAGCAAGAGATGGATGAACGTGAGGGATTCTGAAATTTTAGTTTTAGGGTCGAGAGGGAATTATAAATAAGGATAATTGTTTCAACATTATTACTACGTGCTATCATATTTACAAAAGAGAATTACAATTGCAACCAAGTTATTTGGATAATGTTTGGCTAATCAGTTATTTCGAATAGAATTAACTAATAATCAAAAAAATTTAAAACTTTTATACTAATAATCGATCAAAAATTTTATTAACTAACCAATTAATCAAAATTAATTCGATTTCGATCAATTAATTCGATTTTAATTGAATTACATACACTCTATACTTGATCATTATTGAAAGTGATTTTTTTTTTGTCAACTTTTGAAAATTAGTGCAATTGATATGATTTTTTTTTTCACACAAAAAAAATGCCAACCAGTTACCCATAATTCAGTCAAACTAAAGTGTGAGATCGACTTTCGAAGAGAATCGGAGGGGTCTTTGCCTAGTTTCTTTTGGAATGGGTGTAGACACCTAATTTTGTCCGGACCACTAAACAGGTATGTTTTCTTCCCATATTGATGTTTCCAAGTATAAAAAGACTGTTTTCATCCTGCAGGTGAGACTCCGAGACTTAGTTTAAAAGGGCGAGCACAAAAAGTCAAACTTAAAAAAAAAGTCAACCCCGAAAAAGTCAACCCTAGAAAGTCAACTACTGAAAAAGTCAACCCACTTTCAAAATCAAGATTTTAAGTTCAATTGAAAAATGGAGAAAGAATTTTGATAATCCGAGGTCTACATTGAAAGATATGGACTTCGGAAGTTGGGATTTGGAGATTCAGTAGAAAAGAAACCCTAATCCGAGAAATTTGGGGAAAAGTGCTTAAACGATCAAACTGGTAGAAATTGAAGGTTCCAAATGAAAGATAAGCACTGACTACGGGTAATGGAGAAGTCACTTGCAAGAAAAACCGAAAGAAAAGTCAATCCGGGAAAAAACCGAGAATTAGGGTTTCTAGTGGATTTCGGTGAAATCGGGAAGAATCACAGAAATGGCCCGACTTGGTAAGACCAAAGCCCCCAATGGATGAGGAATGATCAAAAAGGATGGCCCAAGGCTCAGATTGAAGAAAATCTGAAAATCGAACTTGTTTTGAGCAAAACCGGGTTTCGGAGGTTAAAGGGCAAAATTGGAAAAATTTGGGAAAAATAGCAAATGGACTCCGAAAATTATGGAAAATTTGTCAATCTCATTCTTAAATCATTTGAAGGATATTGGCGAAAGAAAATCTTGATTCCGAGTTCGTTTGCAAAATGGCCAAATCCGGGGCTTCTTATGTAGTAATTCAAAAAGATAAATCCCGAAAAAATAGCAAATGGACTCCAAAAATTCTGAAATTTGGCAAATCTCATTTTTAAATTATTTGGAAGAGATTGGCAAAATAAAATCTTGATTCCGAGTTCGTTTGCAAAATGGCCAAATCCCGGGCCTCCCATGCAGTAATTCAAGCCGATAAATCCCGAAAAAATACCAAATGAGCTCCAAAAATTATGAAAACTTCCAGATCACACTTTTTAATTATTTTGAAGAGATTGGTGAAGAAAAATCTTGATTTGGAGCTCGTTTAAAAAATGGTAAAAAGTAGGGGCATAAAAGGACATTTTGGGAAGAAAAAATCCAAATAAATAGCAAACGGACTCGGATAATTTTGAAAACTTCCAGAACTCAATATTTTATTATTTTGGAAGTATTAAAAAAAGAAAAATTGAATTTGGAGCCCGTTTGATATTTATTTTGCATCCGGGGGGCAAAATGGTCGTTTCACCCAAGCAACCGAAAAGGGCTTCTTTGGGCCTTTCAAAAATCAGAGCTGGGCTGGAAAAGAGAAGTGCTGGCCTGCCCAAGCCCAAAGGAAGGAGGAAGCTTAGGATTTTTTTCAATCAAGTGATTAAAAATCAAGAGTTAAGTTAGAGATTTTCATTTTTGAGCCTAAGTCCCAATCCCACATCCCTTTGTAATGTCAAGCCAAGGAGGTGCTCACCTTATAAATAAGGGGTCTTGGCCTTTGGTTGAGATCACCCACTACCCCTTGTGAGATAGTCTATACACTTGTATTAGGATTATCCGGGTGGTGAGTCATAGTGTTTTTGTTGAGAGGGTTTGTAGCTTAATCCGTTAAAAAGCTACTTTGATGGTTTATAGCTTAATCCATTCAAAAGCTACTCTGAGGGTTTGTAGCTTAATCCGTTCAAAAGCTACTCTGAGGGTTTATAGCTTAATCCGTTCAAAAGCTACTTGTGAGAGGGTTTGTGGCTTAATCCGTTGAAAAGCTACTCTGAGGGTTTATAGCTTAATCCGTTCAAAAGCTACTTGGTGAGTTTTCATTTTAAAATAATGTTTCTTGTTCTTCCTTCATTTCCTTTCTTAAGTATATTTTTCTTACATTTTGTTTTTACAATAAACTCACCATGGCCAAATGGCCTACATTATTTATTTTAAGTTGTTTTTTTTGATTCATTTTACCATATTGTTTATGCTATTTTCTTTATTTTTGATGTTTTAAATATTATGTTATTTCATGTTCTTAAGTTATATTTAATTTGGTTGCTTTGTTTGTTGCCATTTATGTCTTAGATATCATGTTTTTGCATTTTTAATTTTCTGTTTTCATGTTGTTTAAATTTGAGCATGTTTTAGAGTTAGCATATTAAGTGTTTGTGAAAATGCTTGTGTGATTCTTTGCATGATTCTTGTTTTATATCTTAGTGAGCATGTTTTAGATTTGGTATATTAGGTGTTTGTGAAAATGCTTGTGTGATTTTTGTGTTATGACTTAGTTTTTCATGCTAGCATACCAAGTGTTTGTGAAAATGCCATGCTTGTTGAAGCTTGGGGCCATTTGGCTACTCTATGTGTTTTGCATTGTGTGTTGTATTTTTGTCATGCTAGTTGTTAGGTTTATGCATTTGCATGATATTTGGTTGGATTTTTGAATTAAGCATGCCTTGTGTTTGTGAAAATGCCATGCATGTCTTAGGTCTAGGTTACATTAAATGCCGTGCAAGTTCATGTTAGGTCTAGGCCATATTATTTGTGTCATGCATTTTCCTTACATTTAGGTTTAGATCCATGCATTTCATGCATTATGTTTGCTGCATTGTTTCATGCATTTCATGTTCATGCCACTTGAATAATGACTTGAGCCAATTAATGGTTCAAGGTCATGCTCTCTTGAGCACACTTGTGGAAAATTAAGTTTGTCAAATTGATTATTCTACCTTTGTGATTTTTTTTACTTAGCCAATTTTTATCTAACTTTCAAAAAGTCCTAGCTACTGTCTTCAAGTCATTCTATGAGTTTCAAATATTTTTATTTTGGTTTTTAAATGATTTTATCAAAGACAAAAAAATGTGTTGGCAAAGCAGTTTTTTTTCCACCCAAAACTCGTACATCTCCGATTTTTCTGGGAATTCATCTTTGATCAGAAAATTAAGTCGATTTTTTCCCGTGTATTTTTACATGTCCTGAGTCTCCAATAATTGTTTCAGAATTTTTGGAATTTTTAAAAATAGGGTAAAAAATCGTGGATTAAAACTGGACAGTGGAGTCAGGATTGAATTTAAAGAAAAACAAAGCAGTTTTTTCTCCTCCAAAAACTCGTACATCTCTGGTTTTTCTGGGAATTCATCTTTGATCAAAAAATTAAGCCGATTTTTTCTCGTGTAGTTTTACATGTCCTGAGTCTCCAGTATTTTTTTTAGAATTTTTGGAATTTTTAAAAATAGGATAAAAAATCGTGGATTAAAACTGGACAGTGGAGTCAGAATTGAATTAAAAAAAAAACCATTTTTCTGTTTTGGTTAATTTACTTAGAGTGGGCTGATTAGGAGAGTTAGTGATAACTCGTATAATTATATAGTTTTTAGTTATGTTTTATTATTGTTTTGTGTCAAATACGAGTTATTATTGTTTAGTCTAATTGTGTTTATGATCTTTTATATTTTTATGTAATTTGGTGTTTTTCACAAGTTTCTTTGAGTGATTTCAGATTACTAGAATTAAGGGCAAATCCAGTCAGTTCCAGTTCCGACACATTTTGCCATATCAGCTATATCTGGAGTTTCACTGAAGCAATAAGGCTGAAATTTGTAGCCGTGCAAATCTAAGAGGCATATCTATCTTTTTCATGTTTTATACTTCTTGAAACGGAGTCGTTTTCCCTAGCGAAATCGACCATCAAGTTGGCTGATGTGCAATGACGTCTGTGCTGACCTGTTTTCGTATTTTGCCCATATCTGCTTATCCACATCAGCAAATGAGCTGATTCCAATGGCTATGGATCCGTAACTGATACGGGAACCTTTGTCTAGAAGACCATATGATCAGATCAGGCCTCTAATATTGACGAAATCGACCATCAAGTTGGCTGATGTGCAATGACGTCTGTGCTGACATGTTTTCGTATTTTGCCCATATCTGCTTATCCACATCAGCAAATGAGCTGATTCCAACGGCTATGGATCCGTAACTGATAGGGGAACCTTTTTCTAGAAGACCATGTGATCCGATCAGGCCTCCAACATTGACGAAATCGACCATCAAGTTGGCTGATCAAAATTGTCATACAATATGACGAAAATTGTTAGAAAAATTCACCCACCTATTATACCTACCTTTGAAATTTATAAAGCTTGTCTCTTGTCATTTAGCCTTCCAAAATGTGTATAAATAGAGGGCCTTGGATGATTGTAGAGGATGATATTGTACATTGGTAGGATATTAGCCATTGTAAATAAATTCTCTAAGTTTTCTTCTTCTTTCTTTTCTCTAGTTTTCTTTTTCTTTAGAAAGGGCAAGAGGTTGGATAATTAATATCCTTCTTCTTCTTCTTTCTTTCTTTTATTTTCTTCTTAGATTCTCTTTAATTTTATGTTTATGTTTACAATGCCTATGCTAGGCTAAACTTCTATTTGGTTAAGGGTGATTTCAAAGCCCTAGACATGTTTTGTGATTGATTTTCAGATTCTATCTATCATTAATTTTCTATCAAAGTTGCTTATGTTCTTCTACAAGAATTGTTCATGATGTTGTCTTGATTTGTTTAGGTGTACAACTAGATAGATCTTGATAATTATCTATTGCTAGTTTAGGAGTCTTGATCCGTGTAATTGTCTTGATTTCCTATTCATAAGTGGCAATTTGTGATTAATGATTATGGTCAAGTTTTCAATAATTGCAAAGTGGAACATAACCTAAGTTGAACAATCCGAGCTTATGTGTTTGTTGCTTAGATCAACCTATCTTTCTCATCATAAAGCTGCCATTAAATTGAATTTAGAAAGCTTATTCTAGGTTGTTTAATGGTTAGAGATTAAATAGAGAGCTTGTTCTATTTAACGACAAACTAAGGAAAGATTGGGGTAACAGAGCTTGTTGTTATCTACGGTTGTTAACTTTGATAGTTGGTTGATATTGATAGATCTGAAATTGATTCTTAATGATGTCTAGTGGTGGAGAATGAAACCTTAACCATATTTTTCATATTTGATTCTTCTTACTTATTTGTTTTCTTACTTTTAGTTTGCTTATTTTTTTTATATTTATTTTTATTGGCTGGTTATACCGCCTAATTTGTATATTAACTTTGTTTTATTTTTATTGGCTGGTTATACCGCCTAATTTAGTATATATATTTTTATTGGCTGGTTATACCGCCTAATTTAGTATATATATTTTTATTGGCTGGTTATACCGCCTTGCATCTTATTCTTATTATTTACTTTAGTTTAAATCTGGCTTCAAAAACCCCTTTTCTTTTATTGTTTTCTTTGAACGTAAGTTATAAACTATTAACTTATAAACTAAAACCCAATCCCTGAGGACTCGACCCTTGCTAACTACTATACTTACAATTGATCTTTTTAGTGCAAGGTTAAATAAGATACACTCTTTTGGGTGCATCAAGTTTTTGGCGCCGTTGCCGGGGATTGTTTTCTTTAGTTTATTTGTTACTTGGTTTATTCTTATTTTCAGTTCTATTTTCTTGTACATACAAGTTTTTCTTATCAAACTTTGAAAAAAAAAAAAAAAAAAAACGATGGAATTGAGCAATCTAACACTTGAAGAGTTGGTGGCATATATGAACATGGAGAATCAACAAGCCAATCTCACCTTCCCAGTTCAACAATTGGCCATGGGAGGATGTCAAGGCCATCAAGTGTTCCAAGACCAACAGTATGATCATTACTCAAACACTTACCATGAGGGATGGTGGGATCATACTAATTATGGCTACTCGAAAAATTACCAAGAAGTAGATCCTTATGCCAATTACACTCATCTATCTAGCTTCAATCAATCATGGTCTCAAGAACCAGATCTTTTTCAACCACCACATATGACTCAAAACTCAGGTACTTTTTTAGAAGATCTTGTACATTCTCTTGTTACTAATACTTTGCAATTTCAACAGGAAACAAGGGCAAGTATCCAGAGTTTGGAAAGGCAAATGAGCCTATTGGCTAGTAGTATGGTGGTATGGGTAGCACAAAGATCTGAAGAACTCTCTGCCCAAACGATGATTAACCCAAAGGAGAATGCTACTATTGTGACCTTGAGGAATGAGGAACAAGATGAGGATGAGACAAAATTAGGGATGAATTCTATTCTTGAGGATAATGAAGCCAATGATCCAAATAAGAGTATTTCAGCACCTGAGGTAACGTTTGAGATTCCAATTTTTACTAATGTTTCTTCTCCACCTTTTCCTAGTAGATTCGCAAAGTTCAAGGAGGAAGAACATGAACAAAACATGCTGGAAACCTTAAACAGTTTGTTTGTGGATGCCATTCAACAAGTACCAACATATGCTCCATTCCTCTATGAGATATGCACCACAAAGGATGATGGAATAATACTTGTAATGGAGAATGCATCCAGTTTTGTGCAAAGAAAGCTTCCTATCAAACGTTCAAATTTGGGAAGTTTCATGTATGAGCCTAACAAGCCTAAAAAGCCAAGAAGGGGTGTTGGTTAGGTTGGACAACTTAAATCAGTACTAATTGGGAATGCAGTCCAATTAATGAAGAAATTACCAACCTGCCATACTCAGATTTGCTTTCTTTTCCTTTTCCTTTTATTATTTTTTATTGTTTTTATTTATTTATTTTTATGTTTATTTGTTTAGTAATTTAGGATTTTATTTAGAGTTTTTTGTTTTTGAGTCTTTTTAGGTTGTTTTTCTTTCTGATCATTGTTTTTAAAATAACTAGATGTAAATATAATTTTTATTTTATTTTTTTAACCCCGGTTAAATGGCGGATAACGGTACTCCGTGATTATTTAAATCGGTTCCATCAGCTACCCACAAAACTGATATTGTATATAAATTTCTCTTTCAATTTCTCTTTCATTTTTTTTTTTCATTTTTTTTTCAGGATGGATGATATTCTCACAAGATTGCAGAAACGATTTCCTCCTTTTCCTCGAAATATTTTACTGAAGCTTTACCAAGTTCGATTCGAAAGATTAAGAATGCTTATGCACAAAGGGATTCCTGGAGACATACGTTGGATAATTGAAGCCAAGGTACGTGAAGATGAATATCTTCCTGTTTTGCATTTACCAGGTACAGGTAGAAGCACTTTTGCAAAGAAGCGACGAGCAAAACGCATGAGTTCAAATTGCCACAAATGTGCACGATGGACGTGTAATGGTAAATGTCGTTCTATTGGGATTCCGTCCTCTAATCGAGATGATAAAATTGAATTCATTAAGGATGGACTGAGTAAGGAGAATTTGGGTAATATCCAACTTTCTCTTGAGACGCATCCTAGTGGAGACGTACAAAGAGAAATTCTTGATTTATGGCCGCAATTCCAAAGGGAATGGCAACATCTTGGGAATCTGATGTTAAAAGACCATGTTTGCCAGCTTGTAAGAAAACTGGATGGGAAGCATATCCTCGACTCATAGAAGGCGTTTAAGCCGTTTCTGGACGTAAAACCAGAGGAAGATGTGAGCCACAATCACAACTACAATAAATGACTTCTCAGCTTTTGGTTTGATTTGCAATAACTTTATTTCGGTTTAATTTACGTGTTATTCGATTTGTGTAATTATTCTCATTTTTTTTATTTGTCTTTTACGATTGATTTTTCTTCTCTTTTTTATTTTCTTCCTGAAATCACGCAAAAATCTTTTGTTAGGTTAACATTTTCTTCTGACAGGTCAGATACACTTTCGGCGACATTATTACTCTTGTCTGATTCACTACTCAGTCCTCTATATATTACACCATGTACTCATTCTCTTTCAGGCACTCGAAAAAAAGAAAAAAAAAAGAAAAAAAATGGAAAGTACTTCGTCCCAACGCATAAAAAAAATTTGTCTTTTTGGAGGTGCTTATCCAGGGAAAAATAACATATTCGCTGATGAAGCCATAAGAGTTGGAGTAATACTTGCCCAACAAAAGATCCACTTGATTTATGGAGGCGGTAGTACGGGTTTAATGGGAGCAGTCGCTACAGCAGCACACGCCGGAGGAAGTCCAGTTCTAGGAATCGTGCCAAAACTATTCACAGATTTTTGTGGACCTACCTTGGGTAAGGAAATACAAGTCTGGAGTATCCCTGAACGGATGACAATCATGTACCATTCTGCCGATGCATTCATTGCTTTACCAGGAGGTCTGGGTACATTGGAAGAAATAGCTTGCGTGGCTTCTTGGTCATCTTTGGTCACAAATAAGAAACCCATTGGTTTGCTTAATATTAGTGGTTATTTTAGTAATTTGCTTTCATATTTAGATAATGCTGTGGATAATGGATTCATGTTTTCAGAGGCAAGGAGAACCATAATTTCTGCTACAACCATTGAAGATTTACTCAAAAAGCTCCAAGCTTATGAGTATTTATCTGCTACGGTTGTTTCGCAAACGCTCGGAAAAAGAAAAAGAGATATGGACGAGCAAGGAGTGGATTGCACTTTGTCTTTGTGACATTATCTAACATTTTGTTTGTTGTGTCTCAGTTATAATAAGTGGTTAGCAACCTCTACAGGTAATATCTCATAAATTTTACCTTCTTAAAAAAAAAAAAAAAAAAAGTTTGTTGTGTTTTAAGCAATTTAGAAGTATTCATTCTGAACAAGGTCTGAGTAAGGGAGACTTGAGACATACCTTGTCAGTTTGATTTCTTCTTTTCAAAAAAAAAAAAAAAAAAAAGAGTTTGTTGTGTTTTAAGCAATTTAGAAGTATTCATTCTGAACAAGGTCTGAGTAAGGGAGACTTGAGACATACCTTGTCAGTTTGATTTTAATCTTTTTACGTTTACTTGTTAATTTTTGTTTAGTATTTTAGGATTATTTAGGTTGCATGAGTTTGTTTTGTTTTGAGTCTAGTTATTCCTATTCTTATGTTATTAGTTCTTTTCTCTTACACATGATTCTTTCATTTGGGTTAATAGACTTACATTGAGGACAATGTAAGAATTAAGTGTGGGGGGAATGATTTAGGATTTCTTTTATTTTTGTCTACTATTTTTTTTTATGAGTCTTTATTATTATTATTATTTTTTTAGTGTGTTTTAGTTCCTTTTTAATACAATGATGAGATATGAATTGCATAAGTCTAAAACATATTTATTAGTGAGAAGATTTTCATGAGAATTGAGCTTGATGTCAACCTTTTTATGAGCCAATGTTAATATGATATGTTGATTGAGAAAGAAGCATGTTTAGACTTAATCTGACTTGTATAATCATCCTTGTGAGTTTTTGAGCCTATAATGATTGATGCATTATACAAATCAATCTAATTTCTTTCTTGAGTGCTCTTATGATTACATGATTCTTTAGAACTTGCTTTAAACCGTTTGAGACTATATTGATACATGTGACAACATGAATATGATAGAGGCATTAGGATTATAACCAGAGCCAAACAGGCATCCATTATTAATGTTCTAAGAGAACATCCCCACTAGTGAGCCAATTTGAGCCTACATTAAATATGCTGTTTTATTGGTAACCACAACTTACACCTAGCCTAAATATACTTATATCCTTACCCTTGTTCTAAAGATGGATTATATATTTTGAGACATATTGCAAAGACAAGGGATATTTTTTGGTTAGAAACAAGAAATAAGTGTGGGGGGAAAAGAAAAGAAAAGTCAAGAGAAAAAGAAATGGAATACTGGCAAATACATTCCTATATAAAAAAAATGAATCATCTCTTGAATTTGTGGAAAAAGAAAAAGATGTTACAAAGTTGTTTAGAATGAAGAAAAGGCCCAACATGAATATCCGGCCTAGGTGACTATGTACTTGTAAAGAGTTTTGAGAAGTTTCTTTGTATAATCTTTTTATGTCTCTAAACTTTATGAACTCTTTGGAACCTTTGTGATATCTTTATCCTTTTTTTCTTCAACCACATTACAAACCCCTTGGCCCCATTACAACCTTGATTAAAGACCTCTTGATTTATGAAGTTGCATGATCTTTTAGTGGAGAATAGGTGGACAAGCAAGCATATGGTAGAAGTGTTTTCATGAGATTGATTGAGTGTAAACACTTTACCACTACTTTAAAGAGTGAAAATCAAGAGAGTATCCCATGTGAGAAGTTGAGATTAAATTTGAACATGCACTATTTTGATTGAGATATGTTATGCTAATATTGGCTTAACTCAAACAATTTACATTCAAGTATGATTTTTTGTGAAATTTTTTAAGCTATTGATTAGTTTATAAGACTTGTTCAAATATTGTCTCTAATTTGTATTGAAAGGATTAGGAGTAAATATTTTTAGTATATGTAGTTTATTTATATGAAGTTTATTTATATTTTAATTTTTCAATGTTTGTGGGTATCGTTCTAGTAAACCCTCACGAGACTAAACTCGTCCACTAGGGACACCTAGGGGTTTAAAGGCTTGTGTCACATGCTAAGTGCCACCGTGATTTCCTACGAAAGTGGATTAGATTAGATTTTCTTATTTTATTTTTATTGAGTCGTTGCTAGGGACTAGCAACAATCTAAGTGTGGGGGTGTGATAACTCGTATAATTATATAGTTTTTAGTTATGTTTTATTATTGTTTTGTGTCAAATACGAGTTATTATTGTTTAGTCTAATTGTGTTTATGATCTTTTATATTTTTATGTAATTTGGTGTTTTTCACAAGTTTCTTTGAGTGATTTCAGATTACTAGAATTAAGGGCAAATCCAGTTCAGTTCCAGTTCCGACACATTTTGCCATATCAGCTATATCTGGAGTTTCACTGAAGCAATAAGGCTGAAATTTGTAGCCGTGCAAAGCTAAGAGGCATATCTATCTTTTTCATGTTTTATACTTCTTGAAACGGAGTCGTTTTCCCTAGCGAAATCGACCATCAAGTTGGCTGATGTGCAATGACGTCTGTGCTGACCTGTTTTCGTATTTTGCCCATATGTGCTTATCCACATCAGCAAATGAGCTGATTCCAATGGCTATGGATCCGTAACTGATACGGGAACCTTTGTCTAGAAGACCATATGATCAGATCAGGCCTCTAATATTGACGAAATCGACCATCAAGTTGGCTGATGTGCAATGACATCTGTGCTGACATGTTTTCGTATTTTGCCCATATCTGCTTATCCACATCAGCAAATGAGCTGATTCCAACGGCTATGGATCCGTAACGGATAGGGGAACCTTTTTCTAGAAGACCATGTGATCAGATCAGGCCTCCAACATTGACGAAATCGACCATCAAGTTGGCTGATCAAAATTGTCATACAATATGACGAAAATTGTTAGAAAAATTCACCCACCTATTATACCTACCTTTGAAATTTGTAAAGCTTGTCTCTTGTCATTTAGCCTTCCAAAATGTGTATAAATAGAGGGCCTTGGATGATTGTAGAGGATGATATTGTACATAGGTAGGATATTAGCCATTTTAATAAAATTCTCTAAGTTTTCTTCTTCTTTCTTTTCTCTAGTTTTCTTTCTTTTCTCTAGTTTTCTTTTTCTTTAGAGAGAGCAAGAGGTTGGATAATTAATATTCTTCCTCTTCTTCTTTCTTTCTTTTATTTTCTTCTTAGATTTTCTTTAATTTTATGTTTATGTTTACAATGCCTATGCTAGGCTAAACTTCTATTTGGTTAAGGGTGATTTCAAAGCCCTAGACATGTTTTGTGATTGATTTTCAGATTCTATCTATCATTAATTTTCTATCAAAGTTGCTTATGTTCTTCTACAAGAATTGTTCATGATGTTGTCTTGATTTATTTAGGTGTACAACTAGATAGATCTTGATAATTATCTATTGCTAGTTTAGGAGTCTTGATCCGTGTAATTGTCTTGATTTTCTATTCATAAGTGGCAATTTGTGATTAATGATTATGGTCAAGTTTTCAATAATTGCAAAGTGGGACATAACCTAAGTTGAACAATCCGAGCTTATGTGTTTGTTGCTTAGATCAACCTATCTTTCTCATCATAAAGCTGCCATTAAATTGAATTTAGAGAGCTTATTCTAGGTTGTTTAATGGTTAGAGATTAAATAGAGAGCTTGTTCTATTTAACGACAAACTAAGGAAAGATTGGGGTAACATAGCTTGTTGTTATCTACGGTTGTTAACTTTGATAGTTGGTTGATATTGATAGATCTGAAATTGATTCTTAATGATGTCTAGTGGTGGAGAATGAAACCTTAACCATATTTTTCATATTTGATTCTTCTTACTTACTTGTTTTCTTACTTTTAGTTTGCTTATTTTTTTATATTTATTTTTATTGGCTGGTTATACCGCCTAATTTGTATATTAACTTTGTTTTATTTTTATTGGCTGGTTATACCGCCTAATTTAGTATATATATTTTTATTGGCTGGTTATACCGCCTAATTTAGTATATATATTTTTATTGGCTGGTTATACCGCCTTGCATCTTATTCTTATTATTTACTTTAGTTTAAATCTGGCTTCAAAAACCCCTTTTCTTTTATTGTTTTCTTTGAACGTAAGTTATAAACTATTAACTTATAAACTAAAACCCAATCCCTGAGGACTCGACCCTTGCTAACTACTATACTTACAATTGATCTTTTTAGTGCAAGGTTAAATAAGATACACTCTTTTGGGTGCATCAGTTAGCTACTGACTTAGGGTGGTTTCTAAGCCTTTTCAAACTCTAAAAATGGTTTTTCAAGTCTCGGGTTAAGGGTAGTAAAATCCGGATTTTTAAACTTATGAAATTAGAGTCATTTTAAAAATTTTAGCCCAGTTTTTATTTTTAATTCAAGCTTTTCAAAACTGTTTTCAAACAATCACAAAGTATTTTGGTTTTAGAATATTTAATTTGACATATTTTCCTAAGGTAGCCGGATATCTTTTTAGATATACGGATTTCCTTAATTAAAGGAAAAAATACATTTCATGCATTGCATTTTTATATTCATGCATTTTATATAATATGTGATTCTTGCCATATTAATTTCTATGTGTCATGATATTTAGGTTGCATTATATTATTTAGATTTTGCTATGTCATTTTATTTATGCCATGCCTATACATATTCATTTCTTTTAAATGTTTTCAAAAAAAGATAATGGTTTTCAATAAAAATAAAGATATTCCCGATTTAAAATAATTCATGAGTTCTCTACCGTGTTTGCTGGAGGGAATATTATCAATTATTATTAATAAAGGAATATCTTTCTTTCAAAAAAGAGAATGATTCGGAAAGTTTTCTAAAACTAATAAAAATTTCTATATTTTGCCACGTTTGTTGGGGAATATAGGAAAATTTTGAATTTATAAATTTCGGATCATTGTCAATAAAAAAATGAAATTATTTTTCTTTAAATTGGGAATTAATTTGAAATATTAAATTTAAAACCAACTTTTACCGAGATTTGAGATAACACACGATTAATAAGGTACCGATTTATACGGGCGTTGTGGGGGTGCTAATCCTTCCCCACACGTAACCGACTCCCGAACCCGCTTCTTTGATTTCTCTGGTTTAAAACGCAGACTTGAAATTGGTTTTTAAAATGTTTTAATTAATTTTTAAAATATTTTATAAAACCGGTTTTAATAGGTGGCCGATCACACCTAGCTAAAAAAGATTGGTGGCGACTCCATGTTTTTTTAAGGTCATTTTCAAAACCTTCATTTTTTTAGAGGAATTAAGTCGACTTTTCCTCGGTTTTTTTTTTAATGTCACGCCTAACGAATAATAAAGTCTTGCGATGAGACTCGTCGTCGTTATTATTTTTTAGGTTGCGACAGCTTGGCGACTCCACTGGGGACTATTAGAGAGTCCGGCCTAGAAATAGTCGTGTGTTATCAAAGTCTCAGTTTTGGTTGGTTTAATTGGTATTTAATTTTAATTCCCACATTTTTCTAATAAAGAGAATTTTTAAAATAATAAAATGTTTTTAAAAATGTTCATTCTCATGTGCATGCATTTTATTATTGTTCTCTAGTTATTTAGGTTGTATATTATAATTGCTTGTTGGTTAATGCGTTACACTATTCTTGAATGTTTTAATTGCTAGGGCATTTAGAATAAGGTTTGTAGAATAGGTAGTGAAAGGTTTGTTATTCCTCCACACACACTACACGTGCATTTGCATAACATGAATCCTCTACCCGGGTTCCGTCCTTTTAAGTGGAAGTAAAGTAACTAAGCCTTCGTGATTGATCCTCCGTATGGGCTAGTGAAACACTTTCGGAGTATAAAGTACCTAATGCCTTCGTTATGATCCTCCGCATGGGCATAGGAAAATATACTCTAACGAATTGAACCCGCTTTTATCGGGGTGCCTTACTAGCCTTCACCGGCGACAGTGAGGAACAATTCGGGGCCTTAGAACCGATTCACCCTCATATAGTGAACCTAGGCAAAGCCATGCCGAATTTCCGTTAGACATACCGAAAATAGGAACACATGGAGGGACATTTCTAAACTTTTTGTTACCTATTTTACACTCCGAATAAGTGTGGTAGATCGGGCAACGATGTACGTACATCGCCCGTAATAAATGTGATACTCCGCCTCGATGGCATCGTGATGCCTAAATAAGCAGATATTGCTTGGGCAGATGTTCATTAGCTGTTTTTAAAAAAAAAATCATTTTTCAAGCATTTTTGCATGTTGCACATTTCATGCATGTGTGAATGGGGCATATACATTTTTGGTTGTATTATTGATCTCATTCTTTGCAATAAACAGTTGGTAATTTAATTTGATGATTTCATAAAACCGGTAGTGTCACATGAACATTTGCATATTGTACCATAGTAAGATCCACCCTGAAATTCTTTTGAAAATGATGTGATTGGTTTATCAAAAAAAAAAAATTGGAGGCAAATCTTGCATAATGAGATTTTAGAATAACCAAGATTTAGGTCCCATCAATTTCGTGTAATCATTGATTTCTTTGTATATACCTTTGTGTTAATTCATTTATTTTTGCATGTATCATTTTGACATCATGTTATAGTCATAGCATGCATGGTCATTCATTGTAAGTTACGTTTATGACATGCATGGTCATTATTTGTATATACTTATGTATCAATTTATTCTTTCTTTACATGCATCATGTTGGCATCAAGTTGCATTCATGCATTCATAGTCAGCATGATTTTTTCTGTATATATCCATATATCAATTTATTCTTTCTTTACATGCATCATGTTGGCATCCAGTTGCATTCATGCATTCATAGTCATCATGATTTTTCTGTATATATCCATTATCAATTTATTCTTTCTCTATATGCATCATGGTAGCATCAAGTTGCATTCATGCATTCATAGTCAGCATGATTTTTCTGTATCTATTCATATATCAATTTATTCTTTCTTTACATGCATCATGTTAGCATCAGGGTGCATTCATGGCATACATAGTCATCATGATATGCTCATGCATTAATTTGTCATATTGGCATCAGGTTGCGTTCATGACATACACGGCCAGCATGACTTTCTTTATATATACTCTGTGTCAATCATTTATTCTTCACATGCATCATAATTGACATTGTGTGGCATTCATAGTGTATATGATCATTCATTGAGAAATGCATTTGGAACATACATGGTCATTCATTGCATATATCCATGCATTGGTTTTTCTTATTCTTTAAATGCATCATGTTGGCATCGTGTTGCATTTATAACATACATGGTCAACATGTTTCCACTGTATATGACCACACATAACTTTGTTTATCCTTCACATGCATCAAATTGCACTCATGACATTCATAGCTCATTCATCATGAAACACATTAATAAGATGAAATAGAAATTGGCTTAGCTTTGAAGAGTTTTCTTCGTCAGCTAAAAGCTATGACCCCAACAGCAAGTGCGAGTATCATATTGGGGCAATTGGGCATTCGACTAAAAATGCAAAAAAACTGAAGGAAAGAATTGAGGGTCTTGTCCACAATGGCATTTGGATTCCAGAGCTTATCGAACATTGGAAATCTGTTTTACCATAGATTGATTTCCTCTTGAAGAATTTTGAGGATAAGATTTGTTATCTTTGAAAGCATGTCAATAGGAGCATTCTGATGCATATTTTTCTATACACTTTGATGATGAAAGCTCTTGTCTCATGATGACATCTACATGAAATAAATAAATTTTGAATTTTAATATTTTGTGTTCATTTTATTTTAGCAATAAATTTGAAATTGTAAAAAAAAAAAAAAATGAAACTTTGAGAAAATTTGTGGTACACAATAAATAAGTGGTTTTCACATGAAATAATGAACAATCTTGAGAATATTGATGATCATTGTTAGAAATGACCCAATACCTTCAGCCTTCTCTATACCTAAACCTTGAATCAATAACACTTGAAAGACCTAATGCTTCAAGGAATATGAATGATTTGACTTCATAAAACCATTGTCATCACAGAATAAGCAAAGACTTAGATCTTAGTCTAGGCTATGAACAAAGGAACGAACTTTTTGAAAATTTTCGAATTCCTTGAAAATCAAACAAATGAGACATTCTTTCGAGAGTCTAGATTTTGATAATTTGGTGTGTGTCAAGATTGTGCTAAAACCATTCATGACCTTTCCCAATAACCACAAAACACTAATTGCCCAAACATCACTTCATGATTGACATCCTGGGGCACAATAATTAAACTAGATTATCCCTTGTCCCAGAGAAAACCCGTTTTTGGGTCATATTTTCCTTATCTCTTCAAAAAAACTCAGATTGGAAACTCAGCCTTTTCAAAACAGACCTAGACTTGCCATGTTCCTCGTTGATACAAATTCGCATGGTTAATCAAATTGGGGCATCATATGTGGAAATGATGGATACATAGTGAAGAAGGATGGGCTAATGCATGAATTATTGGGGGCATGCAACGAAAAAAAAAAACAAAAAAAAAATATTTTGTGATATCATGCATATGAGAATTCGGATGATTCCAAAGTGCAAAATGAAATTTTGAATATCTATTTCCCCTAGGGATTGCTTTTCAATGTGAATATTTGTGCTTGACATGAGAAATGGCCATCTTTCATATCCCTTTCACACAAAAAGAAATTATCCATAGTCACCCCTTTTGAGCCAAAAGAATTCTTTCTTCTTTGAACCCTGATCAAGGATTACCCTCTACACTGGGGGGAAAATGCGAGGAAAGATCTTTTCAAAGATCATTGAGAAATGAGTGATAGCTCAAGGACAGACACAAAGCAAATGGAGCCCCGAATAAATACGGGCTCACTCTGTCAAAGAAAAAGAAGAGAAAAAGATGGTGAAATGAAAGCCAAGAAAAACAAAAGAAAAACACAATGAAAAAAAAAATGTGTGTGAAAGACATGGCAAATTGAAAGCCAAGAGCAAGGAAGAAAAAGAGCAAAGTCAAAAGGAAAGAAATGTCCAATAAGGGACAAATGCTTCAAAGGGAATCCTCCTCAAGAAATGATCCTTGATCTGATTACCCTCAAACACATATTTTGGGCCTATTTATCCTTTCTTTCTGAACCCTGAGCCATGGCCTACATTATATGCTTTAAAAGTCCATTTTGATCAAGCATGAATATTTAATTTGAAGGGGTTTTCCTCGGATTTTATCCCATCTCATCGAATTATCATTTCACTAAGGAAGAATTTAGAATTCTCAAGTGTGTGGTAAAAAAAAAAGGAAAGAATGGGACTCTAGGGCGAAAACCCAAAAACGGGCGGTCTAGAGTAAATTTGGAAATTTTCAATGCCATCCGTGCCGATACCCAAAAAAAAAAAAAAAAGAAGGCCATTTTAAAAAAAGTGGTCATCGAGGAACATCTAGGAATTCCTGAACCCCCCTAATTGTCAGCTCTCATTCGGAGGATTGTCTTCAAAATTGAATCTTTTTTTCCTCCAAGATCAAACTTTCCGATTTAAATATCCCGGCCAATCTTGACGCTTGTCAAAAAGCCTTGATATGGAAACTAAAAGAATGTTGAATTTGCTTTGTTCTCAATGAATTCATGATTTATAAAACCTGTTCCATTTGTGAGCCTAGAAGGGACATACATTTTTGTTGTGAAGTTTTCCTGAAAAAACCAAAATCTTGTTGTATCAAGCCTTGTCAATTCAAATTGAAAAACCCAAATTAATACTTAGGGGATTTTCTAACAGTGATCATCAGTCATCAAAAGATTTGTACATCATACACTGTGGAGTTAAAATTTTTGGCTTAGAAGTTTTCCTTAAATAAGCAAAATTGTTTTTCAAAAAGGGAAAATAAAAATATTTTTGAAATACCCATTTTTGATGTTGACATAAGACAAGGGTTTTTCTAACCCAAAAGTATAGAACTGCCAGGATAGGTCCCGACTTCCAGATATGAGAAGAAGAAATCAAACTCAGTTCAAATCTCTATTGATGAAAGTTTGAAAACTTTTGGGGCAAAGAGAATAGCCAAAATGAATTGAAGATATACTCTGATTTGAAGAGGAAAAATAAATTTGAAAGGCTAAGCCAAAGTCTAGAAAAACAACCGGGGGCATTTGCATCACTCATGAGCACTCATCTCTTTATCGAGCTTTTGCATCTGCACAGTGTCAGCAAGCATTTGCATCATTCATGGGTATTTGCATTGGCACTATTCCATAAGCATCTGCATTTTACCTTTACATTTACATTCTTCATGGAATTCGCATTTGTGTCATCTCAAGCAATTGCATCATTTCTAGAATCATTGCATTTTCATTATTGTGTGGTAATTGTAGTTACACCATTCATAAACCAGTTACATGAACACAATTAGTAGGGGCATCTGCATCACGAAACATGGGCATCAATCCAGGCCATTTGCATTTGCACTAAGAAATATTTTACTTTTGCACCATGAAGCATGAGCACCTTGTTAAAAGACATGTGCATCTGCATCATTTCTCAAAGCTTCTGGTGGGGATATCCAGAATTTTACAGTTTTTAAAAAGTGAACAAGTCTTCGGTGGTGATAGCTGAAGCCTCTGGTGGAGATATCCAGAGTTTTATAATTTTGAAAAATAGGAAATTTTCTTCTGGTGGGGATATGCAGAATTTTACAATGAGCAAGTCTTCGATGGTGATATCCAGAATTTTGCAGTTTTAAAAGTGATCAAGTCTTCGGTGGTGATAGCTGAAGCCTCTGGTGGAGATATCCAGGGTTTTATAATTTTAAAACATGAGAAATTTTATTCTGAAGGAGTTACTCAGAATTTTACAATGAGCAAGTCTTTGGTGGTGATAGCCAAAGCTTCTGGTGGGGATATCCAGAATTTTACAGTTTTAAAAGTGAACAAGTCTTCGGTGGTGATAGCTGAAGTCTCTGGTGGAGATATCCAGGGTTTTATAATTTTGAAAACATGAGAAATTTTATTCTGAAGGAGTTACCCAGAATTTTACAATGAGCAAGTCTTTGGTGGTGATAGCCAAAGCTTCTGGTGGTGATATCCAGAATTTTGCAGTTTTAAAAATGAACAAGTCTTCAGTGGTGATAGCTGAAGCCTCTGGTGGAGATATCCAAGGTTTTATAATTTTGAAACATGAGGAATCTTCTTCTGAAGGAGTTACCCAGATTTTTACAATGAGCAAGTCTTTGGTGGTGATAGCCAAAGCTTCTGGTGGTGATATCCAGAATTTTGCAGTTTTAAAAATGAACAAGTCTTCAGTGGTGATAGTTAAAGCCTCTGGTGGAGATATCCAGGGTTTTATAATTTTGAAAAATGAGAAATTTTATTCTGAAGGAGTTACCCAGAATTTTACAATGAGCAAGTCTTTGGTGGTGATAGCCAAAGCTTCTGGTGGGGATATCCAGAATTTTACAGTTTTAAAAGTGAACAAGTCTTCGGTGATGATAGCTGAAGCCTCTGGTGGAGATATCCAGGGTTTTATAATTTTGAAAACATGAGAAATTTTATTCTGAAGGAGTTACCCAGAATTTTACAATGAGCAAGTCTTCTGGTGGTGATACCAGATTTTTGCAGTTTTAAAAGTGAACAAGTCTTCAGTGGTGATAGCTGAAGCCTCTGGTGGAGATATCCAGGGTTTTATAATTTTGAAAAATGAGAAATCTTCTTCTAGATGAGTTATCTAGAATTTTATATTGAGCAATTCTTTGGTGGTGATAGCCAAAGCTTTTGGTGGGGATATCCATAATTTTACAGTTTTAAAAATGAAGAAGTCTTCGGTGGTGATAGCTGAAGCCTCTGGTGGAGATATCCAGGGTTTTATAATTTTGAAACATGAGAAATCTTCTTCTAGATGAGTTATCTAGAATTTTATATTGAGCAAGTCTTTGGTGGTGATAGCTGTAGACACCTAATTTTGTCCGGACCACTAAACAGGTATGTTTTCTTCCCATATTGATGTTCCCAAGTGTAAAAAGACTGTTTTCATCCTGCAGGTGGTACTCCGAGACTTAGTTTAAGAGGGCGAGCACAAAAAGTCAAACTTGAAAAAAAGTCAACCCC
This sequence comes from Fremontodendron californicum, assembly GCA_030761205.1. Taxonomy (NCBI): domain Eukaryota; kingdom Viridiplantae; phylum Streptophyta; class Magnoliopsida; order Malvales; family Malvaceae; genus Fremontodendron; species Fremontodendron californicum. The sequence continues at coordinate 2,254,634 of JAULJL010000045.1, read as the reverse complement.
GAAAAAGTCAACCCCGAAAAAGTCAACCCCAGAAAGTCAACTACTGAAAAAGTCAACCCACTTTCAAAATCAAGATTTTAAGTTCAATTGAAAAATGGCGAAAGAATTTTGATAATCCGAGGTCTACATTGAAAGATATGGAGTTCGGAAGTTGGGATTTGGAGATTCAGTAGAAAGGAAACCCTAATCCGAGAAATTTGGGGAAAAGTGCTTAAACGATCAAACTGGTCGAAATTGAAGGTTCCAAATGAAAGATAAGCACTGACTACGGGTAATGGAGAAGTCACTTGCAAGAAAAACCGAAAAAAAAGTCAATCCGGGAGAAAACCGAGAATTAGGGTTTTTAGTGGATTTCGGTGAAATCGAGAAGAATCACAGAAATGGCCCGACTTGGTAAGACCAAAGCCCCCAATGGATGAGGAATGATTAAAAAGGATGGCCCAAGGCTCAGATTGAAGAAAATCTGAAAATCGGACTTGTTTTGAGCAAAACCGGGTTTCAGAGGTTAAAGGGTAAAATTGGAAAAATTTGGGAAAAATAGCAAATGGACTCCGAAAATTATGGAAAATTTGTCAATCTCATTCTTAAATCATTTGAAGGAGATTGGCGAAAGAAAATCTTGATTCCGAGTTCGTTTGCAAAGTGGCCAAATCCCGGGCTTTTTATGCAGTAATTCAAAAAGATAAATCCCGGAAAAATAGCAAATGGACTCCAAAAATTCTGAAATTTGGCAAATCTCATTTTTAAATTATTTGGAAGAGATTGGCGAAAGAAAATCTTGATTCCGAGTTCGTTTGCAAAATGGCCAAATCCCGGGCCTCCTATGCAGTAATTCAAGCCGATAAATCCCGAAAACATACCAAATGAGCTCCAAAAATTATGAAAACTTCCAGATCACACTTTTTAATTATTTTGAAGAGATTGGTGAAGAAAAATTTTGATTTGGAGCTCGTTTAAAAAATGGTAAAATGTAGGGGCATAAAAGGGCATTTTTGGGAAGAAAAAATCCAAATAAATAGCAAACGGACTCGGATAATTTTGAAAACTTCCAGAACTCAATATTTTATTATTTTGGAAGTATTAAAAAAAGAAAAATTGAATTTGGAGTCCGTTTGATATTTATTTGCATCCGGGGGGCAAAATGGTCATTTCACCCAAGCAACCGAAAAGGGCTTTTTTGGCCCTTCAAAAAAATCAGAGTTGGGCTGGAAAAGAGAAGTGCTGGCATGCCCAAGCCCAAAGAAAGGAGGAAGCTTCTAATTTTTTTTTTAATCAAGTGGTTAAAAATCAAGAGTTAGTTAACCATTCTCTTTGATCAAGCCATGGTGATTAAACCACATAGGTTAAGAAAGATGTCAACATTATTTTTGCATAGCTGTAATTTGAGAGGGCTGAGATGCTAATCTAAAGGTGGTAATTTCATGACTTTTCATCTTGAATTATTGGCCATTTGATGGAAATTAGGTTACACAAAAATGACAACATCTTGGAGGCTATATAACCATGCATTAAGGCTAGCCCTAAGGAGGGAGGGAGGCACATTTTGGTTTTTTTCTTTTCCATTTTGGCTTATTTCTCTTAGTTTTTCTTAGTTTTTATCTTCTTGGTTGAGAGCAAAAAAAGAAAAGTTTAGAAAAAAAAGGAAAGTTTGAAGAGAAAAGCTTGAAATATTAGCTTCTTGAGGTTGCTCTTGAGCACCAACTCTTGCACTTTCATTTTCTATTCTTGTTTTTTGCTATTTTAATCTCTACTTGGTGAGTTTTCATTTTAGAATAATGTTTTTTTTGTTCTTCCTTCATTTCCTTTCTTAAGTATATTTTATTTACATTTTGTTTTTACAATAAACTCACCATGGCCAAATGGCCTACATTATTTATTTTAAGTTGTTGTGTTGATTCATTTTACCATATTGTTTATGCTATTTTCTTGTTTTTGATGTTTTAAATGTTATGTTATTTCATGTTCTTAAGTTATATTTAATTTGGTTGCTTTGTTTGTTGCCATTTATGTCTTAGATTTCATGTTTTTGCATTTTTAATTTTCTGTTTTCATGTTGTTTAAATTTGAGCATGTTTTAGAGTTAGCATATTAAGTGTTTGTGAAAATGCTTGTGTGATTCTTTGCATGATTCTTGTTTTATATCTTAGTGAGCATGTTTTAGACTTAGTATATTAGGTGTTTGTGAAAATGCTTGTGTGATTTTTGTGTTATGACTTAGTTTTTCATGCTAGTATGCCAAGTGTTTGAGAAAATGCCATGCTTGTTGGAGCTTGAGGCCATTTGGCTACTCCATGTGTTTTGCATTGTGTGTTGCATTTTTTGTCATGCTAGTTGTTAGGTTTTTGCATTTGCATGATATTTGGTTGGATTTTTGAATTAAGCATGCCTTGTGTTTGTAAAAATGCCATGCATGTTTTAGGTCTAGGTTACATTAAATGTCATGCAAGTTCATGTTAGGTCTAGGCCATATTATTTATGTCATGCATTTTCCTTACATTTAGGTTTAGATCCATGCATTTCATGCATTATGTTTGCTGCATTATTTCATGCATTTCATATTCATGCCACTTGAATAATGACTTGAGCCAATTAATGGTTCAAGGTCATGCTCTCTTGAGCACACTTGTGGAAAATTAAGTTTGTCAAATTGATTATTCTACCTTTGTGATTTTTTTTATTTAGCCAATTTTTATCTAACTTTCAAAGAGTCCTAGCTACTGCTTTCAAGTCATTTTATGAGTTTCAAATATTTTTACTTTGATTTTTAAATGATTTTATCAAAGACAAAAAAATGTGCTGGCAAAGCAGTTTTTTTCTCCTCCAAAAACTCGTACATCTCTGATTTTTCTGGGAATTCATCTTTGATCAGAAAATTAAGCCGATTTTTTATCGTGTATTTTTACATGTCTTTAGTCTCCAGTAATTTTTTCAGAATTTTTGGAATTTTTAAAAATAGGGTAAAAAATCGTGGATTAAAACTGGACAGTAGAGTCAGAATTGAATTTAAAGAAAAACAAAGCAGTTTTTTCTCCTCCAAAAACTCGTACATCTCTGATTTTTCTGGGAATTCATTTTTGATCAGAAACTTAAGCCGATTTTTTATCGTGTAGTTTTACATGTCCTGAGTCTCCAGTAATTTTTTCAGAATTTTTGGAAGTTTTAAAAATAGGGTAAAAAATCGTGGATTAAAACTGGACAGTTGAGTCAGAATTGAATTTAAAGAAAAACAAAGCAGTTTTTTCTCCTCCAAAAACTCGTACATCTATGATTTTTCTGGGAATTCATCTTTGATTCGAAAATTAAGCCGATTTTTTCTCGTGTAGTTTTACATGTTCTGAGTCTCCAGTATTTTTTTCAGAATTTTTGGAATTTTTAAAAATAGGATAAAAAATCGTGGATTAAAACTGGACAGTGGAGTCAGAATTGAATTTAAAGAGAAACCATTTTTCTGTTTTGGTTAATTTACTTAGAGTGGGCTGATTAGAAGGGTTAGCTACTGACTTAGGATAATTTATAAGCCTTTTTAAACTCTAAAAATGGTTTTTCAAGTCCCGGGTTAAGGGTAGCCAAGTCCGGATTTTTTAAACTTAGGAAATTAGAGCCATTTAAAAAATTCTAGCCCAGTTTTTATTTTTAATTCAAGCTTCTCAAAATTATTTTCAAACAATCACAAAGTATTTTGGTTTTAGAATATTTAATTTGACATATTTTCCTAAGGTAGCCGGATATCTTTTTAGATATACGGATTTCCTTAATTAAAGGAAAAAATACATTTCATGCATTGCATTTTTATATTCATGAATTTTATATAATATGTGATTCTTGTTATAATAATTTCTATGATATTGTTATTATTTTGATTTATATTTTTGATGTTATATGGTTTATCATATGATTTGGAATATTTCATGATATCCCATGCTTTTATTTAGTCATTTTTTTGGTCATATTATTTAGCATATACTATGTTCATGCATTATTATTTCTATTTTTATTTTCATGCATATTATATGATAGCATTATTTTATTCCATGTCATTTAAATTATATGCCATACCATTCATATTTGTCATGTCATTTAGGTTGCATTATATTATTTAGATTTTGCTATGTCATTTTATTTATGTCATGCATATACATATTCATTTCTTTTAAATGTTTCCAAAAAAAGATAATGGTTTTCAATAAAAAAAATATAAAGATATTCCCGAGTTAAAATAATTCATGAGTTCTCTACCGGGTTTGCTCGAGGGAATATCATCAATTATCATTAATAAAGGAATATCTTTCTTTCAAAAAAGAGAATGATTCGGAAAGTTTTCCAAAACTAATAAAAATTTCTATATTTTGCCACGTTTGTTGGGGAATATAGGAAAATTTTGAATTTATAAATTCCGGATCATTTTCAATAAAAAAATGGAATTATTTTTCTTTAAATTGGGAATTAATTTGAAATACTAAATTTAAAACCAATTTTTACCGAGACTTGAGATAACACACGGTTAATAAGGTACCGATTTATACGGGCGTTGTGGGGGTGCTAATCCTTCCCCGCACGTAACCGACTCCCGAACCCGTTTCTTTGATTTCTCTGGTTTTAACGCAGACTTGAAATTGGTTTTAAAAATATTTTAATTAATTTTTAAAATATTTTTATAAAACCGGTTTTAATAGGTGGCCGATCACACCTAGCTAAAAAAGATTGGTGGCGACTCCATGTCTTTTTTAAGGTCATTTTCAAAACTTTCATTTTTCTAGAGGAATTAAGTCGACTTTTCCTCGTTTTTTTTTAATGTCACGCTTAACGAATAATAAAGTCTTGCGATGAGACTCGTCGTTATTATTTTTTAGGTTGCGACAGCTTGGCGACTCCGCTGGGGACTATTAGAGAGTCAGGCCTAGAATTAGTCGTGTGTTATAAAAGTCTCGGTTTTTGTTGGTTTAATTGGTATTTAAGTTTAATTCCCACATCTTTTAATAAGGAGAATTTTGAAAATAATAAAATGTTTTTAAATATGTTCATACTCATGTGCATGCATTTTATTTTTGTTCTCTAGTTATTTAAGGTTGTATATTATAATTGCTTGTTGGTTAATGCGTTACACTATTCTTGAATGTTTTAATTGCTAGGGCATTTAGAATAAGGTTTGTAGAATAGGTAGTGAAAGGTTTGATATTCCTCCACACACACTACACGTGCATTTGCATAACATGAATCCTCTACCCGGGTTCCGTCCTTTTAAGTGGAAGTAAAGTAACTACGCCTTCGTGATTGATCCTCCGTATGGGCTAGTGAAACACTTCCGGAGTATAAAGTACCTAATGCCTTCGTGATGATCCTCCGCATGGGCATAGGAAAATATACTCTAACGAATTGAACCCGCTTTTATCGGGGTGCCTTACTAGCCTTCACCGGCGACAGTGAGGAACAATTCGGGGCCTTAGAACCGATTCACCCTCATATAGTGAACCTAGGCGAAGCCATCCCGAATTTCCGTTAGATATACCGAAAATAGGAACACATGGAGGGACATTTCTAAACCTTTTGTTACCTATTTTACACTCCGAATAAGTGTGGTAGATCGGGCAACGATGTACGTACATCGCCCGTAATAAATGTGATACTCCGCCTCGAAGGCATCGTGATGCCTAAATAAGCAGATATTGCTGGGGCAGATGTTCATTAGCTGTTTTTAAAATAAAAAAAAATCCTTTTTCAAGCATTTTTGCATGTTGCACATTTCATGCATGTGTGAATGGAGCATGTACATTTTTGGTTGTATTATTGATCTCATTCTTTGCAATAAACAATTGGTAATTTCATTTGATGATTTCATAAAACCGGTAGTGTCACATGAACATTTGCATATTGTATCCATAGTAGGATCCACTACCCCGAATTTTTTTTGAAAATAATATGATTGGTTTTTCATAGAGAAAAAAACATGTTTCAAGAAAAAAAATCGTAAGTGTGGAGGCAAATCTTGCATAATGAGATTGTTGAATAATCAAGATTTAGGTCCACCAATTTCGTGTAATCATTGATTTCTTTGTATATACCTTTGTGTTAATTCATTTATTTTTTGCATGTATCATTTTGACATCATAGCATGCGTGGTCATTCATTTGTATATACTTATGTATCAATTTATTCTTTCTTTATATGCATCATGTTGGCATCAAGTTGCATTCATGCATTCATAGTCAGCATGATTTTTTCTGTATATATCCATATATCAATTTATTCTTTCTTTACATGCATCATGTTGGCATCCAGTTGCATTCATGCATTCATAGTCAGCATGATTTTTCTGTATATATCCATTATCAATTTATTCTTTCTCTATATGCATCATGGTAGCATCAAGTTGCATTCATGCATTCATAGTCAGCATGATTTTTCTGTATCTATTCATATATCAATTTATTCTTTCTTTACATGCATCATGTTAGCATCAGGGTGCATTCATGGCATACATAGTCATCATGATATGCTCATGCATTAATTTGTCATATTGGCATTAGGTTGCGTTCATGACATACACGGCCAGCATGACTTTCTTTGTATATACTCTGTGTCAATCATTTATTCTTCACATGCATCATAATTGACATTGTGTGGCATTCATAGTGTATATGATCATTCATTGAGAAATGCATTTGGAACATACATGGTCATTCATTGCATATATCCATGCATTGGTTTTTCTTATTCTTTAAATGCATCATGTTGGCATCGTGTTGCATTTATAACATACATGGTCAACATGTTTCCACTGTATATGACCACACATAACTTTGTTTATCCTTCACATGCATCAAATTGCACTCATGACATTCATAGCTCATTCATCATGAAACACATTAATAAGATGAAATAGAAATTGGCTTAGCTTTGAAGAGTTTTCTTCGTCAGCTAAAAGCTATGACCCCAACAGCAAGTGCGAGTATCATATTGGGGCAATTGGGCATTCGACTAAAAATGCAGAAAACTGAAGGAAAGAATTGAGGGTCTTGTCCACAATGGCATTTGGATTCCAGAGCTTATCGAACATTGGAAATCTGTTTTACCATAGATTGATTTCCTCTTGAAGAATTTTGAGGATAAGATTTGTTATCTTTGAAAGCATGTCAATAGGAGCATTCTGATGCATATTTTTCTATACACTTTGATGATGAAAGCTCTTGTCTCATGATGACATCTACATGAAATAAATAAATTTTGAATTTTAATATTTTGTGTTCATTTTATTTTAGCAATAAATTTGAAATTGTAAAAAAAAAAAAAAAAAAAAAAAACAAATGAAACTTTGAGAAAATTTGTGGTACACAATAAATAAGTTGTTTTCACATGAAATAATGAACAATCTTGAGAATATTGATGATCATTGTTAGAAATGACCCAATACCTTCAGCCTTCTCTTTTAGGCTTTCCTAAGCCTAAATCCTTTGAACCGAGACCACTTGAAAGACCTAATGCTTCAAGGAATATGAATGATTTGACTTCATAAAACCATTGTCATCACAGAATAAGCAAAGACTTAGATCTTAGTCTAGGCTATGAACAAAGGAACGAACTTTTTGAAAATTTTCAAATTCCTTGAAAATCAAACAAATGAGACATTCTTTCAAGAATTCATATTTTGATAATTTGGTGTGTGTCAAGATTGTGCTAAAACCATTCATGACCTTTCCCAATAACCACAAAACACTTATTGCCCAAACATCACTTCATGATTGACATCTTGGGGCACAATGATTAAACTAGATTATCCCTTGTCCCAGAGAAAACCCGTTTTTGGGTCATATTTTCCTTATCTCTTCAAAAAACTCAGATTGGAAACTCAGACTTTTCAAAATAGACCTAGACTTGCTATGTTCCTCGTTGATACAGATTCTCATGGTTAATCAAATTGGGGCATCATATATGGAAATGATGGACACATGGTAAAGAATGATGGGCTAAATGCATGAATCATTGGGGGGATGCGACGAAAAAAAAAAAAAAAAATCGTGATGTCATGCATGTGAGAATTTGGATGATTCCAAAGTGCAAAATGAAATTCTGAATATCTATTTCCCCTGGGGATTGCTTTTCAATGTGAATATTTGTGCTTGACATGAGAAATGGCCATCTTTCATATCCCCTTCACACAAAAAGAAATTATCCATAGTCACCCCTTTTGAGCCAAAAGAATTCTTAATACTTTGAACCTTGATCAAGGATTACCCTCTACACTGGGGGCAAATGCGAAGAAAGATCTTTTCAAAGATCATTGAGAAATGAGTGACAGCTCAGGGACAGACACAAAGCAACTGGAGCCCCGAATAAATACGGGCGCACTCTGTCAAAGAAAAAAGAAGAGGAAAAGATGACGAAATGAAAGCCAAGAAAAACAAACAAAAAACACAATAGAAAAATGTGTGTGAAAGACATGGCAAATTGAAAGCCAAAAGCAAGGAAGAAAAAGAGCAAAATCAAAAAGAAAGAAATGTCCAAGAAGAGACACATGCTTCAAAGAAAATCCTCTTCAAGAAAGGATCCTTGATCTGATTACCCTCAAACACATATTTTGGGCCTATTTATCCTTTCTTTCTGAACCCTGAGCCATGGCCTACATTACGTGCTTTAAAAGTCCATTTTGATCAAGCATGAATGTTTAATTTGAAGGGTTTTCCTCAGATTTTATCCCATCTCATCAAATTCTCATTTCACTAAGGAAGAATTTACAATTCTCAAGTGCATGGTAAAAAAAAAAAAAAAGAGAAAAATTGAAAAGAATGGGACTCTAGGGCGAAAACCCAAAAAACGGGCGGTCTAGAGTAGAATGGGAATTTTCGATACCATCGATGATAGTGTCGATACCCCAAAAGAAAAGATCTTATTAAAGGAGTGGTCATCGAGAAACATCTAGGAATTCCTGAACCCCCCAAATTGTCAGCTCTCATTCGAAGGATTGTCTTCAAAAACTGAAACTTTGTTCCCAAGATTAAACTTTCCGGTTTAAACATCCCAGCCAATCTTGATGCTTGACAAAATGCCTTGATATGGAAACTAAAAGAATGTTGAATTTGTTTGGTTCTCAATGAATTCATGATTTATAAAACCTGTTCCATTTGTGAGCCAAGAAGGGATATACATTTTTGTCATGAAGTTTTCCTGGAAAAGCCAGAATCTTGTTATACCAAGCCTTGCCAATCCCAGTTGGAAAAACCCAGATTGATACTTAGAGAAATTTCTAACAATGATCATCAGTCTTCAAAAGATTTGTACATCACACATTGTGGGGTTAATATTTTTTGTTCAGAAGTTTTCAAAATGCGAAAACAAATAAAGAGATTTTTTGAAATACCCATTTTGATGTTGGCATGAAACAAGGATTTTTCTAACTCAAAGGTGTAGAACTGCCAGGATAGGTCTTGACTTCCAGATATGAGAAGAAGAAATAGAACCCAGTTCATATCTCTATTGATGAAAGTTTGAAAACTGTTGGGGCAAAGCGAATAGCCAAAATGAATTGAAGATATACTCTGATTTGAAGAGGAAAAATGAATTTGAAAGGCTAAGCCAAAGTCTAGAAGAACAACCGGGGGCATTTGCATCACTTATGAACACTCATCTCTCTATCAAGCTTTTACATCTACACAGTGTCGGCAAGCATTTGCATCATTCATGGGTATCTGCATTGGCATTATTTCATAAGCATCTGCATTTTACATTTACATTTACAATTCTTCATGGAATTCGTATTTGTGTCATCTCAAACAATTGCATCATTTCTAGAATCATTGCATTTTCGTTAATGCGTGGTAATTGTAGTTACACCATTCATAAACCAGTTACATGAACACAATTAGTAGGGGCATCTGCATCATGAAACATGGGCATCAATCCAAGTCATTTACATTTGCATTAAAGACATTTGCACCAGTTTAAGTCATTTCGTATCTTATTCAACAAATACGTTTGCATCAAAAAGCATTCGCATCTTCTCAAAATCTTTAGGTTAATTTTCAACAATTCTTCAGCACCATTCTTAAGACCTCCGGGCATCATTTTTAAAGTCGCATACAGCGCATTTCTTCCAAATTATGGGTAAGGCCTCCGGGCACCATTCTTAAGACCTCCGGGCATCATTTTTAAAGTCGCATACAGCGCATTTCTTCCAAATTATGGGTAAGGCCTCCGGGCACCATTCTTAAGACCTCCGGGCATAATTTTTAAAGTCGCATACAGCGCATTTTTTTTCAAATCACGGGTAAGGCCTCCGGACACCATTCTTAAGACCTCCGGGTATCATTTTTAAAGTCGCATACAGCGCATTTCTTCCAAATTATGGGTAAGGCCTCCGGGCATCATTTTTAAAGTCGCATACAGCGCATTTCTTCCAAATTATGGGTAAGGCCTCCGGGCACCATTCTTAAGACCTCCGGGCATCATTTTTAAAGTCGCATACAGCGCATTTTTTTCAAATCACGGGTAAGGCCTCCGGGCACCATTCTTAAGACCTCCGGGCATCATTTTTAAAGTCGCATACCTCCGGGCACCATTCTTAAGACCTCCGGGCATCATTTTTAAAGTCGCATACAGCGCATTTCTTCCAAATCACGGGTAAGGCCTCCGGGCACCATTCTTAAGACCTCCGGGCATCATTTTTAAAGTCGCATACAGCGCATTTCTTCCAAATCACGGGTAAGGCCTCCGGGCACCATTCTTAAGACCTCCGGGCATCATTTTTAAAGTCGCGTACAGCGCATTTCTTCCAAATTATGGGCAAGGCCTCCGGGCACCATTCTTAAGACCTCCGGGCATCATTTTTAAAGTCGCATACAGCGCATTTCTTCCAAATCACGGGTAAGGCCTCCGGGCACCATTCTTAAAACCTCCGGGCATCATTTTTAAAGTCGCATACAGCGCATTTTTTTCAAATCACAGGTAAGACCTCCGGGCACCAATTTTTAAGACCTCCGGGCACCATTTTAAGACCTCCGGGCATAATTTTTCAAATCACAGGTAAGACCTCCGGGCAACATCTTTAAGACCTCCGGGCATAACTCTTTTTTTTTCAGGGGTAAGGCCTATGGGCACCATTTTTAAGACCTCCGGGCATAATTTTTCAAATCACAGGTAAGACCTCCGGGCAACATCTTTAAGACCTCCGGGCATTATTTTTTTTAGGGGTAAGACCTCCGGGCACTAATTTTTAAGACCTCCGGGCATAATTTTTTTCAAATCATCTTTAAGACCTCCGGGCATAATTTTTTTCAGGGGTAAGACCTCCGGGCACCAATTTTTAAGACCTCCGGGCATAATTTTTCAAATCACAGGTAAGACCTCCGGGCAACATCTTTAAGACCTCCGGGCATAACTTTTTTCAGGGGTAAGACCTCCGGGCACCAATTTTTAAGACCTCCGGGCACCAATTTTTAAGACCTCCGGGCACCATTTTAAGACCTTCGGGCACCAATTTTAAAGCCCTTCGAGCATAAATTTTTCTTTTGAAATCGAATTCATTCCCTTAAGACGAATCGAGCCTTGTTTAGGCAGGGAATTCAATTTAAGGACAAAATCTTCAATTTATTGTTTTTAAAAAAAAATGAAAAAAGAGAAAATAGAAAAAAAAATAAAAAAAAATAAAAAAAAGAAAAAAGAAAAAAGAAAAAAAGAAGAAAGAAGAAAAAAATGAAAAAATGAAAAATAGAAAATGAAAAAAATTAAAATGAAAAAGAAACCCCTTTCCCTTTCCTTCACATGTGATGTCACTGACCGTACAAAATTAGTGTCGGTTTATCTTTGCCTGATTCCTGATTCTCAGCAATAGCCAAAGAGGGGCAGCTGTAGACACCTAATTTTGTCCGGACCACTAAACAGGTATGTTTTCTTCCCATATTGATGTTCCCAAGTGTAAAAAGACTGTTTTCATCCTGCAGGTGGTACTCCGAGACTTAGTTTAAGAGGGCGAGCACAAAAAGTCAAACTTGAAAAAAAGTCAACCCCGAAAAAGTCAACCCCGAAAAAGTCAACCCCAGAAAGTCAACTACTGAAAAAGTCAACCCACTTTCAAAATCAAGATTTTAAGTTCAGTTGAAAAATGGCGAAAGAATTTTGATAATCCGAGGTCTACATTGAAAGATATGGAGTTCGGAAGTTGGGATTTGGAGATTCAGTAGAAAGGAAACCCTAATCCGAGAAATTTGGGGAAAAGTGCTTAAACGATCAAACTGGTCGAAATTGAAGGTTCCAAATGAAAGATAAGCACTGACTACGGGTAATGGAGAAGTCACTTGCAAGAAAAACCGAAAAAAAAGTCAATCCGGGAGAAAACCGAGAATTAGGGTTTTTAGTGGATTTCGGTGAAATCGAGAAGAATCACAGAAATGGCCCGACTTGGTAAGACCAAAGCCCCCAATGGATGAGGAATGATTAAAAAGGATGGCCCAAGGCTCAGATTGAAGAAAATCTGAAAATCGGACTTGTTTTGAGCAAAACCGGGTTTCGGAGGTTAAAGGGTAAAATTGGAAAAATTTGGGAAAAATAGCAAATGGACTCCGAAAATTATGGAAAATTTGTCAATCTCATTCTTAAATCATTTGAAGGAGATTGGCGAAAGAAAATCTTGATTCCGAGTTCGTTTGCAAAGTGGCCAAATCCCGGGCTTTTTATGCAGTAATTCAAAAAGATAAATCCCGGAAAAATAGCAAATGGACTCCAAAAATTCTGAAATTTGGCAAATCTCATTTTTAAATTATTTGGAAGAGATTGGCGAAAGAAAATCTTGATTCCGAGTTCGTTTGCAAAATGGCCAAATCCCGGGCCTCCTATGCAGTAATTCAAGCCGATAAATCCCGAAAAAATACCAAATGAGCTCCAAAAATTATGAAAACTTCCAGATCACACTTTTTAATTATTTTGAAGAGATTGGTGAAGAAAAATCTTGATTTGGAGCTCGTTTAAAAAATGGTAAAATGTAGGGGCATAAAAGGGCATTTTTGGGAAGAAAAAATCCAAATAAATAGCAAACGGACTCGGATAATTTTGAAAACTTCCAGAACTCAATATTTTATTATTTTGGAAGTATTAAAAAAAGAAAAATTGAATTTGGAGTCCGTTTGATATTTATTTGCATCCGGGGGGCAAAATGGTCATTTCACCCAAGCAACCGAAAAGGGCTTTTTTGGCCCTTCAAAAAAATCAGAGTTGGGCTGGAAAAGAGAAGTGCTGGCATGCCCAAGCCCAAAGAAAGGAGGAAGCTTCTAATTTTTTTTTTAATCAAGTGGTTAAAAATCAAGAGTTAGTTAACCATTCTCTTTGATCAAGCCATGGTGATTAAACCACATAGGTTAAGAAAGATGTCAACATTATTTTTGCATAGCTGTAATTTGAGAGGGCTGAGATGCTAATCTAAAGGTGGTAATTTCATGACTTTTCATCTTGAATTATTGGCCATTTGATGGAAATTAGGTTACACAAAAATGACAACATCTTGGAGGCTATATAACCATGCATTAAGGCTAGCCCTAAGGAGGGAGGGAGGCACATTTTGGTTTTTTTCTTTTCCATTTTGGCTTATTTCTCTTAGTTTTTCTTAGTTTTTATCTTCTTGGTTGAGAGCAAAAAAAGAAAAGTTTAGAAAAAAAAAGGAAAGTTTGAAGAGAAAAGCTTGAAATATTAGCTTCTTGAGGTTGCTCTTGAGCACCAACTCTTGCACTTTCATTTTCTATTCTTGTTTTTTGCTATTTTAATCTCTACTTGGTGAGTTTTCATTTTAGAATAATGTTTTTTTTGTTCTTCCTTCATTTCCTTTCTTAAGTATATTTTATTTACATTTTGTTTTTACAATAAACTCACCATGGCCAAATGGCCTACATTATTTATTTTAAGTTGTTGTGTTGATTCATTTTACCATATTGTTTATGCTATTTTCTTGTTTTTGATGTTTTAAATGTTATGTTATTTCATGTTCTTAAGTTATATTTAATTTGGTTGCTTTGTTTGTTGCCATTTATGTCTTAGATTTCATGTTTTTGCATTTTTAATTTTCTGTTTTCATGTTGTTTAAATTTGAGCATGTTTTAGAGTTAGCATATTAAGTGTTTGTGAAAATGCTTGTGTGATTCTTTGCATGATTCTTGTTTTATATCTTAGTGAGCATGTTTTAGACTTAGTATATTAGGTGTTTGTGAAAATGCTTGTGTGATTTTTGTGTTATGACTTAGTTTTTCATGCTAGTATGCCAAGTGTTTGAGAAAATGCCATGCTTGTTGGAGCTTGAGGCCATTTGGCTACTCCATGTGTTTTGCATTGTGTGTTGCATTTTTTGTCATGCTAGTTGTTAGGTTTTTGCATTTGCATGATATTTGGTTGGATTTTTGAATTAAGCATGCCTTGTGTTTGTAAAAATGCCATGCATGTTTTAGGTCTAGGTTACATTAAATGTCATGCAAGTTCATGTTAGGTCTAGGCCATATTATTTATGTCATGCATTTTCCTTACATTTAGGTTTAGATCCATGCATTTCATGCATTATGTTTGCTGCATTATTTCATGCATTTCATATTCATGCCACTTGAATAATGACTTGAGCCAATTAATGGTTCAAGGTCATGCTCTCTTGAGCACACTTGTGGAAAATTAAGTTTGTCAAATTGATTATTCTACCTTTGTGATTTTTTTTATTTAGCCAATTTTTATCTAACTTTCAAAGAGTCCTAGCTACTGCTTTCAAGTCATTTTATGAGTTTCAAATATTTTTACTTTGATTTTTAAATGATTTTATCAAAGACAAAAAAATGTGCTGGCAAAGCAGTTTTTTTCTCCTCCAAAAACTCGTACATCTCTGATTTTGCTGGGAATTCATCTTTGATCAGAAAATTAAGCCGATTTTTTATCGTGTATTTTTCCATGTCCTGAGTCTCCAGTAATTTTTTCAGAATTTTTGGAATTTTTAAAAATAGGGTAAAAAATCGTGGATTAAAACTGGACAGTAGAGTCAGAATTGAATTTAAAGAAAAACAAAGCAGTTTTTTCTCCTCCAAAAACTCGTACATCTCTGATTTTTCTGGGAATTCATCTTTGATCAGAAAATTAAGCCTATTTTTTATCGTGTATTTTTACATGTCCTGAGTCTCCAGTAATTTTTTCAGAATTTTTGGAATTTTTAAAAATAGGGTAAAAAATCGTGGATTAAAACTGGACAGTAGAGTCAGAATTGAATTTAAAGAAAAACAAAGCAGTTTTTTCTCCTCCAAAAACTCGTACATCTCTGATTTTTCTGGGAATTCATTTTTGATCAGAAACTTAAGCCGATTTTTTATCGTGTAGTTTTACATGTCCTGAGTCTCCAGTAATTTTTTCAGAATTTTTGGAAGTTTTAAAAATAGGGTAAAAAATCGTGGATTAAAACTGGACAGTTGAGTCAGAATTGAATTTAAAGAAAAACAAAGCAGTTTTTTCTCCTCCAAAAACTCGTACATCTATGATTTTTCTGGGAATTCATCTTTGATTCGAAAATTAAGCCGATTTTTTCTCGTGTAGTTTTACATGTTCTGAGTCTCCAGTATTTTTTTCAGAATTTTTGGAATTTTTAAAAATAGGATAAAAAATCGTGGATTAAAACTGGACAGTGGAGTCAGAATTGAATTTAAAGAGAAACCATTTTTCTGTTTTGGTTAATTTACTTAGAGTGGGCTGATTAGAAGGGTTAGCTACTGACTTAGGATAATTTATAAGCCTTTTTAAACTCTAAAAATGGTTTTTCAAGTCCCGGGTTAAGGGTAGCCAAGTCCGGATTTTTTAAACTTAGGAAATTAGAGCCATTTAAAAAATTCTAGCCCAGTTTTTATTTTTAATTCAAGCTTCTCAAAATTATTTTCAAACAATCACAAAGTATTTTGGTTTTAGAATATTTAATTTGACATATTTTCCTAAGGTAGCCGGATATCTTTTTAGATATACGGATTTCCTTAATTAAAGGAAAAAATACATTTCATGCATTGCATTTTTATATTCATGAATTTTATATAATATGTGATTCTTGTTATAATAATTTCTATGATATTGTTATTATTTTGATTTATATTTTTGATGTTATATGGTTTATCATATGATTTGGAATATTTCATGATATCCCATGCTTTTATTTAGTCATTTTTTGGTCATATTATTTAGCATATACTATGTTCATGCATTATTATTTCTATTTTTATTTTCATGCATATTATATGATAGCATTATTTTATTCCATGTCATTTAAATTATATGCCATACCATTCATATTTGTCATGTCATTTAGGTTGCATTATATTATTTAGATTTTGCTATGTCATTTTATTTATGTCATGCATATACATATTCATTTCTTTTAAATGTTTCCAAAAAAAGATAATGGTTTTCAATAAAAAAAATATAAAGATATTCCCGAGTTAAAATAATTCATGAGTTCTCTACCGGGTTTGCTGGAGGGAATATCATCAATTATCATTAATAAAGGAATATCTTTCTTTCAAAAAAGAGAATGATTCGGAAAGTTTTCCAAAACTAATAAAAATTTCTATATTTTGCCACGTTTGTTGGGGAATATAGGAAAATTTTGAATTTATAAATTCCGGATCATTTTCAATAAAAAAATGGAATTATTTTTCTTTAAATTGGGAATTAATTTGAAATACTAAATTTAAAACCAATTTTTACCGAGACTTGAGATAACACACGGTTAATAAGGTACCGATTTATACGGGCGTTGTGGGGGTGCTAATCCTTCCCCGCACGTAACCGACTCCCGAACCCGTTTCTTTGATTTCTCTGGTTTTAACGCAGACTTGAAATTGGTTTTAAAAATATTTTAATTAATTTTTAAAATATTTTTATAAAACCGGTTTTAATAGGTGGCCGATCACACCTAGCTAAAAAAGATTGGTGGCGACTCCATCTCTTTTTTAAGGTCATTTTCAAAACTTTCATTTTTCTAGAGGAATTAAGTCGACTTTTCCTCGTTTTTTTTTTAATGTCACGCTTAACGAATAATAAAGTCTTGCGATGAGACTCGTCGTTATTATTTTTTAGGTTGCGACAATAGCCAAAGCTTCTGGTGGGGATATCCAGAATTTTACAGTTTTAAAAATGAAGAAGTCTTCGGTGGTGATAGCTGAAGCCTCTGGTGGAGATATCCAGGGTTTTATAATTTTGAAAAATGAGAAATCTTCTTTTGAAGGAGTTATCCAGAATTTTTTCAACATGTGCATCTACATCAAGAAGCATTTGCATTAATCTAAGTTAGTTAAATCTGCATCAAGAAAGTTTGCATCAAATCAAGTCATTTACATTTGCATCAAAGACATTTGCACCAATCTAAGTCATTTGCATCTATATCAAGAAGCGTTTGCATCAACAAAAGACATTTGCATCATGAAGCATTTGCATCATCTCTTAAAGCTTTCAGGTATAATCGATTTCGTTTCCTTAAGACGAGTCGAGCCCCGAGATCATCGTCGAGGTACTTTTTTTATTTATGAACAAGTCTTCGGTGGTGATAGCTGAAGCCTCTGGTGGAGATATCCAGGGTTTTTTTTAAAGTCCTTTGAAAAGGTAGAAAGTCTTCGGTGGTGATAGCTGAAGCTTCTGGAGATGATACCTAAAATTTTACAGTTTTAAAAATGAGCAAGACTTCGGTGGTGATAGCTGAAGCCTCTAGTGGAGATATCCAGAGTTTTAAAATCCTTTGAAAAGATAGAAAGTCTTCGATGGTGATTGCTGAAGCTTCTGGATATAATACCCAGAATTTTACAGTTTTAAAAATGAGCAAGACTTCGGTGGTGATAGCTGAAGCCTCTGGTGGAGATATCCAGAGTTTTAAAATCCTTTGAAAAGATAGAAAGTCTTCGGTGGCGATAGCTGAAGCTTCTGGAGGTAATACCCAGAATTTTTACATTTTAAAAAATGAGCAAGATTTTGGTGGTGATAGCCGAAGCTTCTGGAGGAGATATCCAGAATTTTAAACACAGCTGAGAACAAGACAGGTTAAGGCCCCGAGACCATCGTCGAGGTCGTTTCCTTTCTTGCAAATCGAATTCATTTCCTTAAGACGAATCGAGCCTTGATTAGATGGGGAATTCAATTTAAAGACAAATCTTCAATTTACTGTTTAAAAAAAAAAAAATTTGAAAAAAGGAAAAATGAAAAAAAAATAGAAAATGAAAAAAATGAAAAAAATGAAAAATGAAAAAGAAAACCCCTTTCCTTCACATGTGATTTCACTGACCGTACAAAATTAGTGTTGGTTTATCTTTGCCTGATTCCTGATTCTCAGCAATAGCCAAAGAGGGGCAGCTGTAGACACCTAATTTTGTCCGGACCACTAAACAGGTATGTTTTCTTCCCATATTGATGTTTCCAAGTATAAAAAGACTGTTTTCATCCTGCAGGTGAGACTCCGAGACTTAGTTTAAAAGGGCGAGCACAAAAAGTCAAACTTAAAAAAAAGTCAACCCCGAAAACGTCAAACCCGAAAAAGTCAACCCTAGAAAGTCAACTACTGAAAAAGTCAACCCACTTTCAAAATCAAGATTTTAAGTTCAATTGAAAAATGGAGAAAGAATTTTGATAATCCGAGGTCTACATTGAAAGATATGGACTTCGGAAGTTGGGATTTGGAGATTCAGTAGAAAAGAAACCCTAATCCGAGAAATTTGGGGAAAAGTGCTTAAACGATCAAACTGGTCAAAATTGAAGGTTCCAAATGAAAGATAAGCACTGACTACGGGTAATGGAGAAGTCACTTGCAAGAAAAACCGAAAGAAAAGTCAATCCGGGAAAAAACCGAGAATTAGGGTTTCTAGTGGATTTCGGTGAAATCGGGAAGAATCACAGAAATGGCCCGACTTGGTAAGACCAAAGCCCCCAATGGATGAGGAATGATCAAAAAGGATGGCCCAAGGCTCAGATTGAAGAAAATCTGAAAATCGGACTTGTTTTGAGCAAAACCGGGTTTCGGAGGTTAAAGGGCAAAATTGGAAAAATTTGGGAAAAATAGCAAATGTCTCCGAAAATTATGGAAAATTTGTCAATCTCATTCTTAAATCATTTGAAGGAGATTGGCGAAAGAAAATCTTGATTCCGAGTTCGTTTGCAAAATGGCCAAATCCGGGGCTTCTTATGCAGTAATTCAAAAAGATAAATCCCGGAAAAATAGCAAATGGACTCCAAAAATTCTGAAATTTGGCAAATCTCATTTTTAAATTATTTGGAAGAGATTGGCGAAATAAAATCTTGATTCCGAGTTAGTTTGCAAAATGGCCAAATCACGGGCCTCCCATGTAGTAATTCAAGCCGATAAATCCCGAAAAAATACCAAATGAGCTCCAAAAATTATGAAAACTTCCAGATCACACTTTTTAATTATTTTGAATATATTGGTGAAGAAAAATCTTGATTTGGAGCTCGTTTAAAAAATGGTAAAAAGTAGGGGCATAAAAGGACATTTTGGGAAGAAAAAATCCAAATAAATAGCAAACGGACTCGGATAATTTTGAAAACTTCCAGAACTCAATATTTTATTATTTTGGAATTATTAAAAAAAGAAAAATTGAATTTGGAGCCCGTTTGATATTTATTTTACATCCGGAGGGCAAAATGGTCGTTTCACCCAAGCAACCGAAAAGGGCTTCTTTGGGCCTTTCAAAAATCAGAGCTGGGCTGGAAAAGAGAAGTGCTGGCCTGCCCAAGCCCAAAGGAAGGAGGAAGCTTAGGATTTTTTTCAATCAAGTGATTAAAAATCAAGAGTTAAGTTAGAGATTTTCATTTTTGAGCCTAAGTCCCAATCCCACATCCCTTTGTAATGTCAAGCCAAGGAGGTGCTCACCTTATAAATAAGGGGTCTTGGCCTTTGGTTGAGATCACCCACTACCCCTTGTGAGATAGTCTATACACTTGTATTAGGATTATCCGGGTGGTGAGTCATAGTGTTTTTGTTGAGAGGGTTTGTAGCTTAATCCGTTCAAAAGCTACTCTGATGGTTTATAGCTTAATCCGTTCAAAAGCTACTCTGAGGGTTTGTAGCTTAATCCGTTCAAAAGCTACTCTGAGGGTTTATAGCTTAATCCGTTCAAAAGCTACTTGTGAGAGGGTTTGTGGCTTAATCCGTTCAAAAGCTACTCTGAGGGTTTATAGCTTAATCCGTTCAAAAGCTACTTGGTGAGTTTTCATTTTAAAATAATATTTCTTGTTCTTCCTTCATTTCCTTTCTTAAGTATATTTTTCTTACATTTTGTTTTTACAATAAACTCACCATGGCCAAATGGCCTACATTATTTATTTTAAGTTGTTATTTTTGATTCATTTTACCATATTGTTTATGCTATTTTCTTTATTTTTGATGTTTTAAATATTATGTTATTTCATGTTCTTAAGTTATATTTAATTTGGTTGCTTTGTTTGTTGCCATTTATGTCTTAGATATCATGTTTTTGCATTTTTAATTTTCTGTTTTCATGTTGTTTAAATTTGAGCATGTTTTAGAGTTAGCATATTAAGTGTTTGTGAAAATGCTTGTGTGATTCTTTGCATGATTCTTGTTTTATATCTTAGTGAGCATGTTTTAGATTTGGTATATTAGGTGTTTGTGAAAATGCTTGTGTGATTTTTGTGTTATGACTTAGTTTTTCATGCTAGCATACCAAGTGTTTGTGAAAATGCCATGCTTGTTGAAGCTTGGGGCCATTTGGCTACTCTATGTGTTTTGCATTGTGTGTTGTATTTTTGTCATGCTAGTTGTTAGGTTTATGCATTTGCATGATATTTGGTTGGATTTTTGAATTAAGCATGCCTTGTGTTTGTGAAAATGCCATGCATGTCTTAGGTCTAGGTTACATTAAATGCCATGCAAGTTCATGTTAGGTCTAGGCCATATTATTTGTGTCATGCATTTTCCTTACATTTAGGTTTAGATCCATGCATTTCATGCATTATGTTTGCTGCATTGTTTCATGCATTTCATGTTCATGCCACTTGAATAATGACTTGAGCCAATTAATGGTTCAAGGTCATGCTCTCTTGAGCACACTTGTGGAAAATTAAGTTTGTCAAATTGATTATTCTACCTTTGTGATTTTTTTTACTTAGCCAATTTTTATCTAACTTTCAAAAAGTCCTAGCTACTGTCTTCAAGTCATTCTATGAGTTTCAAATATTTTTATTTTGGTTTTTAAATGATTTTATCAAAGACAAAAAAAATGTGTTGGCAAAGCAGTTTTTTTTCCACCCAAAACTCGTACATCTCCGATTTTTCTGGGAATTCATCTTTGATCAGAAAATTAAGTCGATTTTTTCCCGTGTATTTTTACATGTCCTGAGTCTCCAATAATGTTTTCAGAATTTTTAGAATTTTTAAAAATAGGGTAAAAAATCGTGGATTAAAACTGGACAGTGGAGTCAGGATTGAATTTAAAGAAAAACAAAGCAGTTTTTTCTCCTCCAAAAACTCGTACATCTCTGGTTTTTCTGGGAATTCATCTTTGATCAAAAAATTAAGCCGATTTTTTCTCGTGTAGTTTTACATGTCCTGAGTCTCCAGCATTTTTTTAGAATTTTTGGAATTTTTAAAAATAGGATAAAAAATCATGGATTAAAACTGGACAGTGGAGTCAGAATTGAATTAAAAAAAAAAAAACCATTTTTCTGTTTTGGTTAATTTACTTAGAGTGGGCTGATTAGGAGAGTTAGCTACTAACTTAGGGTGGTTTCTAAGCCTTTTCAAACTCTAAAAATGGTTTTTCAAGTCTCGGGTTAAGGGTAGTAAAATCCGGATTTTTAAACTTATGAAATTATAGTCATTTTAAAAATTTTAGCCCAGTTTTTATTTTTAATTCAAGCTTTCAAAACTGTTTTCAAACAATCACAAAGTATTTTGGTTTTAGAATATTTAATTTGACATATTTTCCTAAGGTAGCCGGATATCTTTTTAGATATACGGATTTCCTTAATTAAAGGAAAAAATACATTTCATGCATTGCATTTTTATATTCATGCATTTTATATAATATGTGATTCTTGCCATATTAATTTCTATGTGTCATGACATTTAGGTTGCATTATATTATTTAGATTTTGCTATGTCATTTTATTTATGCCATGCCTATACATATTCATTTCTTTTAAATGTTTTCAAAAAAAGATAATGGTTTTCAATAAAAATAAAGATATTCCCGATTTAAAATAATTCATGAGTTCTCTACCGGGTTTGCTGGAGGGAATATCATCAATTATTATTAATAAAGGAATATCTTTCTTTCAAAAAAGAGAATGATTCGGAAAGTTTTCTAAAACTAATAAAAATTTCTATATTTTGCCACGTTTGTTGGGGAATATAGGAAAATTTTGAATTTATAAATTTCGGATCATTGTCAATAAAAAAATGAAATTATTTTTCTTTAAATTGGGAATTAATTTGAAATATTAAATTTAAAACCAACTTTTACCGAGATTTGAGATAACACACGATTAATAAGGTACCGATTTATACGGGCGTTGTGGGGGTGCTAATCCTTCCCCACACGTAACCGACTCCCGAACCCGCTTCTTTGATTTCTCTGGTTTAAAACGCAGACTTGAAATTGGTTTTTAAAATGTTTTAATTAATTTTTAAAATATTTTATAAAACCGGTTTTAATAGGTGGCCGATCACACCTAGCTAAAAAAGATTGGTGGCGACTCCATGTTTTTTTAAGGTCATTTTCAAAACCTTCATTTTTTTAGAGGAATTAAGTCGACTTTTCCTCGGTTTTTTTTTTAATGTCACGCCTAACGAATAATAAAGTCTTGCGATGAGACTCGTCGTCGTTATTATTTTTTAGGTTGCGACAATGGGAATGCAATTTGATTTGATAATTGTAGAGGATTTCTTTGGTAGAGAGGAAGTGTTGCAAACAAATGAAATGGAATGTTATCGGGAGACGACGGAGAGAAAGAGTGGAGCAGACCCTAAAGCATTGAGCACAGCAACAGGTGGTGGTAAGTGAGATGGAGGAAGTAAGGAAATGGCTGAGCAAGGCTGAGAACAAGGTTGAGGAGAGAATTAGAGGAGAGAATTGCTGAGAGAACTTTAGAGACAAAGTTTGCTCAAATGCCAAAAGTCCCCAAAGGAGTTGTGGGAGCTCCTATTTATAGGTGTCAAGCATAGGAGTTACATATCATAAGCATTGAATATGAATAATGATAAAAGTTGTCAGTTACTAAGACATTATTGTTTTGTTTGATAGGATTTTAGAATGTAATTGGTAATAGTGAATAGTGAATACGAGTTTTAACTATTTGTTTTGAGAGAAAGGAAGAAGTACTCATACTTCAGAGAAAGGTTAAGAGGAGACCTCTTAACTATCTTCATGTCTAATCCACCAAGTCAGGCTCTCTAGAACATCACAATAGTGAAATTAACCCAATAACTCTACCATATTTCGGGGTTATTTCCACTTCTTCTACTTCGATGAAGTAGTATCAGGCGGAACGTCTTCTGTAGAATACTTCTCGGTGGAGGTCCCTTTCCATAAGAGTGTTATTCTGTGAATGACTTGTTCCATGAAGGCACTGTTTCCGAATAGGAGCTGTTCTGAACATGAGCTGTTCTGAACAAGAGTTGTTTCGAATAAGAGCTGTTCCGAACAGAAGTTTTTCCAAATAAGAACTATTCTGAATGAAAACTGTTCCAAACAAGAGTTGTTTTGAATAACAGATGTTCCAGTGAAAAACTTTCAGTGAAGCAATCTTATTACTTGTTCTAGAATACCTTTGCTATTATACGCTAAAGTGCAATTTCTTGTAAAACAACTTTATTTTTCTCTAGAAAGAGATAATTTATTAATATCCAAAATCAAGTATCTACAATAATAACATAGCATGTGCAATGCAATTGCATGAATCAAGCAAGTGCTACAACATTTATGTGCTCTATACATAGTCAAATAGATTATCCTTTTGTCATACTAGTATTTATTATCACATGCGTTCGTATCTGAATGCTCGATGATTTATTTACTTTTGAATATATACTTGTATAGTTTTAAAATAAATTAAATAAATAAATTTTATATTAACTAAAATTTGCATTAACATGTAAAATTTATTTCATGTTCAAATTATATCAAATTATTATAAAATTTATTATTTTTAATATTAATGTAAAATTAGTTATGAAAACAAAAAAATTCAACGTAAATTTTAAATCTTATATCAAAAAAATTATTTATTTTTAAGATTAGTGAAAAATTATAACTTTTAAGATAAAGAAATTTCATATAAACTTTTAATTTTTTTATTTATTATCAAACTAATTCATTAACGAAAGTATTTTAATGAAACTAAACTTATTACTTATAAATTAGGTAAATATTATTAATAATAAAAAATATTTATAATGGCAATTTAGAAATATAGTGAACAATAATGACTATTTTCGTCAGTTCAAAATATTCTTCACATTCGTACTTTTACATATACTAGTATTTATTATCACATGTACTCGCATGTGAATGCTCGTTGGTTTATTTATTTTTGAATATATAATTGTAAATTTTAAAAATAAATAAAAAATAATGAAATACATATTAACTAAAATTTGCTTTCAAAATTTGTTTTATGTAATATTAATGCAAAATTAATTATGAAGATAAAAAAATTAATGTAAATTTTAATTTTTTATTTATATCAAATAAATTAATTCACTTTTTAAGATTAGCGAAAAATTAAAAATTTTAAGATAAAAACATTCTACATAAATTTTTATTTTTGATCAATTTAATCCATTTAACGAAAGTGTTTTAATGAAATTAAACTTCTTACTTATAAATTAGATAAATCTTATTAATAATAAAAAATATTTATAATGGCAATTTAGAAATACATTGAACAACAATGGTTATTTTCGTCAGTTCAAAAGATTCCCCACATTGATGTTTTTATATATATTATAGATAGATATATAAGGTCTAGTTAACTGGTATCTATAGGTTCTGGTTAAGCATTATTTAATTACTATTTTAAGAAAAAAAAATTGCATTGAATGCATTACTTTTACAAAAATAAAAAATATATATTAATTGTATTTTTTCTTATATATCATCTTAATTAATATCATTAAGCATTGATTAACATTTTTATCTATAACTTACTATAAAAACAATCCCCAAATCAATAAGAAGCAAGAATTAGATAAATTGAAATCATGATGAATAGACAGCTAAGCAATGACATTAATCAAAGTTTTTAGGGTTAATTATTTTAATAGCTAATTAAGCAATGACTTAATCAATATTTTTAGGGTTAATTAGGTCATTTTATTAGACTGATTTAGGGCTGATTTTTAAATGATTTTGGGTTTATGTAGATTTTGACACGTTCGTTTCTTCGTATCCTGTTCATGTTATTTTTCGTGTTTGTGTTCATGTTTTTTTTTTCGTTCATTCAAAGTATTATAAATTTATATAAACTTTTACATGTTAATAATTTGTTTTATGTATATTTTGACACGTTCGTGTATTTGTGTTGTGTTCATGTTACTTTCGTGTCGTGTCATATTTTAATTATTTTTTCATGTGTTCATGTCGTGCTTCGATTCGTCCAAATATTTTGCATAGTTTGTCATGGTGATTCAATTTAAAGAAAATTTTGTTTGTTTGTGTCGTATCTCAATTCATCCCATATTTTGCATAATTTGTCATAATGATTCAATTTAGAGAAAAAAATATATGTTCATAACATGTTCGTGTTATTTTATCGTGTGTTTAAAGTATTAAATTTATATAAAATTTTACACGTTAATAATTCATTTTATGTAAATTTTGACACGTTCGTGTATTTGTGTCTTATTCATGTTATTTTTCGTGTCGTATTTTAATTATTTTTTTCATGTTGTGTTCATGTCGTATAATCATGTTGTGTTTGAAATTGCCAAGTCTAGTTGACACTATTCAAATAACTCCTAATTTTGTGTTGCATGTCATCATGTTCGTATTATTTTTTCTGTCATAAAGTATTATATATTTATATAAATTTTGACACGTTAATAATTCGTTTTATATAGATTTTGACACGTTCGTGTATTTGTGTCGTGTTCATGTCATTTTTCGTGTCATGTTGTATTTTAATTATTTTTCTCATGTTATGTTCGTATAGTATAATTATGTTATGTCTAAAATTATCGGATATAATTGACCATATTCAAATAACTCCTAATTTTATACCAGGTGTCTATAAGAATAAAAATTATTATTTTTCTAAATTATTATCTTTACTACTCTTGCTTTTTTATCTTTCAAATTTATTATAAAATATTAATTCAAATCCGATAATATTCCACGAAGCAAAGACATTTATAAAAACAGCAAAAAGAAATGAGGGAAGTAAAAGTAAGCAAAGAAAGGTAATTCATAATCATAGTTGACCATTGATTCACACTCTAGAGACATTATTTATTTTTTTTTTTATTAATTATTTATTAGTATTAAAATAAAAATGCTAAGATGGAAAATAAGAAAGAGAAAGGAAAGAAAGACGGTTTTTTTATCTTAATATTACTGTTTTTATTTTTATTTATCAAAATACAGTTGGTTTCAAATTATTTTTCAAAATCCATTTGTTTTTAACCAGTTGGGAAATCGCCATGGCCCATGGCGATTTCCCAACGGTAAATTTTATTTTTTTGGTAAAACTAAGTTGGGAAATCGTCATGGTCCATGACGATTTCCTAACTTAATTTAAAAAAAAAAAAAAATGATTTTTTACAAGGTTCTTCCTTCTTTTTTTTAAGTTTTTTTAAAGTTTTTTTAATATATATATATTTTTATTCTTTTTAAATATGGATCGGGCCCATATATAGTATCAACATCACATTTGCTTGCCCAAGTCCGATCCAGCCCTAAATATGGACCTCAAATTTTGTCCAAGCCTATTTAGGCCCGCCCATGCTTTTTTTTCTAATTTTTTTAAATATATATATTTTTATTATTTAATCTTTAATAATTTTATATTTTTTTTTTTATTAAGTTGTTAAACATGGATAACTTAACATATTTTTTAATGTTTATACTATAATATTATATATATTTAATTTTTATATGACATAAATTACATAATATATAAATATAAATAATATATTATTTAATTAGAAAACTGGGTCGAGCCAGGCTCGGGCCTTGAATGTTGGAGCCAAGGCCCGACCCATATTTTAAACGGGCCTAATTTTTTTGCCTAAGCCCATTTTTCGGGCCTAATATTTTTGTCAAAGCCCTCCCAAATATGGGCAGGCCTTCGGGCTTGGGCGGGTAGCCTGACCCTTGGACAAGTCTATATGGTGGTAAGTCCGGCCCGGTAAATCCGGATTGTATTGATATAATTTTTAAATTTGTTATTATTTAAACGGGCTTTCGGGTCTACCCGAGTCGAAATGGGCTTGGGCAAGGGAAAAAAATTCCGGGTCGCGGCCCGGCCCATGAACAAGTCTAATTACGAATATAATTTTTTAAATTTTGGTAAATTGTTATTTTTTTAATTTTGTTGTTAAATTTTTATTTTTATTTTTTAAAATTAAAAATTATGTAATTTTTATTTATATTTTATTATTTTATAAAATTAAAAAAAATAAAGGTTGGGAAATTGCCGCCGTGACTTGGACAAGTAAATATGATGTTGATACCATACATAGGCCCGGCCCGAACCCGACCCATGGACACCTATACCACCATGGGATAAAAATTATATCTAAAAATTATTAAATCTTTATTTTTAAAATTTTTAAATTATATAATTTTTATTTAAAATTTATTATTTAATAATTAAAAAAAATGGCACCTTGAAAAATCGTCACCAAGCTAAAATATAAAAAAAAATTAAAAATTAAGTTGAAAAATCGCCATAATTCATGACGATTTTTCAACTTAGTTTAAAAAAAAATTACCGTTGAGAAATCGCTATAGACCATGACGATTTCTCAACTGATTAAAAAAATAAATTTTAAAAAATAATTTAAAAATAATAATATTTTGATAAATAAATAAAAAATCAACTATAGTAAGTAAAAAAATCAAGAAAGACCCACTTCCAAATTCCAATTATTTTTGTATTCCCAAGAAAGAAGTGAGTCAGCCAGACTCAGCCTTTTTTATTTATTTTTTGAGTTTGAAAATTGAGAAAAAAAACACGTGTTAAAATGGGAGCCTCCACTTGAATAGATCAACGTGTTGATACCTAGGACGTCGCGTTCCTTATCAGATTACGTGGCTTTATGTCATTCGTTGCTTTCACTGTCGATCACATCATTGTCGACAACTTTTTTTAGTTTTTTTTTTCTTTAATTTCAATAAACTAATAATTAAAAAAAAAAATGCTTCTTAGCAGTTATGGTATATAATTTCTCATTAAATTTTATACCCAATATATAATCTTTTTATTATATAATATTAAGAAGTTCGAGATGGAGAAAACATTCATATCTCGAGTTTTTTTTTTTTTTAATAGCAACCATTAAATCAAATTATCTGTTTTGATCAAATGAGGGTAATAATAGTTCTTCCTCTTTTATATATATATATATATATATATATATATATATATATTTCCAAATCTGAGTAAATATCATATTTAATATCACCTTATATGTACAATCCTTTAAAAAAAAAATTGAATTATCCTGAATTTCAATCAAGATATTTGGTGGAAGGAATCTTTCTATTTTCTCATTTGTATTATAGTCATGATCAATGTTTGATAATCAAGCTTGTACCAACATTTTTTCTAGGCATTCATTGTATACTAAAAATTTGTTAACCGAGTGTTTTTAAGATAATTTTTAAGATTAATTAATATATTATTTATAATAATATTATATGAATTTTGTTATTGAATATCTTTAAGACACTCTTTATGATTGATTAATATATTATTTTTAATAATAATATTTTATTAAATGCAATAATTAACAATTTCATTCATCATTTTTAATGCATTAAGTGAAGATATTATTATATATAATAACTTTAAAAAGTGATCTTAAAACACTTGTTAGCAAAATCCATATTATATTAAATGTAATAATTGATAATTTTATTCATTATTTTCAATATATTATAAAAAAAGATATGATCTGGTTAACTTGTGCCTATAGGCACTAATTAAGGATTATTTTATTACTATTTTAGGAAAAAATTTTGCATTTAATATATTACTTACTTTAGTTGAATTCAAGAAAAATCAATTCATTAATTGCATTTTTTCTTTTTTTAAATATCACTTTAATCAGTATCACTAAATATAATATTTTTCATAAAAATATTATTATATATAATAAACTACAAAATTCTACAACAAATGTGCTAATAATTAATACACATAGAAAAGAACAGACATGCCTTTAAAATGTTGGTCTTTTTTTAATGATTAGAAATTTAGAAACCCAAAGTATCTAAACACACTGTTTTACCTTTTTATTTTTTGTTCTCATTAACATTCAAAATTTTTGTTAGGGGGGAATGCATGCATCTATTTATGTGGGATTCATTGGAAACACTATAGTATTATATGAGAATGGTCGGTTCAATTTTTGAATTATATGAACATACGTTTTAATCATTTGATTGAGAAACTCATGCACAAAGTGTTTGATTTATGTCAATGTCGAATTATTTGGATGTAAAAACATGCAATAATCTTCAAATTACGTTATATCAAAATTGATTGATCATGTAATATCAAAAAAGCTTAAAAATCCACATAAAAAGGGACAAAAATCAAAAGCATACACATCGTAAGAGTCTTCTATTTACTTCATTATTGGTCATTAAATTATATGATCTTTCATTTCCTGGCCCGAACTGAAAGATGCATTTGTAGTTTCTGACCGTCCAAGTCATGAAAATGCATAATGTTTTTCATGATATTATACATAAAATAAATAGTACATATATGTGTACATATATTATGTAATGCAATGATTCAGATTGAATAATCGTTTTATATGAAATTTCCCTAAGATCCTGTCAGAAAAGAATACTCATAAATTATTCAAGTCTATTACTATTAATATTAATTAGTATATATAATAATATGAAAAATTATCTTATTTACCGTAGTTTAAGTTTTTAAATTTCATAAGCAAGTTTAGTATTTATTAGGATATATATCTTTCAGATAAATTATATAGATAGTCACCTAACTATTCGAGATCTTTTATTTTAGTCATCCAACTATAAATCAAATAATAATTTAGTCACCCACGTTATAAAAAATCATTTTTTTGGTCATCTAACTGTTAGAGACTAACAACTAGATGATGTGGCACTACCACATCATCTTTCAAATGCCACGTGGCACTATCAAATCATCTTTCAAATGCCACATGGCACTATCAAATCATCTTTCAAATGCCACGTGGCATCATGATCTAAAAAAATAAAAAAAGATAAATTACACTTTTGATCACTTAATTTTTTGAAAATTTTTATTTTGATCACCTAACTTTTAAAAGTTTATAATTTGGTCAACAACGTTAATGAAATTATTAATATTTTGGTCTCTATTGTGAACATCTAACTATCGACATGGCTTTATAACGATTTAATCATCAACATGTGTGAAATTTAATATAATAAATTTTTTTTTTATATCTATTTTGTTGCATGGAATTAAAACTATGAACTTTCATTATAATTATAATCTTGATGTTATGAAAATTTTCATATTTCGATTAAATTTTCTTAATTGGCTGATGTAGTCTATAATAAATACTTAAATTTATTTGAATGAACTAGATATGAAATACTTAAAGTAGTGCATTTTTAATGATTTTGGTAATTGGATTTATTCCTCAAATTTAAAAGTATAATTACAATAAAATAAAAGTTCATAGTTTTAATTCCATAAAAAAAAATTTTGAATGTTCATTTATTATTTTTTATAAAGTTTGAATGCTTATTTGGGTATTATCATATTTTAATATAAACTAGACTTTTTTTCCTCGCTTCGTTGGGGTTTTTTTTTAATATTTATAAAATTTTAATTAAATTAATAATTATAAATAAATATAAGTTGAATCATATTAAATAATTATTATTTATTTAAATATTTTTTTATATTTTAATATCGTAAATAAATGAATTTAGAGTTAAAATCGATTCATTATGACAAACTATGCAAAATATGGGATGAATTGAGATACGACACAAACAAAACATGATAAAATAATTAAAATACGATACGACACGAAAAATAAATGAACACGACACGAATGCACGAACGTGCCAAAATCTATATAAAACGAATTATTAATGTGTAAAAATTTATATAAATTTATAATATTTTAAACACACAAAATAACACGAACACGTCACGAACACAAAAATCTTTCTCTAAATTGAATCACTATAACAAATTATGCAAAATATGTCATGAATTAAGATACGACACGAACACACAATTTTTTTCTAAATTGAATCATAATGACAAACTATATAAAATATAAAATGAATTGAGATACGACACGAACACAACATAGAAAAATAATTAAAACACAATATGAAAAATAACATGAACACTATGCGAATACTCAAACATGTCAAAATATACATAAAATAAATTATTAACGTATAAAATTTTATATAAATTTTATATTACTTTAAATACACACAAAAATAACACAAACACACAAATTTTTATCATTTTTTCCTTTCTTCCTCTTTATTTTTATTTTTCTTTCTCTTTCCTTCCCACCTAAACCAAAAAAAAAAAAGACCAAGTGTCAATTTGTGGAGTATTTGTGTAGTTAAAAATATATGTACGTATAGATAGATAACAAAATAATAATAATTTATTAAAGTGAATTTCAAAAATGTTGATGATCAAATCGTTATAAAAGTCATGTTCACAACGAATCATTGACAATACCAAAATATTAGTAAAATAAGTTTTGACAAACATTGGTGATCACATTGTAAAAATTTCAAAGTTAGAGGTGACCAGAATAGAAATTATTGAAAAGTTAAGTGATCAAAAGTATAATTTATTTTTTTAAAATTTCTAAAATTTAGTTTTTCAAATTTCATAATGCCACGTGGCATCTGACAAATGACATGGCACTGCAACATCATCTAACTGTTAATCTCTTACGGTTGGATGATAAAAAAATAAATTTTTATAATGTGAGTGACTAAATTGATATTTTCAATAGTTGGGTGACCAAAATAAAAAATCACAAATAGTTAGGTAACTATCTGTGTAATTTTCCTTACTTTTTATGATATAAAACTGAACTCGGGCTTAACGGTTGTGCTTAAAAAGAACTTAGAGATTCATGGTACTCTCACAATAATTTGGGGCAGCCAAAACAGCTCATCCACAGGTATGTGTTTCATGCATGATTGGCTTCGAAATTGGATTTGATATATAAACAAACCAAAGTTTTTTTGGCCTTTTGACCCTATATATGTTGGTAATAAAATGAGGTGAAGTTAGCCAAATTGAGATATAGACAAAAAACTTTTTCTCTCAACATACCAAAAGTTAATGATGGAGCAGCTAATTAGATGAAAGTTTTCCTCTCCCTCCATCCATGGTCATGTCTTATAGGGGGCAAATCTTTTCATCTTTTGTTTCCTAAACAATAAAATATCATCTACTTTATAGCATAGAGGAAGATAGGAATGAATAATGATGATAGATGATCATATCCTCCTAATCTAAAGGCTTGTCAAAATTGCTTATGATCATATTGATAATGGACTAGACAAAGAATCAAAATAACAATGCTCATGTCTAGACCTGTTCAACTATCCGTCCTGTCCGACAAGCTCGACCCATATTGGGTCGAGTCTGAGTAAGTATTTTTTTCAATTCGAGTTAGTCCGGCTTGAATTACTATTTATTAATAAAAATATAATTTTTTATTTAAATTTAATTATAAAAATATATTAATATAAATATAAATCCATAATTAGATAAAAAGTTTGGAAAAAATCCGGACCATGACCCAGCCCATGAACCTCGACTCATGTCTTGTGATGGAAACTCAATTAAGAGTTGTAAACCCAAGTGCAGGTTATGTTCAAGTAATAAATTCTCGGGTGTCCGAGGTCGAACCACAGGGAAGCGTATTAGTAAGTATAAGTTTATAAATATATAAGAAAAAGAAAGTAAACAAGATATTAGGGAATCAACAACAAAACAAAATAAACAAGATATTAGAGAACAAAATAAATAAAATAACATAAAAGAAATTAAACAAAATATAAAAAACAATAAGAAAGGATGTTGAGGTTAGAGAATCCACTCTTGGTGTTATGCTAAGATTAATCTTGTTTTATTACACAATTGAAATCCACACATAAGGGAGGTTCCAATCGGAAGGTTTAGCAATTCAGTCCAAATTGTCCAACGTCCATAGCATATGATATTATGTTCATTTGGTGTCCTCAAAACTCATAAAAAGAGTCCAAGCATTCCTTATGCCAAGGTATATGTCTACAACAAATCAAGGTTATGAAACCAAGCATTTACTGTGCCATTTTCATTGTCAATAATGAATCAAGATCTCTACTTTGCAAGTATGATTTTAAACCAAAAGAAAATATTATCTATGCTAGTGCTTATAAATGATGATTCATTTTAGCTCATGTTTAAGAGACTAACCTTAGCATTTACCAAGAGCTTCACCTCATCACCTCAACAATATGATTAGAAACACATACTAGATATGAATAAAATGAAAAGAAATGTAAGAAGAAAAAGAAAACTAGAGAAAGGAAAGAAAAAGAAAACTTAGAGAATTTTATTACAATGGCTATCCTACCAATGTATCAATGTATCCCAATACTCATCCAAGGCCCTCTATTTATACACATTTTGGAGGGCTAAATGACAAGAGACAAGCTTTACAAATTTCAAAGGTAGGTATAATAGGTGGGTGCATTTTTCTAACAATTTTCGTCATATTGTATGACAATTCTGATCAGCCAGCTTGATGGTCGATTTTGTCAATGTTGGAGGCTCGATCTGATAACATGGTCTTCTAGAAAAATATACCCCTATCAGTTACGGATCCATAGCCGTTGGAATCAGATCATTTGCGCACGTGGATCGGGAGATATGGTCAAAATACCAAAACGGTGCAGAACAGACGTCATTGCACATCAGCCAACTTGATGGTCGATTTCGCTAGGGAAAACGACTCCGTTTCAAGAAGTGTAAAACATGAAAAAGATAGATATGCCTCTTAGCTTTGCAGGGATACAAAGTTCAGCCTTATTGCTTCAGTGAAACTCGAGATATAGCTGATATGGCAAAAGGTGTCGGAACTGGAACTGAACTGGATTTGCCCTTAATTCTAGTAATCTGAAATCACTCAAAGAAACTTGTGAAAAACACCAAATTACATAAAAATATAAAAGATCATAAACACAATTAGACTAAACAATAATAACTCGTATTTGACACAAAACAATAATAAAACATAACTAAAAACTATATAATTATACGAGTTATCACACCCCCATACTTAGATTGTTGCTAGTCCCTAGCAACGACTCAATAAAAATAAAATAAGAAAATCTAATCTAATCCATTTTCGTAGGAAATCACGGTGGCACTTAGCATGTGACACAAGCCTTTAAACCCCTAGGTGTCCCTAGTGGACGAGTTTAGTCTCGTGAGGGTTTACTAGGACGATACCCACAAACATTGAAGACATAAGAAAAACTAAAAATAATAATTATAACTAATCCTTCCAATATAAATTAGAGATAATCATTGGACAAGTCTTAAAAACTAATCAATAGCTTAAAGAAATTCACAAAAAAATCTTGCTTGAATGTAAATAGTTTGAGTTAAGCCAATATTAACATAACATATTTCAATCAAAATAGTGCATATTCAAACTTAATCTCAACTTCTCACATGGGATACTCTCTTGATTTTCACTCTTTAAAGTAGTGGTAAAGTGTTTACACTCAATCAATCTCATGAAAACACTTCTACCATATGCTTGCTTGTCCACCTATTCTCCACTATTTAGATCATACAACTTCATAAATCAAGAGGTCTTTATTCAAGGTTGTAATGGGGCCACAGGGTTATAATGTGGTTAAAGAACAAAAGGATAAAGATATCACAAAGGTTCCAAAGAGTTCATAGATTTTAGAGACATAATAAGATCATACAAATAAAACTTCTCAAAACTCTTATAAAGCACATAATAACATAGGCTAAATATTCATGTTGAGCCTTTGCATCATTCTAACCAACTTTGTAACATCTTTTTCTAGAAGTTCAAGAGAAGATTTTTTTTTTTTTTTTTTTTTTTTTTTAATATGGGAATGTATTTGACAATGATCCCTTTCTTTTTCTCTTGACTTTTTCTTTTCTTTTCTTCCCCCACACTTATCTTTTGTTTCTAACCCAAATTTTCAACTAAAAATATCCCTTGTTTTTTTGCAATATGTCTCAAAATATATAATCCATCTTTAGAACAAGGGTAAGGATATAAGTATATTTAGGCTAGGTGTAAGTTGTGGTTACCAATAAAACAGCATATTTAATGTAGGCTCAAATTGGCTCACTAGTGGGGATGTTCTCTTAGAACATTAATAAGGGATGGCTGTTTGGCTCTGGTTATAATCCTAATGCCTCTATCATATTCATGTTGTCACATGTATCAATATAGTCTCAAACGGTTTAAAGCAAGTTCTAGAGAATCATGTAATCATAAGAGCACTCAAGAAAGAAATTAGATTGATTTGTATAATGCATCAATCATTATAGGCTCAAAAACTCACAAAGATGATTATACAAGTCAGATTAAGTCTAAACATGCTTCTTTCTCAATCAACATATCATATTAACATTGGCTCATAAAAAGGTTGACATCAAGCTCAATTCTCATGAAAATCTTCTCACTAATAAATCTGTTTTAGACTTATGCAATTCATATCTCATCATTGTATTGAAAGTAACTAAAAAAAAACACACTAAGTCTAAACATGCTTTTTTTTTTTTTTTTTTTTTTTTTTTTTTTTTTTGTTTTTTTGAAGAAGAAGATTAAATCAAACTGACAAGGTATGTCTCAAGTCTCCCTTACTCAGACCTTGTTCAGAATGAATACTTCTAAATGTCTTAAAACACAACAATTTTTTTTTTTTTTTTTAGCAAAATATGTCCCTTACCCCCTACTAAAATATGACATTGTCCCCAATGTCAAATTTTAAAGGTAGAATTTAGGAGATATTACCTGCAGAGGTTGCTAACCACTTATTATAACTGAGACACAACAAGCAAAATGTTAGATAATGTCACAAAGACAAAGTGCAATCCACTCCTTGCTCGTCCATATCTCTTTTTCTTTTTCCGAGCGTTTGCGAAACAACCGTAGCAGATAAACACTCATAAGCTTGTAGCTTTTTGAGTAAATCTTCAATGGTTGTAGCAGAAATTATGGTTCTCCTTGCCTCTGAAAACATGAATCCGTTATCCACAGCATTATCTAAATATGAAAGTAAATTACTAAAATAACCATTAATATTAAGCAAACCAATGGGTTTCTTATTTGTGACCAAAGATGACCAAGAAGCCACGCAAGCTATTTCTTCCAATGTACCCAGACCTCCTGGTAAAGCAATGAATGCATCGGCAGAATGGTACATGATTGTTATCCGTTCAGGGATACTCCAGACTTGTATTTCCTTACCCACGGTAGGTCCACAAAAATCTGTGAATAGTTTTGGCACGATTCCTAGAACTGGACTTCCTCCGGCGTGTGCTGCTGTAGCGACTGCTCCCATTAAACCCGTACTACCGCCTCCATAAATCAAGTGGATCTTTTGTTGGGCAAGTATTACTCCAACTCTTATGGCTTCATCAGCGAATATGTTATTTTTCCCTGGATAAGCACCTCCAAAGACACAAATTTTTTTTAATGCGCTGGGACGAAGTGCTTTCCATTTTTTTTTTCTTTTTCGAGTGCCTGAAAGAGAATGAGTACATGGTGTAATATATAGAGGACTGAGTAGTGAATCAGACAAGAGTAATAATGTCGCCGAAAGTGTATTTGACCTGTCAGAAGAAAATGTTAACCTAACAAAAGATTTTTGCGTGATTTCAGGAAGAAAATCAAAAAGAGAAGAAAAATCAATCGTAAAAGACCAATGCAAAAAAAAAAAAACGAGAATAATTACACAAATCGAACAACACGTAAATTAAACTGAAATAAAGTTATTGCAAATCAAACCAAAAGCTGAGAAGTCATTTATTGTAGTTGTGATTGTGGCTCACATCTTCCTCTGGTTTTACGTCCAGAAACGGCTTAAACGCCTTCTATGAGTCGAGGATATGCTTCCCATCCAGTTTTCTTACAAGCTGGCAAACAGGGTCTTTTAACATCAGATTCCCAAGATGTTGCCATTCCCTTTGGAATTGCGGCCATAAACCAAGAATTTCTCTTTGTACGTCTCCACTAGGATGCGTCTCAAGAGAAAGTTGGATATTACCCAAATTCTCCTTACTCAGTCCATCCTTAATGAATTCAATTTTATCATCTCGATTAGAGGACGGAATCCCAATAGAACGACATTTACCGTTACACGTCCATCGTGCACACTTGTGGCAATTTGAACTCATGCGCTTTGCTCGTCGCTTCTTTGCATAAGTGCTTCTACCTGTACCTGGTAAATGCAAAACAGGAAGATATTCATCTTCACGTACCTTGGCTTCAATTATCCAACGTATGTCTTCAGGAATCCCTTTGTTCATAAGCATTCTTAATCTTTCTAATCGAACTTGGTAAAGCTTCAGTAAAATATTCCGAGGAAAAGGAGGAAATCGTTTCTGCAATCTTTTGAGAATATCATCCATCCTGAAAAAAAATGAAATAAAATAAAATGAAAGAGAAATTTATATACAATATCAGTTTTGTGGGTAGCTGATGGAACCGACTTAAATAATCACGGAGTACCGTTATCCGCCATTTAACCGGGGTTAAAAAAAAATGTGTTTTTTTTTTTTTTTTTTTTTTGAAGATTAGTAAAAATTATATTTACATCTAGTTATTTTCAAAACAAGGATCAGAAAGAAAAACAACCTCTTCTTGAGTAACATGATTTTCCAAAAAGAGTTTGAGTCTTTGTCCATTTACCTTGAATACGTTACCATTTTGAGGATTCTCAATGTCAACTGCTCCATAATGATACACATGCTTAACCACAAATGGGCCAGTCCATCTTGATCTCAACTTACCAGGAAATATGTGAAGTCTAGAATTATAAAGTAGAACTTTTTGCCCAACATTAAATGTTTTTCTTGAAATTAACTTGTCATGAAAGGCTTTAGTTCTTTCTTTATGAATTTTAGAATTCTCATATGCATCATTTCTGAGTTCCTCAAGTTCATTGATGACTGGAAAAGTTTCATTCTCACCCAAAAAGGAATATTTTAGCTCGGATGGCAATGGTTTTAAATCCAGCTTGGGTGGTTCAATAGTTGATGGTACAGTGACATTTGTGAGTGATGGAAGTTCCTCAAACTTTTGTTTCCAACAATGCTTAACCTGAAAAGAATTTAACAAAGAATCAGTGTGTGAAATTTCTGAAGCATTATCAAACTCACATTCAATTAAATAAGCTTCTAAAGGATCATGGAATGTGGTAGTGGTGAGATGTTCATGAACAAGTTCTTCAATGAAATCCACTTCATGTACTTCTGAATTATCACCAGGTTGCTTGCAAATGTTGAACACATTTAATTCTAAAGTCATATTTCCAAAAGAAATGTTCAACATACCATTCCTGCAATTTATCAGAGCATTAGAAGTTGCAAGAAATGGACGGCCTAATATAACAGGAATTTGAACATTTGGATTTGAAACAGGATGTGTGTCCAAAACAATAAAATCAACAGGGAAGTAAAAATTTTCAATTTGAACCAAAACATCTTCAACTATCCCTCGAGGAATTTTTACAGAACGATCAGCTAGTTGAAGTGTAACAGGCGTTTCCTTGAGTTCACCTAAACCTAACTGTTGATAAACAGAAAAAGGCAAAAGATTAACACTAGCACCAAGATCAAGCAATGCACGTTCTATTCTAGTGTTTCCAATGATGCATGAGATTGTTGGACGTCCAGGATCTTTGAATTTTGGTGGAGTAAGGTGCTGAATGATTGAGCTCACACTTTCCGTCAGAAATGCTTTCTTTTGTACATTATGTTTCCTTTTAACTGTGCACATGTCCTTCAAAAATTTAGCATAAGATGGAACTTGTTTGATTGCATCCAATAAAGGAATGTTAATCTTAACTTGTTTGAAAAGTTCATAAATTTCTGCATTTTGATTCAAATTCTTTATTGTTTGCAACCTTTGAGGAAAAGGAGCAGGATGCATACCTTTTTCTTTGTCCAAATTTTCAAGAAGTTCAGACTTACCATCATCCTTACCATTACTTTTCGGAGGGGGAAGAGGATCTTGGTCTTTTGATGGAATCTTTTTGTCAATTGCCTTTCCACTTCGAAGAGTTGTGATAGAACTGGCATTTTCCTGTTGAGTTTCATTGGAGCAAGAAACAAGACATTGAGTAGAAGGGTTAGGCTGAGGTTGAGCAGGAAACTTACCTTTTTCTTGAGTGCGTAATGAAGCTGTCAATGTGGACAAGGTGTTTTTGATCTCATTGATGTCCTGTGAAGTCCGGCTATTCACATTTGCTTGTGTTTGCATGAATGCTTGCAATGTCTCTTCCAAGGTTTGTACACGTGAAGGTTGATAGGAAAAAGTGTTGCCCGGCTTTTGAGATTGTGGTACCTGAACATGATTATTATTCCGCCAACTGAAGTTGGGATGATTTCTCCATTCAGGGTTATACGTTTCAGAGTAAGGAGAAGGAAAAGGCTTTTTAAATGTGTTTATGGAATTTACTTGATCATGCAACGCTTCTTTAAGAATGGGAATGTTTGGACATTCAGAAGTGGGGTGTCCCATGATTTCACAAATTCCACAACTTTCTTCATTTTTAACCGTTTTGACTTCTTTTACTTCTCTAAGTTCCATGGCTTCAATCTTTCTAGCCAAATTAGCTACTTTAGCTTTTATCTCATCTTCTTGACTAAAATGATATTTTCCTCTGTTAGAAACAACATTAGATCTATTGGAACTTTCAGAGGAATTATCTGTGTGCCAGGCTTGAGAGTTATCTGCCAAATGGTCTAAGTAGTCAAAGGCTTCTTCAGGTTCTTTTTCTAGAAACTCACCGTTACACATTGTTTCAACAAATTGTTTAGTTTCGGGAGTTAAACTTTCATAAAAGAAACTAATAAGACGCCATTTTTCAAAACCATGATGTGGACAAGAACTTAACAAATCTTTAAAACGATCCCAGCACTGAAAAAATGCTTCATTTTGATTTTGATTGAAATTTTGAATCTGTCTTTTCAAAGCAGTAGTTTTATGTGCTGGGAAAAATTTCTTTAGAAACTCAGTTTGTAATTCTTGCCATGTGCCAATTGACCTTGGTTTTAAATTATGAAGCCAAATTTTTGCTTTGTCTTTTAAAGAAAAAGGAAATAATTTTAGCTTGACAATTTCATTTGTGCATTGTTGGTCATTAAAGGTGACACATACATCTTCGAAGTCTTTTAGAAACGAGTAAGCACTTTCCGATTCTAACCCATGGAAATTTGGAAGCAAAGCTATCATACCTGGTTTAAAACGAAAGTTGTTTGCATTGAGAGGAAAAATAAAACAAGAGGGTGATGAGCTTCGAGTTGGTTGCAAGTAGTCACGCATGGTGCGTACTTGTCTGTTCTCATCTTCAGCATGAACACTTTCATTGTCAGCCATGGTAGGAGTTGTATTAGAAAGATTACCTGAAAAAGTTTCACAATAAAATCTAACTAAACGACGAGATCTAAAATCACGTCGCCAAACAAGCATAAAACAAAGTTAATATACAAATTAGGCGGTATAACCAGCCAATAAAAATAAATATATATATAAATTAGGCGGTATAACCAGCCAATAAAAATAAATATACTTATAAACTTATATACTTAGTATTGCTTCCCCGGCAACG
Source organism: Fremontodendron californicum (assembly GCA_030761205.1). Classification (NCBI taxonomy): domain Eukaryota; kingdom Viridiplantae; phylum Streptophyta; class Magnoliopsida; order Malvales; family Malvaceae; genus Fremontodendron; species Fremontodendron californicum. The sequence goes on along the minus strand of JAULJL010000045.1, from coordinate 2,213,562 downwards.
GCGCCAAAAACTTGATGGAAACTCAATTAAGAGTTGTAAACCCAAGTGCAGGTTATGTTCAAGTAATAAATTCTCGGGTGTCCGAGGTCGAACCACAGGGAAGCGTATTAGTAAGTATAAGTTTATAAATATATAAGAAAAAGAAAGTAAACAAGATATTAGGGAATCAACAACAAAACAAAATAAACAAGATATTAGAGAACAAAATAAATAAAATAACATAAAAGAAATTAAACAAAATATAAAAAACAATAAGAAAGGATGTTGAGGTTAGAGAATCCACTCTTGGTGTTATGCTAAGATTAATCTTGTTTTATTACACAATTGAAATCCACACATAAGGGAGGTTCCAATCGGAAGGTTTAGCAATTCAGTCCAAATTGTCCAACGTCCATAGCATATGATATTATGTTCATTTGGTGTCCTCAAAACTCATAAAAAGAGTCCAAGCATTCCTTATGCCAAGGTATATGTCTACAACAAATCAAGGTTATGAAACCAAGCATTTACTGTGCCATTTTCATTGTCAATAATGAATCAAGATCTCTACTTTGCAAGTATGATTTTAAACCAAAAGAAAATATTATCTATGCTAGTGCTTATAAATGATGATTCATTTTAGCTCATGTTTAAGAGACTAACCTTAGCATTTACCAAGAGCTTCACCTCATCACCTCAACAATATGATTAGAAACACATACTAGATATGAATAAAATGAAAAGAAATGTAAGAAGAAAAAGAAAACTAGAGAAAGGAAAGAAAAAGAAAACTTAGAGAATTTTATTACAATGGCTATCCTACCAATGTATCAATGTATCCCAATACTCATCCAAGGCCCTCTATTTATACACATTTTGGAGGGCTAAATGACAAGAGACAAGCTTTACAAATTTCAAAGGTAGGTATAATAGGTGGGTGCATTTTTCTAACAATTTTCGTCATATTGTATGACAATTCTGATCAGCCAGCTTGATGGTCGATTTTGTCAATGTTGGAGGCTCGATCTGATAACATGGTCTTCTAGAAAAATATACCCCTATCAGTTACGGATCCATAGCCGTTGGAATCAGATCATTTGCGCACGTGGATCGGGAGATATGGTCAAAATACCAAAACGGTGCAGAACAGACGTCATTGCACATCAGCCAACTTGATGGTCGATTTCGCTAGGGAAAACGACTCCGTTTCAAGAAGTGTAAAACATGAAAAAGATAGATATGCCTCTTAGCTTTGCAGGGATACAAAGTTCAGCCTTATTGCTTCAGTGAAACTCGAGATATAGCTGATATGGCAAAAGGTGTCGGAACTGGAACTGAACTGGATTTGCCCTTAATTCTAGTAATCTGAAATCACTCAAAGAAACTTGTGAAAAACACCAAATTACATAAAAATATAAAAGATCATAAACACAATTAGACTAAACAATAATAACTCGTATTTGACACAAAACAATAATAAAACATAACTAAAAACTATATAATTATACGAGTTATCATCTTGCCTAATAAAATCTTTTTGTTACCAAGGTGATTTTTTTGTTGTAAAAGAGCCAAATCTTAAATTATGTAAAATTATATAGAAGGAAGACAAAAAAAAACATAGTTCAAGAAGTAGAGAATAATGCAGAAAATCAAACTGAGAAACATGAAAAACAAGAACTAAAAGTAAGCTGATAATGGTTGAGATTTATGGGCGCTCGATTTAACCAAATTATCAGCAATGAAGTTTTGCTCTCTTGGAATGTTAGTGATGCTAACCCCATTAATCTTACAAGTGATTTGCTGAATGTGGTTTAAAAGGTTCTTCATAAGCCAAGGCCAAGGAGTCTGACGATTGTTACAGAATTTAGATGCAGCAAAAACTAAAAAAGCTTCTCTAACGGTCAGGAATTTTGCATGCTTAGGGATCTAAACGAAACATCTGGTTCAAAAAAATTTGAATTCGGCTCGGTCATTGTCGAGTCGAGCTCCAGCAGTTTGAACTATCGAGTGAGCTGAATTCGAGTATCCTAATACTTGACTCGAGTAGCTCGCGAGCTTAATCGAGCTTTTTTATTTTTAATATATATTTATTTATTTTTAATTAGTATTGAAAAATCTCAATTCGAACTCTAACTCGAGCATGAGAATTGATCTTATTTTTTATTAGGTAAACGAGTCTAATCAAACGAGCTCGAGCAATTCGATTTTTATCTCGAATCGAGCTCGAGTTTTAAAAGTAAAATTCAATCTAGTTCGAACCAAATTTTGAATCGAGCTCAAGTTTCTTACGGCTTGAATTTGACTCGACTCAATTACACCCTTATGCATACCAATAAGGCAATACTCTTGGAGAAAATGCCTCAAATAGCACCTGATTCATCTCTAAGGGCTCTGCTGATACCTGTAGGAGCAGAACCGACTTTCCAAAGGCCGAGCCATCAACATTCAATTTCGTGAAAATTGCGAGGAAGATCTGCATTTAGAAGGCTTAGAATCATAAACAAAGAAGAAAGGAACTTTTTGCGTTGCTTGGGTATGTGTTCACATGTTTGATTCGTTTTTTGTTTAAAATTTTGGACTCACGTAATCTGTTAAAAATGATCCAAAAAATTATATACGGATACGTAAATACGTCTTATAACAATATTTTAAGTAAAGGTAATAAATGCAAATCATGTAATGACATATATAAATATGTTTATCTATTTCTATATTTATTCATACAATTTTATATAAATTATTCATATTTAAATATTTTTTTATTTAATTAATTTCATTTAAAATATTATTTATATCATTGTATTAAAATTTAAATACAATAATATTTCTTAAAATTCATTTTTTTTCTAGAAATATTTATTCCTTAATGACCATAACTTTAACCTCAACACTAATATGAGTCAGTACGTTTTTACCTATTCTACTAATCAACTTTCCATCTTCTCTCTAATCACTGCCCAACTTCAGTTCAAACAACTCAGAGGATTAACGATACTATTCACGAGAAGCTTAGTATTCAGGATAGAGATTAAAAGAGAAAAACCAAAAGAAGATAAGAGAATGGATGTATGGATAAAACTAGAGAAAGGGTAGACCAAACTTCTTCCTCTTCCTCCTCCTCCAGTTGGAGCAGCCACAAGAGTCGTGTCCACTTTTTGTTGAATCTAGTGTATTCATTACTGCATATATACGAACATATAAAGAACAAATTTGAATTGACAGAACAGTATATATTAAATATTCAAATATACGAATAGATATATACTCACAGTTTCGGTAGAACCAAAAAATAGAATATCGAGTCAAGGTTGGACCTTTGACCTTAAGACGATTATTGCCTGTCCTTATGGTGCTTACAGTCTATTGCAATTCGTCTCCCAGGCCTCCTCGATAACGTTGCAATCGAGAGCACACTCGAAACAACACAGCGAACCAGAAATGATGGTGTGTGTCTCTCAGAAGACAGTAATAAAACAGATAGCGGAAGAGAAAATTAAGTATTTTTGACAGGTACTGCTCCTGAGTATTTATAGAAAATCTGAAGACTGTTCGGACATACACAATTGTTAAAAAACAAACAAAACCTTTTGGTTCGGTGAGACACATCCTTTGGGATAGAATTGGTCCGAACAGACATGTAATGATCAGACTTTTTCCTCTTCAAGTGGGTACCTTTGTGATTAATTTCTCATTCAAAAATGATATCAATTGTGTACATAAATTATACACCGTGTATCTACTTACGATAATCTATGTATTGATATACGTATTTCGTATTTATACACTTAAATTAATCATTGATATCCAACAATCCCCCACATGAATGAAAATTATCTGATTAAAACGACGAACTGACTCGAAATATGAGAGAGAATGACTTTGAAGAGTTATTGCATCAGGATAGGTAGCTTTTGGCTAGTGAACATGATGTCTTGAACTATTCAGCCTTTCGTGTAAACCCAGACAATAGGTATCACACAATTCCCCTTCGAACATCTTTGGTTGTCACGGTTGTGTTCATTTTGGCCCCGAACACGTCCTGCCTTCTATGAGTACTCTAGAGAATTTAGCCTGATCAATTCTCATAGAAATGGCCACGTTTCTTACTCATAATAGGTGATTGCTTATTAAGAGTATCCTGCAATATCCCACTTGATTTTATCAAGCTATAAGAATCATTAAAAGCACAGCTTATCCTAACTCCTTTACAGGCAGCAATAATTCATCATAGGAATGGATAAGAGTGTTTAACTCTTCTAGTGCTCACACTAAGTTAACATAATTCGGTTGTCCCTTTGAACCTAGATCTTGGGATCTCCAGTCAACTAGGTTGGGTTTCCATTATGTAACTTTAATTTATAGGCTTAATACCTATTCCCCTCGATGATTTATTTACTTACTCTCTTATTAAACCTTTTCGTAAGCGCAATATATTATCCTTTGATTTTTCTTAATCAATAGAGATAATTTCATTTGAGAGCAACTGTTTAACGGTATTGTGTCTTTGATAAATGTGTCGAGATTTACCGTTATACAAACTACTCTATGCCCTACCAATTGCATATTGGCTATCGCAATGTATACAAATGGTAGGCACAGGTTACGGCCAACATGGAATATCTTCTAAAAATTCTGAAGCCATTTCGCTTCTTCTCCAGCTTTATCTAAAGCTTTAAATTCAAATTTGATAGTGGATCTGGCAATACACGTTTGTTTAGAAGATTTCCAAGACACTACAGCTTCTCCAATAATAAAGATAAATCCTCTAGTGGATTTCGAATCTTTAGTATTGGATATCCAATTTGCATCACTGTACCCTTCAAGCACACCTGGATATCTTGTATAGAGCAGTCCATAACTTAAGGTGTATCTCAAATATCTGAGTACCATTACTATGCCTTCCAGTGATCCTTTTCAGGAATACTTGTAATTCTACTCAGTTTGCTAACTGAGTATATTATGTCTGCCGCAACCTCATTAAAAAGGGGTCCGAAAATTATCTGCCCCGTTGCGGGACAATAGGCCTCGTTAAAGGGTGGTGATATTGGGGGAAAAATAGAGGAAAAGACGACTTAATTCCTCTTGAAATTAAAGGTTAAGGGTATGAAAACGACCTCGAAAAAAAATGGAGTTGCCACCAATCTTTTTTTTGGCTAGGTGTGATTGGCCACCTATTAAAACCGGTTTTTATAAAATATTTTAAAATTAATTAAAACATTTTTAAAACCAATTTTGTAGTCTGTGCTTTGAATCAGAGAAAACAAATGCGGGTTCGGGAGTCGGTTACGTGCGGGGAAGGATTAACACCCCCACAACGCCCGTATAAAATGGTACCTTATTAGTCGTGTGTTATCTCGAGTCTCGGTAAAAAATCGTTTTTAAATTTGGTGTTTGAAAATAATTCCCTATAAAAATTCATATTCTATTTTGAAAATGATCTGGAATTTATTAACGTTAAATTTTCCATATTTTTTGACAAATTAGGCAAAACATGAAATTTTTCCTTGATTTTGAAATTCTCCGAATCATCCTCGTTTTTTGAAAAAAGATATTCTGTTGTTAATGATAATTGATGATATCCTCCCCGACAGACCCAGCAGAGAATTCATGAATTATTTTAACTCGGGAATAATCTTGATTTATAAAAAAAATACCATTTGCTTTTCATGTATTTAAAAAACGTAGAAAATGACCATGAATATGCAAAAATATTACTAAGATAAAAATTAAATAAACATGCATATTTATCATGGCATGACAAACATTTTATTATAACATGCTAAAAGAAATAATAACATGGCATGCTTGACATGGCAAAACTCTAAATGACATGGCATAAAGAAATGAATGACATGGCATGTGAATGCATGACTTAGCATGCTCTAAATGAGATGGCGCATGAATGAATATAATGACCTATGAATGAATGGTATGACATACTTGACATGACAAAAAATCTAAATGACATGGCATATGAATGAATGACATGGCATAATTTGAATGAATAACATGGCATAATTTAAATGATATGGCATATGAAATGACATGATATGTGAATGACTGGCATGGCATATGAATGACATGGCATAAAGATGACATGGAATATGAATGAATGGCATGGCATATGAATGAATGACATGACATGTGAATGAATGGCGTGGCATATGAATGACATGACAAATTCTAAATGATATGGCATATGAATGAATGATATGGCACATGAATGACATGGCATATGAATGACATGGCAAATTCTAGATGACATGGCATGTGAATGAATGACATGGCAAATTCTTGATGACATGACATGTGAATGAATGACATGGCATGCTTGACATGGAAAAATCACAAAATGACATCATCATAAAATATTCATAATCACATCATGATCACATGCACACATCATTATTTGAAATGAATTTTTCATGCGAGGAATCATATAAATGGCAATATGTCGAAAATATTATCGTGCTTCCTGGCAAAGCTTGGAAAAGAATTCTTTCATATGACATCTACATGGTTCTGAGTCAAACAAAAATCATACGTTTCGATTCCATAAACACGTGTGTTGAATAATTTTCTAACCTCCCCGGCAAACCCGGCAAAGATTGGGAACTAATTCTCGCCAAATGTTTAGAAAACCAAAAAATACATTTTTATGCCAAATTAAATAAAAACATTTTAAATATGCAATGCATGAAGATGTATTTCTTTCTTGAAGTAAGGACATTCGTATACCTAAAAAGGTATCCAACTACCTTTGGAAGAGACTTAAATCGGATTTTCAAAATCAAAAGACTTTGGGCTCGGATTTAAAAATTTTGGAATTGTTGGGATGAAAAATCTCAAGGCCGTCTGCCCTCCTTTTAAAAGGCTCTATTTTTCCTAGTTTTGAAACCCGAGTTGACCACCCTTGACCCGACTTTTATAAAATAAAATTTTATGATTGAAATGATATGAAAATTAACCTAAGACAATAACCAATGTCCCAAATCAACCCCCTCTTTGTATCCTAACAAAAACAAAAAAAAAAGTATTAGTTCTTAAAAACAAATCTGACTCTCACAAGCAGTTTTGAAAACATCTTTATTTTTCCTTCTAAAAAATTTCAAAAAAATTTGTAAAAATTAGGTATACCTAAAATATGTCGATCTCCATGAGAAAAAATCTTCTTAATTTTTGGACCAAGGTACACCATGATAAAAAAATATAAAAATCTTGAAAAAAAAATACCATGGCATCTCCTAAATGACTACTGCATGTGATAAAAAAATCATTTTATTTTGACCATGGATGAGTAGTAAAAAAAATCCCAAAGTCAAAATACCCAATATAAACTATCACTCTCTCAACTAGAAGAGGCAAGGGATTTTTGGCTTGAGATCATTGGTTGATCTTGGCCAAAATCCTAGTTGAAATGTCATGAAATGCATGATTTTACATCCCACAATCATATGGCAATAGATCAATCATGAATTAAAAATATGAACACAATCAACCAAGCAAGAAATATCAAGCAAGAACAAGCACAAAAACACCTAGGTAGGTTCGACTAATGCAACAAAACATGTAAAAAAAATTGTCAACTTGGTTATTTGATAAAGAATAAGGAATAAAGCATAGAAAACCTTTCAATTTTATTTTTGAAAACCTTTTTATTTAAAAAAAAAAAAAGTTAACAAATCACATGAACAAAAAGAGAAGAAAAAGAATCATAATATCAAAGAAAAATATTAAAGAAGAAGAAGAATAGAGGTGATAGCTACCTAACTATTGCTTTCCAAATCAAAAATTTTCAATTCTCCTCCTCTCTTTTCTTTTTCTTCTTCCTTTTCTCTCAAGAGTGAAAATGCCTTAAGAAAAAAAATGAATCCTCTTCCTCTTTGGTATCGTCGGCTCCCTTGATATATTAGTGTGAGTGTGTTTTTATTTTTTTAGCCCTTGGTCATGCTTCACATGCTCCTCCAATATCCCTTACCACATGGCTAAAAATGTCCCTCCTTGCATGATGCTTTCCTTAAAAATAGGGTGTTTGTCCCCTATTTGCATGATGCTTTCCTTAAAAATAGGGTTTCCTAGTCTCCCGTTGGCCAACAATACCACTTAGATTATTCTTGTCTCCTATCTCTACAAAATATCTAGGCCACTTGTCAAGATCATATGGCCTCCTATTAAAATATCTTCCTAGGTGGAATTTTTAATCCTACTTGGCATCATCTCATAGCCTTCACATGCTGTTCATATGGCCTTCACATGGCTTTGCAATTTGGAGACCTCCAATTGGCCTAAAATGCCATGTAGGCAAAGTAGTGGAGAATCTTGTCCTTTTAAAAATGTCATCTTTCTATTCAACCTTGACCATTTGATTCATGATGATCACACTCCCTCCCTTTGATCAGCTGCTGGCCAAAAATAGCCTGGAAATTTCCAAGCCATTCATCATTTCTTATTTGCAAAATGGCCCTTTTCAGTTTCTTTAATAAAATTACAATTTGGTCCCCAAACTTAATTTAATTGCAAATGGACCCCAATTTTGGATTTTTCTTTTCCAATTCATCCCATCCAATATAAAACTTAGTTCTTGAGGTTTTCACATTTTTTTCGAGCTCATTCTCTATTTTTCTCAGATTTTTCTCTGAAGTTTCGGTTTAGTGCCTCCCAAACTTTGTCTTTTCCATTCGAGCTCCGATTCTAGATTTTTCTTCTCCAATATCTTCCAAAAAATATAAAACTCAGATCTTGAGGTTTTCACATTTTTTCGAGCTCATTTCCTATTCTTCCCGGAATTTTCTTTTGAAATTTTTGGTTAGTGCACCCGAACTTTGCCTTTTTTCATTTGAGCTCTGATTCTGGATTTTCTTTCTCCAAACTCTTCCATAAAATATAATCTGGAAGTTTTCATAATTTTTTGAGCTTGTTTCCTATTTTTCCAGAATTTTCTCTTGGAATTTCGGATTAGTGCATCCGAATTTTGCCTTTTTTTCATTTGAGCTCAGATTCCGGATTTTTATTCTCCAATCCCTTCCAAAAAATATATAATTCAGATCTGGAGGTTTTCATAATTTTTCGAGCTCAGATTCTATTTTCCCTGAATTTTTCAAGATTGCCCTTTAACCCTCGAAACCTCGGTTTTACTCAAAACGGGTCCAATTTCAAGATTTGTTTTTCCACTGCCTTTGTTATATATTGAATTGGAGTTGGTCCAAAAACACCCAATTTTTATGATCGAATTTCTTTCCGATTTAGTTTTCCCCTTTTCAACATCGAGAATTTTCTCGTTTTTCCATTTTTTCTCCAACCGGCTCTTCCTTGGGATCCACTTCAAATTGGGACTTGGGATATTTTAATTTTACTTATCCTTTATCAACTGGGGGCTTCAATTTCACCGAATCGGGCCATCTCTGCAGTCTTTCTCAAATTTGTGAATTATCCTATTTATTAATTAAATACTTATTTTTCTTTTTCTCTTCAAACCAATTCTTCTTTCAACTCCGCGTCAAAATTGGACCTTCCAATATCCATAGTTACTGATCTTGATCCATTTGTGACCTCCAATTTCGTCCAATTTGATCGTTTCCGCATTTTTTCTCAAATTTGCCAGATTAGGTATTTTTCTACACTGAATTTCTGCAACCCATCTTCCAAACTCTATATCTTTCGATGTAGACCTCGGATTATCAAAATTCCTTCACCATTGTTCAATTCAACTTCGGATCTTGATTTTGACTGAGAGTTGACTTTTTTAGGGTTGAATTTTTTTAGTTGACTTTTTGTGTTGACCTCCAAAATGAAGTCTTGGAGACCCATCTGTGGAATGGTAGAAGTCTCTTCGCATTCCGAGAAGTTGAAAAGTGAATGTGCCTGGTGTAGGAGACCCAGACAAAATTAGATGTCTACAATGTCATTACATTCATTTACAACCTAATGGTTTGCTTCCAAGATCAGGGATTATCGATCCCATGGACAAGGTCTCATCCTCCGATTCACACGGGGTAGTCATGGTAGCACCAAAGCATGCCGATACCAGACCATGACACTCTTCCCTACTTACTATGTCGATACCCTCATCAACGCTAAGATCACACTCGAGTACCCTTGTTGCAGAAAGTTGACATTTTCTCACATATTCTTCTCTTGCCCTCAAAGACTGGGTCATTATCCCTTCAAATGAAGCACCGAACATAGTTTAAGGTCTTATCATGACCTTTTTTTTTAAACCGAGGAACCGCTACCTTAACAAGACACCCCTACACTTTCATGTATTTGTAGGATGGTATTCGACCTTCCATAATTCACATGGTGTCTTGTCTGATTTCTTGGGAGGTATTTTATTTAAAATATAATTAGCTATTAAAATAGCCTCCCCCACAAGTTCTGAGGTAACCCTGAACTCATTAACAAAGCGTTCATCATTTCTTTCAACGTCCAGTTCTTGCATTCTACAATACCATTTAGTTGATGTGAATAAGGAGCAGTGGTTTGATGGATGATACCATTTTCTGAACAGAATTCATTAAACAATGATTCATATTCACTACCTCTATCACTCCTTATTATCTTAATTTTCTTGCTTAGTCGATTTTCGACCTCATTTTTCAAGAGCTTAAAAAGCTTCCAAGGCCTCGTCTTTGCTTCTTAGCAAATAGACATAACAAAATCTTGTGCATTCATCAATAAAAGTAATGAAATACTTTTTAAGACCTCTAGTCTGCACAAATTTTAAGTCACAAATATCAGTGTGAATTAAATCTAGAGGTTCACTATTTCTTTCTACCGAATAGAAATGAGCCTTAGCCAATTTGAATTTCGCACAAATTTTATATTTGTGATTTTTTATCAATAACAATTTGCGAAAGCTTTCAAATCCAAATTGTTGATTCTTTGCAAGGTCTTGTAATTTACATTATCTAATCTACCATGCCATACGTTAGAGGATACCACCAAATAAACAAAAGAAATAATCTTATTATTATTCTTTGTTCTTCGGCACAACAGCCATTACATTGAGCTTAGAAAAAAAAAAACCATCAAATAAATATCCTCTACCCACAAACATGTCACTTTTAGTGAGTACAAATTTATCAGACTCAAATACGAGCCTAAACCCGTTCTTGCTCAACAGAGAGCCAAAAACCAAATTCTTTCGAATTTCAAGAGCATGAATCACATTGTTCAAAGTTAGTTCTTTCCCGGATGTCATCTTGAGTACCACATTTCCATGGCCTCGTACCTTGCAGACCAAAAAGTTCCCCATAAATAGTTGCTCATCAACAGCAGCTTCTTCAGAGAAACTCTTTCTATCAGAACAAACGTGACAAGTGACACCGGTATCAATCCACCATTTCTTAGGGTTTTCTACTATATTCACTTGTGACACAACAGCGCGAGCTCAATCTCATTATCATCAACTAAGTTGGATTGAGCTCTTTTCTTGTTTTGACAGCAGTCCTTTGCTCGATGACCAGGCTTGTTACATATGAAACAAGTTCTCGTGAACATTTTGAAATCCGTTCCCTTATTATCTTGGGAAGAACTAGAACCAACATGTTTCCTCTTGTTAGTCTTGTGCAAATGTTCCACAACATTTGCCTTGGCTTCCATAGTCTGAACTTTAACCCTCTTTTCTGAGCCACGATTATCCTCATCGATTCTTAACCGAACAATCAAGTCCTCTAATCCTTTCTCTTGTGTTTTAGATAGTTCTTGAAATCCTTGCACTAAGGAGACAATTTCTCTATCAAACCCACCGTCTCAAATGATTCACTAAGAATCATTCCTTCGGCAGTAATCTCATGGAGGATTAACTCATACTCTTGGACTTGACTAATCACGATTTTTGAGTCCACTATTTTGAAATCCAAAAATTGACCAACCACAAATTTTCTCATGCCGGTATCCTCGGTTCTGTATTTTTTCTCTAATGACTCCCACATCTCTCTCGTTGTCTTGATCAAGCTATACATGTTGTATAATATGTTGTCAAATCCGTTGAGGATATAATTCTTGCATAGAAAGTTAGAATGTTTCCATGCTTCCACCGAGGCTATAGCCGTAGGATCGGTCTCTCCCTATTTGGGAACCGGGACCTTCTCCCGTAAGAACCGGACAAACATGTATATTCAAACATATATATACATACAAACACAATATATATATATTCCAACAAACAGTAAGCATATATATAAATAAATATTGTTGGCAGCAGGATCAATAAAATGATGTACACAGTACCTATATATAACAAAAATAATAATATATAGCAGTCTTATATATTTCACAAACGTAACAATGGATATATCAATATATATGTTCACACTGATATATATATATATATATATATATATATATATATATATTTCAAAACAGTAGCAATATATATTTTAACTATATATATATTCTACTTATATATATTATAATAAATTTAAAAATATGTATTCTAATACATTATATATATATATGCAGAAAATCGTACACCATATATATATATATTACTAACAGTAAGTATAAATATATATATATTATATATAATAACTAATTATATATATATATCACAATATATATCTATATATATCATACAATAATGAAACATAGTAAATAATTTCATTTCGCAACATATATATTCACAATATTTATAATAACGGCGTCTCTTTATTTCTCAATTACCGAAACTAAGACCTCTCTCACAAAACACTTGCATGAAGGCGACGGATTCTATTATGACCGAATCAATACAAAGCTAAAAAAATTTCTTTTAGCCATTCCCAACTTATTGGTCGGCCACAGAGTTTACAAATAAAGAAGTTTTCATGCATCTTATTCATTTTAATAGATACCAACATAACATGTGCGAGGATTATTCAAGTTCACTGTATTTACAAAAGCATAGTTTTACCTGAGTCTTATTCTTTTTTTTTTTTTTCAAGACAATGACCGTGAGCCATGTTTGTTTATAATCAATTTCTTGCCTATGACCGTGAGTCATTTGTCTTGGTTCCTGGCACTAAAAATTATTTGGGTTGTAGATTAAAGTAGCAACCCATTATTTCAAAAATAGTTCAGTTTGCTAAAATGGAAAAGATCCCAGCTACACAAGGAACAACTAGTTTCAACATTGGTATATATATATATATATATATATATATATATAGAGAGAGAGAGAGAACAAAAGACAAGAAGAAAAAGCCAATATTGATATGCAATGTAGTTTTTCGAAATAGAAAGAGGTTTTGTTTTTACTAAAACAAGATGGAATTTTCTCAGACAAACATGTAAATAGATTTTCATTATCACAATGACGAAATAGGGGTTTGATGTTTTCTTCTTTGCTTTTGCTAATTCAAACAAGTTAGTGATGAAAAAAAAAAATCAAATGAGAATAACAATACATACAATAAATCACCCAAACAGCAATCTCACAATATAAAATACAGTTAAAGACATAAAAAGCATGACTTTCCACCCAAAGAGAAACCCACGAAATTTATGAATAAATTATTGAAAAAATCTTAATTCATACAATGTAGTACTGAAATTGTGTTACCTGAATGAGAATAAAAGGTTTGGTTCACATCAAGCTTTGAATCAGTAAGCAAAGAAAAGGAATCGATAAGCAAAATTTAGTGAAAGAGAAGCAAACAGAGATAGAGATACAGTGAAAGAGAAAAAGGGAAAAGAGATGAAGTGATAAAAAAATCGGTTAAAAAAAATCTCCTAAGAAAAAGTGAAAAAAAAAAGTGTTTTAATCTGAGCCACAAATTTAGTTTTGATCTAATGGTCAGAAAATAGTGTAAAACTTATAAATTTTACATTAGTGTAAGTGGATCCCTCCCTTATTTATATATATATATATATATATATATATTTCAGTAAGAACTGTCAAGTCACTGCAATGTAGAAAGGTCCTTAACAATTAAATCTACAAACTATCGTATTACAAATATCAACCTTTTGTATGAACACTACAATCATATCCTATACGCACGCAATATATAATGCATCAGTACAAATAAAATCTTCAAGCGTTTTGATAATGATGATACGCATTTCACTGGACATTAAACAGTAATGAAACAAAATAAATGCGAAAAGATAATCGTCTTAAAATTGTTGAATTTAGTGTATTCATTACTGCATATATACGAATATATAAAGAACAAATTTGAATTGGCAGAACAGTATATATTAAATATTCAAATATACGAATAGATATATACTTACAGTTTCGGTAGAACCAAAAAATAAAATATGAGTCAAGGTTAAACTTCTGACTTTAATACGATTATTGCATGTCTTTATGGTGCTTACAATCTATTGCAATTCGTCTCCCATGCCTCCTTGATAACATTGCAGTCGAGAGCACACTCGAAACAACACAGCGAACCAGAAAAGATAGTGTGCGTCTCTCTCATAAGACAGTATGAAAACCGAGAGTAGAAGAGAAAATTAAGTATTTTTGACAGGCACTGCTCTTAGATATTTATAGAAAATCTGAAAACTATTCGGACAGACACAATTGTTGAAAAACAAACAGAACCTTCTGGTTTGGTCAGACACATCCTTTAGGATAAAATTCGTCCGAACAGACATATAATGATCAGACTTCTTCCTCTTCAAGTGGGTACCTTTGAGATTAATTTCTCATTCAAATGTAATATCAATTGTGTACATAAATTATATACCGCGTATCTAATTACGATAATCTACATATTGATATACGTATTTCGTATTTATACATTTAAATTAATCATTGATATCCAATATTTTTTATGATGAAGTGTCGGACACATTCTGTGTCCTATCCTACTAATGAAATGTAGGGTACGAGTACGACAATCATTATTGAAGAATTCATGTGACAGAGTTGAGCACAACATAATGAACAAATCCTCCAAGAATGAAACCATGTGAAAAGTAAATGGTTGATTGTTCCCAAATAAAACTTGAAAAAAAAGGGCAGACAGCTTAATTGTACGCAACAAATTCCTCATTGCAAGCTCCACCTTAACCGCAACTCGACCATCGAGAACCTGCCAACAGAAAAATCATTCCTATCAAGAAACATTTCATTAAGAGTAGACCAGAAATCATTAAACTGACAGATTTCTCAAGAGAAAACATTCTTTCGAAGATCAATCTGCCATATCCATTTCTCATTAGACCAGTAGCCAAATTCTTTAACAAAACCAGATTTGTTGACTGCTAAAGCGTAAATTCTTGGAAATTTGAACATTAGGGCAGTGTTTTCAATCCATTCATCAGACCAAAATTTGATCCTGGCGCCATCTCCTAATATAAAACCAATGCCTGCAGATAAAGGAGCAAAATAAATGTTTGAGGGAAAAGAGGCTTATATCTCCACAAATTAGAAGGCTCATTTCCAAAACGTCATAGCTACTTGATTAACAAAGCCCTGTTTTTAAGTTCCAGATAATGTAATCCAAGTCCGCCCAGATCTTTGCTTCTAGTAAAGGAAGACCAGTTCACAAAGTGGATTTTGTTTGTCCGGGAATTGCCACGCTCCAACTCTTCTTTTTTCTTGAAATATCCGTGTCCGACATCGTGTCTGACGCAATATCCGAACATAAGTATGGGAATATGATCCATATGATCCTCCAAGCACCCTCCAAATACATAAAAAATTAAAAAAAAAAAAATTGAATGTCGGACACTCACACCCGAATCCGAGTAACATAGGTTACCACTCTAAAAGAAACGTCTTCGAATTTTTTTTCCTTTTTTTGAGCTAATTACGGACTCTGACAGGTAGCTGAAACAATGACATGAAATAGAGGGAGGCTTGCGATAACTGAGTTAATAAGAGTGAGACGACCCCCTGAAGATAAATACTGATTGTTCCGATACTCTGGCTTAGACCGATATTTTTCAATGATTGGTCGCCATGTTGCCAAACTAGATCAATTTGCAGCCAAAGGCAAACCCAAGTACTTAACTGGTAAAGATTCCCCCTTACAATGGACTAATTCTGCCCATGAGCTAAATAAATCCGACTCAATACCCACACTAATTAAACTGCTCTTAGAAAATTTATTTTGAAACCGGAGGCAACTTGAAAGCATCTCAAAACTCTTTTGATGTTAAGTAGATGACTGACATTAGGTTTGGAGAAGAATATAATGCCATCAGCAAATTGAAGATGAGTGAATTCCATACCATTATTCCCAACAGAAACACCTTCAAAAGGGGCGAGCGTAGCTGCTTTGCCTAAAACCTTCAGCAATAATATTATAAAGAAGGGGTGAGAGTGAACCTATGTTGTTCCGAGTTCCGCCTCTTCATTTTTCTTAAAGTACCTATGTCTGACATTCGTGTTCGACGCATATCCGGACATGAGTATGAGGATATAATCCTTCAAGGACCCTCCAAATACATAAAAATCTTAGAAAAAATTGAACATACCCATGTCGAACACATACCCGTGTCCGATACTCACACCCGAATCCGAGTAACATAAGAGTGAACAACCTTGTCGAAGACCCTTTTTCATGGGAAACAGCCTAGTAGGGGAACCATTCACTAAAATATATAGGGAGGCAGTAGAGACACAATGCTTTATCCATTTCCTCCAAAAATTTCCAAAACCCATTTTGCTCGTGATCATATCCAGAAAACCCCAATCTATGCTGTCAAAAGCTTTCTCAAAGTCCACTTTAAGAATTAATCTGCCTTCTTCATTATTCTTCAAAATATCCACTAGTTCATTGGCTACCAGCGAACAGCTAGGAAGCACGGACATGGACCCATAATACGGGTACGACATGACACGGACAAAGTGACACGGGAATTTTTAAAAAATTAGGACATGGTTACGACAGGACGCGGCAATAAAAATATTTTTTATATAATAATGTACAATAAAAATGTAAAATTGATATTTTTTTCTGTATAAAAGATGTCGCAGTCTAAGGATTATAGATGTTGAGATTTGAACTTTAAAAAAATCCATTAGAATCAAATTGCTCATTGTTGATTTCATATTTGGGAGAAAAATGCAAAAATAAAAACCTTTATCGCGTGTCTGGACGTATCCAGTCGTATCTTGACCATGTTTTGACCGTGTACGATTTTATTTTTATTAGAGGTGGCAAAATGAACCCGAACCCGAAAACCCTCCCAGGAAAACCCGAACCCGCCCAAACACGATTTGACCAAAAAGTCAAAAACCCGAACCCGAAAAAACCCGAACCCGAATGGGCCCGAACCCAAATGGATCCGAACCCGAATGGGCCCGAACCCGAATGAGCCCGAACCCGAATGGACCCGAACCCGAGATCGGCCCGAACCCGAATTTAATACTAAAAATAAAAATAATCAAATTGCAATTAATTAATTTTTTTTTAAAGCAATAACTTTAATTATTAATTTTATTCTAATTTTTTTAAATAATTTAATTAAAATTTAAAATTTAATATATTATATTATATATATATATATATGATGATGAAATAATAATTTTATCAAAAAGTAAATTATATTTTGTACTTATAAGTTATAACTTTAACTTCTCATATCATGATGAATTTACAATCTAAATATTTTAAATTCTTGAAAATTTTAGAGATGTGAAAAAAAAAAATTGACAATAATTCAATTATTCTTTAAGGGTAAAAAAATTTGACAATAATTCAATTATTTTGGCCTTTTGGGTTATACTTATACGGTTAGGTTAGAGTGGGTTTAATTGGATTATGGCTTTCATGGGATTTTATTTTAGCGGGTGGGTTTAATGGGGTTTTGGGTTTTATGGCCTTTTGGTTTTGGGTATATTTATTATATATTAATAAATAATCATATTAATTATATATTTATTACGTATAATTTAAATATAAATTATATTTTTTTAGTACTACTTTATAATTTATACTTTATACTGATGAAAAAAATATAAGTACTCGATAGATATATATATATATATATATATCTTGACTATAAGCATAAAATTTTTGCATTTTATAAGTATATAAACGAATAGATGAAGGCCAAAATTTATTTTTAAAAGTTTTTTATTTTATAGTGAATATAAATTATAATGTATTTATATTTTGAAATCCGAGTTCATCAAATCAATTATTTTAAATATAATATGATTAATTTATAATATATCATATTTTTTATAATAAATTATTTCAAAATTTGATTTTGTATAACAAATTAATTTCTTATTCTTTTGGTGCTAACAAATATTAATTTTAAAAAATAAATATAATTAAAAATATCATATAATAGCAAAAGTATAAAAATAATAATAAATTAATAATTTATTTTTAGATATAAATATTTAAATTACGTAAAAATGATTACATCTAATATAAAATAAAATAATGTAAAACATACCTGAACCCAGACCGAACCCGAACCCAGACCGAACCCGAACCCGAATGGGCCCGAACCCGAATGGGCCCGAACCCGAATGAGCCCGAACCCGAATGGACCCAAACCCGAATGAACCCGACCCGAACCCGCCCAAACCTGCCACCTCTAACTCTCATCATAGTCCTACAATCAAGCCCCTATAATTACTCAGCATTGATTCGAGATCATCAATCTTCCATCACAGTCCTACAATCAAGCTACTCTGATTTCTCTACTATAACATATAGTCCTTATGATATTGTATAAATAGTTAGCACTAAATCAATGTAAAGTAAGGCATTCTTTATAACAGTTCTATTACTTTTATACCAAGAAGATGATTCGGGAATTGGGAAAGAGAAGAACCAACTGGCTGAGAATAGAAGTGTTCATTATTCGGTTTTAACCGAATTAACCGACCGAAATCTAATTCGGTTCAGTTAATCAAAAAAATTTGGTTCAGTGATCAGTTAAGGATTTTGATAAATTTCGGTTAATTAGGTTCGGTTAAGCGAAATTAACCGAATTAACCATATTAACCAAAATACTTTATGCTTTCTTAGTTGTTTTAGTATGTTTGATATTTGAATTTTATTATAGCTTTATTATGCTTTGTTTTTGGATTATGGTTGGTTAGATATATTATTATGGATGGAGTACAATTAGCTTTGACATTTTGATTGGATATAAAATCATGTATTAAAAATAAGCTGTAAAATAAATTAGGTATTTATTTTGGTTAATCGAAAACAGACTGAATTAACCGAAATAATTTTGGTTCGGTTAATTCACCTCTTATACTATTTGGTTTGGTTAACTATTAATGAAAAAAAATTCGATTAATCATATTTCGATTCGGTTATTAACTGAACCGACTGATTGAACACCCCTAGCTGAGAAGGTGAAGAAGTTGGGAAAGAATTGGGAGGGTTAAAAATCAAAGTAAGAGGCCCAAAACCTAGGAAATGAGCATAAGAATTAAGAGTGAGAAGAACATGTAGGCTGTGAAGGTTGGATGGGCTGGGTGGGCGAAAGGAGTGAGGGACAAAATGATGGGTAGGAGGCAAAATGAGAAAATAAAGGAGAGTGTGAGGGATTGGAAGTTAGAGTGTAAATGAGACACATGTTCGCAAGTTATTTGAGTTTGGCATGAAAAATTTGAATACTCAATTATTGTTGAGTCGAGGTCGAGCAGTTCAAGTTATCGAGAAATGCCTAGCTCGAGTAGTTTGCAAGTCTAATCGAGGTTTTTTATTTTTAATTAGTATTGAAAAAAAAAATCTCAATTCGAATTTGAGCTCGAGCACAAATAATTGAATTTGAAATCAAGTATGGAAATCAAGCTCGTTTTTTACTAGATAAACAAGCCTAATCGAGCGAGCTCGAGTAGTTCGATTTTATCTCGAATCTAGCTCAAGTTTTAAAAATGAAACTCAATAAAGTTCGAGCTGAGTTTCGAGCAACGAGTTTCAAGTCAAGCTCAAGTTTCTTACTCAATTCAGATCAACAAAAGAACACTTATGTCTAGAGAAATTGGTGCAATAGGTTTTAGAGGCCTTTGGCTTTGGCCCATGATAGCAAGCTTTTTTCGACAATTTTAGTTTTTGAATTATATGAGGTAAGTCATTGCAGCTTAATTTTTTATTGGGATAATATGAAAAACATGCAGTGTAAAAATAATAACTTGTAGATGGTATAATAAGCTAAAGTTACTTTTAAAAAGGAAATGTAAAAGTTTAAAATTATTAAATAGGAAATTGAAATTACATTTGTAACCTTAGCTTTTCCCTAGTAAAAAGAGAAGAGAATGTCGACCCCAACACTTAAACACCAATTGTTCTTCTCTTCTTTATTTTGGAAGCCTTTATCCACCCAGCATTTTTAACCTAATTTTATTTTGTTGAAAATCATTCACCCAATTGATAACTTACAGTATTAGGGATTTAGGGATTGAAAACCCATTTAAATTTTGTTTAATTTGTGGGTTTATTCGAATTCAACAACACCTCCAAAGGAGTAGGTAGGTACTGCCATGTTCTCAGGTTTATATAGCTTTAGATGATTTCAATACTATGTTTGTTTGCCCTGTTTTCCTTGGAGGCTTTTTTTTCCCCCTTTTAGAATGGTAATTGGTTTTTGATCAAATTATCTAGAATTTCTTTTGGATACTTAATTGGTCATTATTTGATTGTTGTAATTATTTGAGCAAGTTTCATTGTAGTTTTTACTTCGTTGTGAATATATATTATGTAGTCTAGCTTGTTTGAGATAAACAATATAAGTTTAAAATCGTTGTGTATAAGAATGGGTAGAATTGTTTAAAATCCCATAAGAAGGAAGAAGAAGAAGATTGGGGTTACATGTTCTCCTTCTTAAAATGACAAATGAAGCAAAAATATAATGATTCCCATAAAACGATTTTAAAGGATTTCAAATCCAGAAGAAAATTGTTGGGGTTATTGTTAATTTGTTATTATTCTTGGTTAGTATTTGGAAGAAAAATATCCTCAAAGAACTCTCTTACCAGCTGATCCCCAGTGAAAAGCTCTGAATCTTCAGGTAAGTTTCTTGGTAATTGGCTTCTATTTTATTTGGAAGCCTGTATTGAGATTTTGGTGACTTTCTGGTGCTAGTTCACTGACTAGTTTATCATCCACAACTTGCCAGCATTATCAGCTCTAGCATACAGCCTCTTCATATGCTGTCAGTTCTGGTATATTCTGTTATATATAGATTCATTGGTGCTCATGTATTTATACTTTAATCCAACCTTTTACCCTCAATTTTTCTTAGAAATATCTTGAGGAAAAGGTTGGCCCACAAAAGCGACTTCTATTTGCTCAAACTAATATAGGAAAAGGTTGAATTTGTTTGGTTCTCAATGAATTCATGATTTATAAAACCTGTTCCATTTGTGAGCCTAGAAGGGATATACATTTTTGTCATGAAGTTTTCCTGGAAAAGCGAGAATCTTGTTATACCAAGCCTTGCCAATCCAGTTGAAAAAACCCAGATTGATACTTAGAGAAATTTCTAACAATGATCATCAGTCTTCAAAAGATTTGTACATCACACATTGTGGGGTTAATATTTTTGTTCAGAAGTTTTCAAAATGCGAAAACAAATAAAAAGATTTTTTTGAAATACCCATTTTGATGTTGGCATGAGACAAGGATTTTTCTAACTCAAAGGTGTAGAACTGCCAGGATAGGTCTTGACTTCCAGATATGAGAAGAAGAAATAGAACCCGGTTCAGATCTCTGTTGATGAAAGTTTGAAAAACTGTTGGGGCAAAGAGAATAGCCAAAATGAATTGAAGATATACTCTGATTTGAAGAGGAAAAATGAATTTGAAAGGCTAAGCCAAAGTCTAGAAAAACAGCCGGGGGCACTTGCATCACTCATGAGCACTCATCTCTTTATCGAGCTTTTGCATCTGCACAGTGTCGGCAAGCATTTGCATCATTCATGGGTATTTGCATTGGCATTATTCCATAAGCATCTGTATTTTACCTTTACATTTACATTCTTCATGGAATTCGTATTTGTGTCATCTCAAGCAATTGCATCATTTCTAGAATCATTGCATTTTCATTACTGTGTGGTAATTGTAGTTACACCATTCATAAACCAGTTACATGAACACAATTAGTAGGGGCATTTGCATCATGAAACATGGGCATCAATCCAAGTCATTTACATTTGCATTAAAGACATTTGCACCAGTTTAAGTCATTTCGTGTCTTATTCAACACCTGCATCTGCATCAAAAAGCATTCGCATCTTCTCAAAATCGTTAGGGTAATTTTCAACAATTCTTCAAAGAACATTTTTAAGACCTCCGGGCATAATTTTTCAAATCACAGGTAAGACCTCCGGGCAATATCTTTAAGACCTCCGGGCAACATCTTTAAGACCTCCGGGCATAACTTTTTTCAGGGGTAAGGCCTCCGGGTACTATTCTTAAGACCTCCGGGCATCATTTTTAAAGTCGCATACAGCGCATTTTTTCCAAATTATGGGTAAGGCCTCCGGGCACCATTCTTAAGACCTCCGGGCATCATTTTTAAAGTCGCATACAGCGCATTTCTTCCAAATCACGGGTAAGGCCTCCGGGCACCATTCTTAAGACCTCCGGGCATCATTTTTAAAGTCGCATACAGCGCATTTCTTCCAAATTATGGGTAAGGCCTCCGGGCACCATTCTTAAGACCTCCGGGCATCATTTTTAAAGTCGCATACAGCGCATTTCTTCCAAATCACGGGTAAGGCCTCCGGGCACCATTCTTAAGACCTCCGGGCATCATTTTTAAAGTCGCGTACAGCGCATTTCTTCCAAATTATGGGCAAGGCCTCCGGGCACCATTCTTAAGACCTCCGGGCATCATTTTTAAAGTCGCATACAGTGCATTTCTTCCAAATTATGGGTAAGGCCTCCGGGCACCATTCTTAAGACCTCCGGGCATCATTTTTAAAGTCGCATACAGCGCATTTCTTCCAAATCACGGGTAAGGCCTCCGGGCACCATTCTTAAAACCTCCGGGCATCATTTTTAAAGTCGCATACAGCGCATTTTTTTCAAATCACAGGTAAGACCTCCGGGCACCAATTTTTAAGACCTCCGGGCACCATTTTAAGACCTCCGGGCATAATTTTTCAAATCACAGGTAAGACCTCCGGGCAACATCTTTAAGACCTCCGGGCATAACTCTTTTTTTTCAGGGGTAAGGCCTATGGGCACCATTTTTAAGACCTCCGGGCATAATTTTTCAAATCACAGGTAAGACCTCCGGGCAACATCTTTAAGACCTCCGGGCATAACTTTTTTCAGGGGTAAGACCTCCGGGCACCAATTTTTAAGACCTCCGGGCACCAATTTTTAAGACCTCCGGGCACCATTTTAAGACCTTCGGGCACCAATTTTAAAGCCCTTCGAGCATAAATTTTTCTTTTGAAAATCGAATTTATTCCCTTAGGACGAATCGAGAGCCTTGTTTAGGCAGGGAATTCAATTTAAGGACAAAACCTTCAATTTATTGTTTTAAAAAAATAAAAAAAATGAAAAAGAGAAAATAGAAAAGAAAAAAAAAGAAAAAAAAAAAGAAAAAAGAAGAAAAAAATGAAAAATAGAAAAATAGAAAATGAAAAAAATGAAAATGAAAAAGAAACCCCTTTTCCTTTCCTTCACATGTGATGTCACTGACCGTACAAAATTAGTGTCGGTTTATCTTAGCCTGATTCCTGATTCTCAGCAATAGCCAAAGAGGGGCAGCTGTAGACACCTAATTTTGTCCGGACCACTAAACAGGTATGTTTTCTTCCCATATTGATGTTCCCAAGTGTAAAAAGACTGTTTTCATCCTGCAGGTGGTACTCCGAGACTTAGTTTAAGAGGGCGAGCACAAAAAGTCAAACTTGAAAAAAAGTCAACCCCAAAAAAAAGTCAACCCCAAAAAAGTCAACCCCAGAAAGTCAACTACTGAAAAAGTCAACCCACTTTCAAAATCAAGATTTTAAGTTCAATTGAAAAATGGAAAAAGAATTTTGATAATCCGAGGTCTACATTGAAAGATATGGAGTTCGAAAGTTGGGATTTGGAGATTCAGTAGAAAAGAAACCCTAATCCGAGAAATTTGGGGAAAAGTGCTTAAACGATCAAACTGGTCAGAATTGAAGGTTCCAAATGAAAGATAAGCACTGACTACGGGTAATGGAGAAGTCACTTGCAAGAAAAACCGAAAGAAAAGTCAATCCGGGAGAAAACCGAGAATTAGGGTTTTTAGTGGATTTCGGTGAAATCGGGAAGAATCACAGAAATGGCCCGACTTGTTAAGACCAAAGCCCCCAATGGATGAAGAATGGTTAAAAAGGATGGCCCAAGGCTCAGATTGAAGAAAATCTGAAAATCGGATTTGTTTTGAGCAAAACCGGGTTTCGGAAGTAAAAGGGCAAAATTGGAAAAATTTGGGAAAAATAGCAAATGGACTCCGAAAATTATGGAAAATTTGTCAATCTCATTCTTAAATCATTTGAAGGAGATTGGCGAAAGAAAATCTTGATTCCGAGTTCGTTTGCAAAATGGCCAAATCCCGGGCTTCTTATGCAGTAATTCAAAAAGGAAAATCCCGAAAAAATAGCAAATGGACTCCAAAAATTCTGAAATTTGGAAAATCTCATTTTTAAATTATTTGGAAGAGATTGGCGAAAGAAAATCTTGATTCCGAGTTCGTTTGCAAAATGGCCAAATCCCGGGCCTCCTATGCAGTAATTCAAGCCGATAAATCCCGAAAAAATACCAAATGAGCTCCAAAAATTATGAAAACTTCCAGATCACACTTTTTAATTATTTTGAAGAGATTGGTGAAGAAAAATCTTGATTTGGAGCTCGTTTAAAAAATGGTAAAATGTAGGGGCATAAAAGGGCATTTTTGGGAAGAAAAAATCCAAATAAATAGCAAACGGACTCGGATAATTTTGAAAACTTCCAGAACTCAATATTTTATTATTTTGGAAGTATTAAAAAAAGAAAAATTGAATTTGGAGTCCGTTTGATATTTACTTGCATCCGGGGGGCAAAATGGTCATTTCACCCAAGCAACCGAAAAGGGCTTTTTTGGCCCTTCAAAAAAATCAGAGTTGGGCTGGAAAAGAGAAGTGCTGGCATGCCCAAGCCCAAAGAAAGGAGGAAGCTTCTAATTTTTTTTTTAATTAAGTGGTTAAAAATCAAGAGTTAGTTAACCATTCTCTTTGATCAAGCCATGGTGATTAAACCACATAGGTTAAGAAAGATGTCAACATTATTTTTGCATAGCTGTAATTTGAGAGGGCTGAGATGCTAATCTAAAGGTGGTAATTT
Source organism: Fremontodendron californicum (assembly GCA_030761205.1). Classification (NCBI taxonomy): domain Eukaryota; kingdom Viridiplantae; phylum Streptophyta; class Magnoliopsida; order Malvales; family Malvaceae; genus Fremontodendron; species Fremontodendron californicum. The sequence continues at coordinate 2,188,355 of JAULJL010000045.1, read as the reverse complement.
CATGACTTTTCATCTTGAATTATTGGCCATTTGATGGAAATTAGGTTACACAAAAATGACAACATCTTGGAGGCTATATAACCATGCATTAAGGCTAGCCCTAAGGGGGGGAGGCAGATTTTGGTTTCTTCTTTTCCATTTTGGCTGATTTCTCTTAGTTTTTCTTAGTTTTTATCTTCTTGGTTGAGAGCAAAAAAAGAAAAGTTTAGAAATAAAGGAAAGTTTGAAGAGAAAAGCTTGAAATATTAGCTTCTTGAGGTTGCTCTTGAGCACCAACTCTTGCACTTTCATTTTCTATTCTTGTTTTTTGCTATTTTAATCTCTACTTGGTGAGTTTTCATTTTAAAATAATGTTTCTTGTTCTTCCTTCATTTCCTTTCTTAAGTATATTTTTTTTACATTTTGTTTTTACAATAAACTCACCATGGCCAAATGGCCTACATTATTTATTTTAAGTTGTTGTTTCAATTCATTTTACCATATTGTTTATGCTATTTTCTTTGTTTTTGATGTTTTAAGTGTTATGTTATTTCATGTTCTTAAGTTATATTTAATTTGGTTGCTTTGTTTGTTGCCATTTATGTCTTAGATATCATGTTTTTGCATTTTTAATTTTCTGTTTTCATGTTGTTTAAATTTGAGCATGTTTTAGAGTTAGCATATTAAGTGTTTGTGAAAATGCTTGTGTGATTCTTTGCATGATTCTTGTTTTATATCTTAGTGAGCATGTTTTAGATTTGGTATATTAGGTGTTTGTGAAAATGCTTGTGTGGTTTTTGTGTTATGACTTAGTTTTTCATGCTAGCATACCAAGTGTTTGTGAAAATGCCATGCTTGTTGGAGCTTGGGGCCATTTGGCTACTCCATGTGTTTTGCATTGTGTGTTGTATTTTTTGTCATGCTAGTTGTTAGGTTTTTGCATTTGCATGATATTTGGTTGGATTTTTGAATTAAGCATGCCTTGTGTTTGTGAAAATGCCATGCATGTCTTAGGTCTAGGTTACATTAAATGCCATGCAAGTTCATGTTAGGTCTAGGCCATATTATTTATGTCATGCATTTTCCTTACATTTAGGTTTAGATCCATGCATTTCATGCATTATGTTTGCTGCATTGTTTCATGCATTTCATGTTCATGCCACTTGAATAATGACTTGAGCCAATTAATGGTTCAAAGTCATGCTCTCTTGAGCACACTTGTGGAAAATTAAGTTTGTCAAATTGATTATTCTACCTTTGTGATTTTTTTTACTTAGCCAATTTTTATCTAACTTTCAAAAAGTCCTAGCTACTGCTTTTAAGTCATTTTATGAGTTTCAAATATTTTTATTTTTATTTGATTTTATCAAAGACAAAAAAAATGTGTTGGCAAAGCAGTTTTTTTTTCCACCCAAAACTCGTACATCTCCGATTTTTCTGGGAATTCATCTTTGATCAGAAAATTAAGCCAATGTTTTCTCATGTAGTTTTATATGTCCTGAGTCTCCAGTATTTTTTTTAGAATTTTTGGAATTTTTAAAAATAGGGTAAAAAATCGTGGATTAAAACTGGACAGTGGAGTCAGGATTGAATTTAAAGAAAAACAAAGCAGTTTTTTCTCCTCCAAAAACTCGTACATCTCTGATTTTTCTGGGAATTCATCTTTGATCAAACAATTAAGCCGATTTTTTCTCGTGTAGTTTTAAATGTCGTGAGTCTCCAGTATTTTTTTTAGAATTTTTGGAATTTTTAAAAATAGGGTAAAAAATCGTGGAATAAAACTGGACAGTGGAGTCAGAATTGAATTTAAAGAAAAACAAAGCAGTTTTTTCTCCTCCAAAAACTCGTACATCTCTGATTTTTCTGGGAATTCATCTTTGATTCGAAAATTAAGCCGATTTTTTTTCGTGTAGTTTTACATGTTCTGAGTTTCCAGTATTTTTTTTAGAATTTTTGGAATTTTTAAAAATAGGATAAAAATTCGTGGATTAAAACTGGACAGTGGAGTCAGAATTGAATTTCAAAAAAAAACAATTTTCTGTTTTGGTTAATTTACTTAGAGTGGGCTGATTAGAAGGGTTAGCTACTGACTTAGGGTAATTTCTAAGCCTTTTCAAACTCTAAAAATGGTTTTTCAAGTCCCGGGTTAAGGGTAGTCAAGTCCGGATTTTTTAAACTTAGGAAATTAGAGCCATTTTAAAGAAATTAGCCCAGTTTTTATTTTTAATTCAAGCTTTTCAAAATTGTTTTCAAACAATCACAAAGTATTTTGGTTTTAGAATATTTAATTTGACATATTTTCCTAAGGTAGCCGGATATCTTTTTAGATATACGGATTTCCTTAATTAAAGGAAAAAAATACATTTCATGCATTGCATTTTTATATTCATGCATTTTATATAATATGTGATTCTTGCTATAATAATTTCTATGATATTGTTGTTATTTTGATTTATATTTTTTGATGTTACATGGTTTATTATATGGTTTCGAATATTTCATGATATCCTATGCTTTTATTTAGTTATCTTTATTTAGCATATACGTATTCATTTATTTTAAATGTTTTCAAAAGATAATGGTTTTCAATAAAAATAAAGATATTCCCGAGTTAAAATAATTCATGAGTTCTCTACCGGGATTGCTGGAGGGAATATCATCAATTATCATTAATAAAGGAATATCTTTCTTTCAAAAAAGAGAATGATTCGGAAAGTTTTCCAAAACTAATAAAAATTTCTATATTTTGCCACGTTTGTTGGGGAATATAGGAAAATTTTGAATTTATAAATTCTGGATCATTTTCAATAAAAAAAATGAAATTATTTTTCTTTAAATTGGGAATTAACTTGAAATACTAAATTTAAAACCAACTTTTTACCGAGACTTGAGATAACACACGATTAATAAGGTACCGATTTATACGGGCGTTGTGGGGGTGCTAATCCTTCCCCACACGTAACCGACTCCCGAACCCGCTTCTTTGATTTCTCTGGTTTAAAACGCAGACTTGAAATTGGTTTTTAAAATGTTTTAATTAATTTTTAAAATATTTTATAAAACCGGTTTTAATAGGTGGTCGATCACACCTAGCTAAAAAAGATTGGTGGCGACTCCATGTCTTTTTTAAGGTCATTTTCAAAACCTTCATTTTTCTAGAGGAATTAAGTCGACTTTTCCTCGATTTTTTTTTAATGTCACGCCTAACGAATAATAAAGTCTTGCGATGAGACTCGTCGTCGTTATTTTTTTTAGGTTGCGACAGCTTGGCGACTCCACTGGAGACATATTAGAGAGTCAGGCCTAGAATTAGTCGTGTATTATCAAAGTCTCGGTTTTTGTTGGTTTAATTGGTATTTGATTTTAATTCCCACATTTTTTTAATAAGGAGAATTTTGAAAATAATAAATTGTTTTTAAATATGTTCATACTCATGTGCATGGATTTTATTTTTGTTCTCTAGTTATTTAAGGTTGTATATTATAATTGCTTGTTGGTTAATGCGTTACACTATTCTTGAATGTTTTAATTGCTAGGGCATTTAGAATAAGGTTTGTAGAATAGGTGGTGAAAGGTTTATTATTCCTCCGCACACACTGTATTTGCATTTGCATAACATGAATCCTCTACCCGGGTTCCGTCCTTTTAAGTGGGAGTAAAGTAACTACGCCTTCGTGATGATCCTCCGTATGGGCTAGTGAAACACTTTCGGAGTATAAAGTACCTAATGCCTTCGTGATAATCCTCCGTACGGGCATAGGAAAATATACTCTAACGAATTGAACCCGCTTTTATCGGGGTGCCTTACTAGCCTTCACCGGCGACAGTGAGGAACAATTCGGGGCCTTAGAACCGATTCACCCTCATATAGTGAACCTAGGCAAAGCCATGCCGAATTTCCGTTAGACATACCGAAAATAGGAACACATGGAGGGACATTTCTAAACTTTTTGTTACCTATTTTACACTCCGAATAAGTGTGGTAGATCGGGCAACGATGTACGTACATCGCCCGTAATAAATGTGATACTCCGCCTCGATGGCATCGTGATGCCTAAATAAGCAGATATTGCTGGGGCAGATATTCATTAGCTTTTTTTTTTAAAAAAAAAAAAAATCTTTTTTCAAGCATTTTTGCATGTTGCACATTTCATGCATGTGTGAATAGAGCATGTACATTTTTGGTTGTGTTATTGATCTCATTCTTTGCAGTAAACAGTTGGTAATTTCATTTGATGATTTCATAAAACCGGTAGTGTCACATGAACATTTGCATATTGTACCATAGTAGGATCCACCCTGAAAGTCTTTTGAAAATAATGTGATTGGTTTCTCAGAAAAAAAAAAAACACAGAAAAAAAAAAACATGTTAAAAAAAAATCATCATAAATTTAGAGACAAATCTTGCATAATGAGATTGTTGAATAATCAAGATTTAGGTCCCACCAATTTCGTGTAATCATTGATTTCTTTGTGTATACCTTTGTGGTAATTCATTTAGTCTTAGCATGTATCATTTTGACATCATAGCATGCATGTTCATTCATTGTAGAATACATGCATAGTCATTATCTGTATATACCTGGCATTAGATTGCATCCATAGCATACATAGTCATCATACATATTCTCTGTATATGTTCATGCATTAATTATCAGTATATTCATGCACATAGGAATAGAGCATGTACATTCATAATTGTATTCTTAATCTCATGACATTTTCATTTGCATGAAAGGGATTCGAGATATGAGGAATGAATCAGAGGAACGATTTGTTGCTTTGGAACGCAATCAAGAGGAATATGGACATGAAATCCGAGAGGTAAAGGAACAACTTGCCAAATTGCTGAAAATGGTTGAGGATATGGGTAACAGTAAAAAGGAACTTTCTCAGGGCTTCGCATCATCTTCGGATCAACCAAAACCATTAGGTCCAGAACATACAATCCTTGCTGGATCCTGCACTTGTCAATGCCACAAAGGTTGCAATCCTGATGAAATTGTGGACAAAATCATGAAAATAATTAAACCTGAAAGCTTGATACCAAAGACAGAAACCTCGAATCCAGTACCATACCTGCAAACTGTTCTAGGTCCAAACCAGTATCCCAACCCTACTATGGTCCAATCGTCCATTGGGATGACCACTACGGGATTCCAGAATCCCACACCATCACCAACAACTGCCAGTTCATACTATTTCCCTCATCAATCACCTTATCCAGTACCTGGGATAGGAACCTCGAGCTATGTACAACCTCCAAAGTCCTCGTGTCCAAATCCATACCCTCACCATGCTGTTCCGCCACATCTCCATGTAAACACTCCGGTTCGGACCTTAGTGCCACCACCAAGTGCCCCAACTCCTAGGCCATGTGTGACTAAGAAACGACCCCAGGATAAGACCCAAATGCCTTTTGATCCCATTCCAATCAGCTACCAAGAGCTCCTCCCTATACTGATCCAAAATCACATGGTTGCCTGTGTCCCATTGAAACCCCTGTTACCACCATATCCAATGTGGTATAATCCAAATGCAAGATGTGATTATCATTGTGGAATTGTTGGCCATAACGTTGAAGACTGTATGGCATTCAAAAAGAAAGTGCAAACTCTTATAAATGCCAAGTGGTTGGATCCCACGACACTGATTGATAGAGGACTGGGAAAGCGTCATTAGGATTGGGAGATTTACATCATTGAGGTGGAAAGACTTCGGTCTTATATGATGTAATAGGATTTCACTTTTTCAGTAGCCGGCTCTTATAGCCTTAGGATGTTAGGAAGAATAAAGTGCTTGTAAGGACAGTCTTAACCACTGTTCAAATTTTGTAAAACATGGTTTATACCATTGTGAATGTTGATGTGGGAATGAATTGATTATGTTTCAAATTTATGAGAGGTTGATGATTAAGTTCCTCCGATTCTTATTTCCTCCTTGATATCTCCCCCTTTGCATTTTGCATCCCATCAATTATTTGTCAGGTTGCATTCATGCATTCATAATCAGCATGATTTTTCTGTATATATCTATGCATTAATTTGCTTATTTTTTACATGCATCATGTTGGCATCAGGTTGCATTCATGGCATACACAGTCATCATGATATGCTCATGCATTAATTTTTCATATTGACATCTGGTTGCATTCATGACATACACGGCCAGCATGACTTTCTTTGTATATACTCTGTGTCAGTCATGTATTCTTCACATGCATCATAATTGACATTGTATGGCATTCATAGTGTATATGATCATTCATTGGGAAATACATTTGGAACATACATGGTCATTCATTGTATATATCCATGCATTAATTTATTATTCTTTAAATGCATCATGTTGGCATCATGTTGCATTTATAACATACATGGTCAACATGTTTCCACTGTATATGACCACACATAACTTTGTTTATCCTTCACATGCATCAAATTGCACTCATGACATTCATAGCTCATTCATCATGAAACACATTAATAAGATGAAATAGAAATTGGCTTAGCTTTGAAGAGTTTTCTTCGTCAGCTAAAAGCTATGACCCCAACAGCAAGTGCAAGTATCACATTGGGGCAATTGGGCATTCGACTAAAAAATGCAGACAACTGAAGGAAAAAAATATAAGGTCTTGTCCATGATGGCATTTTGATTCCAGAGCTTATCGAACATTGGAAATCTGTTTTACCATAAATTGATTTCCTCTTGAAGAATTTTGAGGATAAGAATTGTTATCTTTGAAAGCATGTCAATAGGAGCATTCTGATGCATATATTTCTACACTTTGATAATGAAAGCTCTTGTCTCATGATGACATCTACATGAAATAAATAAATTTTGAATTTAAATATTTTGTGTTCATTTTATTTTAGCAATAAATTTGAAATTGCAAAAAAAAAAAAAAAAAAAAATGAAACTTTGAGAAAATTTGTGGTACACAATAAATAAGTGGTTTTCACATGAAATAATGAACAATCTTGAGAATATTGATGATCAGTGTTACAAATGACCCAATACCTTCTCCCCTCTCTTTACTTTTTCCTAAGCCCAAATCTCTTAAACCAAGAACACTTGAAAGACCTAATGCTTCAAGGAATATGAATGATTTGACTTCATTAAACCATTGTCGTCATAGAATAAGCAAAGATGTAGATCCTAGTCTAGGCTATGAACAAAGGAATGAACTTTTTGAAATTTTTCGAATTCCTTGAAAATCAAACAAATGAGACATTCTTTCAAGAATCCAGATTTTGATAATTTGGTGTGTGTCAAGATTGTGCTAAAACCATTCATGACCTTTCCCAATGACCACAAAACACTAATTGCCCAGACATCACTTCATGATTGACACCCCGGGGCACAATGATTAAACTAGATTATCCCTTGTCCCAGAGAAAACCTGTTTTTGGGTCATATTTTCCTTGTCTCTTCAAAGAACTCAGATTGGAAACTCAGCCTTTTCAAAACAGACCTAGACTTGCAATGTTCCTCGTTGATACAAATTCGCATGGTTAATCAAATTGGGGCATCATATGTGGAAATGATGGATACATAGTGAAGAAGGATGGGCTAATGCATGAATCATTGGGGGCATGCGACGAAAAAAACAAAAAAAAAGAAAAAAAGAAAAAGAAAAATCATGATATCATGCATATGAGAATTCGGATGATTCCAAAGTGCAAAATGAAATTCTGAATATCTATTTCCCCTGAGGATTGCTTTTCAATGAGAATATTTGGGCTTGATATGATGAATGGCCATCTTTCATATCCATTTCACAAGAAAAAAATTATTATCCATAGTCACCCCTTTTGAGCCAAAAGAATTCTTAATTCTTTGAACCCTGATCAAGGATTACCCTCTACACTGGGGGGCAAATGCGAGGAAAGATCTTTTCAAAGATCATTGAGAAATGAGTGACAGCTCAGGGACAGACACAAAGCAAATGGAGCCCCGAATAAATACGGGCGCACTCTGTCAAAGAAAAAAAGAAGAGGAAAAGATGACGAAATGAAAGCCAAGAAAAACAAACAAAAAACACAATAAAAAAATGTGTGTGAAAGACATGGCAAATTGAAAGCCAAAAGCAAGGAAGAAAAAGAGCAAAATCAAAAAGAAAAAAATGTCCAAGAAGAGACACATGCTTCAAAGAAAATCCTCTTCAAGAAAGGATCCTTGATCTGATTACCCTCAAACACATATTTTGGGCCTATTTATCCTTTCTTTCTGAATCCTGAGCCATGGCCTACATTACGTGCTTTAAAAGTCCATTTTGATCAAGCATGAATGTTTAATTTGAAGGGTTTTCCTCAGATTTTATCCCATCTTATCAAATTCTCATTTCACTAAGGAAGAATTTAGAATTCTCAAGTGCATGGTAAAAAAAAAAGAGAAAAATTGAAAAGAATGGGACTCTAGGGCGAAAACCCAAAAAAACGGGCGGTCTAGAGTAGAATGGGAATTTTTGATGCCATCGATGATAGTGCCGATACCCCAAAAGAAAAGATCTTATTAAAGGAGTGGTCATCGAGGAACATCTAGGAATTCCTGAACCCCCCAAATTGTCAGCTCTCATTCGGAGGATTGTCTTCAAAAACTGAAACTTTGTTCCCAAGATTAAACTTTCCGGTTTAAACATCCCAGCCAATCTTGATGCTTGACAAAATGCCTTGATATGGAAACTAAAAGAATGTTGAATTTGTTTGGTTCTCAATGAATTCATGATTTATAAAACCTGTTCCATTTGTGAGCCTAGAAGGGATATACATTTTTGTCATGAAGTTTTCCTGGAAAAGCGAGAATCTTGTTATACCAAGCCTTGCCAATCCAGTTGAAAAAACCCAGATTGATACTTAGAGAAATTTCTAACAATGATCATCAGTCTTCAAAAGATTTGTACATCACACATTGTGGGGTTAATATTTTTGTTCAGAAGTTTTCAAAATGCGAAAACAAATAAAAAGATTTTTTTGAAATACCCATTTTGATGTTGGCATGAGACAAGGATTTTTCTAACTCAAAGGTGTAGAACTGCCAGGATAGGTCTTGACTTCCAGATATGAGAAGAAGAAATAGAACCCGGTTCAGATCTCTGTTGATGAAAGTTTGAAAAACTGTTGGGGCAAAGAGAATAGCCAAAATGAATTGAAGATATACTCTGATTTGAAGAGGAAAAATGAATTTGAAAGGCTAAGCCAAAGTCTAGAAAAACAGCCGGGGGCAATTGCATCACTCATGAGCACTCATCTCTTTATCGAGCTTTTGCATCTGCACAGTGTCGGCAAGCATTTGCATCATTCATGGGTATTTGCATTGGCATTATTCCATAAGCATCTGTATTTTACCTTTACATTTACATTCTTCATGGAATTCGTATTTGTGTCATCTCAAGCAATTGCATCATTTCTAGAATCATTGCATTTTCATTACTGTGTGGTAATTGTAGTTACACCATTCATAAACCAGTTACATGAACACAATTAGTAGGGGCATTTGCATCATGAAACATGGGCATCAATCCAAGTCATTTACATTTGCATTAAAGACATTTGCACCAGTTTAAGTCATTTCGTGTCTTATTCAACACCTGCATCTGCATCAAAAAGCATTCGCATCTTCTCAAAATCGTTAGGGTAATTTTCAACAATTCTTCAAAGAACATTTTTAAGACCTCCGGGCATAATTTTTCAAATCACAGGTAAGACCTCCGGGCAATATCTTTAAGACCTCCGGGCAACATCTTTAAGACCTCCGGGCATAACTTTTTTCAGGGGTAAGGCCTCCGGGTACTATTCTTAAGACCTCCGGGCATCATTTTTAAAGTCGCATACAGCGCATTTTTTCCAAATTATGGGTAAGGCCTCCGGGCACCATTCTTAAGACCTCCGGGCATCATTTTTAAAGTCGCATACAGCGCATTTCTTCCAAATCACGGGTAAGGCCTCCGGGCACCATTCTTAAGACCTCCGGGCATCATTTTTAAAGTCGCATACAGCGCATTTCTTCCAAATTATGGGTAAGGCCTCCGGGCACCATTCTTAAGACCTCCGGGCATCATTTTTAAAGTCGCATACAGCGCATTTCTTCCAAATCACGGGTAAGGCCTCCGGGCACCATTCTTAAGACCTCCGGGCATCATTTTTAAAGTCGCGTACAGCGCATTTCTTCCAAATTATGGGCAAGGCCTCCGGGCACCATTCTTAAGACCTCCGGGCATCATTTTTAAAGTCGCATACAGTGCATTTCTTCCAAATTATGGGTAAGGCCTCCGGGCACCATTCTTAAGACCTCCGGGCATCATTTTTAAAGTCGCATACAGCGCATTTCTTCCAAATCACGGGTAAGGCCTCCGGGCACCATTCTTAAAACCTCCGGGCATCATTTTTAAAGTCGCATACAGCGCATTTTTTTCAAATCACAGGTAAGACCTCCGGGCACCAATTTTTAAGACCTCCGGGCACCATTTTAAGACCTCCGGGCATAATTTTTCAAATCACAGGTAAGACCTCCGGGCAACATCTTTAAGACCTCCGGGCATAACTCTTTTTTTTCAGGGGTAAGGCCTATGGGCACCATTTTTAAGACCTCCGGGCATAATTTTTCAAATCACAGGTAAGACCTCCGGGCAACATCTTTAAGACCTCCGGGCATAACTTTTTTCAGGGGTAAGACCTCCGGGCACCAATTTTTAAGACCTCCGGGCACCAATTTTTAAGACCTCCGGGCACCATTTTAAGACCTTCGGGCACCAATTTTAAAGCCCTTCGAGCATAAATTTTTCTTTTGAAAATCGAATTTATTCCCTTAGGACGAATCGAGAGCCTTGTTTAGGCAGGGAATTCAATTTAAGGACAAAACCTTCAATTTATTGTTTTAAAAAAATAAAAAAAATGAAAAAGAGAAAATAGAAAAGAAAAAAAAAGAAAAAAAAAAAAGAAAAAAGAAGAAAAAAATGAAAAAATGAAAAATAGAAAATGAAAAAAATGAAAATGAAAAAGAAACCCCTTTTCCTTTCCTTCACATGTGATGTCACTGACCGTACAAAATTAGTGTCGGTTTATCTTAGCCTGATTCCTGATTCTCAGCAATAGCCAAAGAGGGGCAGCTGTAGACACCTAATTTTGTCCGGACCACTAAACAGGTATGTTTTCTTCCCATATTGATGTTCCCAAGTGTAAAAAGACTGTTTTCATCCTGCAGGTGGTACTCCGAGACTTAGTTTAAGAGGGCGAGCACAAAAAGTCAAACTTGAAAAAAAGTCAACCCCAAAAAAAAAGTCAACCCCGAAAAAGTCAACCCCAGAAAGTCAACTACTGAAAAAGTCAACCCACTTTCAAAATCAAGATTTTAAGTTCAATTGAAAAATGGAAAAAGAATTTTGATAATCCGAGGTCTACATTGAAAGATATGGAGTTCGGAAGTTGGGATTTGGAGATTCAGTAGAAAAGAAACCCTAATCCGAGAAATTTGGGGAAAAGTGCTTAAACGATCAAACTGGTCAGAATTGAAGGTTCCAAATGAAAGATAAGCACTGACTACGGGTAATGGAGAAGTCACTTGCAAGAAAAACCGAAAGAAAAGTCAATCCGGGAGAAAACCGAGAATTAGGGTTTTTAGTGGATTTCGGTGAAATCGGGAAGAATCACAGAAATGGCCCGACTTGTTAAGACCAAAGCCCCCAATGGATGAAGAATGGTTAAAAAGGATGGCCCAAGGCTCAGATTGAAGAAAATCTGAAAATCGGATTTGTTTTGAGCAAAACCGGGTTTCGGAAGTAAAAGGGCAAAATTGGAAAAATTTGGGAAAAATAGCAAATGGACTCCGAAAATTATGGAAAATTTGTCAATCTCATTCTTAAATCATTTGAAGGAGATTGGCGAAAGAAAATCTTGATTCCGAGTTCGTTTGCAAAATGGCCAAATCCCGGGCTTCTTATGCAGTAATTCAAAAAGGAAAATCCCGAAAAAATAGCAAATGGACTCCAAAAATTCTGAAATTTGGAAAATCTCATTTTTAAATTATTTGGAAGAGATTGGCGAAAGAAAATCTTGATTCCGAGTTCGTTTGCAAAATGGCCAAATCCCGGGCCTCCTATGCAGTAATTCAAGCCGATAAATCCCGAAAAAATACCAAATGAGCTCCAAAAATTATGAAAACTTCCAGATCACACTTTTTAATTATTTTGAAGAGATTGGTGAAGAAAAATCTTGATTTGGAGCTCGTTTAAAAAATGGTAAAATGTAGGGGCATAAAAGGGCATTTTTGGGAAGAAAAAATCCAAATAAATAGCAAACGGACTCGGATAATTTTGAAAACTTCCAGAACTCAATATTTTATTATTTTTGAAGTATTAAAAAAAGAAAAATTGAATTTGGAGTCCGTTTGATATTTACTTGCATCCGGGGGGCAAAATGGTCATTTCACCCAAGCAACCGAAAAGGGCTTTTTTGGCCCTTCAAAAAAATCAGAGTTGGGCTGGAAAAGAGAAGTGCTGGCATGCCCAAGCCCAAAGAAAGGAGGAAGCTTCTAATTTTTTTTTTAATTAAGTGGTTAAAAATCAAGAGTTAGTTAACCATTCTCTTTGATCAAGCCATGGTGATTAAACCACATAGGTTAAGAAAGATGTCAACATTATTTTTGCATAGCTGTAATTTGAGAGGGCTGAGATGCTAATCTAAAGGTGGTAATTTCATGACTTTTCATCTTGAATTATTGGCCATTTGATGGAAATTAGGTTACACAAAAATGACAACATCTTGGAGGCTATATAACCATGCATTAAGGCTAGCCCTAAGGGGGGGAGGCAGATTTTGGTTTCTTCTTTTCCATTTTGGCTGATTTCTCTTAGTTTTTCTTAGTTTTTATCTTCTTGGTTGAGAGCAAAAAAAGAAAAGTTTAGAAATAAAGGAAAGTTTGAAGAGAAAAGCTTGAAATATTAGCTTCTTGAGGTTGCTCTTGAGCACCAACTCTTGCACTTTCATTTTCTATTCTTGTTTTTTGCTATTTTAATCTCTACTTGGTGAGTTTTCATTTTAAAATAATGTTTCTTGTTCTTCCTTCATTTCCTTTCTTAAGTATATTTTTTTTACATTTTGTTTTTACAATAAACTCACCATGGCCAAATGGCCTACATTATTTATTTTAAGTTGTTGTTTCAATTCATTTTACCATATTGTTTATGCTATTTTCTTTGTTTTTGATGTTTTAAGTGTTATGTTATTTCATGTTCTTAAGTTATATTTAATTTGGTTGCTTTGTTTGTTGCCATTTATGTCTTAGATATCATGTTTTTGCATTTTTAATTTTCTGTTTTCATGTTGTTTAAATTTGAGCATGTTTTAGAGTTAGCATATTAAGTGTTTGTGAAAATGCTTGTGTGATTCTTTGCATGATTCTTGTTTTATATCTTAGTGAGCATGTTTTAGATTTGGTATATTAGGTGTTTGTGAAAATGCTTGTGTGGTTTTTGTGTTATGACTTAGTTTTTCATGCTAGCATACCAAGTGTTTGTGAAAATGCCATGCTTGTTGGAGCTTGGGGCCATTTGGCTACTCCATGTGTTTTGCATTGTGTGTTGTATTTTTTGTCATGCTAGTTGTTAGGTTTTTGCATTTGCATGATATTTGGTTGGATTTTTGAATTAAGCATGCCTTGTGTTTGTGAAAATGCCATGCATGTCTTAGGTCTAAGTTACATTAAATGCCATGCAAGTTCATGTTAGGTCTAGGCCATATTATTTATGTCATGCATTTTCCTTACATTTAGGTTTAGATCCATGCATTTCATGCATTATGTTTGCTGCATTGTTTCATGCATTTCATGTTCATGCCACTTGAATAATGACTTGAGCCAATTAATGGTTCAAAGTCATGCTCTCTTGAGCACACTTGTGGAAAATTAAGTTTGTCAAATTGATTATTCTACCTTTGTGATTTTTTTTACTTAGCCAATTTTTATCTAACTTTCAAAAAGTCCTAGCTACTGCTTTCAAGTCATTTTATGAGTTTCAAATATTTTTATTTTTATTTTTAAATGATTTTATCAAAGACAAAAAAATGTGTTGGCAAAGCAGTTTTTTTTTTCCACCCAAAACTCGTACATCTCCGATTTTTCTGGGAATTCATATTTGATCAGAAAATTAAGCCAATTTTTTCTCATGTAGTTTTATATGTCCTGAGTCTCCAGTATTTTTTTTAGAATTTTCGGAATTTTTAAAAATAGGGTAAAAAATCGTGGATTAAAACTGGACAGTGGAGTCAGGATTGAATTTAAAGAAAAACAAAGCAGTTTTTTCTCCTCCAAAAACTCGTACATCTCTGATTTTTCTGGGAATTCATCTTTGATCAAAAAATTAAGCCGATTTTTTCTCGTGTAGTTTTAAATGTCTTGAGTCTCCAGTATTTTTTTCAGAATTTTTGGAATTTTTTAAAATAGGGTAAAAAATCGTGGATTAAAACTGGACAGTGGAGTCAGAATTGAATTTAAAGAAAAACAAAGCAGTTTTTTCTCCTCCAAAAACTCGTACATCTCTGATTTTTCTGGGAATTCATCTTTGATTCGAAAATTAAGCCGATTTGTTTTCGTGTAGTTTTACATGTTCTGAGTTTCCAGTATTTTTTTAGAATTTTTGGAATTTTTAAAAATAGGATAAAAATTCGTGGATTAAAACTGGACAGTGGAGTCAGAATTGAATTTCAAAAAAAAAACAATTTTCTGTTTTGGTTAATTTACTTAGAGTGGGCTGATTAGAAGGGTTAGCTACTGACTTAGGGTAATTTCTAAGCCTTTTCAAACTCTAAAAATGGTTTTTCAAGTCCCGGGTTAAGGGTAGTCAAGTCCGGATTTTTTAAACTTAGGAAATTAGAGCCATTTTAAAGAAATTAGCCCAGTTTTTATTTTTAATTCAAGCTTTTCAAAATTGTTTTCAAACAATCACAAAGTATTTTGGTTTTAGAATATTTAATTTGACATATTTTCCTAAGGTAGCCGGATATCTTTTTAGATATACGGATTTCCTTAATTAAAGGAAAAAAATACATTTCATGCATTGCATTTTTATATTCATGCATTTTATATAATATGTGATTCTTGCTATAATAATTTCTATGATATTGTTGTTATTTTGATTTATATTTTTTGATGTTACATGGTTTATTATATGGTTTCGAATATTTCATGATATCCTATGCTTTTATTTAGTTATCTTTATTTAGCATATACGTATTCATTTATTTTAAATGTTTTCAAAAGATAATGGTTTTCAATAAAAATAAAGATATTCCCGAGTTAAAATAATTCATGAGTTCTCTACCGGGATTGCTGGAGGGAATATCATCAATTATCATTAATAAAGGAATATCTTTCTTTCAAAAAAGAGAATGATTCGGAAAGTTTTCCAAAACTAATAAAAATTTCTATATTTTGCCACGTTTGTTGGGGAATATAGGAAAATTTTGAATTTATAAATTCTGGATCATTTTCAATAAAAAAAATGAAATTATTTTTCTTTAAATTGGGAATTAACTTGAAATACTAAATTTAAAACCAACTTTTTACCGAGACTTGAGATAACACACGATTAATAAGGTACCGATTTATACGGGCGTTGTGGGGGTGCTAATCCTTCCCCACACGTAACCGACTCCCGAACCCGCTTCTTTGATTTCTCTGGTTTAAAACGCAGACTTGAAATTGGTTTTTAAAATGTTTTAATTAATTTTTAAAATATTTTATAAAACCGGTTTTAATAGGTGGTCGATCACACCTAGCTAAAAAAGATTGGTGGCGACTCCATGTCTTTTTTAAGGTCATTTTCAAAACCTTCATTTTTCTAGAGGAATTAAGTCGACTTTTCCTCGATTTTTTTTTAATGTCACGCCTAACGAATAATAAAGTCTTGCGATGAGACTCGTTGTCGTTATTTTTTTTAGGTTGCGACAATAAGTATACATGATCTTAAAAATCCACAAGGATGAAAAGAACGTAGAAAAATAATGTGAAGGAGAGACACAATAGAGACCTAAGAAATTTCTCCTCTAGAATTAAAACTGTTTTTAGACCATATTTTTTGAACTATAAGCTAGTAAAGCAAAAAGTTTCGCTATTAAAGGATGAAATCGGATCAGATACTACTATAAGTGGTAAAGTAAAAAATTAAACTAATTGGTACTAGTTATGTAAAATTCTTTTCTACGATTGGTGGCGCCACGGCTCTGGGCCGCGGCTCCGTGTTTCTATCCGTTTTTTGGAGGTTTAGGGTTAACACGGTCTTAAGCCGCGACGCCCACAGAGGTTTCCATTTCTGTTCTTCGGCGTTGCGGCATACGGCTGCGGCTCGGATAATCTGTCCTCATTATTGAAGGCTGTAATTTCCTCTACATTGCACGGCGCCTCGGCTTAAAGCCGCGGCCCTAAGTTTTTGCCTTCGCTACGAGTGATTGCGCAACGGCTTATGGCCGCGGCGTCAAATTTCTATCATTATTCAAGGCAGTGACTTCCTTTAGATTGCACGGAGCCACGGCGATGCCCCGCGGCTTAGAGTTTCTGACTTATTCCGGATTTGTGCGCCATGGCTCAGGGCCGCGGCATCGTGTTTCTTTCTGGTTCAGAGGTTAAACCGTAAGACGGAGCCACGACCCTAAGCTGCGGCGTCTAATATCTGTCTGCTGTTTTATTGAAGGCAGTATTTTCCTTTCATTTGCTTAGAGCCACGGCTTAGCGCTGCGGCTCTAACATTCTGTCTTCAAAATTTTGATTTCGTGCCCATTTCGATTATTTTCGTTCATCCGAGCCGCGACCTTAGGCCGTGGCTCCAATTTTTTTTTTAACTGAAAAAAGTATATAAATATATATATATATATATGAAATTACTAAAATCAAGTTCAAATGAAATATAAGTTTCAATGTACATATAAGTTTGTACTAATGTACATAAGAAGAAAAAAAAAGTACATATTGTTTTGCCTTAATGTACATATAGGTATGCAGGAATGTACATATTGTCTTGTGGCCATGTACATATAAGTTATATTGTGAATTAAATTTTTTGTTACTAAAATTGATGTTGTGTACCTCATTTAACTGCATCCCATTTTAAGACCCCGTTGATTTAGGGTTGAATTTAGGAGAAACTAAAAATGTACATATTGTTTTGCCTAAATGTACATATACGTATGCAGGAATGTACATATTTTCTTCTGCCCATGTACATATAACATCAATTTTGTAAATGATTTTTTTTTTTACTTAAATTGATGTTGTATATGTCGTTTAAATGCTTTGGGGTTTAATTCCCACTTGAATTAGTGTTAAATTTAGGAGAAACTAGAAATGTACATATTGGTTTTCGTAGTTGTAAATATAATCAAGAATGTACATATTGTCTTCTGGCCAAGTCCGTAGCACTACACAATAACAAATCCAACTAATATCATAAACTTCAAACCAAGATAGTTGATATTTTCTTTCATTCATTCCAAAAATAGGATGTTCTACACAACACACGAAATTACAAAGTACAATGGTCATATTAACATCAAGAATTTCGTACAACCAGCGTACAAAAAGGAAGTTACATACACCATAAATAAGAAGAGAAGACTAGACTAAACAATAGTCCCACCTAAACCCAAAAGCTTCTGAAGCTTGTGAACCTAAATGCAACAGACCGGTTAAACAAACAAAAGGTCTATACATTGCTGTACAAAATGTAAGGATGCCAAATGCGACATGTGAGCAGGTTCGACGAATTAGACATCGATTCAGTGCTTTCACAAAAAATATAGCACGTTGAACCATTCAATTTCTAACCTACAAACATATTTCGGTGCTCGAACAAAAAATTTGTGACATGACCCAATGTTTTGGCTGATTATCTAACACCCATTCACCTAGCTCTTTGTTGTACATGGTCAAATTTGTGAATGCAACATTGTAATCCTCTTCAAGTTTAGCATAAACCACTGCATCCAACAACTGTAGGGCTTGTTCCTTCACTTTTTTCCCACCATGCATCAATTTGCTAACTTCAGCACTAAAGTTTTCCTTAATATGTCTGTAACAATAAGCATGACAAGCCGATCCAAATATTGTGCCAACACTAGTGATAATATTCTGGTTCCTATCAGAAATAATGGTTACCGAAACATCTCTGGTAACATTTGACTTTAAAATTTCCAAGAACCACATCCAATTGTCTAAACTTTCTGAGCTAACAATTGCATATGCAAGTGGGAACAGCTGATTATTTGCATCTATTGAGCTAACAGATAATAACGTCCCTTTATAAGGTCCACTCAAATGGCAACCATCAATAAAAATCAACCCTCGACACCCATTCAAAAAACCAATAATTGAGCATCCATAAGCGATAAACAATTGCTTAAAATGATTACCATTATCATAAGTGCAGATTACGACACTTTGGGGGTCAGCATTTTTGATTTGCTCACACAACCATGGAACAAATTTGTACGAGTCCTCGACTTTCCCATGCAGCAACTTCATGGATTGCTCTTTGCATGCCCAAGCTTGCTGGTAGGTCATTGGAATTCCACATTTAGATTCTAATGCAGCACGAATTTGATGTGGCATTGTGTCCGGTTGCAAATTCATTTTCTCTGAAATTATGGCAGCAACAAATTTTGACTTCGAAGAAGGTCAACTTTGTATTGCATCTTGCGCACAGTGGTTGTGCACATTTAGAAATGTCCCCACAACCATAAAGTCAGTAGATCGCATCTTCGAAGCAGTTAAATGCCAAGGACAGCCTTCAGCCTTGCAGTCCACACTAATAAAAGACTTACTATTCCTCTTAAACTTATACACAAATCCATTCGCAATACTAAATTGATAAAGACCCAGCCTAAAGGCAGATGCATCTTTGAATTTCTGACCGCTGCCAATAATGTGATCTTTCCAAATTTCGCTTGCAAACTGATTTTTGTTCGCAGCAGTACATTCAACAATAACACCTGATATCTTCGAAGTAGAACATTCAACGGAAGAACCTACATTACGTTCCCTCTCAGAATAGTTTCCACTTATGTCTTCATTGTCAATAACCCCACTGCAATTATAACAAAAAGATGATTAAGACGTAACGCAATTATATACTTTTATGTTATAAAGGTTTTATATTTCTTACCATAACAGATCTTCGTTCGAATGATGCACTATATTTCTGTCATTGTTGTTGGCGGATTCAATCACTTCAGTTCGAAAAATATACAAATTGCATAATCGATTAGTAAAATTTATCAAATCTGCCAAACCGGCATCATTCACCAAATCAATTAGCTTGGTTTTGTCAAACTCCAGTGTATATCTAAATACATGACCATCAACACTCTTCCCTAATTTTTCCCCAACTTGATGCACTAATTCTTCAAAACTAGTGTTTTCATCGATCATCACACCCACTGTTCTTCCACCTCGATATTCTATACAGTCGCCATTAACAATCAAGACCTCACCATCAATATGACAATAACAATAGACTCTTTTGTTAATGATTGATTCACTCATTTCAACTTTATAATGATCGAACAATATGTTTCTGCAAAGGATGTAACAACAATAGAGTCTTACGTTTGAAGCCTCCTTAAAAAGACCAATCAAGAGAAAATATAATATAATAATATGTACGTATACTCCACCAATATGTACATATAGCAGAACAATGTGTACATATAGCAAAACAATATGTACATATTGCATACCTATATGTACATTCTTACAAATAATATGTATTTTACCAAAAAAGAATCAATTAAATATTATGTGCTACATTCTTACAAATTTTATGTACATTTTATAAGATTCATAGAAATTTCAATTTTACAAGCCCGAAACAAATGTGGCATAAGAAAATTTACTCCATCACTTCCATATGTTGGGAGAAAGAAAGACTTTTCTCATTTACGCAGCACTTAAATATTCATATAGTATAAACAGTGGAGATCAAGTGGAATTACAACTTTAATATCGCAAATACATGAGAAATACAATTTCATATAGTTGACTATGATGGTGGAGGAGGATAAGAACTCAGTCCCCGCACAAATATGCATCCAAATTATTTTGAGTAGCCCAAATTTGTTGAAGTTCTTCATACATGGCAAAACGTTTAGAGTTATAGTTAATACTGCAAGATCAGAAGCAAAGTTATATGTACATATACCTATAATAATATGTACATTTAGCCTAGCTATATGTACATTTAGCATAACTATATGTATATTTTAAAAATAGTATATGAACAAATCTCTCAGAAATGTGGAAAAGTATTTGCGCGTATATAGAAGTATAAAAGTATGTAATTATAACAAAACTATATGTATATGTAACATTCATATTCTTTAATTTCTTAAAGCAAAACAATGACAGTACATTTACAATACCAAAAGAAAATAGTACACCATCAGAATTATTCGTAAAAAAGTTGACATATACGAAGAAAAAAGAAAGGGCAGATAGAATGGGGAAGTCAGGAAGTAAGGGAAGGGATGGAAAATGGGGAAGGGAGAAGGGGAAGAAAATTATCGGAAGCAAAATATCAAGTTTTGTTTTTGCTATTATGTAGGGTTGAATTAAGGGTATATTTGTATTTTCGATCTCCTTAGTAATAATTTCTTATTTCTTCAATTTCCTTTTACAAATATTGTTAAGATTTAGGACCATTTAACTATTATTCCACTGTTGACAACATCTATTTCATATTAAAAATGTACTAATTCTTCAAAACTAAAAATATACATATTGTTTTGCCTAAATGTACATATAAAGATGCAGGAATGTACATATTGTGTTGTGGCCATGTACATATAAGTTAAATTTTTTAATAATTTTTTTTTACTAACATTGATGTCCTATACGTCATTTAAATGCATCCCATTTTAAGTCCCAGTTGATTTAGGGTTGAATTTAGGAGAATCTAAAAATCTATCACACGAACACTGCCATGTTATTGGTCATATCTTGCTGTCTATTGCAGCATCGTACCATCTTTCACGTTAACCTATTTATTTAGTATTTTAGCCTTTCTATATAAAGAAACATCAAACCATGTAAATTTGCTTAAAGGAACACTTTAAATATAGCACAAAACCAACAACCCTTCAAAATGTAAATGCAAGTACATGGCATAATTTTTCACTTATTCTTACTCATTGCAATTATCTTTCAAGCCATCTTGATTAGATGGTAAACATGACCATTCACTCAAATGAACATTGTAGCAACATGTTGCCTGATGATTACAATTAGCCACATCATCAAAAAACGGGTATGGTAGATGTTTTTTCTGCCTAGTCATCAATTGCAAGGAGAACTACCCAACTTAATTCCAAAATCGAAGTGAAGAATCATCTTGATTGCAAAAATTTGAATATGTACACGTACTTTGTCTATGTACACGCAAAACAACATCCATGGCTAACAATACCATTAAAATAAGGTTTACAAAGATAGCCAAATCATTTCTTAATATGCACAAGTAGCAAAGGATAGAATGAAAGAGGTAATTTGGAAGGAAGAATTGCACCTGGGAATCCAGTGGATCAGCTTCACGTGAAATCAGATGTTGTAGGCTCCAGAATCACAGGCAAGAATGAGATATGCTAGATGTTCGGTTCTCTTTCTTCAGTTAGGTCAAAAGCCTTTCACTACTCAGTCATAACATAGAATAAGAAAAAGAGCAAAATCGACCATCAGTAGGGTACTGGATAAACAATAGTTAAAAAAGAAGAAACAGGGTAACGAGGCAAAGAAGACTAACAAAATGTATTTTAAAAGACCAAACTAGTTTCAAAGACAACTACAAGTGAAGCAGGTTGGAGAACTTTGCTGCGCATTGTAGAACACAAAGAAATTGAAAATAAAAAGCTTCCTATATCATCTTCAAAATAACAATAAATATATCTTCCATTACAAGGATATAATATAGCAAACTAGTTATAAAACACAAACCACCAATCGGCTAAAAATTTAAAACTAACCATGTTTGCATAACACCATAATATCCATATATATGTCCATAAGAAACTTGGGAAAGGAAGCTTCAATATATGTACATATCTGTTGTGAAAACTACATAACCGAAGCTGTAAATGCCTATAAGGTCTCACAGAATATGCACCAGAAAAAAGTTCATAAATTATTAAGCAATATCTACTATGACTTTGTCTTTCCTCTCGGTTTTGTACTCCCTACGTATTTGGTTGCACTTGCAATACCAACAAGATTTTGTTAGTAGAATTTCATTCATAAAAAGAAAACCATTAAATAATAAGAGTTGCATACTCTTCCAAATTTTACTTTCCTTGATGATGAAATAAATAGCATAGAAGGCTCATTCATAGACTAGTTTCTCTACTCTTTTCACTTCAATCATATGTATCAGGAAGTTAAATGCTTCCAGACATTGAAGACTATGCCCAAACCAATCAGTAATGCACAATTATAGCAAAACATATAACACCATACATACCAAACCAGTCAGAAACCGCTTTAAAATACGATATCTGTCACAATTTCCAAAATCTAGAACATCTTAAAAATTTCAACACCGACATAAAGTCAGAAAAGTTAGTAGATAGAGGAAAAAGACAAAAATGCTAAATTATCCATCATTGGAAGGCATGTTTTTCATATAATAAAAGAAAATAGTAAGACATGGACAACACTAGAAGAAATGAAGATAATATTTTCAACTTCTTTACTAAGACATTCAATTCATTCTTTATCAACAGCTTCCACTTAATTGCAAAAGACTGTCAGGCTGCACAGGACTCATGTAACCAGGTGTTTTATTGCCTTCGTTCAACCATCAGTTCCCAACAAAAAGGTTACCACATCAATACCAGTTCGTAACATATTCACATTCCAATTAATATAAAAGCAAAAGGCTGGTAGTCCAATGCCATGACAAAATTGTTCCATTTCTGCTTCACTATTCGCATCAAAATTAAGTCTAAGGGACCGTTACCAATGTCACTCCTATCAAACAAATCTAACCTTCAGCATTTTGCATGAAGTAGCAGCTCATACAATTCACAGAAGCTTTGTTCTGTATTCGGGTCAAAACTTACCCCGTTATAGCAAACAAATTCATCATTCAGAAAACCATTAAGAAAGTCTATATAAAACAGTTAGGTGAGAGGAATCATTTAACCAATTAATGATGAAAATTTGATAATATTGTTATGGGGATATAGAATTAATGGGGAATTGTCTCCAATTAGATAGATTATATCAACATATTATGTACATAGCAATCTTCTAAAGAGACAAGCAAACATATCCACCAAACAACTATAGACAAATTGATACTTCAAACCAAAATATGCACCATAATTTACTTTACCTCCATTCCATGGGGTGTCATAAGGCCTGCAAATCCATCAAGTAAAGATATAAGCACAATTTCATTGAAGCAAGTAGAGAAACATAGTAAAATCTTAAGAAAAAACTAAAAGAGGTGGTCTTCCTCGGAATGAAAAATACAAGGACACAAAAGACAACCAAATCAAGAAGAATGTTTTATTACATAAAAAGCCATGAAAAATAATAGCAAGGACAACTAGGCCTAACTATTTTCCTCTCTTAATTCGTTATAAATGACAACACATTAAAGTTTAATCCCGAAATCTGATTTTCAACTTTGTGAGAAGAGATAGTGAAAAACATATTACTCTTCCTAATTTGTCTTCCTATATTTTTCTATCAAAATCAACTACATGTGCATTATCATCATGCTTTAAAATAAACAAATCTTGGGCACTTCCACTTCATCATAATAAATATATTATAAGTCAAGGAAACAATATATATAGACCACGCACCTTTTTGCCTATAACAATACAGATTGCCTGCTGCCAACCACACTGAAAAAAAATTCTAATTTCTTGTATATTTAATTTAGAGGGTAGAGATCTAGGTCTAATTAATAAAAGAAAATTGCTTAAACAATCATTGATTTCCTTAATCATCTAGATCAATCAACAAAATTTACAAACTTTATTAAACCCTAAGTTAGACAATAACATGCCCACAAATAAATTGATAAAGGAAAAAAAATTTACACTACCACATGCATACAACCAGATTTACAAAACCAGATTTACATAACTACATTTATAACAAAATTACTCCGACCCGACTCTTACCTACAGACCAGCAACATCCATTGTTAACAAAGGAGAGAAAGGGTCGGAGGAGAAAGGGGGAAGGAAGGAGAGAATGGGGGCGGAGGAGAAAGGGGGAAGGAAGGAGGGAAATTTTACTTATTTCATTAAGGGTAATATTGTCATTACAATTTCCTTTTAAACAATTTTAAACGTTTTCATTTCCTTTTCTTAAATTATTATTTTCCATTAGACCTTTCAACAATTAATCAACTGTGCATTGCATGTTTCTCATATTTTCCCTTTTTTATTTGAGTTAATATGACTTTCGATCTTTTATTTTTAATCAATTGAATTTGATTTTAACGAAATTTATCTGAATCCTATTAAATAACTAATGAATCGTCCTTTATGTACACGTGTCAATCTGTGTATACATAAAAAAATATTTTTTATAACATGATATTTAAAATGACATGACATGCCATGTCATGTCATCTCATTTATTTAATTTGTTTAAAAACCAAATTTTATAATATAAAAATATCTTTAATAAAATAAATTGGTTTTAGGAAACGTAAAATATATCCTAACCCCAATATCTGTTCTTCGTGTTTTTCTTTTTGTGTTTCCAGCAATGCTCTAGATGTTCAATCTTTCAAATTTTCTTTCAATAGAGCTCAAAATCCCAAATCCCCTAAATCCAATTATCACCCATAATTAAAACCCCTGAAAATACTATTCATTTATCTTTCTCTTCTGATTCTTGACTCCGTTCACCATCTTTGTCTCAGATCACCTTAAACCCTAGATCGAACCACCTTATTAAATGAGTTCGAAGTAAGGATTTTCGCTAGTAGCAAAAGAGATTCTCAGGTTCTTAACGCCATGAATTTAACCCGTTGCTGGTCTTTCTTGCACTGTCTTTTTATTTTATGAAATTTCAAGCTCTTCCAAGTTTTTTTTTGGATAATGATGAAGTGATGCAAATGAGATGGGAAAAAAAGGATGAAATTGAAGATTGAAAATATGGAATTGATGCTGTAATGAAGGTGGTGTTGGAGTTAAGAGAAACAAATCTGGATTTTTGAGTTTTTTTTTTTTTGTTTTGGTTTTGTATTATTTAATTGTAATTAAATTAATTTGTTTTATAATTAAATGCCATTAATATTGTCATCCATTTTCGTTTAAGTGTATGCCAACTAGATGACTTAACTAAACAGTGATGTTTTTCGTTAAAATTTGATTTATTTGACAAAAAATATTATATGGAGGGTTTAATTTGTTCAAATAAAAGATTACGAGCTTAAATGATACTTTTTGTATAGGTGGAGGGTTTATTTTGTCGTTATGTCTTTTTCTAATTGTGAACTTTACATTTTTCATTTTGAATACCTCTAAAAATATTAGACTCAATATGATTATACGATATAAAAAAATTAAAATATGATATGAAATACGATATTATATAAAAAAATAATACGAACAGGATATAAATATATAAATATTTTAAAATTTTTATAATACGAATTATTAACGTATCATAATTTATATAAATATAAAATATTTTAAACATGATTATGATACGATAAAATATACGAATACACAAATAAACAAGTCATGCACTACTATAATATATATTTTTTAGAAGCTCTTTTGGGTAAGACATGATTTACATCAAATATTCCTCGTAGGAAAAAGTTAGCTAAGCTATCGGCTTCAAGAAAAGTAAGTTGACAAAGATGGGGTGGACCGTAGAGTGACAAATCATGTAATTAGATTTCATAATTCGTATATTTGTATTATATTTATTTTATTTATTTATTATAATTATATTTAAAATATTATATATTTATATAAATTTAACACGTTAATAATTTATGTTATATAAATTTTAATATATTTATGTATTTATATTATGTTAATATTATTTTTTTTATATTTTATTATGTTATGTTATATTTTATATTATATTATTTTTTAATTATTTTTTTCCTATTATATAACAGTCTTGAGTTAAAAATTATCAAATCTACGTGGAATCAATTGAATGCACTCATCACTCACAAAATCCCTGTCTGTAATTGTATACGTCAGTACCAATCAAAATGTTACTCTAAAACACAATTATTATTCAATTCATGATTATACAATAACTTTTTAATTTTTATTATTAAATCCATTTCAAAATTCCGTCATGCTCTTCTCAACAATTATCCTCCACACTCGATCCCATCCTTACACGTGTCTAACAATAAAATCATTTGGGAAGAACATACTTATTTGGCCAACTTTCAAGGCAAAAGGAAAAGTAAACTCTTTAAATTTTTAATACTGTACCTAAAATACATTTTAAGATTATCTTATTAATAAATTAATATATTAAAAACTATTAAATTAATTATCTAATATAATTTTGAATATAAAATCCCTTAGTTGTGTGACACATGTCAATTTTAAGATAAAAAAGGAACTATTTTATTTATTGAAGATAGTTTTGAACTTGTATAGAGGGTAAAATTTTTTAAAAAAAATTTAAGAAATGAGTGTAGGTTAAAGAGAAAAAATAAAAAATGAAAAAAATAAAAGAGATGAGAGGGATATATGATGAGTAGTTTATCTTATTGTAGATCTGGTAATTCGTGTATCCATGTCATAATCGTGTTTAAGGTGTTTTATATTAATATAGATTTTGACATGTTAATAAATTATGTCATATAGATTTTGACACATTCGTGTATTTGTATCGTGTATGTGTTTCTTTTTCATGTCGTGTCGTGTTTCGTATCGTATTTTAATTATTTTTCCCGTATTGTATAATCGTGGCGTACCCAATATTGCTAGGTCTATCTTGTTGTAATATATATCTAAATCTTAGAAGATTGATTACACGACCTCTTTGTATGATGTGTGTCCTCTTTAAAACATGGTTAAAAAATTTTAAATTGTTCAAAATATTTATGATAAATAAACAAAATAAAATAACATTTTTGATAATTAAAAAATAAAAAATAAAAATAAAAAAATGTTTCAATTCAAAAAAAAAAAAAACTAGGAGTTTCCCAAATTTCTTACAAACCAACCCGTAGTCTGCACGTTCGACCCTCGATTTTTTTTATTTATTTTTCAAATTTTCAAAATTTTTATTATTTTAATATTTTAGGGTTTTAATTTGACCTTTTATAATATTCAGAAAATAATAAATCGATAAAATACAAACCACAATTTTATTTATTTTGTTATTGTTTATTTATTATTCTTATATTTAAAAAATTAAGTAGGCAAAATAAAAATATAAAAAATGTGTTAGTAGCTCATTAATTTAATATTTTTCAACATAAATAAAATTTTATGAAATTTAAATTTATTAATAATAATTTAATCATAATAAAAATAATTTATTTTGAGATTATATTTTAAATGATGATTTTATTCACAATTACAATGTCATCATTAATAGAATTTGATAACATGAAAATTAATATATTTTTATATCATAAATAAAACATATGTTATAGAATAAGATGTAAATATTTTAGAAATAAATAACACTTACAAATATATTTGTATTATATAATTTATAAATAAAATAAATTTCATATATTTAATTTTTATAATTAATAAAATATGATATATTGATATTAATATATATTAAAATATAAGAATTATTTAATATAATTCAATTTAGATTTATTTATGATAGTTAATTTAATTAAAAAATTATAAATATTAAAAAAAATCCCTCAACGAAGTGGGTAAAAATTTTCTAATTATTTTTAATATAAATTACTATTATAAATAATAACTTAATTAATCTGATTTTGGTAAAAAAAAAATTTATAAGCAGAATCTTTCATTTATTTTACTCATTACTTTATCTCTTTAGTTAAAATTTTCAAAATTGATAGTAATAGCCTAATAGATGATTTAGCCTCATCTCTTAAGATAAGATGTTACATTTCCATTTCTATATATATATATATATATATATATATATATATATATATATATATATATATATATATATATATATATATTCAAAAGAGCAATGTATTTATGGTATATAATTGTTTAATAATTTATAAATAGTACTAAAGGAGTAATGTATTTTGTGATCTTATTTTTTTGGATAATAATTTATAAACGGTACAAGTAATAAAAACTTAATAGTTTTTTATATTTATTGTTTTTGAATAATCAACTAATTATCTTGTCAATTTTGTTGTTAATTCAATCAAAAGTTTAAGGTTATTCTTAAGTTTTGTCTTAACTTAATCTATTTTTTAGACGATTTTAAGAACACATTCAAAATTTTATTCCAAGAGTACTTCCATAAAAATCGAATTTGGTTAACAAAGATTTTTTTTTTTATTTATTTATTAAAAGACTGCTCCCATCTATTTAAAATCAATATTAACAAAAAAAATATTGGTAAGATTTGAATTTAAAATTATCATTATAATTATTCTTATTAACCAATTTTTTGTTATTAATTTATAGAAACATATTCACTCCTGTATTTAATTTAATGATTTATGTGTTTTTGCTGTTTAAAGAATTGGATTGAAAAATTTTACCTTCCAATAAAAAAATTATATAAACTTAGTAGTTTCAAAAAGAAATTATATAAACATATGAATTCGTGAATCGAGTTAACTTGTTGCTATTTTATAATCAATATTTAAATATGATAATTTGTAAATTTGTATTGTATTCGTATATTTTTATATATTATAGTCGTATTTAAGGTATTATATATTTATATAAAATTTGAAACATTAATAATTT
This sequence comes from Fremontodendron californicum, assembly GCA_030761205.1. Taxonomy (NCBI): domain Eukaryota; kingdom Viridiplantae; phylum Streptophyta; class Magnoliopsida; order Malvales; family Malvaceae; genus Fremontodendron; species Fremontodendron californicum. The sequence goes on along the minus strand of JAULJL010000045.1, from coordinate 2,159,463 downwards.
GTGTTATATAAGTTTTGATACGTTTGTGTCCTCGTATCGTATTCTGTTGTATTTTAACCATTTTTTCGTATCGTGTAATTATATCGTGTATAAAATTGTAAAATCTCTCAATGTCCAATGATACCGATTAAAGAAATATCTAAAAAAAAATTATAATTAATATTTTTTAAATATAATATATTAAATATATATATATTTTTTAAAAATAAATAATCTTTTACTTAACACCGTGAAATAACCGGACCCTTATCTTATTATCTGCTATTAATATTTTTATCTTCTACCACGACCAAAAGAGCTGACTTGAAAAAATCAATCATGAAAAATAGATTGATCAAATCGATTGAATCGAAAATTAATCGTTTATTTGATTTGATATATATAAAAAATTGAATATATAATAAATTGATTCAATCGATTTAGATTAAATCGATAAAAAATTAATTATTTTTTTATTTTTTATTAAAAAATTATTTGTAAATGATAAAAATTAAACATTTAACCTCTTAATGATTAAAAAATTATACTATTAAACTATACACATTTTTTATAAATTAATGATTCACACTTAGTTTAATCTTTTATGTGATTTTTTCAATATTAAAAAAAATAAAATAAAAAACACCTAGCAAGTACGGTCCAAAACTCCCAATTCTACAAATTCAACGGTTGAAAACCAATCATTCTGATTTCGTCACCACTCCCTATAAACAGTACAAAGAGTGGACCCCACCATCTGTTCAGTTCTTGCAAATTGCCTTGTGCCACGTGTCTAAAGTGATTAAAAGTATATTGCTTTGGGTCTGAGCAGACCAGACATAAACATTTGCCAAAATCTTAAAAAGTAGAAAGAAGTGTGAATGCAAAGAAGTGCTGCTGCTTAGCAAGAGAGAGAAAAAGAGAAAACTGTTGTCTTTAGTGTAGTTTTACCATTTGAGGAATCAAAGAATCTTTTTGAAAGGAAAAAAAGAAAAAAAAGTTTAGAAGAAGAAAGAAAAATACTGTTTGTTCGTTAGGATTTTTTTTTTTGTTGCTTTAGATTTCTTCTTCAGTTTGCATGAGAGACAGGTATGAAAGATTCAAGCTTTACTCAACTTTGCCCTCATTTCAATTCATTAAGTTTTACTTTTTTAAATGTTTATTTAGCTTTTTGGGTTTTTGAATCTGAGATTATACATATGCTTGGTTTCATGTGTATTCGCTGAAGAAAAGTTGGGTTTTTGGGCAGAAGATCTATTTCTTGGGCTGTACTTCTTGTTATAGCTTTGTCCTAGAAAAATGTTGGATTTAGCGGGAGTTTTTTGTTGGCCATTTTGGGTATAGTCTAGATAGAGACCTGAAATTGGAACTAGTACATGGAAATGGCTATTTTCAAATGAGAAAAATTTTAGTCCTGTTCTCTTGGGTTTGTATTCTTTTAAATAATATCTTATCTTGTCTGCTTGATTCAAGTAACTCTAGCTGTAATGCTGGTGCTTTGGGGGAGTACAAATTGTGTTTTTTTTTCTTCAATGACTTAGCTTGTTGTGCCTGATTAGAGTAACTATAGTTGAAATGTTTGGATTTTTTTCAATTTGTTGCTGTAGGATGCAAAATTCAGTGATTAAGTTTCACGGATAAGTTTACTCTTAATTTAAAATTTTAAAAATAATAATATGGAATAGTGTTAGGTCAAATTAGGATTTAATCCATTTACCCATAAAATCGACGATGGCTACTTCCCCAAATATCTCAAACCTTAGGGTCTCGTGGATACAAGAAAGTCATTATCCCGTTATTTATTGTCTCACAAGCTTCACTTTTTGGCCCGGTTTGCGAAAATATTGCAGGGGCTCTTTCACTAGGGTTTCCAACTTTCCTTGATTGTTTTCAAGAAATCGCTGCTTCCGAAGGTAAATCCGTACTCTAATCATCATATATATTTTTAATTTTTATTTAATTTTAGTTTTCAGAGTTCTTTGATTGGTTTCCATGAAAATATGTGAAAAGAAAGGAAAATCAGGGTTCTATAATCCTTTTAATTTAACTGTTCTGTTTCGATCTCCTATTTGTTGCTGCATTTTGCATCTTGAGAATTTGTTGCTGTAGGATGGGTGGATTAGAACTGAACTTGCTTCGCTGATATCTAAGCTTGGGGAATTTCTGTCTCTGAGTTTTGTCATGTAAAGTTCTTTGTTCAAGTTTATCCATGGGCTTGGGTTAATCTTTTTTTTTTTAACTGCCAGCCACATGAATGGCAGCATCTCATTTTGAAAGAACTTGCAAAGGTTTGGTTGTACTTTTTCTTGTATTGTACTTAAAGTCTGGAAAGAAGTAATCTGCTTTTGTGTTTTGATGCAACTTGTTGCTCCAAAATATACAAAGTAGAATGTCAAGCAACTCTCTTTATGCTTAAGTGCATGTATTGATTATAACTCTGATTGATAGTGCAATTTGTTTTTATGTAGCAATCTTATGTGTGACCTAATGAGTCAAGAAATTTTGACAGGGTTAAGTGGCAGAGCATGATTTTCATGTTGTAATTTAAGTTGCTGTTGTGGATGTTGATTTCATTGGACTTATGTAGCTTTTGAAGATATCTTCTGGATAGCGAATTTGGGCCCAAATTGGACATTAGAATGCTTGTGGGGACATGCTTGAGCCCAGGGAAGCTGATATACCTGCATTGTTTCTTGTCTTGGTGGTGCTTCCTCTAGTTGCTTACTTCTTACTTGGGAAATGGAGTGAGGCTTCGAAGAAACGAGAGAGGATAAGTTTACTTGCTCAGCTTGCTGCTGAAGAAGCTCTTCGAGCAGACACAATGGCTGCTGCCGGTGTTATTCCACTTGTTCCTTCTTCGAAGAGTGGATTACACGTGTGTGCCAAGTGCTTTGGTCCAGCAACAACTCGCTGCTCCAGATGCAAGGATGTCAGATATTGGTATATTCTATCTCTTAGCAGCTGCAATATATTTTCCTTATTACTGCACTTCATTCTTGTTGAATGCTCTTCTTGTTCAAGGAAGTAACATATGTAATTAAATGCTGGATAGCAGCATTTTGGAATAAAAGTCCATGGCTAGGCTAGAGTTTCATAAATGATAAAATATTCTCTTGTTTATTATCACTTTGCAAACATAGTTATGCCTTGCCTCGCGGTTGCCTGTCTTAAATGAATTTTTAATAATTCATTACAGTCATTTACTCATTTATATCCTGAAGTATAGTCTATAATATTCTTGGGTAGCTTTTGATGCTTCATGTCTGATGCTGCTGTAAACCCTAGCCATGGGCTGATTTATTTATTATTGATTTGATTGTTGAAATTTGCCTGAAATTTCTTGTTGGTTTCTTTTCATCCCTCCATTCATTCTAACTTTCATAAACTTTATATTCACGCTTTCTTTGGAGTTGCTAGGTTTTCTGCTCTTCCTTAGCATTCTTTGTCTTTTTGGCTTAATTACCTCACCCATTGTTAGTGTTCCACATTTCAGTTTAGTCAAAGAAGGTTTTATTTCCTTTCATTTTGTGTATGGCTGTGATTGTGCATAAAAACTAATCTTATTATCTCAAAGCCAGTCTTGCAGGTTCTGAGTTGGTCTTTGTCTTTGAATTGGTGACCTTTTAGTCTCATTAAGTTTTCCAAATCCAAATAGCCCGCAGAAGAGAATGTGTTTACTATTTTTTTGGCACCTCTCCCTCCACCGTCTTTGTCTATTCGGGTAGGTGGAGATTGGGGGAAAAGAAGGGTGGGAAGAAATGGGGAGGTGACATTAAAGTTTTAACAAAATGAACCTTAACATAGTAATACAGGAGACTTCATTCATAATTAGTATGTTTAGAAGTATACATAGAAGAGTTATCATATGTTATATTGCAACCTCCAAACAGAAAGGCTTTGTATGTATAGAGAAATTACCGTAGGCCTTTCTAAGAGGAGAGTTCATTAATTTAATTTTCAAGCTTAAATTAGTATGAAGTATAGTGAATTAATATATCTGGAAGTATGATAAATTAATAACTAAAAAGAATGGATGAAACAGTATATTAATACAGCAGTCAAAAACAAGCTGGCTTGGCAAACTACTTTGTTCTGTCTAAAAGATCTTGAGCACTTTCCGAAGTTACCGAAAATTCTGAATTTCTATTCATTAAAATACATATATTAATTATGACAGGAAACATGTAATAATAGATGTTAGGAGATGCCATAGATCAGCAATGAAAATCTATTGGTGCTAGGAGTCAGCATCTGTTTGAAATCTTTGGTGCCCAACTCTATGCCATAATTCATTAATCGTGTTTCCAGTAGAAAGAGTAAATTTATAAATCAAATGTACCCTTCATCTTCCCTGTTTGTCATTTCATGTAAAATGGTTGTCTAAACTTCTCTAGTCCTCTAAATCCTCACCTTTTCCACTTCACTATGGGTGTCTATCTCTTCCTTGAAACTTTCAAACACATTATATGGTCTACTTTCTGGAGTCTGCAAGTTCACATCAATTTGATCTCTCACTTTTTCCATATATATCACCTTGACTTGCATTTAATCCCTTTCCACATGATGTTTCTTACTTTAAAACTGATGAGTTTTATGCAGTTCTGGGAGGTGCCAGATTATTCATTGGAGGCAAGTTCATAAGCATGAATGCTTGCAGTCGGAGAGTGCAAGCTCAAGCTCATCTCCTAGTGTTGCCTCATTTGAAGAATTTGCACTACTCAGTGACAACATGAATTCACAGTTCTTTGGGTACATTAATAAGCAAGCTGTCATGGAAAAAGAACCTTTAGATAATATAAATCATTGTCCGATAACCACTGGTGTATTTGGTAATGGGGATTGTTCTACTGTTGATACCTCTCAAGTCTGTGCACCAGAGAGAAGTACAGACAAGAGAATTTCTCGTAAATCCAATAGACAAATGCTAAGAAGAGAGGATATAGCTATATTTGATGAGGAAACCTCGAGGACTAGAGCTACTAGTTCGACACCTAATAATATTTCTTCGAAAGAGGCTTTTATAAGGCATAAGGTTCTTATCTTTAAATTTTTTATGTAGAATGCATTAACTTTTATTTAATCATGTAGTTTCTGATAATTACATTGAACTATTGCTGCAGTCAAGAACTAGTGGCTTTGTTGTATCCGAAGAAGGAATCTTAAAACAGCAAAATGCCAATGGCTATAACATGCATATTCATGGACAAAACGCAAGTACTTCCTTGCATGAGAGTCATAAGTATCAAAGCCAATGTGGCAACATGTCTGAACCAAAAAGCAACTATGAATTTTCTGGCCCACCATATTCTGCAAAAGGTGGGACAAGTGCACATGAAGCTGAAAATGCCTTTGTCCTGAGTTCAGAGAATTTAGTCAACGGGGAGAATGCTTTTATTGGTGAACCGGTAGAATTAGACTGTTCGGGGATGACAGCAGCAAAGGAATGCACTAAAGCCAGAAGTTCATTGCATTCCTTAGGACCCAAAATCTCTAAATCACCTAAATTAGCAGTGAAAGTGTCTGGAGAACAATGGTGCCCTGAAATGGAGAGGAAGGGACAAATTCCAGATGAATTAAGTAAATATTCAACATTTCTTTCTTGATAATTTAACCCTTGATTTTTGTAATTTTCGTAGTCTACAATTTTCATGCAGAAGTTTCTGGAATGACAGGTGCCATACCGGCACCAGGAATCAATGGGGCTTCTAGCATGGGAATTATGGAGATGATGGGTTTAAGGAAGTCACCAAAACTTGCCAGGCAGGAATTTTCTGCACTTTGTGGCGATAGACGTAAGAAAATAAAGGTCAGTTTCTTTACATTTATCTAGGATTATTATCTATTGCATCCCTTCTGTTTTGAGTTAAAATCATTTCATGGGGCTCTTGGATTGTGAATGGAAAGCTTTGATTATGATCTGTTATCCTATTGTCTCAGATGCTGTTTCCTTATGAAGAATTTGTAAATTTTTTCCAATTTGAAGTCTTTGACTTATCACCAAGGGGTCTTCTAAATTGTGGGAACAGGTAACTGTTGTTACTTTTATGGTCCTACCTTCCACTATATTTGCTATATAACTTGGAATATGGTCTTCATGGTAGGAAATGTCTGTAGTAGCATATGTTCCTATAAACAAAAGAAAGAGAAAATACTGAAGATTGACTTCTTGAATGCATATTAATTATAAACCGGAATGAATAGTAGCCTCAATACCCTATTGCATCTTATTTTACCACAAGAGCTAGTCTAATTGTACTATACTTCCGCCTGATTGTTAATTATAAAGCAGTGTATCAACATCAGATCAATCAAAATGTAGTTCATTAATTTAACTTCGTGATTTGATATTTCTACTTGAGATTTTGTGATGCCTTTTTGGATTTTTCAAAGAAGGATTATTTGTGTGTATGTATATTAAAAAAGTCCTAGGAGCACATGTTTTATGCACTGATTTTTTTTATTTTGCAGTTGCTATGCCAATGCTGTTCTGCAGTGTTTAACCTGCACGAAGCCTCTCAGCATCTATTTGCTGCATAGATCACATTCAAGAGCATGTACTTGCTTTTTCGTGGTTCACTTGTTTGGTATTTGTATACAATAGTAATGCCACTGTTCAATCACATACATAGCTTACTTTTGCATTTCATTATAGGTTATGGGAAAGATTGGTGTCTTATGTGTGAACTTGAACAACATGTGATGTTGTTAAGAGAGAGCGGAGGTCCCTTGTCACCTAGTAGGATCCTTTCACATATCCGAAGTATTAATTGCCAGATGGGTGATGGAAATCAGGAAGATGCACATGAGTTCTTGAGGTCAACAGGATTTGCTAGCTGATATCCCCTTGCACCCTTCTTTTTCCCTCATTTATGTGTCTAGATTTGTCAGTTTTGCTTTAAAATTTGATGCTTTTACTGTAAGAATGGAAATTTCATTCCCTTGCCTCTGAAAACTCAATTGTTGTCTGTTTCAGACTCCTGGTTGCTTCAATGCAATCGATATGCTTGGAGAGATTAGGTGGGGAACAAAAGGTTGATCCCAGGTTGCAAGAGACAACATTTATACAACATACTTTTGGAGGGCGCCTTAGGTCAAAGGTGTTTATAGCTATTTTACTTTGTTTAACTTTTAAGTTATCTCACGAGTATTGTTGTGCTCCATTTTACTTTTCCTTGATTCATATTTTTTAAAAACTTTTTTGTTACCTATGTATAATCAATCTCCATGTAATCAGGTTAAGTGTCTAAGATGTTTTCATGAGTCAGAAAGATACGAAAACATTATGGATCTTACATTAGAGATATTTGGTTGGGTTGAGTCACTGGAAGATGCACTAACTCAGTTTACAACACCTGAAGATTTGGATGGAGAAAACTTGTACAGATGTGGAAGGTGTGAAACCTTGTTTTAGTGTGTTATTACATTATCCTTTATTAGAATTATTAACTAACTTGATTAAACTTGTTTAATTTTACTGGCTCTGCAAATATTTGTCAAAAGGTGTGCTGGTTATGTTCGGGCTAGGAAGCAGTTGTGCATACATGAGGCTCCTAACATCCTGACAATAGTCTTAAAGAGGTTTCAGGTATCACTCTACTCTACATTTTGCTGTCCTCTGTTAATGTCTATGTCATAAATGCAACAGGATACCTCAGAACTTGCTCTTTTGGTCTATAGACAATTAGGTTTGAGTTTTTGTCTGGTGGTTTACAAGCTGCTTCATAATTATATTAGCGACTTACTCAACTTAGGCAACTTATGTTTACACTCAACAAAATAGCAGACAAGTCAGCCTCAAATTTGATGGTAGACAACATATGACAGCAAAGCCTAAAATTGGTTAGCTTCTCGTTAGGTGCTTTACTTATGAAACAATTTGGGGATGATAGGTTTCTATATCTACCTATCCATCCTGCATTCCTCTCTGTGTATCTATTGTTGAAGTATTGCCTAATATTGTTTTTGGGTTGTTCATTATTTGACTTGATTATTTCTTGATATGGCTGTTGCTTAATCAGGAGGGAAAATATGGGAAAATAAACAAGTGTATCACTTTCCCTGACATGCTGGATATGTCTCCTTTTATGACTGGAACTGGTGACATCCCTCCACTTTACATGCTTTACGCTGTCGTGGTGCATTTGGATACACTGAATGCATCTTTTTCTGGACATTATGTGTCATATGTAAAAGATTTGCGAGGCAACTGGTTCAGGATAGATGATACTGAGGTAAAGTTATCTCCTCCTTAGGTACGGTGCAAGGTGATTGGTTACGTACATGCGCATGATGATTTTACTTATTCAAAAGATCTCTAGTTGAATTTTTCTTCGAAATACAGCTGCTCAGTGAAAATATTTAACGACTTTTGTTTATTTTCTTCTCTTTATTTACAAGAGGTAAAAGCCATAATTATGTGAACATCTGTTTTCATGTAGATGAACTGTTTCTCCATATGTTGTCGGTCAATTTATTTTCGTTTTCTCATTTTATTTTCTCTTGCTATTGGTATTTTTGAAAGGAATCTCATCATTCATGCTTGTATATTTATTTCATGAGCTCCAATAGCTGATGTAAAGAATTAACATGATTGTTTACATTTTCAAATATGTATTAATTCTAACTGTTTTGTTTAGATTGTCTTTGGTTGCAATGGGATTGAAACAAGGTTTTGGTTCCCCTACACTTACAGGTACATCCAGTATCAATGAGCCAAGTGATGTCTGAGGGCGCATATATGTTATTTTACATGAGGTAGACAACTATTATTGCTAGAGTACTTTAGAAATACTGTCTTCCTTTCCCTGTTTTCTCCCTTTGTTCCTTTTCTTGGTTTTCTATCCCATGCTATGTCTCGGACTCGGGTGTGAGTGTCGGACACGAGTATGTGTCAGATATGGGTATGTTCAATTTTTTCCAAGATTCATGTATTTGGAGGATCATATCCCCATACCCATGTCCGGATATGCGTCGGAATCGAGTGTCGGACACGGGTACTTCAAGAAAAATAAAAAGTCGGAGCAACATAGATCACATGTAATCAGTTAGATTTTGTTGAAATTACCTATTAATTATGTTACTTCGTAGCAATTACTTGCATCTTAATTAAGATCAATCTTCTATCTTTTTCCAAGGGAAGAAAAATACTAGGATTAGTTATGTGATACTACGTTTACGGTGTTCCATGTTGTTTACATTTATCATACATCTTGCTGCAGCATTAAATGTTGAAACTCTAGTCACTTTTCTTGCTACAATATTTTTTTTGGTGTTTCTTTGTTGTATGAATATTACTTTTGGCTTCCATATCAATGCTCTCTTCTAGCTGTGAAAGTGTGTAATTCTTTCCAAGGTCATGCCCTCGCCCTCAAAGAGCTTTCAGCAAAAAGAGCATTAAGAAGCAAGTTCCCGCTAGGCACCTCATGTCGAAAACGGAGAAGCCTTTACGACCAGCACAAAGTAAATCCAGCAGCCATTCTGTTGGTCCCAAGCTTTTCCCAGATTTCAGGCCGGAAATTGCTACAGGCTGTATCAACCGCAACTTTAATGGCATCCATAGGCAGAGTGCAAATAGTAACATTCATCCGGTGGTGGAGATGTATGCTGACCCTATCAGTCCGGAGTTCTCTGATGCTGCATCAAGTGATTGGTCCCGTTTCACAAGCTCCGATGAAGCTTCTTTCACAACGGAGAGTACTAGAGACTCTTTCAGTACCGTTGACTATGCTGATGCAAGAAATGGAGATCCGTTCTCAATCTTCAATAACTTGTATACGCCGGAATCCTCCGCTTGCGACACGGTTTCGTGTAGAATGTTTTCAACTAGTAGACCCCATACCAGGTATGTGTTGGAGGAGAAGGGTTATGTTTTGGATTCCTACTCATCAGCCCCACCTGTGAATAGAGTTCAACAGAACTTGAAACAGGTCAGTGATTCTTTTAACGAATTTTCTTTAGATAGTGACAATGGCATGTTTGTAAAATATGGGAGTAACCCAAAAAATACCCTTGATAGAACTTCTGCTCATTGTGAACGCTAGTTCATGGAAATTTCAACTGATTAAATAGTGTGACATAGCCAGTAGGTAGAGGCGTTGCCTCAGTTTTTGTTTTCAATGCTTTGTTGATTGAGGCATGTAGATCATATCAAAATACCTAAGGAAAGGAATATTTCTTATTTTCTGAACATGCTTTTTTCTAGATCATATTAAAACATGATGGAAAATGCGTCTGCTATCATAATTTAATTCCCTGATCATTAGTTCCAGACAGGAGTCAGGATTTTATTGATCAAAGCATTCTCAGTTAAAGTTGTCAAAGAAACACTACTAGAATGACTGAACTATTATCAACATTTGATTGGTTGGAGTGGTAAGTGATTCTAGTCTTCAAGATGAGGACAAATGTTCGAGTTTTGAGAGTCACTAATGTTGGGAGGGTTTTACTATCACGTTTCTCGGTCCGAACAGGGATTAGTCTTATGGAGGACCTCTTGGAATTAGATCAAAAAGAAAGAAAGAAAGACTGAACTATTAAAAACCATTTATTTTCCAATGCTACATGTTAAATACAGAATCCTTGTCCTCAGTTTCTCATTTAAGACAGTTCAGAGGTTTAGGACAATACCAACATATACTTTAAACTGAAACTGGCAAGAACTCATCTTCCAAATCAAACATCATCCAAATCTCATTCACCCTGTCACTAAATTCAAATGGAGAGTTATACTGTGCAACTGTATAAACCGAAGTGGCATCAGCTTTCCTAGTCTTTTCAATTGCAGAAGACCAAACAGTGCCTTCAAGACTGGCTTGCAAGGCAGCAGCTTCTTCTCCAACATTATAGTCTGTTACAAATCCATTGAATTGCCTTATTGCTATAAATGTGGATTTCCATGTTTGGACATAGAGGCCTTCAGCTGGTGGCGGATTTGCCTGGTTCACCTTTGGGACATAAAAGCTGACAGTAAATGATGACTCGCAAAAGGGTCCATCGCTTGGTAATACTTCAGTCATCACTGGAGCTGTCATTTCTATTTGTTTCTCGTATTTGTTCTTTCCTTGAATGTAGTCAAATAGCCTGTAAGAGGAAGTAGGATAGGAAACATTTTTTAGAACTTCCATTTTATCCATTGCAGCTAGATTTTGAGAAACCATGAAAGTGTTGGAAGCACGAAATTTTTTTTTTTTGACAATAGATATGATTATATCTGCAAAAAAATGGATTAGGTTGGAGACAACGAAAGTAGGAGAAAATTTGCTAAATTTAAACACCAATTCACATAGAAAATGCAAGTTTTCTTAGAAAATTTCAGAGATTCTGTTATGAAAACAGGGTGGTTCTATTTTCCCACCAGCTATGCCCTTCAATTATCAGTAGCTTGGCCACATCTAAGGTAACAAAAGGCTCAAATTCCTGGTCTACAGAAATCAAACAGATTTGTTTTGTTGCAATCAGTATAACTATAAACCAAATTAAGGGTGAGTCAAATGCATCTGATTCTGATTATGAAGAGGATATCTGATATGGTATGATTAGATTAAAGAAGAATAAAGTTCTTCAAAGATGAGAAATTCAATTAGATAATCTACCCTTATCCTACTAGAAATATGAATATGATATTTGATATGAACAATAGTATTAACTTATCCAGCTTATCGCCCAATACACCAAACCCAAATATGCACTAAATTTCTATGTAAGAACAGTAAATAAATTAGGGGTGAGCAAAAAATCGGATAACAGAATAAAAATCGAAGTAATTCGGTTCGGTTTGTTCGATTTCGATTTAAGTCGGTTAGTTTATTCAGTTTCAACATATTTATTCGATTGGTTTAGGGTTTTTTTTTATTTTTAAATCGAACAGGCAAAACAAAACGACACTTAATTAAAAAATATATATATATTATTTTTATTTAGACCCAAATTCAATTAACAATTTAATTCTATCCAACCCAATTTAATCCAAAATTAAATTAACCCAATTCAACAGCTCATAACTCAAACAAATCAAAACTCATAATCCAAACAAATCAAAAAAAAAAAAAAAACAAAGATCTTTCAGTTTTTGGATTATTTTTGGTTAATTCATTCGGTTTTACAAATTTATTTGGTTTAATCGATTTTAGAAATTTTGGAATCGAACCCACCCGAATGCTTAATAAACTAAATTTCTGTGTAAAAATAGTAAACTTACTGAAGAAAGCCTGTCCTGGTGGCCTCAACAAGAGAAATATCCTGAATGGTAGAAGTTGACATCCACACAGTGGAATTGTACCTACGAATCTCATAGCCATTGCCAAGTTGAATCACATCAAAACTTGGGCATTCTATCCGATTACATGTTGGTGGAAATATCCCAACATCGTTCTTGCTTGTTTCTGGTAACAGACCAATGTTTGAGAGCAGACTCAAGAGAAGCGATAGCTTCAATGTGTTGAAAGCAGCCATTGATAGAAGCTTTTTCTTGGAAAGTTAAAAGTGAAAGTGAGTTAGAAATATATATGAGTTTGAGGGTAATGGGTTACTTATTGTTGTAGTTTAGAATTATTCTGAAGAATCAATGTTTCTTGTCCACACATTTATAGGTCTAGTTTGGATGATAAAGTGGATGTCTTGAGAAATGAGAAGTCAGCTGCCCTCCACATAACAATTGAAAACTACTCATGGTCATGATGAGGCCATAAATTATGGATTACTAATTCATAAAGTTTTTAAACTTAATAAACGGTGTAAAAAAAATGTGAAAAAATAATGTTTTTGAAATGAGAAAAAATTGAGGATAAACATATTGTAGTTTATTAAAAAGAAAGAGGATAGTTTTTTAGATATAAGTGAGTATTTTTTTTTAATAAAAAAAATAGGAAATTACACCTCTAATATTATTATTTTAAATTAAATAAGATTTTAATCAATTTTTCTGATTAAGTTGATGTCTGGTTAACTCGTGACACAAACTCAATCACTCTCATTATATTAGTATAAATTTTAAGGATAACTGTAAACACTCTAACTTAATTAAAAATTTTAAATTTCATTGACAGTGTATGAAATAATATTTTATGTATTGTTGAAATTTGAAAACTTACAAACTGTATATTAATAATACTGTTTTAATGGCTAATTAAAGATATTAATGAAATAATTATTTTATGTTAACATATAATTCTTTCATTCAAATAATGTATGTAATCACATTTTTTTTTAAAAATTATTATATTTTTTATTATAAAAATCATTAATGAATCTAAAAAAAATAAATATTCATACTTAACTATCATACGTGATGTGTAATTAATACTCAATATACACAAGTAGCTTCTTCAAAATCACAAGTTTGGAGGAAAGCAATGAACATGTGAGATTGTCTCCTGCATATATATTGCTACAAATTTGTACACTCACGTTGTGGTGAAAAAGAATTACGTGAAAAAAATATTTTAAATATAAAAAAAATTATTTATAGATACTTTTTTAAGAAGTGAATAGTTATTTAAGAAAGTAGATCATATTTTTTTCAAAAAAAATATATTATATAAGAAATTAAAAATATGAATATTCTTATTACATAATTTGATATTATAATTTATATGATTTTTTTGGGGGTATTTTTTAACTAAATTAATGTGAAATTAAAATCAATCAATTTTTTTATAATTAATATAAATGATGTTTTCTGTACTTTTTCATGGTTTCGTATATTCGGTCTTTTGTATATTTCTCAAATTAATGTGATGGAAAAATTCAAGTTTTTGCTCTGAAAGTGGTCTTCAAGGGAGCATTGTTTCATTAAAGAATGGAAAGACAGATTTGCTTCATCGAACACAAGTATAAATAATAATTCATGTGCATACAATTACGCTTAAGAAACTTGTTATAAGAAAAGAAATTTTTGTATTTTTAATTATATAAAAGTTTATATGGGAGTTGTCGCAACCTAAAAAAAAAATAACGACGAGTCTCATCGCAAGACTTTATTATTCGTTAGGCGTGACATTAAAAAAAATCGAGGAAAAGTCGACTTAATTCCTCTAGAAAAATGAAGGTTTTGAAAATGACCTTAAAAAAGACATGGAGTCGCCACCAATCTTTTTTAGCTAGGTGTGATCGGCCACCTATTAAAACCGGTTTTATAAAATATTTTAAAAATTAATTAAAACATTTTAAAAACCAATTTCAAGTCTGCGTTTTAAACCAGAGAAATCAAAGAAGCGGGTTCGGGAGTCGGTTACGTGTGGGGAAGGATTAGCACCCCCACAACGCCCGTATAAATCGGTACCTTATTAATCGTGTGTTATCTCAAGTCTCGGTAAAAAGTTGGTTTTAAATTTAGTATTTCAAGTTAATTCCCAATTTAAAGAAAAATAATTTCATTTTTTTATTGAAAATGATCCAGAATTTATAAATTCAAAATTTTCCTATATTCCCCAACAAACGTGGCAAAATATAGAAATTTTTATTAGTTTTGGAAAACTTTCCGAATCATTCTCTTTTTTGAAAGAAAGATATTCCTTTATTAATGATAATTGATGATATTCCCTCCAGCAAACCCGGTAGAGAACTCATGAATTATTTTAACTCGGGAATATCTTTATTTTTATTGAAAACCATTATCTTTTGAAAACATTTAAAATAAATGAATACGTATATGCTAAATAAAGATAACTAAATAAAAGCATAGGATATCATGAAATATTCGAAACCATATAATAAACCATGTAACATCAAAAAATATAAATCAAAATAACAACAATATCATAGAAATTATTATAGCAAGAATCACATATTATATAAAATGCATGAATATAAAAATGCAATGCATGAAATGTATTTTTTTCCTTTAATTAAGGAAATCCGTATATCTAAAAAGATATCAGGCTACCTTAGGAAAATATGTCAAATTAAATATTCTAAAACCAAAATACTTTGTGATTGTTTGAAAACAATTTTGAAAAGCTTGAATTAAAAATAAAAACTGGGCTAATTTCTTTAAAATGGCTCTAATTTCCTAAGTTTAAAAAATCCGGACTTGACTACCCTTAACCCGGGACTTGAAAAACCATTTTTAGAGTTTGAAAAGGCTTAGAAATTACCCTAAGTCAGTAGCTAACCCTTCTAATCAGCCCACTCTAAGTAAATTAACCAAAACAGAAAATTGTTTTTTTTTTTAAATTCAATTCTGACTCCACTGTCCAGTTTTAATCCACGAATTTTTATCCTATTTTTAAAAATTCCAAAAATTCTAAAAAAAATACTGGAAACTCAGAACATGTAAAACTACACGAAAAAAAATCGGCTTAATTTTCGAATCAAAGATGAATTCCCAGAAAAATCAGAGATGTACGAGTTTTTGGAGGAGAAAAAACTGCTTTGTTTTTCTTTAAATTCAATTCTGACTCCACTGTCCAGTTTTAATCCACGATTTTTTACCCTATTTTAAAAAATTCCAAAAATTCTGAAAAAAATACTGGAGACTCACGACATTTAAAACTACACGAGAAAAAATCGGCTTAATTTTTTGATCAAATATGAATTCCCAAAAAAATCAGAGATGTACGAGTTTTTGGAGGAGAAAAAACTGCTTTGTTTTTCTTTAAATTCAATCCTGACTCCATTGTCCAGTTTTAATCCACGATTTTTTACCCTATTTTTAAAAATTCCAAAAATTCTAAAACAAATACTGGAGACTCAGGACATATAAAACTACATGAGAAAAAATTGGCTTAATTTTCTGATCAAAGATGAATTCCCAGAAAAATCGGAGATGTACGAGTTTTGGGTGGAAAAAAAACTGCTTTGCCAACACATTTTTTTTGTCTTTGATAAAATCATTTAAAAATAAAAATAAAAATATTTGAAACTCATAAAATGACTTGAAAGCAGTAGCTAGGACTTTTTGAAAGTTAGATAAAAATTGGCTAAGTAAAAAAAATCACAAAGGTAGAATAATCAATTTGACAAACTTAATTTTCCACAAGTGTGCTCAAGAGAGCATGACTTTGAACCATTAATTGGCTCAAGTCATTATTCAAGTGGCATGAACATGAAATGCATGAAACAATGCAGCAAACATAATGCATGAAATGCATGGATCTAAACCTAAATGTAAGGAAAATGTATGACATAAATAATATGGCCTAGACCTAACATGAACTTGCATGGCATTTAATGTAACCTAGACCTAAGACATGCATGGCATTTTCACAAACACAAGGCATGCTTAATTCAAAAATCCAACCAAATATCATGCAAATGCAAAAACCTAACAACTAGCATGACAAAAAATACAACACACAATGCAAAACACATGGAGTAGCCAAATGGCCCCAAGCTCCAACAAGCATGGCATTTTCACAAACACTTGGTATGCTAGCATGAAAAACTAAGTCATAACACAAAAATCACACAAGCATTTTCACAAACACCTAATATACCAAATCTAAAACATGCTCACTAAGATATAAAACAAGAATCATGCAAAGAATCACACAAGCATTTTCACAAACACTTAATATGCTAACTCTAAAACATGCTCAAATTTAAACAACATGAAAACAGAAAATTAAAAATGCAAAAACATGATATCTAAGACATAAATGGCAACAAACAAAGCAACCAAATTAAATATAACTTAAGAACATGAAATAACATAACACTTAAAACATCAAAAACAAAGAAAATAGCATAAACAATATGGTAAAATGAATTGAAACAACAACTTAAAATAAATAATGTAGGCCATTTGGCCATGGTGAGTTTATTGTAAAAACAAAATGTAAAAAAATATACTTAAGAAAGGAAATGAAGGAAGAACAAGAAACATTATTTTAAAATGAAAACTCACCAAGTAGAGATTAAAATAGCAAAAAACAAGAATAGAAAATGAAAGTGCAAGAGTTGGTGCTCAAGAGCAACCTCAAGAAGCTAATATTTCAAGCTTTTCTCTTCAAACTTTCCTTTATTTCTAAACTTTTCTTTTTTTGCTCTCAACCAAGAAGATAAAAACTAAGAAAAACTAAGAGAAATCAGCCAAAATGGAAAAGAAGAAACCAAAATCTGCCTCCCCCCCCTTAGGGCTAGCCTTAATGCATGGTTATATAGCCTCCAAGATGTTGTCATTTTTGTGTAACCTAATTTCCATCAAATGGCCAATAATTCAAGATGAAAAGTCATGAAATTACCACCTTTAGATTAGCATCTCAGCCCTCTCAAATTACAGCTATGCAAAAATAATGTTGACATCTTTCTTAACCTATGTGGTTTAATCACCATGGCTTGATCAAAGAGAATGGTTAACTAACTCTTGATTTTTAACCACTTGATTAAAAAAAAAAAATTAGAAGCTTCCTCCTTTCTTTGGGCTTGGGCATGCCAGCACTTCTCTTTTCCAGCCCAACTCTGATTTTTTTGAAGGGCCAAAAAAGCCCTTTTCGGTTGCTTGGGTGAAATGACCATTTTGCCCCCCGGATGCAAATAAATATCAAACGGACTCCAAATTCAATTTTTCTTTTTTTAATACTTCCAAAATAATAAAATATTGAGTTCTGGAAGTTTTCAAAATTATCCGAGTCCGTTTGCTATTTATTTGGATTTTTTCTTCCCAAAAATGCCCTTTTATGCCCTTACATTTTACCATTTTTTAAACGAGCTCCAAATCAAGATTTTTCTTCACCAATCTCTTCAAAATAATTAAAAAGTGTGATCTGGAAGTTTTCATAATTTTTGGAGCTCATTTGGTATTTTTTTGGGATTTATCGGCTTGAATTACTGCATAGGAGGCCCGGGATTTGGCCATTTTGCAAACGAACTCGGAATCAAGATTTTCTTTCGCCAATCTCTTCCAAATAATTTAAAAATGAGATTTGCCAAATTTCAGAATTTTTGGAGTCCATTTGCTATTTTTCCGGGATTTATCTTTTTGAATTACTGCATAAGAAGCCCGGGATTTGGCCACTTTGCAAACGAACTCGGAATCAAGATTTTCTTTCTCCAATCTCTTTCAAATGATTTAAGAATGAGATTGACAAATTTTCCATAATTTTCGGAGTCCATTTGCTATTTTTCCCAAATTTTTCCAATTTTACCCTTTAACCTCCGAAACCCGGTTTTGCTCAAAACAAGTCCGATTTTCAGATTTTCTTCAATCTGAGCCTTGGGCCATCCTTTTTAATCATTCCTCATCCATTGGGGGCTTTGTTCTTACCAAGTCGGGCCATTTCTGTGATTCTTCCCGATTTCACCGAAATCCACTAAAAACCCTAATTCTCGGTTTTCTCCCGGATTGACTTTTTTTTCGGTTTTTCTTGCAAGTGACTTCTCCATTACCCGTAGTCAGTGCTTATCTTTCATTTGGAACCTTCAATTTCGACCAGTTTGATCGTTTAAGCACTTTTCCCCAAATTTCTCGGATTAGGGTTTCCTTTCTACTGAATCTCCAAATCCCAACTTCCGAACTCCATATCTTTCAATGTAGACCTCGGATTATCAAAATTCTTTCGCCATTTTTCAATTGAACTTAAAATCTTGATTTTGAAAGTGGGTTGACTTTTTCAGTAGTTGACTTTCTGGGGTTGACTTTTTCGGGGTTGCCTTTTTCGGGGTTGACTTTTTCAGGGTTGACTTTTTTTCAAGTTTGACTTTTTGTGCTCGCCCTCTTAAACTAAGTCTCGGAGTACCACCTGCAGGATGAAAACAGTCTTTTTACACTTGGGAACATCAATATGGGAAGAAAACATACCTGTTTAGTGGTCCGGACAAAATTAGGTGTCTACAGCTGCCCCTCTTTGGCTATTGCTGAGAATCAGGAATCAGGCAAAGATAAACCGACACTAATTTTGTACGGTCAGTGACATCACATGTGAAGGAAAGGGAAAGGGGTTTCTTTTTCATTTTAATTTTTTTCATTTTCTATTTTTCATTTTTTCATTTTTTTCTTCTTTCTTCTTTTTTTCTTTTTTCCTTTTTTTTATTTTTTTAATTATTTTTTTATTATTTTTTTTCTATTTTCTCTTTTTTCATTTTTTTTAAAAACAATAAATTGAAGATTTTGTCCTTAAATTGAATTCCCTGCCTAAACAAGGCTCGATTCGTCTTAAGGGAATGAATTCGATTTCAAAAGAAAAATTTATGCTCGAAGGGCTTTAAAATTGGTGCCCGAAGGTCTTAAAATGGTGCCCGGAGGTCTTAAAAATTGGTGCCCGGAGGTCTTACCCCTGAAAAAAGTTATGCCCGGAGGTCTTAAAGATGTTGCCCGGAGGTCTTACCTGTGATTTGAAAAATTATGCCCGGAGGTCTTAAAAATTGGTGCCCGGAGGTCTTACCCCTGAAAAAAGTTATGCCCGGAGGTCTTAAAGATGTTGCCCGGAGGTCTTACCTGTGATTTGAAAAATTATGCCCGGAGGTCTTAAAAATGGTGCCCATAGGCCTTAAGAATGGTGCCCGGAGGCCTTACCCGTGATTTGAAAAAAATGCGCTGTATGCGACTTTAAAAATGATGCCCGGAGGTCTTAAGAATGGTGCCCGGAGGCCTTACCCGTGATTTGGAAAAAATGCGCTGTATGCGACTTTAAAAATGATGCCCGGAGGTCTTAAGAATGGTGCCAGGAGGCCTTACCCGTGATTTGGAAAAAATGCGCTGTATGCGACTTTAAAAATGATGCCCGGAGGTTTTAAGAATGGTGCCCGGAGGCCTTACCCGTGATTTGGAAGAAATGCGCTGTATGCGACTTTAAAAATGATGCCCGGAGGTCTTAAGAATGGTGCCCGGAGGCCTTGCCCATAATTTGGAAGAAATGCGCTGTATGCGACTTTAAAAATGATGCCCGGAGGTCTTAAGAATAGTGCCCGGAGGCCTTACCCCTGAAAAAAGTTATGCCCGGAGGTCTTAAAGATGTTGCCCGGAGGTCTTAAAGATATTGCCCGGAGGTCTTACCTGTGATTTGAAAAATTATGCCCGGAGGTCTTAAAAATGTTCTTTGAAGAATTGTTGAAAATTACCCTAACGATTTTGAGAAGATGCGAATGCTTTTTGATGCAGATGCATGTGTTGAATAAGACACGAAATGACTTAAACTGGTGCAAATGTCTTTAATGCAAATGTAAATGACTTGGATTGATGCCCATGTTTCATGATGCAGATGCCCCTACTAATTGTGTTCATGTAACTGGTTTATGAATGGTGTAACTACAATTACCACACAGTAATGAAAATGCAATGATTCTAGAAATGATGCAATTGCTTGAGATGACACAAATACGAATTCCATGAAGAATGTAAATGTAAAGGTAAAATACAGATGCTTATGGAATAATGCCAATGCAAATACCCATGAATGATGCAAATGCTTGCCGACACTGTGCAGATGCAAAAGCTCGATAAAGAGATGAGTGCTCATGAGTGATGCAAGTGCCCTCAGCTGTTTTTCTAGACTTTGGCTTAGCCTTTCAAATTCATTTTTCCTCTTCAAATCAGAGTATATCTTCAATTCATTTTGGCTATTCTCTTTGCCCCAACAGTTTTTCAAACTTTCATCAACAGAGATCTGAACCGGGTTCTATTTCTTCTTCTCATATCTGGAAGTCAAGACCTATCCTGGCAGTTCTACACCTTTGAGTTAGAAAAATCCTTGTCTCATGCCAACATCAAAATGGGTATTTCAAAAAAATCTTTTTATTTGTTTTCGCATTTTGAAAACTTCTGAACAAAAAATATTAACCCCACAATGTGTGATGTACAAATCTTTTGAAGACTGATGATCATTGTTAGAAATTTCTCTAAGTATCAATCTGGGTTTTTTCAACTGGATTGGCAAGGCTTGGTATAACAAGATTCTGGCTTTTCCAGGAAAACTTCATGACAAAAATGTATATCCCTTCTAGGCTCACAAATGGAACAGGTTTTATAAATCATGAATTCATTGAGAACCAAACAAATTCAACATTCTTTTAGTTTCCATATCAAGGCATTTTGTCAAGCATCAAGATTGGCTGGGATGTTTAAACCGGAAAGTTTAATCTTGGGAACAAAGTTTCAGTTTTTGAAGACAATCCTCCGAATGAGAGCTGACAATTTGGGGGGTTCAGGAATTCCTAGATGTTCCTCGATGACCACTCCTTTAATAAGATCTTTTCTTTTGGGGTATCGGCACTATCATCGATGGCATCAAAAATTCCCATTCTACTCTAGACCGCCCGTTTTTTTGGGTTTTCGCCCTAGAGTCCCATTCTTTTCAATTTTTCTCTTTTTTTTTTTTTTTTACCATGCACTTGAGAATTCTAAATTCTTCCTTAGTGAAATGAGAATTTGATAAGATGGGATAAAATCTGAGGAAAACCCTTCAAATTAAACATTCATGCTTGATCAAAATGGACTTTTAAAGCACGTAATGTAGGCCATGGCTCAGGATTCAAAAAGAAAGGATAAATAGGCCCAAAATATGTGTTTGAGGGTAATCAGATCAAGGATCCTTTCTTGAAGAGGATTTTCTTTGAAGCATGTGTCTCTTCTTGGACATTTCTTTCTTTTTGATTTTGCTCTTTTTCTTCCTTGCTTTTGGCTTTCAATTTGCCATGTCTTTCACACACATTTTTTTATTGTGTTTTTTGTTTGTTTTTCTTGGCTTTCATTTCGTCATCTTTTCCTCTTCTTTTTTCCTTTGACAGAGTGCGCCCGTATTTATTCGGGGCTCCATTTGCTTTGTGTCTGTCCCTGAGCTGTCACTCATTTCTCAATGATCTTTGAAAAGATCTTTCCTCGCATTTGCCCCCCAGTGTAGAGGGTAATCCTTGATCAGGGTTCAAAGAATTAAGAATTCTTTTGGCTCAAAAGGGGTGACTATGGATAATAATTTTTTTCTTGTGAAATGGATATGAAAGATGGCCATTCATCATATCAAGCCCAAATATTCTCATTGAAAAGCAATCCTGAGGGGAAATAGATATTCAGAATTTCATTTTGCACTTTGGAATCATCCGAATTCTCATATGCATGATATCATGATTTTTCTTTTTCTTTTTTTCTTTTTTTTTTTTTTTTTTTCGTCGCATGCCCCCAATGATTCATGCATTAGCCCCTCCTTCTTCACTATGTATCCATCATTTCCAC
Organism: Fremontodendron californicum; assembly: GCA_030761205.1. Classification (NCBI taxonomy): domain Eukaryota; kingdom Viridiplantae; phylum Streptophyta; class Magnoliopsida; order Malvales; family Malvaceae; genus Fremontodendron; species Fremontodendron californicum. Next base: position 2,137,382 of record JAULJL010000045.1, on the reverse strand, counting down.
ATATGATGCCCCAATTTGATTAACCATGCGAATTTGTATCAACGAGGAACATCGCAAGTCTAGGTCTGCTTTGAAAAGGCTGAGTTTCCAATCTGAGTTCTTTGAAGAGACAAGGAAAACATGACCCAAAAGCAGGTTTTCTCTGGGACAAGGGATAATCTAGTTTAATCATTGTGCCCCAAGGTGTCAATCATGAAGTGATGTCTGGGCAATTAGTGTTTTGTGGTCATTGGGAAAGGTCATGAATGGTTTTAGCACAATCCTGACACACACCAAATTATCAAAATCTGGATTCTTGAAAGAATGTCTCATTTGTTTGATTTTCAAGGAATTCAAAAAATTTCAAAAAGTTTGTTCCTTTGTTCATAGCCTAGACTAGGATTTACATCCTTGCTTATTTTGCAATGACAATGGTTTAATGAAGTCAAATCATTCATATTCCTTGAAGCATTAGGTCTTTCAAGTGTTCTTGGTTTAAGAGATTTGGGCTTAGGAAAAAGTAAAGAGAGGGGAGAAGGTATTGGGTCATTTGTAACACTGATCATCAATATTCTCAAGATTGTTCATTATTTCATGTGAAAACCACTTATTTATTGTGTACCACAAATTTTCTCAAAGTTTCATTTTTTTTTTTTTTTTTTTTTTTGCAATTTCAAATTTATTGCTAAAATAAAATGAACACAAAATATTTAAATTCAAAATTTATTTATTTCATGTAGATGTCATCATGAGACAAGAGCTTTCATTATCAAAGTGTAGAAATATATGCATCAGAATGCTCCTATTGACATGCTTTCAAAGATAACAATTCTTATCCTCAAAATTCTTCAAGAGGAAATCAATTTATGGTAAAACAGATTTCCAATGTTCGATAAGCTCTGGAATCAAAATGCCATCATGGACAAGTCCTTCAATTTTTTTCCTTCAGTTGTCTGCATTTTTTAGTCGAATGCCCAATTGCCCCAATGTGATACTTGCACTTGCTGTTGGGGTCATAGCTTTTAGCTGACGAAGAAAACTCTTCAAAGCTAAGCCAATTTCTATTTCATCTTATTAATGTGTTTCATGATGAATGAGCTATGAATGTCATGAGTGCAATTTGATGCATGTGAAGGATAAACAAAGTTATGTGTGGTCATATACAGTGGAAACATGTTGACCATGTACAACATGATGCCAACATGATGCATTTAAAGAATAATAAATTAATGCATGGATATATACAATGAATGACCATGTATGTTCCAAATGTATTTCCCAATGAATGATCATATACACTATGAATGCCATACAATGTCAATTATGATGCATGTGAAGAATACATGACTGACACAGAGTATATACAAAGAAAGTCATGCTGGCCGTGTATGTCATGAATGCAACCTGATGTCAATATGAAAAATTAATGCATGAGCATATCATGATAACTGTGTATGCCATGAATGCAACCTGATGCCAACATGATGCATGTAAAAAATAAGCAAATTAATGCATAGATATATACAGAAAAATCATGCTGATTATGAATGCATGAATGCAACCTGACAAATAATTGATGGGATGCAAAATGCAAAGGGGGAGATATCAAGGAGGAAATAAGAATCGGAGGAACTTAATCATCAACCTCTCATAAATTTGAAACATAATCAATTCATTCCCACATCAACATTCACAATGGTATAAACCATGTTTTACAAAATTTGAACAGTGGTTAAGACTGTCCTTACAAGCACTTTATTCTTCCTAACATCCTAAGACTATAAGAGCCGGCTACTGAAAAAGTGAAATCCTATTACATCATATAAGACCGAAGTCTTTCCACCTCAATGATGTAAATCTCCCAATCCTAATGACGCTTTCCCAGTCCTCTATCAATCAGTGTCGTGGGATCCAACCACTTGGCATTTATAAGAGTTTGCACTTTCTTTTTGAATGCCATACAGTCTTCAACGTTATGGCCAACAATTCCACAATGATAATCACATCTTCCATTTGGATTATACCACATTGGATATGGTGGTAACAGGGGTTTCAATGGGACACAAGCAACCATGTGATTTTGGATCAGTATAGGGAGGAGCTCTTGGTAGCTGATTGGAATGGGATCAAAATGCATTTGGGTCTTATTCTGGGATCGTTTCTTAGTCACACATGGCCTAGGAGTTGGGGCACTTGGTGGTAGCACTAAGGTTCGAACCGGAGTGTTTACATGGGGATGTGGCGGAACAGCATGGTAAGGGTATGGATTTGGACACGGGGCCTTTGGAGGTTGTACATAGCTCGAGGTTCCTATCTCAGGTACTGGATAAGGTGATTGATGAGGGAAATAGTATGAACTGGTAGTTGGTAACGATGGAGTGGGATTCAGGAATCCCGTAGTGGTCGTCCCAATGGACGATTGGACCATAGTAGGGTGGGGATACTGGTTTGGACCTAGAACAGTTTGCAGGTATGGTACTGGATTCGAGGTTTCTGTCTTTGGTATCAGGCTTTCCGGTTTAATTATTTTCATGATTTTGTCCACAATTTCATCAGGATTGCAACCTTTGTGGCATTGACAAGTGCAGGATCCAGCAAGGATTGTATGTTCTGGACCTAATGGTTTTGGTTGATCCGAAGATGATGCGAAGCCCTGAGAAAGTTCACCTTTACTGTTACCCATATCCTCAACCATTTTTAGCAATTTGGCAAGTTGTTCCTTCACCTCTCGGATTTCATGTCCATATTCATCTTGATTGCGTTCCAAAGCACCCAATCGTTCCTCCGATTCATTCCTCATATCTCGAACCCCTTTCATGCAAATGAAAATGTCATGAGATTAAGATTATGAATGTACATGCTCTATTCCTATGTGCATGAATAAACTGATGGTTAATGCATGAACATATACAGAGAAATTATGATGACTATGTATGCTATGGATGCAATCTAATGCCAGGTATATACAGATAATGACTATGCATGTTATAAACGTGTCCTACAATGAATGACCATGCATGCTATGATGTCAAAATGATACATGCTAAGAATAAATGAATTAATACAAAGGTAGGTACAAAGAATGACCATGTATATCACAAATGTATTCTACAATGAATAATCATGCATGTTATGACTGTAACACGATGTCAAAATGACACAAATAAATTAACCAATGATTACACGAAATTGGTGGGACCTAAATCTTGATTATTCAAAAATCTCATTATGCAAGATTTGCCTCCTAATTTATGATTTTTTTTAACATGCTTTTTTTTTGTGTTTTTATTTATTTATGAAAAACCAATCACATTATTTTCAAAAGAATTTCAGGGTGGATCCCACTATGATACCATATGCAAATGTTCATGTGACACTACCGGTTTTATGAAATCATCAAATGAAATTACCAACTGTTTATTGCAAAGAATGAGATCAATAACACAACCAAAAATGTACATGCTCTATTCACACATGTATGAAATGTGCAACATGCAAAATGCTTGAAAAAAGATTTTTTTTTTTTTTTTTTAAAAAAAAAAACAGCTAATGAACATCTGCCCCAGCAATATCTGCTTATTTAGGCATCACGATGTCTTCGAGGCGGAGTATCACATTTATTACGGGCGATGTACGTACATCGTTGCCCGATCTACCACACTTATTCGGAGTGTAAAATAGGTAACAAAAGGTTTAGAACTGTCCCTCTATGTGTTCCTATTTTCGGTATATCTAACGGAAATCCGGCATGGCTTCGCCTAGGTTCACTATATGAGGGTGAATCGGTTCTAAGGCTCCGAATTGTTCCTCACTGTCGCCGGTGAAGGCTAGTAAGGCACCCCGATAAAAGCGGGTTCAATTCGTTAGAGTATATTTTCCTATGCCCATGCGGAGGATCATCACGAAGGCATTAGGTACTTTATACTCCGAAAGTGTTTCACTAGCCCATACGGAGGATCAATCACGAAGGCGTAGTTACTTTACTCCCACTTAAAAGGACGGAACCCGGGTATAGGATTCATGTTATGCAAATGCACGTGTAGTGTGTGTGGAGGAATAATAAACCTTTCACCACCTATTCTACAAACCTTATTCTAAATGCCCTAGCAATTAAAACATTCAAGAATAGTGTAACGCATTAACCAACAAGCAATTATAATATACAACCTTAAATAACTAGAGAACAAAAATAAAATGCATGCACATGAGTATGAACATATTTAAAAACAATTTATTATTTTCAAAATTCTCCTTATTAAAAAAATGTGGGAATTAAAATCAAATACCAATTAAACCAACAAAACCGAGACTTTGATAACACACGACTAATTCTAGGCCTGACTCTCTAATATGTCCCCAGTGGAGTCGCCAAGCTGTCGCAACCTAAAAAAAAAATAACGACGAGTCTCATCGCAAGACTTTATTATTCGTTAGGCGTGACATTAAAAAAAATCGAGGAAAAGTCGACTTAATTCCTCTAGAAAAATGAAGGTTTTGAAAATGACCTTAAAAAAGACATGGAGTCGCCACCAATCTTTTTTAGCTAGGTGTGATCGGCCACCTATTAAAACCGGTTTTATAAAATATTTTAAAAATTAATTAAAACATTTTAAAAACCAATTTCAAGTCTGCGTTTTAAACCAGAGAAATCAAAGAAGCGGGTTCGGGAGTCGGTTACGTGTGGGGAAGGATTAGCACCCCCACAACGCCCGTATAAATCGGTACCTTATTAATCGTGTGTTATCTCAAGTCTCGGTAAAAAGTTGGTTTTAAATTTAGTATTTCAAGTTAATTCCCAATTTAAAGAAAAATAATTTCATTTTTTATTGAAAATGATCCAGAATTTATAAATTCAAAATTTTCCTATATTCCCCAACAAACGTGGCAAAATATAGAAATTTTTATTAGTTTTGGAAAACTTTCCGAATCATTCTCTTTTTTGAAAGAAAGATATTCCTTTATTAATGATAATTGATGATATTCCCTCCAGCAAACCCGGTAGAGAACTCATGAATTATTTTAACTCGGGAATATCTTTATTTTTATTGAAAACCATTATCTTTTGAAAACATTTAAAATAAATGAATACGTATATGCTAAATAAAGATAACTAAATAAAAGCATAGGATATCATGAAATATTCGAAACCATATAATAAACCATGTAACATCAAAAAATATAAATCAAAATAACAACAATATCATAGAAATTATTATAGCAAGAATCACATATTATATAAAATGCATGAATATAAAAATACAATGCATGAAATGTATTTTTTTCCTTTAATTAAGGAAATCCGTATATCTAAAAAGATATCCGGCTACCTTAGAAAAATATGTCAAATTAAATATTCTAAAACCAAAATACTTTGTGATTGTTTGAAAACAATTTTGAAAAGCTTGAATTAAAAATAAAAACTGGGCTAATTTCTTTAAAATGGCTCTAATTTCCTAAGTTTAAAAAATCCGGACTTGACTACCCTTAACCCGGGACTTGAAAAACCATTTTTAGAGTTTGAAAAGGCTTAGAAATTACCCTAAGTTAGTAGCTAACCCTTCTAATCAGCCCACTCTAAGTAAATTAACCAAAACAGAAAATTGTTTTTTTTTTAAATTCAATTCTGACTCCACTGTCCAGTTTTAATCCACGAATTTTTATCCTATTTTTAAAAATTCCAAAAATTCTAAAAAAAATACTGGAAACTCAGAACATGTAAAACTACACGAAAACAAATCGGCTTAATTTTCGAATCAAAGATGAATTCCCAGAAAAATCAGAGATGTACGAGTTTTTGGAGGAGAAAAAACTGCTTTGTTTTTCTTTAAATTCAATTCTGACTCCACTGTCCAGTTTTAATCCACGATTTTTTACCCTATTTTAAAAAATTCCAAAAATTCTGAAAAAAATACTGGAGACTCACGACATTTAAAACTACACGAGAAAAAATCGGCTTAATTTTTTGATCAAATATGAATTCCCAAAAAAATCAGAGATGTACGAGTTTTTGGAGGAGAAAAAACTGCTTTGTTTTTCTTTAAATTCAATCCTGACTCCATTGTCCAGTTTTAATCCACGATTTTTTACCCTATTTTTAAAAATTCCAAAAATTCTAAAAAAAATACTGGAGACTCAGGACATATAAAACTACATGAGAAAAAATTGTCTTAATTTTCTGATCAAAGATGAATTCCCAGAAAAATCGGAGATGTACGAGTTTTGGGTGGAAAAAAAACTGCTTTGCCAACACATTTTTTTTGTCTTTGATAAAATCATTTAAAAATAAAAATAAAAATATTTGAAACTCATAAAATGACTTGAAAGCAGTAGCTAGGACTTTTTGAAAGTTAGATAAAAATTGGCTAAGTAAAAAAAATCACAAAGGTAGAATAATCAATTTGACAAACTTAATTTTCCACAAGTGTGCTCAAGAGAGCATGACTTTGAACCATTAATTGGCTCAAGTCATTATTCAAGTGGCATGAACATGAAATGCATGAAACAATGCAGCAAACATAATGCATGAAATGCATGGATCTAAACCTAAATGTAAGGAAAATGCATGACATAAATAATATGGCCTAGACCTAACATGAACTTGCATGGCATTTAATGTAACCTAGACCTAAGACATGCATGGCATTTTCACAAACACAAGGCATGCTTAATTCAAAAATCCAACCAAATATCATGCAAATGCAAAAACCTAACAACTAGCATGACAAAAAATACAACACACAATGCAAAACACATGGAGTAGCCAAATGGCCCCAAGCTCCAACAAGCATGGCATTTTCACAAACACTTGGTATGCTAGCATGAAAAACTAAGTCATAACACAAAAATCACACAAGCATTTTCACAAACACCTAATATACCAAATCTAAAACATGCTCACTAAGATATAAAACAAGAATCATGCAAAGAATCACACAAGCATTTTCACAAACACTTAATATGCTAACTCTAAAACATGCTCAAATTTAAACAACATGAAAACAGAAAATTAAAAATGCAAAAACATGATATCTAAGACATAAATGGCAACAAACAAAGCAACCAAATTAAATATAACTTAAGAACATGAAATAACATAACACTTAAAACATCAAAAACAAAGAAAATAGCATAAACAATATGGTAAAATGAATTGAAACAACAACTTAAAATAAATAATGTAGGCCATTTGGCCATGGTGAGTTTATTGTAAAAACAAAATGTAAAAAAATATACTTAAGAAAGGAAATGAAGGAAGAACAAGAAACATTATTTTAAAATGAAAACTCACCAAGTAGAGATTAAAATAGCAAAAAACAAGAATAGAAAATGAAAGTGCAAGAGTTGGTGCTCAAGAGCAACCTCAAGAAGCTAATATTTCAAGCTTTTCTCTTCAAACTTTCCTTTATTTCTAAACTTTTCTTTTTTTGCTCTCAACCAAGAAGATAAAAACTAAGAAAAACTAAGAGAAATCAGCCAAAATGGAAAAGAAGAAACCAAAATCTGCCTCCCCCCCCTTAGGGCTAGCCTTAATGCATGGTTATATAGCCTCCAAGATGTTGTCATTTTTGTGTAACCTAATTTCCATCAAATGGCCAATAATTCAAGATGAAAAGTCATGAAATTACCACCTTTAGATTAGCATCTCAGCCCTCTCAAATTACAGCTATGCAAAAATAATGTTGACATCTTTCTTAACCTATGTGGTTTAATCACCATGGCTTGATCAAAGAGAATGGTTAACTAACTCTTGATTTTTAACCACTTGATTAAAAAAAAAAAAATTAGAAGCTTCCTCCTTTCTTTGGGCTTGGGCATGCCAGCACTTCTCTTTTCCAGCCCAACTCTGATTTTTTTGAAGGGCCAAAAAAGCCCTTTTCGGTTGCTTGGGTGAAATGACCATTTTGCCCCCCGGATGCAAATAAATATCAAACGGACTCCAAATTCAATTTTTCTTTTTTTAATACTTCCAAAATAATAAAATATTGAGTTCTGGAAGTTTTCAAAATTATCCGAGTCCGTTTGCTATTTATTTGGATTTTTTCTTCCCAAAAATGCCCTTTTATGCCCTTACATTTTACCATTTTTTAAACGAGCTCCAAATCAAGATTTTTCTTCACCAATCTCTTCAAAATAATTAAAAAGTGTGATCTGGAAGTTTTCATAATTTTTGGAGCTCATTTGGTATTTTTTTGGGATTTATCGGCTTGAATTACTGCATAGGAGGCCCGGGATTTGGCCATTTTGCAAACGAACTCGGAATCAAGATTTTCTTTCGCCAATCTCTTCCAAATAATTTAAAAATGAGATTTGCCAAATTTCAGAATTTTTGGAGTCCATTTGCTATTTTTCCGGGATTTATCTTTTTGAATTACTGCATAAGAAGCCCGGGATTTGGCCACTTTGCAAACGAACTCGGAATCAAGATTTTCTTTCTCCAATCTCTTTCAAATGATTTAAGAATGAGATTGACAAATTTTCCATAATTTTCGGAGTCCATTTGCTATTTTTCCCAAATTTTTCCAATTTTACCCTTTAACCTCCGAAACCCGGTTTTGCTCAAAACAAGTCCGATTTTCAGATTTTCTTCAATCTGAGCCTTGGGCCATCCTTTTTAATCATTCCTCATCCATTGGGGGCTTTGTTCTTACCAAGTCGGGCCATTTCTGTGATTCTTCCCGATTTCACCGAAATCCACTAAAAACCCTAATTCTCGGTTTTCTCCCGGATTGACTTTTTTTTCGGTTTTTCTTGCAAGTGACTTTTCCATTACCCGTAGTCAGTGCTTATCTTTCATTTGGAACCTTCAATTTCGACCAGTTTGATCGTTTAAGCACTTTTCCCCAAATTTCTCGGATTAGGGTTTCCTTTCTACTGAATCTCCAAATCCCAACTTCCGAACTCCATATCTTTCAATGTAGACCTCGGATTATCAAAATTCTTTCGCCATTTTTCAATTGAACTTAAAATCTTGATTTTGAAAGTAGGTTGACTTTTTCAGTAGTTGACTTTCTGGGGTTGACTTTTTCGGGGTTGCCTTTTTCGGGGTTGACTTTTTCGGGGTTGACTTTTTTTCAAGTTTGACTTTTTGTGCTCGCCCTCTTAAACTAAGTCTCGGAGTACCACCTGCAGGATGAAAACAGTCTTTTTACACTTGGGAACATCAATATGGGAAGAAAACATACCTGTTTAGTGGTCCGGACAAAATTAGGTGTCTACAGGAGTGTTTTATATATACAGAAAAGTTCTCACCATAATAATTATAATATAATATTAAAATCATAATTTGAATAATATCGTAATCCCTAATATTATTTTAATAAAAATTGATTATTCTAATAATTATAGTTGATTATACATTTATTACATTAATATCCTATCAAACTCAAGGTAATATTATAGATATCAATTTGAGTTTGAAAACCAAATCTTGAAAATGACTAGAAAAATGTGTCTTGTAAATATATCAGCTGGTTGATCCGAAGAAGACCAGAAGTCAGATGAACAGTTTTTTGTGTAACATGATGGCATACAAAACGACAATCAATCTCAATATGCTTGGTGAATTCATGAAACACATCATTATGAGCAATTTGAATAGCACTTCAATTATCATAGTTAAATTTAGTATTTCAAGTTAATTCCCAATTTAAAGAAAAATAATTTCATTTTTTATTGAAAATGATCCAGAATTTATAAATTCAAAATTTTCCTATATTCCCCAACAAACGTGGAAAAATATAGAAATTTTTATTAGTTTTGGAAAACTTTCCGAATCATTCTCTTTTTTGAAAGAAAGATATTCCTTTATTAATGATAATTGATGATATTCCCTCCAGCAAACCCGGTAGAGAACTCATGAATTATTTTAACTCGGGAATATCTTTATTTTTATTGAAAACCATTATCTTTTGAAAACATTTAAAATAAATGAATACGTATATGCTAAATAAAGATAACTAAATAAAAGCATAGGATATCATGAAATATTCGAAACCATATAATAAACCATGTAACATCAAAAAATATAAATCAAAATAACAACAATATCATAGAAATTATTATAGCAAGAATCACATATTATATAAAATGCATGAATATAAAAATACAATGCATGAAATGTATTTTTTTCCTTTAATTAAGGAAATCCGTATATCTAAAAAGATATCCGGCTACCTTAGAAAAATATGTCAAATTAAATATTCTAAAACCAAAATACTTTGTGATTGTTTGAAAACAATTTTGAAAAGCTTGAATTAAAAATAAAAACTGGGCTAATTTCTTTAAAATGGCTCTAATTTCCTAAGTTTAAAAAATCCGGACTTGACTACCCTTAACCCGGGACTTGAAAAACCATTTTTAGAGTTTGAAAAGGCTTAGAAATTACCCTAAGTTAGTAGCTAACCCTTCTAATCAGCCCACTCTAAGTAAATTAACCAAAACAGAAAATTGTTTTTTTTTTTAAATTCAATTCTGACTCCACTGTCCAGTTTTAATCCACGAATTTTTATCCTATTTTTAAAAATTCCAAAAATTCTAAAAAAAATACTGGAAACTCAGAACATGTAAAACTACACGAAAAAAAATCGGCTTAATTTTCGAATCAAAGATGAATTCCCAGAAAAATCAGAGATGTACGAGTTTTTGGAGGAGAAAAAACTGCTTTGTTTTTCTTTAAATTCAATTCTGACTCCACTGTCCAGTTTTAATCCACGATTTTTTACCCTATTTTAAAAAATTCCAAAAATTCTGAAAAAAATACTGGAGACTCACGACATTTAAAACTACACGAGAAAAAATCGGCTTAATTTTTTGATCAAATATGAATTCCCAAAAAAATCAGAGATGTACGAGTTTTTGGAGGAGAAAAAACTGCTTTGTTTTTCTTTAAATTCAATCCTGACTCCATTGTCCAGTTTTAATCCACGATTTTTTACCCTATTTTTAAAAATTCCAAAAATTCTAAAAAAAATACTGGAGACTCAGGACATATAAAACTACATGAGAAAAAATTGTCTTAATTTTCTGATCAAAGATGAATTCCCAGAAAAATCGGAGATGTACGAGTTTTGGGTGGAAAAAAAACTGCTTTGCCAACACATTTTTTTTGTCTTTGATAAAATCATTTAAAAATAAAAATAAAAATATTTGAAACTCATAAAATGACTTGAAAGCAGTAGCTAGGACTTTTTGAAAGTTAGATAAAAATTGGCTAAGTAAAAAAAATCACAAAGGTAGAATAATCAATTTGACAAACTTAATTTTCCACAAGTGTGCTCAAGAGAGCATGACTTTGAACCATTAATTGGCTCAAGTCATTATTCAAGTGGCATGAACATGAAATGCATGAAACAATGCAGCAAACATAATGCATGAAATGCATGGATCTAAACCTAAATGTAAGGAAAATGCATGACATAAATAATATGGCCTAGACCTAACATGAACTTGCATGGCATTTAATGTAACCTAGACCTAAGACATGCATGGCATTTTCACAAACACAAGGCATGCTTAATTCAAAAATCCAACCAAATATCATGCAAATGCAAAAACCTAACAACTAGCATGACAAAAAATACAACACACAATGCAAAACACATGGAGTAGCCAAATGGCCCCAAGCTCCAACAAGCATGGCATTTTCACAAACACTTGGTATGCTAGCATGAAAAACTAAGTCATAACACAAAAATCACACAAGCATTTTCACAAACACCTAATATACCAAATCTAAAACATGCTCACTAAGATATAAAACAAGAATCATGCAAAGAATCACACAAGCATTTTCACAAACACTTAATATGCTAACTCTAAAACATGCTCAAATTTAAACAACATGAAAACAGAAAATTAAAAATGCAAAAACATGATATCTAAGACATAAATGGCAACAAACAAAGCAACCAAATTAAATATAACTTAAGAACATGAAATAACATAACACTTAAAACATCAAAAACAAAGAAAATAGCATAAACAATATGGTAAAATGAATTGAAACAACAACTTAAAATAAATAATGTAGGCCATTTGGCCATGGTGAGTTTATTGTAAAAACAAAATGTAAAAAAATATACTTAAGAAAGGAAATGAAGGAAGAACAAGAAACATTATTTTAAAATGAAAACTCACCAAGTAGAGATTAAAATAGCAAAAAACAAGAATAGAAAATGAAAGTGCAAGAGTTGGTGCTCAAGAGCAACCTCAAGAAGCTAATATTTCAAGCTTTTCTCTTCAAACTTTCCTTTATTTCTAAACTTTTCTTTTTTTGCTCTCAACCAAGAAGATAAAAACTAAGAAAAACTAAGAGAAATCAGCCAAAATGGAAAAGAAGAAACCAAAATCTGCCTCCCCCCCCTTAGGGCTAGCCTTAATGCATGGTTATATAGCCTCCAAGATGTTGTCATTTTTGTGTAACCTAATTTCCATCAAATGGCCAATAATTCAAGATGAAAAGTCATGAAATTACCACCTTTAGATTAGCATCTCAGCCCTCTCAAATTACAGCTATGCAAAAATAATGTTGACATCTTTCTTAACCTATGTGGTTTAATCACCATGGCTTGATCAAAGAGAATGGTTAACTAACTCTTGATTTTTAACCACTTGATTAAAAAAAAAAAATTAGAAGCTTCCTCCTTTCTTTGGGCTTGGGCATGCCAGCACTTCTCTTTTCCAGCCCAACTCTGATTTTTTTGAAGGGCCAAAAAAGCCCTTTTCGGTTGCTTGGGTGAAATGACCATTTTGCCCCCCGGATGCAAATAAATATCAAACGGACTCCAAATTCAATTTTTCTTTTTTTAATACTTCCAAAATAATAAAATATTGAGTTCTGGAAGTTTTCAAAATTATCCGAGTCCGTTTGCTATTTATTTGGATTTTTTCTTCCCAAAAATGCCCTTTTATGCCCTTACATTTTACCATTTTTTAAACGAGCTCCAAATCAAGATTTTTCTTCACCAATCTCTTCAAAATAATTAAAAAGTGTGATCTGGAAGTTTTCATAATTTTTGGAGCTCATTTGGTATTTTTTTGGGATTTATCGGCTTGAATTACTGCATAGGAGGCCCGGGATTTGGCCATTTTGCAAACGAACTCGGAATCAAGATTTTCTTTCGCCAATCTCTTCCAAATAATTTAAAAATGAGATTTGCCAAATTTCAGAATTTTTGGAGTCCATTTGCTATTTTTCCGGGATTTATCTTTTTGAATTACTGCATAAGAAGCCCGGGATTTGGCCACTTTGCAAACGAACTCGGAATCAAGATTTTCTTTCTCCAATCTCTTTCAAATGATTTAAGAATGAGATTGACAAATTTTCCATAATTTTCGGAGTCCATTTGCTATTTTTCCCAAATTTTTCCAATTTTACCCTTTAACCTCCGAAACCCGGTTTTGCTCAAAACAAGTCCGATTTTCAGATTTTCTTCAATCTGAGCCTTGGGCCATCCTTTTTAATCATTCCTCATCCATTGGGGGCTTTGTTCTTACCAAGTCGGGCCATTTCTGTGATTCTTCCCGATTTCACCGAAATCCACTAAAAACCCTAATTCTCGGTTTTCTCCCGGATTGACTTTTTTTTCGGTTTTTCTTGCAAGTGACTTCTCCATTACCCGTAGTCAGTGCTTATCTTTCATTTGGAACCTTCAATTTCGACCAGTTTGATCGTTTAAGCACTTTTCCCCAAATTTCTCGGATTAGGGTTTCCTTTCTACTGAATCTCCAAATCCCAACTTCCGAACTCCATATCTTTCAATGTAGACCTCGGATTATCAAAATTCTTTCGCCATTTTTCAATTGAACTTAAAATCTTGATTTTGAAAGTAGGTTGACTTTTTCAGTAGTTGACTTTTTGGGGTTGACTTTTTCGGGGTTGCCTTTTTCGGGGTTGACTTTTTCGGGGTTGACTTTTTTTCAAGTTTGACTTTTTGTGCTCGCCCTCTTAAACTAAGTCTCGGAGTACCACCTGCAGGGTGAAAACAGTCTTTTTACACTTGGGAACATCAATATGGGAAGAAAACATACCTGTTTAGTGGTCCGGACAAAATTAGGTGTCTACAGGAGTGTTTTATATATACAGAAAAGTTCTCACCATAATAATTATAATATAATATTAAAATCATAATTTGAATAATATCGTAATCCCTAATATTATTTTAATAAAAATTGATTATTCTAATAATTATAGTTGATTATACATTTATTACATTAATATCCTATCAAACTCAAGGTAATATTATAGATATCAATTTGAGTTTGAAAACCAAATCTTGAAAATGACTAGAAAAATGTGTCTTGTAAATATATCAGCTGGTTGATCCGAAGAAGACCAGAAGTCAGATGAACAGTTTTTTGTGTAACATGATGGCATACAAAACGACAATCAATCTCAATATGCTTGGTGAATTCATGAAACACATCATTATGAGCAATTTGAATAGCACTTCAATTATCATAGTGAAATCTGGTGGCAAAAGATAATGAAATGCCCATATCTACGAGTAATCGACGAAACCAAAGTAACAATTAAGTGGCATTAGCAAGAGCACGATATTCAGATTCAATGTTGGATCGAGCAATTACAGTTCGTTTCTTGCTCCGCCAAGAAATGAGAGAATCTTCTAAAAGGAAACAATAACCAGTGGTGGAACGCCGATCTGTAGGGTCTCCAGCCCAATTAACATCAGAATATTTAGATAGTAACAAAGATATATGAGCAGAGAAGTGAAGTCCATGAAATAATGTGCCTTTGATATATCGGAGAATCTGAAGAAAACTGAAAAATAAGTTGATCGAGGAGTAGTCATAAATTGATTAACAAGATGTACAATATAAGCAATACCAGGCCGAGCCACCATGAGATAGACCAAACTGCCAACAAGTTGGCAATAAGCTCGGATTGTTTAACCTATGTTATGTTCCACTTTGCAATTAGCGAAAACTTGACCATAATCATTAATCACAAATTGCCACTTATGAATAGGAAATCAAGACAATTACACGGATCAAGACTCCTAAACTAGCAATAGACAATTATCAAAATCTATCTAGTTGATCACCCTAAATAAATCAAGACAACATTATGAACAATTTTTATAGAAGAACATAATCAACTTTGATAGAAAACTAATGATAGATAAATCATGAAAATCAATTACAAAACTTGTCTAGGGCTTTGAAATCACTCTTAACCAAAGAGAAGTTTAGCCTAACATAAGTGTCGCAACCTAAAAAAAAATAACGACGTCTCATCGCAAGACTTTATTATTCGTTAGGCGTGACATTAAAAAAAAACCCGAGGAAAAGTCGACTTAATTCCTCTAGAAAAATGAAGGTTTTGAAAATGACCTTAAAAAAGACATGGAGTCGCCACCAATCTTTTTTAGCTAGGTGTGATCGGCCACCTATTAAAACCGGTTTTATAAAATATTTTAAAAATTAATTAAAACATTTTAAAAACCAATTTCAAGTCTGCGTTTTAAACCAGAGAAATCAAAGAAGCGGGTTCGGGAGTCGGTTACGTGTGGGGAAGGATTAGCACCCCCACAACGCCCTTATAAATCGGTACCTTATTAATCGTGTGTTATCTCAAGTCTCGATAAAAAGTTGGTTTTAAGTTTAGTATTTCAAGTTAATTCCCAATTTAAGGAAAAACAATTTCATTTTTTTTATTGAAAATGATCCGGAATTTATAAATTCAAAATTTTCCTATATTCCCCAACAAACATGGCAAAATATAGAAATTTTTATTAGTTTTGGAAAACTTTCCGAATCATTCTCTTTTTTTTGAAAGAAAGATATTCCTTTATTAATGATAATTGATGATATTCCCTCCAGCAAACCCGGTAGAGAACTCATGAATTATTTTAACTCGGGAATATCTTTATTTTTTATTGAAAAATCATTATTCTTTTGAAAACATTTTAAAAGATATGAATATGTATATGCATGACATAAATAAAATGACATAGCAAAATCTAAATAATATAATGCAACCTATATGACATGGCAAACATGAATGATATGGCATATAATTTAAATGATATGGAATAAAATAATGCTATCATATAATATGCATGAAAATAAAAATGCAATGCATGAAATGTATTTTTTCCTTTAATTAAGGAAATCCGTATATCTAAAAAGATATCCGGCTACCTTAGGAAAATATGTCAAATTAAATATTCTAAAACCAAAATACTTTGTGATTGTTTGAAAACAATTTTGAAAAGCTTGAATTAAAAATAAAAACTGGGCTAAAATTTTTTAAATGGCTCTAATTTCCTAAGTTTAAAAAATCCGGACTTGACTACCCTTAACCCGGGATTTGAAAAACCATTTTTAGAGTTTAAAAGGCTTAGAAATCACCCTAAGTCAGTAGCTAACCCTCCTAATCAGCCCACTCTAAGTAGATTAACCAGAACAGAAAATTGGTTTTTCTTTAAATTCAATTCTGACTCCACTGTCCAGTTTTAATCCACGATTTTTTACCCTATTTTTAAAAATTCCAAAAATTCTAAAAAAAATACTGGAGACTCAGGACATGTAAAACTATACGAGAAAAAATCGGCTTAATTTTTTGATCAAAGATGAATTCTCAGAAAAATCATAGATGTACAAGTTTTTGGAGGAGAAAAAAAAAACTGTTTTGTTTTTCTTTAAATTCAATTCTGACTCCACTGTCCAGTTTTAATGCACGATTTTTTACCCAATTTTTAAAACTTCCAAAAATTCTAAAAACAATACTGAAGACTCAGGACATGTAAAACTACATGAAAACAAATCGGCTTAATTTTCTGATCAAAGATGAATTCCCAGAAAAATCATAGATGTACGAGTTTTTGGAGGAGAGAAAAAAAACTGCTTTGCCAACACATTTTTGCTTTTGATAAAATCATTTAAAAACCAAAGTAAAAATATTTGAAACTCATAAAATGACTTGAAAGCAGTAGCTAGGACTCTTTGAAAGTTAGATAAAAATTGGCTAAATAAAAAAAATCACAAAGGTAGAGTAATCAATTTGACAAACTTAATTTTCCACAAGTGTGCTCAAGAGAGCATGATCTTGAACCATTAATTGGCTCAAGTCATTATTCAAGTGGCATGAACATGAAATGCATGAAACAATGCAGCAAACATAATGCATGAAATGCATGGATCTAAACCTAAATGTAAGGAAAATGCATGACACAAATAATATGGCCTAGACCTAACATGAACTTGCATGGCATTTAATGTAACCTAGACCTAAGACATGCATGGCATTTTCACAAACACAAGGCATGCTTAATTCAAAATTCCAACCAAATATCATGCAAATGCAAAAACCTAACAACTAGCATGACAAAAATACAACACACAATGCAAAACACATGGAGCAGCCAAATGGCCTCAAGCTTCAACAAGCATGGCATTTTCACAAACACTTGGTATGCTAGCATGAAAAACTAAGTCATAACACAAAAATCACACAAGCATTTTCACAAACACCTAATATACTAAATCTAAAACATGCTCAAATTTAAACAACATAAAAACAGAAAATTAAAAATGCAAAAACATGATATCTAAGACATAAATGGCAATAAACAAAGCAACCAAATTAAATATAACTTAAGAACATGAAATAACATGATATTTAAAACATCAAAAATAAAGAAAATAGCATAAACAATATGGTAAAATGAATCAAAAACAACAACTTAAAATAAATAATGTAGGCCATTTGGCCATGGTGAGTTTATTGTAAAAACAAAATGTAAAAAAAAAAATATACTTAAGAAAGGAAATGAAGGAAGAACAAGAAACATTATTTTAAAATGAAAACTCACCAAGTAGAGATTAAAATAGCAAAAAATAAGAATAGAAAATGAAAGTGCAAGAGTTGGTGCTCAAGAGCAACCTCAAGAAGCTAATATTTCAAGCTTTTCTCTTCAAACTTTCCTTTTTTTCTAAACTTTTCTTTTTTTGCTCTCAACCAAGAAGATAAAAAACTAAGAAAAACTAAGAGAAATCAACCAAAATGGAAAAGAAAAAACAAAATCTGCCTCCCCCCTTAGAGCTGGCAGAAAATGATGCTTATATGGACTCCAAGATGTTGTCATTTTTGTGTAACCTAATTTCCATCAAATGGCCAATAATTCAAGATGAAAAGTCATGAAATTACCACCCTTAGATTAGCATCTCAGCCCTCTCAAATTACAGCTGTCCAAGAAAAATGTTGACATCTTTTTTTCAGCCCAACTCTGATTTTTTGAAGGGCCCAAAAAGCCCTTTTCGGTTGCTTGGGTGAAATGACCATTTTGCCCTCTCGGATGCAAAATAAATATCAAACGGGCTCCAAATTCAATTTTTCGTTTTTTAATACTTCCAAAATAATAAAATATTGAGTTCTGGAAGTTTTCAAAATTATCCGAGTCCGTTTGCTATTTATTTGGATTTTTTCTTCCCAAAATGTCCTTTTATGCCCCTACTTTTTACCATTTTTTAAACGAGCTCCAAATCAAGATTTTTCTTCACCAATCTCTTCAAAATAATTAAAAAGTGTGATCTGGAAGTTTTCGTAATTTTTGGAGCTCATTTGGTATTTGTTCGGGATTTTTCGGCTTGGATTACTGCATTGGAAGCTCGGGATTTAGCCATTTTGCAAATGAACTCGGAATCAAGATTTTCTTTCGCCAATATCTTCCAAATAATTTAAAAATGAGATTTACCAAATTTCATAATTTTTGGAGTCCATTTGCTATTTTTCCGGGATTTATCTTTTTGAATTACTGCATAAGAAGCCCGAGATTTGGCCATTTTGCAAACGAACTCGGAATCAAGATTTTCTTTTACCAATCTCTTTCAAATGATTTAAGAATGAGATTGACAAATTTTCCATAATTTTCGGTGTCCATTTGCTATTTTTCCCAAAATTTTCCAATTTTGCCCTTTAACCTCCGAAACCCGGTTTTGCTCAAAACAAGTCCGATTTTCAGATTTTCTTCAATCTGAGCCTTGGTCCATCCTTTTTAATCATTCCTCATCCATTGGGGGCTTTGGTCTTACCAAGTCGAGCCATTTCTGTGATTCTTCCCGATTTCACCGAAATCCACTAAAAACCCTAATTCTCGGTTTTCTCCCGGATTGACTTTTCTTTCGGTTTTTCTTGCAAGTGACTTCTCCATTACCCGTAGTCAGTGCTTATCTTTCATTTGGAACCTTCAATTTCGACCAGTTTGATCGTTTAAGCATTTTTCCCCAAATTTCTCGGATTAGGGTTTCTTTTCTACTGAATCTCCAAATCCCAACTTCCGAACTCCATATCTTTCAATGTAGACCTCGGATTATCAAAATTCTTTCTCCATTTTTCAATTGAACTTAAAATCTTGATTTTGAAAGTGGGTTGACTTTTTCAGTAGTTGACTTTCTAGGGTTGACTTTTTTGGAATTGACTTTTTCGGGGTTGACTTTTTTCAAGTTTGACTTTTTATGCTCGCCCTCTTAAACTAAGTCTCGGAGTACCACCTGCAGGATGAAAACAGTATTTTTATACTCGGAAACATCAATATGGGAAGAAAACATACCTGTTTAGTGGCCCGGACAAAATTAGGTGTCTACAGCTGCCCCTCTTTGGCTATTGCTGAGAATCAGGAATCAGGCAAAGATAAACCAACACTAATTTTGTACGGTCAGTGAAATCACATGGAAAGGAAAAGGCTTTCTTTTTCATTTCTTCATTCATTTTTGCATTTTCCATTTTTTATTTTCTATTTTTTTTCATTTTTTCTCATTTTTTCTCATTCTTTTTTTTTTTATTTTTTTTTTGTTTTTTTTGTTTTGTTTTGTTTTTGAAAACAGTAAATTGAAGATTTGTCCTTAAATTGAATTCCCTGACTAATCAAGGCTCGATTCGTCTTAAGGAAACGAATTCGATTTGCAAGAAAGGAAACGACCTCGACGATGTTCTCGGGGCCTTAACCTTTCTTGTTCTCAGCTGTGTTTAAAATTCTGGATATCTCCTCCAGAAGCTTCGGCTATCACCACCAAAGTCTTGCTCATCTTTTTAAAATGTAAAAATTCTAGGTATCACCTCCAGAAACTTCAGCTATCACCACCGAAGACTTTTTACCTTTTCAAAGGATTTTAAAACTCTGGATATCTCCACCAGAGGCTTCAGCTATCACCACCGAAGTCTTGCTCATTTTTAAAACTGTAAAATTCTGGGTATCATCTCCAGAAGCTTCAGCTATCACCACCGAAGACTCTCTACCTTTTCAAAGGACTTTAAAAAAAACTCTGGATATCTCCACCAGAGGCTTCAGCTATCACCACCGAAGACTTGTTCATAAATAAAAAAAGTACTTCGACGATGATTTCGGGGCTCGACTCGCCTTAAGGAAACGAAATCGATTATACCTGAAAGCTTTAAGAGATGATGCAAATGCTTCATGATGCAAATGCAAATGTCTTTTGTTGATGCAAACGCTTCTTGATGTAGATGCAAATGACTTAGATTGGTGCAAATGTCTTTGATGCAAATGTAAATGACTTGATTTGATGCAAACTTTCTTGATGCAGATTCAACTAACTTAGATTGATGCAAATGCTTCTTGATGTAGATGCACATGTTGAATAAAATTTTGGATAACTCCTCCAAAAGAAGATTCCTCATTTTTCAAAATTATAAAACCCTGGATATCTCCACCAGAGGCTTCAGCTATCACCACCGAAGACTTCTTCATTTTTAAAACTGTAAAATTTTGGATATCCCCACCAGAAGCTTTGGCTATCACCACCAAAGACTTGCTCAATATAAAATTCTAGATAACTCATCTAGAAGAAGATTTCTCATGTTTCAAAATTATAAAACCCTGGATATCTCCACCAGAGGCTTCAGCTATCACCACCGAAGACTTATTCACTTTTAAAACTGCAAAATTCTGGATATCACCACCAGAAGCTTTGGCTATCACCACCAAAGACTTGGTCATTGTAAAATTCTGGGTAACTCCTTCAGAATAAAATTTCTCATTTTTCAAAATTATAAAACCCTGGATATCTCCACCAGAGGCTTCAGCTATCACCACCGAAGACTTGTTCACTTTTAAAACTGTAAAATTCTGGATATCCCCACCAGAAGCTTTGGCTATCACCACCAAAGACTTGCTCATTGTAAAATTCTGGGTAACTCCTTCAGAATAAAATTTCTCATTTTTCAAAATTATAAAACCCTGGATATCTCCACCAGAGGCTTCAGCTATCACCACTGAAGACTTGTTCACATTTAAAACTGCAAAATTCTGGATATCACCACCAGAAGCTTTGGCTATCACCACCAAAGACTTGCTCATTGTAAAATTCTGGGTAACTCCTTCAGAATAAAAGTTCTCATGTTTTCAAAATTATAAAACCCTGGATATCTCCACCAGAGGCTTCAGCTATCACCACCGAAGACTTGTTCACTTTTAAAACTGTAAAATTCTGGATATCCCCACCAGAAGCTTTGGCTATCACCACCAAAGACTTGCTCATTGTAAAATTCTGGATATCCCCACCAGAAGAAAATTTCTCATTTTTCAAAATTATAAAACTCTGGATATCTCCACCAGAGGCTTCAGCTATCACCACCGAAGACTTGTTCACTTTTTAAAAACTGTAAAATTCTGGATATCCCCACCAGAAGCTTTGAGAAATGATGCAGATGCACATGTCTTTTAACAAGGTGCTCATGCTTCATGGTGCAAATGTAAAATATTTCTTAGTGCAAATGCAAATGGCCTGGATTGATGCCCATGTTTCATGATGCAGATGCCCCTACTAATTGTGTTCACGTAACTGGTTTATGAATGGTATAACTACAATTACCACACAATAATGAAAATGCAATGATTCTAGAAATGATGCAATTGCTTGAGATGACACAAATGCGAATTCCATGAAGAATGTAAATGTAAAGGTAAAATACAGATGCTTATGGAATAATGCCAATGCAAATACCCATGAATGATGCAAATGCTTGCCGACACTGTGCAGATGCAAAAGCTCGATAAAGAGATGAGTGCTCATGAGTGATGCAAATGCCCTCGGTTGTTTTTCTAGACTTTGGCTTAGCCTTTCAAATTCATTTTTCCTCTTCAAATCAGAGTATATCTTCAATTCATTTCGGCTATTCTCTTTCCCCAACAGTTTTCAAACTTTCATCAACAGAGATCTGAACTGGGTTCGATATCTTCTTCTCATATCTGGAAGTCAGGATCTATCCTGGCAGTTCTATACCTTTGAGTTAGAAAAATCCTTGTCACATGTCATCATCAAAAATGGGTATTTCAAATTTTTTTTTTGTTTTGAAAAACAATTTTGCTTATTTAAGGAAAACTTCTAAGCCAAAAATTTTAACTCCACAGTGTATGATGTACAAATCTTTTGATGACTGATGATCACTGTTAGAAAATTCCCTAAGTATCAATCTGGTTTTTTTTCAACTGGGATTGGCAAGGCTTGGTATAATAAGATTCTGGCTTTTCTAGGAAAACTTCATGACAAAAATGTATATCCCTTCTAGGCTCACAAATGGAACAGTTTTTATAAATCATGAATTCATT
The DNA here is from genome assembly GCA_030761205.1 of Fremontodendron californicum. NCBI lineage: Eukaryota > Viridiplantae > Streptophyta > Magnoliopsida > Malvales > Malvaceae > Fremontodendron > Fremontodendron californicum. Next base: position 2,114,814 of record JAULJL010000045.1, on the reverse strand, counting down.
GAGAACCAAACAAATTCAACATTCCTTTAGTTTCCATATCAAGGCATTTTGACAAGCGTCAAGATTGGCCAGGATGTTTAAACTGGAAAGTTGATTTTGGAGGAAAAAAGTTTCAGTTTTTGAAGACAATCCTCTGAATGAGAACTGACAATTTGGGGGGTTCAGGAATTCCTAGATGTTCCTCGATGACCACTCTTTTAATAAGATCTTTTCTTTTGGGGTATCGGCACTATCATAGATGGCATCGAAAATTTCCAAATTTACTCTAGACCGCCCATTTTTGGGTTTTCGCCCTAGAGTCCCATTCTTTCCATTTTTTTTTCATTGTTTTACCATGCAGTTGAGAATTCTAAGTTCTTCCTTAGTGAAATGATAATTCGATGAAATGGGATAAAATCTGAGGAAAAACCTTTCAAATTAAATATTCATGCTTGATCAAAATGGACTTTTAAAGCATATAATGTAGGCCATAGCTCAGGGTTCAGAAAGAAAAGATAAATAGGCCCAAAATATGTGTTTGAGGGTAATCAGATCAAGGATCTATTTTTTTGAGGAGGATTCTCTTTGAAGCATTTGTTCCTTCTTGGACATTTCTTCCCTTTTGACTTTGCTTTTTTTTTTCTTCTTTGCTTTTGGCTTTGCCATGTCTTTCACACATTTTGTTTTCTTTTTTATTGTGTTTTTTTTTTTGTTTTTCTTGGCTTTTATTTCGCCATCTTTTCCTCTTCTTTTTTCTTTGACAGAGTGCGCCCTATTTATTCGGGGCTCCATTTGCTTTGTGTCTATCCTTGAGCTGTCACTCATTTCTCAATGATCTTTGAAAAGACCTTTCCTCGCATTTGCCCCCCAGTGTAGAGGGTAATCCTTGATCAGGGTTCAAAGAAGAAAGAATTCTTTTGGCTCAAAAGGGGTGACTATGGATAATAAATTTTTTTTTTTGAAAGGGATATGAAAGATGGCCATTTCTCATGTCAAGCACAAATATTCACATTGAAAATCAATCCCCAGGGGAAATAGATATTCAGAATTTCATTTTGCACTTTGGAATCATCCGAATTCTCACATGCATGATATCACGATTTTTCTTTTTTTTTTGTCGCATCCCCCCAATGATTCATGCATTAGCCCATCCTTCTTTACCATGTGTCCATCATTTCCATATATGATGCCCCAATTTGATTAACCATGAGAATCTGTATCAACGAGGAACATAGCAAGTCTAGGTCTATTTTGAAAAGGCTGAGTTTCCAATCTGAGTTTTTTTTGAAGAGATAAGGAAAATATGACCCAAAAACGGGTTTTCTCTGGGACAAGGGATAATCTAGTTTAATCATTGTGCCCCAGGATGTCAATCATGAAGTGATGTTTGGGCAATTAGTGTTTTGTGGTTATTGGGAAAGGTCATGAATGGTTTTAGCACAATCTTGACACACACCAAATTATCAAAATCTAGACTCTTGAAAGAATGTCTCATTTGTTTGATTTTCAAGGAATTCGAAAAATTTCAAAAAGTTCGTTCCTTTGTTCATAGCCTAGACTAGGATTTGCTTATTCTGCAATGACAATACTTCTATGAAGTCAAATCATTCATATCCCTTGAAGCATTAGGTCTTTCAAGTGCTCTTGGTTTAAGAGATTTAGGCTTAGGGAAACCTAAAGAGAATGGAGAAGGTATTGGGTCATTTGTAACACTGATCATCAATCTTCTTGAGACTATCCATCACTAAAAATTCCTTAATGCTTGTTTTTGCAAATTCAAGTTAATGTTGAAACACAACAAACACAAAGCATTTAAAATTCAAAATTCATTTAATTCATGTAGATGTTAACATGAGACAAGTGCTTTTATCATCACAGTGTATAGAACTACATGCGTCAAAAACCTAATATGATCATGCACAATGTTTCTTATGACACTTGGCTTCCCCATCTTCAAAACTTATCGAACCAGCCTTGATGAGATCTCTGACCTTGTACTTCAAAGCGGGGCAGTTCTCTGTTGAGTGAACTTGATTGCCAGAATGGTACCCACAACACTCATTAGCATCATACCAGCTCGGATAAGGGGGCTTCAGAGGCGCTATTTGCATGGGTGTCACAAGGTGATTCTGGATGAGTTGAGGTAGTAGCTCACTGTATGTCACAGGAATCGGGTCAACCTGATTTATTTTTCGCTTTTTATGCCCCCTTCGATTATTCCCGAGGATGTTCGATTGATAGACAGATGTAAATTCTGGTGTAGTTGCAGTCATTGGTTGGTAGGGATAAAAACCTTGAGAGACATTGTTCAGGGTAGAGTTAAATGGCTGATACGAGGAGAATTGGGGAGATGGGGCAAAGTCTTCCACGACTTGGGTATCTTCCTTTTTATTTTCAGATGCCCTGTTCTTGGTATTGGATGTTCTTTCTCCTTCAATTTTCCCATCCTTGATAGCATTCTCAATCATCTCCCCTGAAATTACCATGTCCGAAAAATTCTTCATGGTGTTGCCGACAAGTCTATCGTAGTATGGGGCCTGTAGTGTATTCACAAAAAGGACAGTGGTTTCCTTCTGAGTTAAAGGCGGTTGTACTTGGACGACCAGGCTCATCCACCGTTGCGCATATTCTTTGAAGCTCTCAGTAGCTCTTTTCTTCATATTTTGCAATGTGAGACGGTCAGGCGCCATGTCGGTCATATGCTTGTACTGGTTTAGAAAAGCCCTAGCCAAATCATTCCAAGAGCGTATCTGGTCCTTGCTCAACTGACTATACCACCTAATTGCGGACCCACTGAGGCTATCCTGAAAACAGTGAATCAAAAGCTTATCATTACCTATATGACTCGTCATCTTCCGGCAGAACATAGTGATGTGGGCTGATGGATCGATCGTCCCGTCATATTTCACAAAGTCAGGGATCTTGAACTTAGAAGGAATGACTAAATCGAGGACCAAGCATCGTTCTTTCGCCTCCACACTCCCGAATACATCTGTTCTTTCTATTGCCCGGAGCCTTTCATCTAACAACTGATATTTCCCTTGGGAATCTGCCAACTCAACCTCATTTACTGCAACCCTTTTCAACTTTGCCTGTTCAGCTAGATCATCTGAGTTTAGGACATTGACGAGGTTAACAGTGTTCTGGGCATCACTTATTGCGACCTCATCTTGGCCCTTTTGTACCTCTAACCCTTCTCCGGTGACAGAGTTTTCGGTGTATCCTTTTCCCTTGATTACAGCGGACATTAGCTCCATCAGTTTAGTCATCTGATCCTTAGATTCTGCTTGAGATTTTGCTAGCTGTTCTCGCAATTCTCTCTGTTCCCTTTCCATTTTTTCCATTCGGGCAACTTGTTCATCCTCCATAGCACCAGCCTGTATTAAAAGTGTACTCAGTACTTCTTCTGATTTGAAATGGAAATTATTTCAAAGACTCCTAAAGCCAAGCCAACTTTTGTTTTTTTTTTTTCAAATGTATGTCATGATGAATGAGCCATGAATGCAATTTGATGCATGTGAAGCCTAAACAATATGATGTATGGACATGTATAATGGAAACATGCTGACCATATATGTAATAAATGCAATCACAATGCCAACATGTTGCAAACAAAGAATAAACAAATCAACACATGGATATATGCAATGACTGATCATGTGCATTTTAGCATATTTCCCAATGAATGTTCATATGTTCTATGAATGCAACATGGTGTCAATTATGATACATGCAAACAATGAATGATTGATACAGAGTATATACAAAGAAAATCATACTAACCATGTGTGTCATGAATGTGACCTAATGCTAATCATGATGTATGTAATAAGCAAATTAATGCATAGATATATACAGAATGACCATGTATGTTCCAAATGCATTTCCCAATGAATGATCATATACACTATGAATGCCATACAATGTCAATTATGATGCATGTGAAGAATAAATGACTGACACAGAGTATATACAAAGAAAGTCATGCTGGCCGTGTATGTCATGAATGCAACCTGATGCCAATATGAAAAATTAATGCATGAGCATAACATGACGACTATGTATGCCATGAATGCACCCTGATGCCAACATGATGCATGTAAAAAATAAGCAAATTAATGCCTAGATATATACAATGAATGACCATGTATGTTCCAAATGCATTACCAATGAATGATCATATACACTATGAATGCCACATAATGTCAATTATGATGCATGTGAAGAATAAATGACTGACACAGAGTATATACAAAGAAAGTCATGCTGGCCGTGTATGTCATGTGTAGACACCTAATTTTGTCCGGACCACTAAACAGGTATGTTTTCTTCCCATATTGATGTTCCCAAGTGTAAAAAGACTGTTTTCATCCTGCAGGTGGTACTCCGAGACTTAGTTTAAGAGGGCGAGCACAAAAAGTCAAACTTGAAAAAAAGTCAACCCCAAAAAAAAGTCAACCCCGAAAAAGTCAACCCCAGAAAGTCAACTACTGAAAAAGTCAACCCACTTTCAAAATCAAGATTTTAAGTTCAATTGAAAAATGGCAAAAGAATTTTGATAATCCGAGGTCTACATTGAAAGATATGTAGTTCGGAAGTTGGGATTTGGAGATTCAGTAGAAAAGAAACCCTAATCCGAGAAATTTGGGGAAAAGTGCTTAAACGATCAAACTGGTCAGAATTGAAGGTTCCAAATGAAATATAAGCACTGACTACGGGTAATGGAGAAGTCACTTGCAAGAAAAACCGAAAGAAAAGTCAATCCGGGAGAAAACCGAGAATTAGGGTTTTTAGTGGATTTCGGTGAAATCGGGAAGAATCATAGAAATGGCCCGACTTGTTAAGACCAAAGCCCCCAATGGATGAAGAATGGTTAAAAAGGATGGCCCAAGGCTCAGATTGAAGAAAATCTGAAAATCGGATTTGTTTTGAGCAAAACCGGGTTTCGGAAGTAAAAGGGCAAAATTGGAAAAATTTGGGAAAAATAGCAAATGGACTCCGAAAATTATGGAAAATTTGTCAATCTCATTCTTAAATCATTTGAAGGAGATTGGCGAAAGAAAATCTTGATTCTGAGTTCGTTTGCAAAATGGCCAAATCCCGAGCTTCTTATGCAGTAATTCAAAAAGGAAAATCCCGGAAAAATAGCAAATGGACTCCAAAAATTCTGAAATTTGGAAAATCTCATTTTTAAATTATTTGGAAGAGATTGACGAAAGAAAATCTTGATTCCGAGTTCGTTTGCAAAATGGCCAAATCCCGGGCCTCCTATGCAGTAATTCAAGCCGATAAATCCCGAAAAAATACCAAATGAGCTCCAAAAATTATGAAAACTTCCAGATCACACTTTTTAATTATTTTGAAGAGATTGGTGAAGAAAAATCTTGATTTGGAGCTCGTTTAAAAAATGGTAAAATGTAGGGGCATAAAAGGGCATTTTTGGGAAAAAAAATCCAAATAAATAGCAAACGGACTCGGATAATTTTGAAAACTTCCAGAACTCAATATTTTATTATTTTGGAAGTATTAAAAAAAGAAAAATTGAATTTGGAGTCCGTTTGATATTTACTTGCATCCGGGGGGCAAAATGGTCATTTCACCCAAGCAACCGAAAAGGGCTTTTTTTGGCCCTTCAAAAAATCAGAGTTAGGCTGGAAAAGAGATGTGCTGGCATACCCAAGCCCAAAGAAAGGAGGAAGCTTCTAATTTTTTTTTTTTTAATCAAGTGGTTAAAAATCAAGAGTTAGTTAACCATTCTCTTTGATCAAGCCATGGTGATTAAACCACATAGGTTAAGAAAGATGTCAACATTATTTTTGCATAGCTGTAATTTGAGAGGGCTGAGATGCTAATCTAAAGGTGGTAATTTCATGACTTTTCATCTTGAATTATTGGCCATTTGATGGAAATTAGGTTACACAAAAATGACAACATCTTGGAGGCTATATAACCATGCATTAAGGCTAGCCCTAAGGGGGGGGGGAGGCAGATTTTGGTTTCTTCTTTTCCATTTTGGCTGATTTCTCTTAGTTTTTCTTAGTTTTTATCTTCTTGGTTGAGAGCAAAAAAGGAAAAGTTTAGAAAAAAAGGAAAGTTTGAAGAGAAAAGCTTGAAATATTAGCTTCTTGAGGTTGCTCTTGAGCACCAACTCTTGCACTTTCATTTTCTATTCTTGTTTTTTGCTATTTTAATCTCTACTTGGTGAGTTTTCATTTTAAAATAATGTTTCTTGTTCTTCCTTCATTTCCTTTCTTAAGTATATTTTTTTTTACATTTTGTTTTTACAATAAACTCACCATGGCCAAATGGCCTACATTATTTATTTTAAGTTGTTGTTTCAATTCATTTTACCATATTGTTTATGCTATTTTCTTTGTTTTTGATGTTTTAAGTGTTATGTTATTTCATGTTCTTAAGTTATATTTAATTTGGTTGCTTTGTTTGTTGCCATTTATGTCTTAGATATCATGTTTTTGCATTTTTAATTTTCTGTTTTCATGTTGTTTAAATTTGAGCATGTTTTAGAGTTAGCATATTAAGTGTTTGTGAAAATGCTTGTGTGATTCTTTGCATGATTCTTGTTTTATATCTTAGTGAGCATGTTTTAGATTTGGTATATTAGGCCATATTATTTATGTCATGCATTTTCCTTACATTTAGGTTTAGATCCATGCATTTCATGCATTATGTTTGCTGCATTGTTTCATGCATTTCATGTTCATGCCACTTGAATAATGACTTGAGCCAATTAATGGTTCAAGGTCATGCTCTCTTGAGCACACTTGTGGAAAATTAAGTTTGTCAAGTTGATTATTCTACCTTTGTGATTTTTTTACTTAGCCAATTTTTATCTAACTTTCAAAAAGTCTTAGCTATTGTTTGGAAATCATTTTATGAGTTTCAAATATTTTTACTTTGATTTTTAAATGATTTTATCAAAGACAAAAAAATGTGCTGGCAAAGCAGTTTTTTTTTTCCTCCAAAAACTCGTACATCTATGATTTTTCTGAGAATTCATCTTTGATCAGAAAATTAAGATGATTTTTTATCGTGTAGTTTTCCATGTCCTGAGTCTCCAGTAATTTTTTCAGAATTTTTGGAATTTATAAAAATAGGGTAAACAATCGTGGATTAAAACTGGACAGTGGAGTCAGAATTGAATTTAAAGAAAAACAAAGCAGTTTTTTTTTCTCCTCCAAAAACTCGTACATCTCTGATTTTTCTGGGAAATCATCTTTGATCATAAAATTAAGCCGATTTTTTATCGTGTAGTTTTACATATTCTGAGTCTCCAGTAATGTTTTCAGAATTTTTGGAATTTTTAAAAATAGGGTAAAAAATCATGGATTAAAACTGGACAGTGGAGTCAGAATTGAATTTAAAGAAAAACAAAGCAGTTTTTTCTCCTCCAAAAACTCGTACATCTCTGATTTTTCTGGGAATTCATCTATGATCAGAAAATTAAGCCGATTTTTTATCGTGTAGTTTTACATGTCCTGAGTCTCCAGTAAATTTTTTAGAATTTTTGAAATTTTTAAAAATAGGGTAAAAAATCATGGATTAAAATTGGACAGTGGAGTCAGAATTGAATCTAAAGAAAAAACCATTTTTCTGTTTTGGGTAATTTACTTAGAGTGGGCTGATCAGGAGGGTTAGCTACTGACTTAGGGTAGTTTCTAAGCCTTCTTAAACTCTAAAAATGGTTTTTTAAGTCTCGGGTTAAGGGTAGTCAAGTCCGGATTTTTAAACTTAGGAAATTAGAGCCATTTAAAAAATTTTAGCCCAGTTTTTATTCAAGCTTCTCAAAATTGTTTTCAAACAATCACAAAGTATTTTGGTTTTAGAATATTTAATTTGACATATTTTCCTAAGGTAGCCGGATATCTTTTTAGATATACGGATTTCCTTAATAAAAGGAAAAAGTACATTTCATGCATTGCATTTTTATATTCATGCATTTTATATAATATGTGATTCTTGCCATAATAATTGCTATGATATTGTTGTTATTTTGATTTATATTTTTTTTTTTGATGTTACATGGTTTATTATATGGTTTTGAATATTTCATGATATCCTATGCTTTTATTTAGTTATTTTTATTTAGCATATTCTATGTTCATGCATTATTATTTTCATGCATATTATATGATAGCATTATTTTATTCCATGTCATTTAAATTATATGCCATACCATTCATATTTGTCATGTCATTTAGGTTGCATTATATTATTTAGATTTTGCTATGTCATTTTATTTATGTCATGCATATACATATTCATTTATTTTAAATGTTTGCAAAAAGATAATGGTTTTCAATAAAATAAAGATATTCCCGAGTTAAAATAATTCATGAGTTCTCTACCGGGTTTGCTGGAGGGAATATCATCAATTATTATTAATAACGGAATATCTTTCTTTCAAAAAAGAGAATGATTCGGAAAGTCTTCCAAAACTAATAAAAATTTCTATATTTTGCCACGTTTGTTGGGGAATATAGGAAAATTTTGAATTTATAAATTTCGGATCATTTTCAATAAAAAATGGAATTATTTTTAAATTGGGAATTAACTTGAAATACTAAGTTTTAAAACCAACTTTTTACCGAGACTTGAGATAACACACGATTAATAAGGTACCGATTTATACGGGCGTTGTGGGGGTGCTAATCCTTCCCCACACGTAACCGACTCCCGAACCCGCTTCTTTGATTTCTCTGGTTTAAAACGCAGACTTGAAATTGGTTTTTAAAATGTTTTAATTCATTTTTAAAATATTTTATAAAACCGGTTTTAATAGGTGGCCGATCACACCTAACTAAAAAAGATTGGTGGCGACTCCATGTCTTTTTTAAGGTCATTTTCAAAACCTTCATTTTTCTAGAGGAATTAAGTCTACTTTTCCTCGATTTTTTTTAATGTCACGCCTAACGAATGATAAAAACTTGCGATGAGACGTCGTCGTTATTTTTTAGGTTGCGACAGCTTGGCGACTCCGCTGGGGACTATTAGAGAGTCAGGCCTAGAATTGGTCGTGTGTTATCAAAGTCTCGGTTTTGTTGGTTTAATTGGTATTTAATTTTAATTCCCACATTTTTTTAATAAGGAGAATTTTGAAAATAATAAAATGTTTTTAAATATGTTCATACTCATGTGCATTTTTTTTTTTTGTTCTCTAGTTATTTAAGGTTGTATATTATAATTGCTTGTCGGTTAATGCGTTACACTATTCTTGAATGTTTTAATTGCTAGGGCATTTAGAATAAGGTTTGCAGAATAGGTAGTGAAAGGTTTGATATTCCTCCACACACACTACACGTGCATTTGCATAACATGAATCCTATACCCGGATTCCGTCCTTTTAAGTGGGAGTAAAGTAACTACGCCTTCGTGATGATCCTCCGTATGGGCTAGTGAAACACTTTCGGAGTATAAAGTACCTATTGCCTTCGTGATAATCCTCCGTACGGGCATAGGAAAATATATTCTAACGGATTGAACCCGCTTTTATCGGGGTGCCTTACTAGCCTTCACCAGCGACAGTGAGGAACAATTCGGGGCCTTAGAACCGATTCACCCTCATATAGTGAACCTAGGCGAAGCCATCCCGAATTTCCGTTAGATATACCGAAAATAGGAACACATGGAGGGACATTTCTAAACTTTGTGTTACCTGTTTTACACTCCGAATAAGTGTGGTAGATCAGGCAACGATGTACGTACATCGCCCGTAATAAATGTGATACTCCGCCTCGAATCGTGATGCCTAAATAAGCAGATATTGCTGGGGCATATGTTCATTAGCTGTTTTTAAAAAAAAAAAAAAAAATCTTTTTTAAGCATTTTGCATGTTGCACATTTCATACATGTGTGAATAGAGCATGTACATTTTTGGTTGTGTTATTGATCTCATTCTTTGCAATAAACAGTTGGTAATTTCATTTGATGATTTCATAAAACAGGTAGTGTCACATGAACATTTGCATATGGTACCATAGTGGGATCCACCCTGAAATTCTTTTGAAAATAATGTGATTGGTTTTTCATAAATAAATAAAAAAACACAAAAAAAAAAGCATGTTAAAAAAATCATAAATTAGGAGGCAAATCTTGCATAATGAGATTTTTGAATAATCAAGATTTAGGTCCCACCAATTTCGTGTAATCATTGGTTAATTTATTTGTGTCATTTTGACATCGTGTTACAGTCATAACATGCATGATTATTCATTCTTTGTACCTACCTTTGTATTAATTCATTTATTCTTAGCATGTATCATTTTGACATCATAGCATGCATGGTCATTCATTGTAGGACACGTTTATAACATGCATAGTCATTATCTGTATATACCTGGCATTAGATTGCATCCATAGCATACATAGTCATCATAATTTCTCTGTATATGTTCATGCATTAACCATCAGTTTATTCATGCACATAGGAATAGAGCATGTACATTCATAATCTTAATCTCATGACATTTTCATTTGCATGAAAGGGGTTCGAGATATGAGGAATGAATCGGAGGAACGATTGGGTGCTTTGGAACGCAATCAAGATGAATATGGACATGAAATCCGAGAGGTGAAGGAACAACTTGCCAAATTGCTGAAAATGGTTGAGGATATGGGTAACAGTAAAGGTGAACTTTCTCAGGGCTTCGCATCATCTTCGGATCAACCAAAACCATTAGGTCCAGAACATACAATCCTTGCTGGATCCTGCACTTGTCAATGCCACAAAGATTGCAATCCTGATGAAATTGTGGACAAAATCATGAAAATAATTAAACCTGAAAGCCTGATACCAAAGACAGAAACCTCGAATCCAGTACCATACCTGCAAACTGTTCTAGGTCCAAACCAGTATCCCCACCCTACTATGGTCCAATCGTCCATTGGGACGACCACTACGGGATTCCTGAATCCCATTCCATCGTTACCAACTACCAGTTCATACTATTTCCTTCATCAATCACCTTATCCAGTACCTGGGATAGGAACCTCGAGCTATGTACAACCTCCAAAGGCCCCGTGTCCAAATCCATACCCTTACCATGCTGTTCCGCCACATCCCCATGTAAACACTCCGGTTCGAACCTTAGTGCCACCACCAAGTGCCCCAACTCCTAGGCCATGTGTGACTAAGAAACGATCCCAGAATAAGACCCAAATGCATTTTGATCCCATTCCAATCAGCTACCAAGAGCTCCTCCCTATACTGATCCAAAATCACATGGTTGCCTGTGTCCCATTGAAACCCCTGTTACCACCATATCCAATGTGGTATAATCCAAATGAAAGATGTGATTATCACTGTGGAATTGTTGGCCATAGCATCGAAGATTGTATAGCAGTCAAAAGGAAAGTGCAAGCTCTCATAGATGCCAAGTGGTTGGATCCAACGACACTGATTGATAAAGGACTGGGAAAACGCCATTAGGATTGGGAGATTTACAGCATTGAGGTGGAAAGACTTCGGTCTTATATGATGTAATAGGATTTCACTTTTTCTGTAGCCGGCTCTTATAGCCTTAGGATGCTAGGAAGAATAAAGTGCTTGTAAAGACAGTTTTAACTACTGCTCAAATTTTAAAACATGGTTTATACCATTGTGAACATTGATATGGGAATGAATTGAGTATGCTTCAAATTTATAAGATGTTGATGATTAAGTTCCTCCGATTCTTATTTCCTCCGTGATATCTTCCCCTTTGCATTTTGCATCCCATCAATTATTTGTCAGGTTGCATTCATGCATTCATAATCAGCATGATTTTTCTGTATATATCCATGCATTAATTTGCTTATTACATACATCATGATTAGCATTAGGTCACATTCATGACACACATGGTTAGCATGATTTTCTTTGTATATACTCTGTATCAACCATTCATTGTTTGCATAATTGACACCGTGTTGCATTCATAGTGTATGTGATCATTCATTGGGAAACATGCTAAAATACATGAGCAGTCATTGCATATATTCATGTGTTGATCTGTTTATTCTTTGTTTGCAACATGTTGGCACTGTGATTGCATTTATCACATATATGGTCAGCATGTTTCCATTGTACATATCCATACATCATATTGTTTAGGCTTCACATGCATCAAATTGCATTCATGGCTCATTCATCATGACATACATTTGGGGGAAATAAAATAGAAGTTGGCTTGGCTTTAGGAGTCTTTGAAAGAATTTCCATTTCAAATCAGAAGAAGTACTGAGTACACTTTTAATACAGGCTGGTGCTATGGAGGATGAACAAGTTGCCCGAATGGAAAAAATGGAAAGGGAACAGAGAGAATTGCGAGAACAACTAGCAAAATCTCAAGCAGAATCTAAGGATCAGATGACTAAACTGATGGAGCTAATGTCTGCTGTAATCAAGGGAAAAGGATACACCGAAAACTTTGTCGCCGGAGAAGGGTTAGAGGTACAAAAGGGCCAAGATGAGGTTGCAATAAGTGATGCCCAGAACACTATTAACCCCGTCAATGTCCTAAACTCAGATGATCCAGCTAAACAGGCAAAGTTGAAAAGGGTTGCAGTAAATGAGGTTGAGTTGGCAGATTCCCAAGGGAAATATCAGTTGTTAGATGAAAGGCTTCGGGCAATAGAAAGAACAGATGTATTCGGGAGTGTGAAGGCGAAAGAACGATGCTTGGTCCTCGATTTAGTCATTCCTCCTAAGTTCAAGATCCCTGACTTTGTGAAATATGACGGGACGACCGATCCATCAGCCCACATCACTATGTTCTGCCGAAAGATGACAAGTCAGATAGATAATGATAAGCTTTTAATTCACTGCTTTCAGGATAGCCTCAGCGGGTCCGCAATTAGGTGGTATAGTCAGTTGAGCAAGGATCAGATTCGCTCTTGGAATGATTTGGCTAGGGCTTTTCTAAACCAGTACAACCATATGACCGACAGGACACTTGATCGTCTCACTTTGCAAAATATGGAGAAAAAAACTACTGAGAGCTTCAAAGAATATGCACAACGGTGGATGAGCCTAGCTGCCCAAGTACAACCGCCCTTGACACAAAAGGAAATCACTATCCTTTTTGTGAATACACTGCAGGCCCCGTACTATGACAGACTCGTCGGCAATGCTTCGAAGAATTTTGCGGACATGGTAATTTCAGGAGAGATGATTGAGAATGCTATCAAGAGTGGGAAACTTGAAAGAGAAGGAACATCCAATACCGAGAGAAATAAGGCACCAAGAAAGAAAGAGGAAGATGTCCAAACTATGGGAGATTTTATCCCATATTCCCAATTTCCCTCATACCAATCATGTTACCCTACTGAGGTATCTCCAAGCCTTTATCCTTACCTACCTACCCAAACATCTAATCCTATACCAGCCCTTGCAATAAGGCCTACTTCCAGAAAACGATCGCGGGAAAATCAAGAAAGAATTCCAATCCCCATCCCTGACTTACTGCCATTACTAATAAAGAATCAGTACCTTACCCCGGTACCTTTGAAAATAGCTCCGAATCCATCAGCAAGGAGTTATGACCCTGACAGCAAGTGTGATTATCACCTAGGGGTAGTTGGGCATTCAACTGAAAAATGCAGACAACTGAAGGAAAGGATTGAAAGTCTTATCCGTGATGGTATTTTGACACCGGAGCTTATCGATCAATGGAAGGCCGCTTAGCCCTAAATCAGTTTCTTTCAGGGTTTTAGGGGGAGAATTACTACCTTTGAAGGATGTCAATAGGAGCATTTTTGACGCATGTAGTTTTATACACTATGATGATGAAAGCACTTGTCTCATGTTAACATCTACATGAATTAAATGAATTTTAAATGCTTTGTGTTTGTTGTGTTTTAACAATAACGAGAATTTGCAAAAACAAGCATTGAGGAAGTTTTAATAATGGATAGTCTCAAGAAGATTGATGATCAGTGTTAGAACTGACCCAACACCATCCCCCTCTTTTTTGGGCTTCTCTATACCTAAACCTTGAATCAATAACACTTGAAAGACCTAATGCTTCAAGGAAAAATGAATGAAAAAAGAGAAGCATTGTCATTGCAAAATAAGCAAGGATGTAAATCCTAGTCTAGGCTATGAACAAAGGAACGAACTTTTTGAAATTTTTCGAATTCCTTGAAAATCAAACAAATGAGACATTCTTTCAAGAGTCTAGATTTTGATAATTTGGTGTGTGTCAAGATTGTGCTAAAACCATTCATGACCTTTCCCAATAACCACAAAACACCAATTGCCCAAACAGCACTTCATGATTGACATCCTGGGGCACAATGATTAAACTAGATTATCCCTTGTCCTAGAGAAAACCCGTTTTTGGGTCATATTTTCCTTATCTCTTCAAAAAAACTCAGATTGGAAACTCAGCCTTTTCAAAATAGACCTAGACTTGCTATGTTCCTCGTTGATACAGATTCTCATGGTTAATCAAATTAAGGCATCATAGGTGGAAATGATGGATACATGGTGAATAAGGATGGACTAAATGCATGAATCATAGGGGCATGCGACGAAAAAAAAAAATTGTGATATCATGCATATGAGAATTCGGATGATTCCAAAGTGCAAAATGAAATTTTGATTATCTATTTCCCCTGGGGGATTGCTTTTCAATGTGAATATTTGTGCTTGACATGAGAAATGGCCATCTTTCATGTCCCTTTCACACAATAAGAAATTATCCATAGTCACCCCTTTTGAGCCAAAAGAAATTTTTCTTCTTTGAACCCTAATCAAGGATCACCCTCTACACTGGGGGGCAAATACGAGGAAAAATCTTTTTAAAAGATCATTGAGAAACAAATCCTAGCTTAAAGACAGATGCAAAGCAAATGGAGCCCCGAATAAAGACGGGCTCACTCCGTTGAAAAAGAAGAGGAAAAGATGGCAAAATGAAAGCCAATGAAAAAAGAAAATAAAATATGTGAAAGACATGGCAAATTGAAAGCCAAAAGCAAGGAAGAAAAAGACACAAAAGTCAAAAGGAAAGAAATGTCCAAGAAGGGACAAATGCTTCAAAGATAATCCTCCTCAAGAAATGATCCTTGATCTGATTATCCTCAAACACATATTTTGGGCCTATTTATCCTTTCTTTCTGAACCCTGAGCCATGGCCTACATTACGTGCTTTAAAAGTCCATTTTGATCAAGCATGAATATTTAATTTGAAAGGTTTTTCCTCAGATTTTATCCCATTTCATCGAATTATCATTTCACTAAGGAAGAATTTAGAATTCTCAAGTGCATGGTAAAACAATGAACAAAAAAAAAATGGAAAGAATGGGACTCTAGGGCGAAAACCCAAAAATGGGCGGTCTAGAGTAAATTTGGAAATTTTCGATGCCATCTATGATGGTGCCGATACCCCAAAAGAAAAGATCTTATTAAAGGAGTGGTCATCGAGGAACATCTAGGAATTCCTGAACCCCCCAAATTGTCAATTCTCATTCAGAGGATTGTCTTCAAAAACTGAAACTTTTTTCCTCCAAAATCAACTTTCCAGTTTAAACATCCCGGCCAATCTTGAGGCTTGTCAAAATACCTTGATATGGAAACTAAAAGAATGTTGAATTTGTTTGGTTCTCAATGAATTCATGATTTATAAAAACTGTTCCATTTGTGAGCCTAGAAGGGATATACATTTTTGTCATGAAGTTTTCCTGGAAAAGCCAGAATCTTGTTATACCAAGCCTTGCCAATCCCAGTTGAAAAAAAACCAGATTGATACTTAGAGAAATTTCTAACAACGATCATCAGTCTTCAAAAGATTTATACATCACAAATTGTGGGGTTAATATTTTTTGTTCAAGAAGTTTTCAAAATGCGAAAACAAATAAAAATATTTTTGAAATACCCATTTTTGATGTTGACATGAGACAAGGGTTTTTCTAACCCAAAGGTATAGAACTGCCAAGATAGGTCCTGACTTCCAGATATGAGAAGAAGAAATAGAACCCGGTTCAGATCTCTGTTGATGAAAGTTTGAAAAACTGCTGGGGCAAAGAGAATAGCCAAAATGAATTGAAGATATACTCTGATTTGAAGAGGAAAAATGAATTTGAAAGGCTAAGCCAAAGTCTAGAGGAACAACCAGGGTCATTTGCATCACTCATGAGCACTCATCTCTCTATCGAGCTTTTGCATCTGCACAGTGTCAGCAAGCATTTTCATCATTCATGGGTATTTGCATTGGCATTATTCCATAAGCATCTCCATTTTACCTTTACATTTACATTCTCCATGGAATTCGCATTTGTGTCATCTCAAGCAATTGCATCATTTCTAGAATCATTGCATTTTCATTAATGTGTGGTAATTGTAGTTACACCATTCATAAACCAGTTACATGAACACAATTAGTAGGGGCATCTGCATCATGAAACATGGGTATCAATCCAAGTCATTTACATTTGCATTAAAGACATTTGCACCAGTTTAAGTCATTTCGTATCTTATACAACATATGCATTTGCATCAAAAAGCATTCGCATCTTCTCAAAATCTTTAGGTTAATTTTCAACAATTCTTCACCACCATTCTAAAGACCTTCGGGCATCATTTTTAAAGTCGCATACAGCGCAGTTTTTTCAAATCACGGGTAAGGCCTCCGGGCACCATTCTTAAGACCCCCGGGCATCATTTTTAAAGTCGCATACAGCGCATTTTTTCCAAATCACGGGTAAGGCCTCCGGGCACCATTCTTAAGACCCCCGGGCATCATTTTTAAAGTCGCATACAGTGCATTTTTTCCAAATCACGGGTAAGGCCTCTGGGCACCATTCTTAAGGCCTCCGGGCACCATTCTTAAGACCCCCGGGCATCATTTTTAAAGTCGCATACAGCGCATTTTTTTCAAATCACGGGTAAGGCCTCCGGGCACCATTCTTAAGACCCCCGAGCATCATTTTTAAAGTCGCATACAGCGCAGTTTTTTCAAATCACGGGTAAGGCCTCCAGGCACCATTTTTAAGGCCTATGGGCACCATTTTTAAGACCTCCGGGCACCATTTTTAAGACCTCCGGGCATAATTTTTCAAATCACAGGTAAGACCTCCGGGCAACATCTTTAAGACCTCCGGGCATAACTTTTTTTCAGGGGTAAGGCCTATGGGCACCATTTTTAAGACCTCCGGGCATAATTTTTCAAATCACAGGTAAGACCTCCGGGCATAACTCTTTTTTCAGGGGTAAGGCCTATGGGCACCATTTTTAAGACCTCCGGGCATAATTTTTCAAATCACAGGTAAGACCTCCGGGCATAACTCTTTTTTCAGGGGTAAGGCCTATGGGCACCATTTTTAAGACCTCCGGGCATAATTTTTCAAATCACAGGTAAGACCTCCGGGCAACATCTTTAAGACCTCCGGGCATAACTTTTTTTCAGGGGTAAGACCTCCGAGCACCAATTTTTAAGACCTCCTGGCATAATTTTTCAAATCACAGGTAAGACCTCCGGGCAACATCTTTAAGACCTCCGGGCATAACTTTTTTCAGGGGTAAGACCTCCGGGCACCAATTTTTAAGACCTCCGGGCATAATTTTTCATATCACAGGTAAGACCTCCGGGCAACATCTTTAAGATCTCCGGGCATAACTTTTTTCAGGGGTAAGACCTCCGGGCACCAATTTTTAAGACCTCCGGGCACCATTTTAAGACCTCCGGGCACCAATTTTTAAGACCTCCGGGCACCATTTTAAGACCTTCGGGCACCAATTTTAAAGCCCTTCGAGCATAAATTTTTCTTTTGAAAATCGAATTTATTCCCTTAGGACGAATCGAGAGCCTTGTTTAGGCAGTGAATTCAATTTAAGGACAAAACCTTCAATTTATTGTTTTAAAAAAATAAAAAAAAATGAAAAAGAGAAAATAGAAAAGAAAAAAAAAGGAAAAAAAAAATGAAAAAAGAAGAAAAAAATGAAAAAAAGAAAAATAGAAAATGAAAAAAAATGAAAATGAAAAAGAAACCCCTTTTCCTTTCCTTCACATGTGATGTCACTGACCGTACAAAATTAGTGTCGGTTTATCTTTGCCTGATTCCTGATTCTCAGCAATAGCCAAAGAGGGGCAGCTGTAGACACCTAATTTTGTCCGGACCACTAAACAGGTATGTTTTCTTCCCATATTGATGTTCCCAAGTGTAAAAAGACTGTTTTCATCCTGCAGGTGGTACTCCGAGACTTAGTTTAAGAGGGCGAGCACAAAAAGTCAAACTTGAAAAAAAGTCAACCCCTAAAAAAAGTCAACCCCGAAAAAGTCAACCCCAGAAAGTCAACTACTGAAAAAGTCAACCCACTTTCAAAATCAAGATTTTAAGTTCAATTGAAAAATGGAAAAAGAATTTTGATAATCCGAGGTCTACATTGAAAGATATGTAGTTCGGAAGTTGGGATTTGAGATTCAGTAGAAAAGAAACCCTAATCCGAGAAATTTGGGGAAAAGTGCTTAAACGAGCAAACTGGTCAGAATTGAAGGTTCCAAATGAAATATAAGCACTGACTACGGGTAATGGAGAAGTCACTTGCAAGAAAAACCGAAAGAAAAGTCAATCCGGGAGAAAACCGAGAATTAGGGTTTTTAGTGGATTTCGGTGAAATCGGGAAGAATCACAGAAATGGCCCGACTTGTTAAGACCAAAGCCCCCAATGGATGAAGAATGGTTAAAAAGGATGGCCCAAGGCTCAGATTGAAGAAAATCTGAAAATCGGATTTGTTTTGAGCAAAACCGGGTTTCGGAAGTAAAAGGGAAAAATTGGAAAAATTTGGGAAAAATAGCAAATGGACTCCGAAAATTATGGAAAATTTGTCAATCTCATTCTTAAATCATTTGAAGGAGATTGGCGAAAGAAAATCTTGATTCCGAGTTCGTTTGCAAAATGGCCAAATCCCGAGCTTCTTATGCAGTAATTCAAAAAGGAAAATCCCGGAAAAATAGCAAATGGACTCCAAAAATTCTGAAATTTGGAAAATCTCATTTTTAAATTATTTGGAAGAGATTGGCGAAAGAAAATCTTGATTCCGAGTTCGTTTGCAAAATGGCCAAATCCCGGGCCTCCTATGCAGTAATTCAAGCCGATAAATCCCGAAAAAATACCAAATGAGCTCCAAAAATTATGAAAACTTCCAGATCACACTTTTTAATTATTTTGAAGAGATTGGTGAAGAAAAATCTTGATTTGGAGCTCGTTTAAAAAATGGTAAAATGTAGGGGCATAAAAGGGCATTTTTGGGAAGAAAAAATCCAAATAAATAGCAAACGGACTCGGATAATTTTGAAAACTTCCAGAACTCAATATTTTATTATTTTGGAAGTATTAAAAAAAGAAAAATTGAATTTGGAGTCCGTTTGATATTTACTTGCATCCGGGGGGCAAAATGGTCATTTCACCCAAGCAACCGAAAAGGGCTTTTTTTGGCCCTTCAAAAAATCAGAGTTGGGCTGGAAAAGAGATGTGCTGGCATACCCAAGCCCAAAGAAAGGAGGAAGCTTCTAATTTTTTTTTTTTTTAATCAAGTGGTTAAAAATCAAGAGTTAGTTAACCATTCTCTTTGATCAAGCCATGGTGATTAAACCACATAGGTTAAGAAAGATGTCAACATTATTTTTGCATAGCTGTAATTTGAGAGGGCTGAGATGCTAATCTAAAGGTGGTAATTTCATGACTTTTCATCTTGAATTATTGGCCATTTGATGGAAATTAGGTTACACAAAAATGACAACATCTTGGAGGCTATATAACCATGCATTAAGGCTAGCCCTAAGGGGGGGGGAGGCAGATTTTGGTTTCATCTTTTCCATTTTGGCTGATTTCTCTTAGTTTTTCTTAGTTTTTATCTTCTTGGTTGAGAGCAAAAAAGGAAAAGTTTAAAAAAAAGGAAAGTTTGAAGAGAAAAGCTTGAAATATTAGCTTCTTGAGGTTGCTCTTGAGCACCAACTCTTGCACTTTCATTTTCTATTCTTGTTTTTTGCTATTTTAATCTCTACTTGGTGAGTTTTCATTTTAAAATAATGTTTCTTGTTCTTCCTTCATTTCCTTTCTTAAGTATATTTTTTTTTACATTTTGTTTTTACAATAAACTCACCATGGCCAAATGGCCTACATTATTTATTTTAAGTTGTTGTTTCAATTCATTTTACCATATTGTTTATGCTATTTTCTTTGTTTTTGATGTTTTAAGTGTTATGTTATTTCATGTTCTTAAGTTATATTTAATTTGGTTGCTTTGTTTGTTGCCATTTATGTCTTAGATATCATGTTTTTGCATTTTTAATTTTCTGTTTTCATGTTGTTTAAATTTGAGCATGTTTTAGAGTTAGCATATTAAGTGTTTGTGAAAATGCTTGTGTGATTCTTTGCATGATTCTTGTTTTATATCTTAGTGAGCATGTTTTAGATTTGGTATATTAGGTGTTTGTGAAAATGCTTGTGTGATTTTTGTGTTATGAATTAGTTTTTCATGCTAGCATACCAAGTGTTTGTGAAAATGCCATGCTTGTTGGAGCTTGGGGCCATTTGGCTACTCCATGTGTTTTGCATTGTGTGTTGTATTTTTTGTCATGCTAGTTGTTAGGTTTTTGCATTTGCATGATATTTGGTTCGATTTTTGAATTAAGCATGCCTTGTGTTTGTGAAAATGCCATGCATGTCTTAGGTCTAGGTTACATTAAATGCCATGCAAGTTCATGTTAGGTCTAGGCCATATTATTTATGTCATGTATTTTCCTTACATTTAGGTTTAGATCCATGCATTTCATGCATTATGTTTGCTGCATTGTTTCATGCATTTCATGTTCATGCCACTTGAATAATGACTTGAGCCAATTAATGGTTCAAGGTCATGCTCTCTTGAGCACACTTGTGGAAAATTAAGTTTGTCAAGTTGATTATTCTACCTTTGTGATTTTTTTACTTAGCCAATTTTTATCTAACTTTCAAAAAGTCTTAGCTATTGTTTGGAAATCATTTTATGAGTTTCAAATATTTTTACTTTGATTTTTAAATGATTTTATCAAAGACAAAAAAATGTGCTGGCAAAGCAGTTTTTTTTTCCTCCAAAAACTCGTACATCTCTGATTTTTCTGAGAATTCATCTTTGATCAGAAAATTAAGCTGATTTTTTATCGTGTAGTTTTCCATGTCCTGAGTCTCCAGTAATTTTTTTAGAATTTTTGGAATTTATAAAAATAGGGTAAAAAATCGTGGATTAAAACTGGACAGTGGAGTCAGAATTGAATTTAAAGAAAAACAAAGCAGTTTTTTTTTCTCCTCCAAAAACTCGTACATCTCTGATTTTTCTGGGAATTCATCTTTGATCAGAAAATTAAGCCGATTTTTTATCGTGTAGTTTTACATATCCTGAGTCTCCAGTAATGTTTTCAGAATTTTTGGAATTTTCAAAAATAGGGTAAAAAATCATGGATTAAAACTGGACAGTGGAGTCAGAATTGAATTTAAAGAAAAACAAAGCAGTTTTTTCTCCTTCAAAAACTCGTACATCTCTGATTTTTCTGGGAATTCATCTTTGATCAGAAAATTAAGCCGATTTTTTATCGTGTAGTTTTACATGTCCTGAGTCTCCAGTAAATTGTTTAGAATTTTTGAAATTTTTAAAAATAGGGTAAAAAATCGTGGATTAAAATTGGACAGTGGAGTCAGAATTGAATCTAAAGAAAAAACCATTTTTCTGTTTTGGTTAATTTACTTAGAGTGGGCTGATTAGGAGGGTTAGCTACTGACTTAGGGTAGTTTCTAAGCCTTTTTAAACTCTAAAAATGGTTTTTTAAGTCTCGGGTTAAGGGTAGTCAAGTCCGGATTTTTAAACTTAGGAAATTAGAGCCATTTAAAAAATTTTAGCCCAGTTTTTATTCAAGCTTCTCAAAATTGTTTTCAAACAATCACAAAGTATTTTGGTTTTAGAATATTTAATTTGACATATTTTCCTAAGGTAGCCGGATATCTTTTTAGATATACGGATTTCCTTAATAAAAGGAAAAAATACATTTCATGCATTGCATTTTTATATTCATGCATTTTATATAATATGTGATTCTTGCCATAATAATTGCTATGATATTGTTGTTATTTTTATTTATATTTTTTTTTTTGATGTTACATGGTTTATTATATGGTTTTGAATATTTCATGATATCCTATGCTTTTATTTAGTTATTTTTATTTAGCATATTCTATGTTCATGCATTATTATTTTCATGCATATTATATGATAGCATTATTTTATTCCATGTCATTTAAATTATATGCCATACCATTCATATTTGTCATGTCATTTAGGTTGCATTATATTATTTAGATTTTGCTATGTCATTTTATTTATGTCATGCATATACATATTCATTTATTTTAAATGTTTGCAAAAAGATAATGGTTTTCAATAAAATAAAGATATTCCCGAGTTAAAATAATTCATGAGTTCTCTACCGGGTTTGCTGGAGGGAATATCATCAATTATTATTAATAACGAAATATCTTTCTTTCAAAAAAGAGAATGATTCGGAAAGTCTTCCAAAACTAATAAAAATTTCTATATTTTGCCACGTTTGTTGGGGAATATAGGAAAATTTTGAATTTATAAATTTCGGATCATTTTCAATAAAAAATGGAATTATTTTTAAATTGGGAATTAACTTGAAATACTAAGTTTTAAAACCAACTTTTTACCGAGACTTGAGATAACACACGATTAATAAGGTACCGATTTATACGGGCGTTGTGGGGGTGCTAATCCTTCCCCACACGTAACCGACTCCCGAACCCGCTTCTTTGATTTCTCTGGTTTAAAACGCAGACTTGAAATTGGTTTTTAAAATATTTTAATTCATTTTTAAAATATTTTATAAAACCGATTTTAATAGGTGGCCGATCACACCTAACTAAAAAAGATTGGTGGCGACTCCATGTCCTTTTTAAGGTCATTTTCAAAACCTTCATTTTTCTAGAGGAATTAAGTCTACTTTTCCTCGATTTTTTTTAATGTCACGCCTAACGAATGATAAAAACTTGCGATGAGACTCGTCGTTATTTTTTAGGTTGCGACATCATGAATGCAACCTGATGCCAATATGAAAAATTAATGCATGAGCATAACATGAAGACTATGTATGCCATGAATGCACCCTGATGCCAACATGATGCATGTAAAAAATAAGCAAATTAATGCATGGATATATATAGGAAAATCATTTATGACTATGAATGCATGAATGCAACTTGATGCTACCATGATGCATATAAAGAAAGAATAAATTGATATATGGATATATATAGAAAAATCATGCTAACTATGAATACATGAATGCAACTTGACGCTAACATGATGCATATAGAGAAAGAATAAATTGATATATGGATATATACAGAAAAACCATGCTGACTATGAATGCATGAATGCAACTTGATGCCAACATGATGCATGTAAAGAAAGAATAAATTGATATATGGATATATATAGAAAAATCATGCTGACTATGAATGCATGAATGCAACTTGATGCCAACATGATGCATGTAAAGAAAGAATAAATTCATACATAAGTATATACAAATAATGACCATGCATGTCATAAACGTATCTTACAATGAATGACCATGCATGCTATGACTATAACATGATGTCAAAATGATACATGCAAAAATAAATGAATTAACACAATTTTTTTTTTTGATTTTTTTTTTTTTTGATAAACCAATCACATCATTTTCAAAAGAATTTCAGGGTGGATCTTACTATGGTACAATATGCAAATGTTCATGTGACACTACCGGTTTTATGAAATCATCAAATTAAATTACCAACTGTTTATTGCAAAGAATGAGATCAATAATACAACAAAAAATGTACATGCTCTATTTACACATGCATGAAATGTGCAACATGCAAAAATGCTTGAAAAAGGATTTTTTTTTTAAAAAAACAGCTAATGAACATCTGCCCCAGCAATATCTGCTTATTTAGGCATCACGATGCCTTCGAGGCGGAGTATCACATTTATTACGGGCGATGTACGTACATCGTTGCCCAATCTACCACACTTATTCGGAGTGTAAAACATGTAACAAAAAGTTTAAAAATGTCCCTCCATGTGTTCCTATTTTCGGTATATCTAACGGAAATTCGGGATGGCTTCGCCTAGGTTCACTATATGAGGGTGAATCGGTTCTAAGGCCCCGAATTGTTCCTCACTGTCGCCGGTGAAGGCTAGTAAGGCACCCCGATAAAAGCGGGTTCAATTCGTTAGAGTATATTTTCCTATGCCCGTACGGAGGATTATCACGAAGGCATTATGTACTTTATACTCCGAAAGTGTTTCACTAGCCCATACGGAGGATCATCACGAAGGCGTAGTTACTTTACTCCCACTTAAAAGGACGGAACCCGGGTATAGGATTCATGTTATGCAAATGCACGTGTAGTGTGTGTGGAGGAATAATAAACCTTTCACCACCTATTCTACAAACCTTATTCTAAATGCCCTAGCAATTAAAACATTCAAAAATAGTGTAACGCATTAACCAACAAGCAATTATAATATGCAACCTTAAATAACTAGAGAACAATAATAAAATGCATGCACATGAGTATGAACATATTTAAAAATATTTTACTATTTTTCAAAATTCTCCTTATTAAAAAAATGTGGGAATTAAAATTAAATACCAATTAAACCAACAAAACCGAGACTGAGATAACACACGACTAATTCTAGGCCTGACTCTCTAATATGTCCCCAGTGGAGTCGCCAAGCTGTCGCAACCTAAAAAATAATAACGACGTCTCATCGCAAGACTTTATTATTCGTTAGGCGTGACATTAAAAAAAAACCCGAGGAAAAGTCGACTTAATTCCTCTAGAAAAATGAAGGTTTTGAAAATGACCTTAAAAAAGACATGGAGTCGCCACCAATCTTTTTTAGCTAGGTGTGATCGGCCACCTATTAAAATCGGTTTTATAAAATATTTTAAAAATTAATTAAAACATTTTAAAAACCAATTTCAAGTCTGCGTTTTAAACCAGAGAAATCAAAGAAGCGGGTTCGGGAGTCGGTTACGTGTGGGGAAGGATTAGCACCCCCACAACGCCCTTATAAATCGGTACCTTATTAATCGTGTGTTATCTCAAGTCTCGATAAAAAGTTGGTTTTAAGTTTAGTATTTCAAGTTAATTCCCAATTTAAGGAAAAACAATTTCATTTTTTTTATTGAAAATGATCCGGAATTTATAAATTCAAAATTTTCCTATATTCCCCAACAAACATGGCAAAATATAGAAATTTTTATTAGTTTTGGAAAACTTTCCGAATCATTCTCTTTTTTTTTGAAAGAAAGATATTCCTTTATTAATGATAATTGATGATATTCCCTCCAGCAAACCCGGTAGAGAACTCATGAATTATTTTAACTCGGGAATATCTTTATTTTTTATTGAAAAATCATTATTCTTTTGAAAACATTTTAAAAGATATGAATATGTATATGCATGACATAAATAAAATGACATAGCAAAATCTAAATAATATAATGCAACCTATATGACATGGCAAACATGAATGATATGGCATATAATTTAAATGATATGGAATAAAATAATGCTATCATATAATATGCATGAAAATAAAAATGCAATGCATGAAATGTATTTTTTCCTTTAATTAAGGAAATCCGTATATCTAAAAAGATATCCGGCTACCTTAGGAAAATATGTCAAATTAAATATTCTAAAACCAAAATACTTTGTGATTGTTTGAAAACAATTTTGAAAAGCTTGAATTAAAAATAAAAACTGGGCTAAAATTTTTTAAATGGCTCTAATTTCCTAAGTTTAAAAAATCCAGACTTGACTACCCTTAACCCGGGATTTGAAAAACCATTTTTAGAGTTTAAAAGGCTTAGAAATCACCCTAAGTCAGTAGCTAACCCTCCTAATCAGCCCACTCTAAGTAGATTAACCAAAACAGAAAATTGGTTTTTCTTTAAATTCAATTCTGACTCCACTGTCCAGTTTTAATCCACGATTTTTACCCTATTTTTAAAAATTCCAAAAATTCTAAAAAACATACTGGAGACTCAGGACATGTAAAACTATACGAGAAAAAATCGGCTTAATTTTTTGATCAAAGATGAATTCCCAGAAAAATCATAGATGTACGAGTTTTTGGAGGAGAAAAAAAAAACTGTTTTGTTTTTCTTTAAATTCAATTCTGACTCCACTGTCCAGTTTTAATGCACGATTTTTTACCCAATTTTTAAAACTTCCAAAAATTCTAAAAAAAATACTGAAGACTCAGGACATGTAAAACTACATGAAAACAAATCGGCTTAATTTTCTGATCAAAGATGAATTCCCAGAAAAATCATAGATGTACGAGTTTTTGGAGGAGAGAAAAAAAAACTGCTTTGCCAACACATTTTTGCTTTTGATAAAAGCATTTAAAAACCAAAGTAAAAATATTTGAAACTCATAAAATGACTTGAAAGCAGTAGCTAGGACTCTTTGAAAGTTAGATAAAAATTGGCTAAATAAAAAAAATCACAAAGGTAGAGTAATCAATTTGACAAACTTAATTTTCCACAAGTGTGCTCAAGAGAGCATGATCTTGAACCATTAATTGGCTCAAGTCATTATTCAAGTGGCATGAACATGAAATGCATGAAACAATGCAGCAAACATAATGCATGAAATGCATGGATCTAAACCTAAATGTAAGGAAAATGCATGACACAAATAATATGGCCTAGACCTAACATGAACTTGCATGGAATTTAATGTAACCTAGACCTAAGACATGCATGGCATTTTCACAAACACAAGGCATGCTTAATTCAAAATTCCAACCAAATATCATGCAAATGCAAAAACCTAACAACTAGCATGACAAAAATACAACACACAATGCAAAACACATGGAGTAGCCAAATGGCCCCAAGCTTCAACAAGCATGGCATTTTCACAAACACTTGGTATGCTAGCATGAAAAACTAAGTCATAACACAAAAATCACACAAGCATTTTCACAAACACCTAATATACTAAATCTAAAACATGCTCAAATTTAAACAACATAAAAACAGAAAATTAAAAATGCAAAAACATGATATCTAAGACATAAATGGCAATAAACAAAGCAACCAAATTAAATATAACTTAAGAACATGAAATAACATAATATTTAAAACATCAAAAATAAAGAAAATAGCATAAACAATATGGTAAAATGAATCAAAAACAACAACTTAAAATAAATAATGTAGGCCATTTGGCCATGGTGAGTTTATTGTAAAAACAAAATGTAAAAAAAAATATACTTAAGAAAGGAAATGAAGGAAGAACAAGAAACATTATTTTAAAATGAAAACTCACCAAGTAGAGATTAAAATAGCAAAAAATAAGAATAGAAAATGAAAGTGCAAGAGTTGGTGCTCAAGAGCAACCTCAAGAAGCTAATATTTCAAGCTTTTCTCTTCAAACTTTCCTTTTTTTCTAAACTTTTCTTTTTTTGCTCTCAACCAAGAAGATAAAAAACTAAGAAAAACTAAGAGAAATCAACCAAAATGGAAAAGAAAAAACAAAATCTGCCTCCCCCCTTAGGGCTGGCAGAAAATGATGCTTATATGGACTCCAAGATGTTGTCATTTTTGTGTAACCTAATTTTCATCAAATGGCCAATAATTCAAGATGAAAAGTCATGAAATTACCACCCTTAGATTAGCATCTCAGCCCTCTCAAATTACAGCTGTCCAAGAAAAATGTTGACATCTTTTTTTCAGCCCAACTCTGATTTTTTGAAGGGCCCAAAAAGCCATTTTCGGTTGCTTGGGTGAAATGACCATTTTGCCCTCCCGGATGCAAAATAAATATCAAACGGGCTCCAAATTCAATTTTTCGTTTTTTAATACTTCCAAAATAATAAAATATTGAGTTCTGGAAGTTTTCAAAATTATCCGAGTCCGTTTGCTATTTATTTGGATTTTTTCTTCCCAAAATGTCCTTTTATGCCCCTACTTTTTACCATTTTTTAAACGAGCTCCAAATCAAGATTTTTCTTCACCAATCTCTTCAAAATAATTAAAAAGTGTGATCTGGAAGTTTTCGTAATTTTTGGAGCTCATTTGGTATTTTTTCGGGATTTATCGGCTTCAATTACTGCATAGGAAGCTCGGGATTTAGCCATTTTGCAAATGAACTCGGAATCAAGATTTTCTTTCGCCAATCTCTTCCAAATAATTTAAAAATGATATTTACCAAATTTCATAATTTTTGGAGTCCATTTGCTATTTTTCCGGGATTTATCTTTTTGAATTACTGCATAAGAAGCCCGGGATTTGGCCATTTTGCAAACGAACTCGGAATCAAGATTTTCTTTTACCAATCTCTTTCAAATGATTTAAGAATGAGATTGACAAATTTTCCATAATTTTCGGTGTCCATTTGCTATTTTTCCCAAAATTTTCCAATTTTGCCCTTTAACCTCCGAAACCCGGTTTTGCTCAAAACAAGTCCGATTTTCAGATTTTCTTCAATCTGAGACTTGGTCCATCCTTTTTAATCATTCCTCATCCATTGGGGGCTTTGGTCTTACCAAGTCGGGCCATTTCTGTGATTCTTCCCGATTTCACCGAAATCCACTAAAAACCCTAATTCTCGGTTTTCTCCCGGATTGACTTTTCTTTCGGTTTTTCTTGCAAGTGACTTCTCCATTACCCGTAGTCAGTGCTTATCTTTCATTTGGAACCTTCAATTTCGACCAGTTTGATCGTTTAAGCACTTTTCCCCAAATTTCTCGGATTAGGGTTTCTTTTCTACTGAATCTCCAAATCCCAACTTCCGAACTCCATATCTTTCAATGTAGACCTCGGATTATCAAAATTCTTTCTCCATTTTTCAATTGAACTTAAAATCTTGATTTTGAAAGTGGGTTGACTTTTTCAGTAGTTGACTTTCTAGGGTTGACTTTTTCGGGGTTGACTTTTTCGGGGTTGACTTTTTTCAAGTTTGACTTTTTATGCTCGGCCTCTTAAACTAAGTCTCGGAGTACCACCTGCAGGATGAAAACAGTATTTTTATACTCGGAAACATCAATATGGGAAGAAAACATACTTGTTTAGTGGCCCGGACAAAATTAGGTGTCTACAATAAGCATAAATAATACATACATAAAACTAAAAAGAAAATAAAAGAATGGAGAAGAAGAAGAAAATTGATGATCCCTTGAGTCTCCTCAAAAGATTATGACAGTTTGTGGCTCAATAGATAGTATTTATAGAGTTTTTTGACATTGAAAACCCTTTCTTGTTGATCAAGGAAGCTAGGAGGCAAAATAAGGCAAGTTTGGATGTTTTCCTAGTTTTTCTCGATTTTGGAGGCAGTAAGATCGGCACCGCGGCACCATTTTCCGGCGCTGCGGTGCCAAGTACACTGACTTGGTCATTTTGCTCGCTGACGTCGGTTTCGCGATTACTACACTGTCTTGCACTTTTTCGGCTGATTTGGATGAACATCCATTGTCCGATTTAGGCTTATAAACTATCGTTGGAAAGGTATTCAAGTCAGCTTCAAAAGTCAAGATAGAAAGTTTCTTCAAATAATGAATTTAACATAATGATTTCCTTGCAACAAGCTTTGGAGGTCAGATTTACCTGATCATCTAGCAATAAGAAATTGATCTTTTTGACTCCCAAGTCTTCTTCCATCTTGTGATTATGATTTTGTAAGTTCTTTACCATCATTATTGACATCTTTTGACTTCATTCTCCTTATTTTACCTAAAATTCAAAAGCATAATATAAGTAAACAAGATAAAGATCGAAAACATAACAAAAACTAAAGGTAGAAAGGCATAAAATGTATATTTTATGAGCTTATCAAGTTTTGCGGTTTTTCCCGGTTTTGAGGACAGTAGGGCTGGCGCCGTGGTGCCAAGTACACTGATTTGCACGTTTTTGCTCGCTGGCGTCGGTTTCGTGACTGCGGCACTATCTTGTACTTCGTCGGCTGTTTGGATGACCATCATTTTTTCGATTTAGGCATGTGAACTATCGTTGGAAAGGTATTCAAGTCAGCTTCAAAAGTCAAGAATAAAGTTTCTTCAAATAATGATTTTAACATAATGATTTCCTTCAAACAAGCTCCGAAGGTCAGATTTGCCTGATCATCTAGCACTAAGAATTTGATCTTTTTGACTCCCAAGTCTTCTTCCGTCTTATGATTGTGATTTTGTAAGCTCTTTACCATTATAATTGACATGTTTTGACTTCATCTCTTCCAAAATACCTATAATTCATAAGAATATAATAATTTGTCAAGGAACTTAAGAATTAAAGCATAAAGTATAAGGAAATAATACATGAAAATGTATGCAATTACGCACTTATCAAATTCCCTCACACTTAGTCTTTTGGTAGGATCAGTGGGCAAGGTACCATCCATTGGAGTAAGTTTAACATTCGACTCCAAAGGAGTAGAAACAGTTTTATTGTTAGTAACCAACTCTAGAAAGTAAATTAGATGCATACTTGGCTTGGGAGAGATAATAGCCATCAGAATTAGAAGATACTTCAAGCCCCAAGAAATAAATGAGAGAACCAAGATCTTTAATTTCAAACTGCTTATGAAGAAACTCTTTTAATTTAACAATGCAAGACTGATCATCACTAGTGATGATCATATCATCCACAAAGAAGTGAGTAATGGTAGAATCAAATTTTGCAAACCAAGCTCTAGGTGAAGCTTACAAACTGCGTGAGGAGGATAAGAATAACCAGGTGGGGGCAACATGTATACTTCTTCCTGTAAGTCTCTATTGAGAAAAACATTTTTAACATCCATCTGAAGAAGTTTCAAATGTTTAATAGCATCAAGGACTAACAAGCTACGCACAGAAGTTATCTGAGCCACTGGAGCAAAGGTTTTCTCAAAATCTATCTCATACGCACAGAAGTTATCAATATCGTACCATTTCGATTTTTATACCGGTCCATGCCGATCATACCGGTCAGTACCGACACGTACTGGTTGGTACAAGATTTTGATTTTTTTATTTTAAAAAAATTATCTTATTTGATTTTTTAAAACCAATTTCTAATGTTTTTTATGTCATGGCCATTTTTTTCATAATTATATTTAAATATAAAATATATTCATTAAATTAGGCTATTAAACCTAATTTATAATAATTTACTATATTTTTAAAAAATATTTTTATATTTATTTGTTATTAAATATTTAAAGTTTTAAATTTTATATTTGCATATGAACATATATATATATATGTATGTAATGGAGGTATATTTGCATGTGTATATAATATATATTTTATTAAGGAACTTGAAAATGAGTTATATATACCAACATTTGGTTGGTTGGAGTAGTTAGTGGCTCCAACCCCCTAGATGAGAATCAAGGTTCGAATCCTGGGAGTCTCCAATGTTGGGAGGGCTTTACCATTACACTTCAGGCTCGACAGGGATTAGTCTTCCATCAACCATAAAATGGGGGTGGGGGGACACCCTGGGTTTACACCAAAAAAAAAAGAAAGAGTTATATATATATAAATATTTGAAAAATACCAGTAAACCCGAAATGGTATGTCGAAACACACCGATATCGATAGATACTAGTACTAGAACAAAAATGGTATTCACATCGGTACAGTACTGACTACCTTGGTATAACCTTTGGCTACGAGATGGGCTTTATAACGTTCAATAGAACCATCAAAGCAAGTTTTAATTTTGCATATTCATTTGCAACCAATGGTAGTCTTGGCAGAAAGAAGATCAACTAAATCCCAAGTATGAGTTTTTTCAAGAGCCTGAGTTTCTTTAGCCATAGCTTGCTGCCAATAAGGGTCAGTACTAATATGATTGAAGTTCATACAAGTTAACAATAGCATAAAAACAATGAAAACCACTAAGATGATGAAGAGTTTCTCTTACCCAGGTAGAACGACGAAGAGAAGAAACAGGTACATTTTTCAACAGTCGGATCAGATCCAATAGAAACAGGATAAGAGCAGGAGCTTGATTTGGCTCATCAAATGTAGTTCTTTCTGAACTGGGAAATAACTTAATAGATGGATCAGTAAAGAATTAAGAAGGAGTGGAACAGGAAGAATGAAATTTTGACAAAGAAGAGAACATAGTGTTTTCCCAAAAAATGAAACGTCGAGAAATTCATAATCTATTAGAGTTAGGATCCCAACAACGATAACCCTTGTGTTCAATCTCATAACCAAGAAAACAACAAAGACGAGCACGTGGTTCCAACTTATTGTACTCATGTGGTTGAAGTAGAACAAAACATACATATCCAAAAGGTTTATGAGCAGAATAATCAAGAGTATTACCAAATAGACGTTCAAAATGAAAGAGATTATGAAAAATCTGAGTAGGAGTACGATTTATTATATACACGGCTATTAAGGTAACTTCACCCCAAAAATTTTCAAGATAGTTGGTAGAAAGAAGAAGAAGAGCTCAAATTGAATCAAGGATGTGAGAATGTTTACGTTCAGCTCTACCATTTTGCTGAGAGGTACGGGCGTTGAACTAAGGTACCCTGTTGATCAAGGAACTGAAGAAGATTAGTTTCTTTATATTCCAAAGCATTATCAGTTCGAAGTGTTTTAATCGTATAAGAAAACTGGGGTTTTATCATGCTGGCATACTTTATATATATTTGGGGTAATTCAGATCGTTGCTTAAAGAAATAAATCCATGGAAAACGAGAATAGTCATCAATAAATATAACAAAATAATGATAACCATTTACCGATGAAATAGGGGAATGATCTCAAATGTTTGAAAGGACAAGATCAAAAGGAAACTTGGAAATAAAAGAACTGCTATTAAAAGATAAAGCTGGTTGTTTAGCAATTTGACAGTGCAAACAATGAAAAGACTCAAATTTATTAGATCCTAATAACCCACGAGAGACCAGAGGACATAATTTACTTGCTGAAGCATGATCAAGACGAAGATGCCGCTTGTCTAAAGAAGAATCAGTTGTGGTAGCAAAGACTTGTTTGACAGGAAAATGAAGAGAGACAAGCTCAAATAAGCGTCCCGCTTTACGGCTCGTCCCAAGGATCCTCCTTATTTGTGGATCATGTACTTGACAACCATAAGAAGAAAAGATAACAGTAAGACCAAGAACACATAATTGGCCTATAGAAATAAGGTTTAAGACTAAGGTGGGGATACAATAGGTATCAGGAAGACTAAGGTGTGAATCAAAAGCATGAACAATATGAGTGATATGCATTTTTGTATCATTTGCAGTACGGATATGAGGAAAACATGAGGTGGACATTTTAGTAAATAAGAATGAAGAATTAGGAGTCATATGATTACAACATGCAGAATCAAGGAGCCAAGAAGTATTACCGGGGTGAGAGAAAGTGCAGTGTTAGAAAAAGAACTTGAAGAGATAACCTGTTTTAGAAAAGTCTTAAGGTCATTAATAGTGAGATTAGTATTTCCCTCATGATTAGTAGTGGCAATGGACGAAGAAGATCCGGATGTAGAAAACCTTCTTTGAGATATAGAGTTTCCATCCTTAGGCCTAGATGAGTGCACATGACAGTTATCAACAATATGTCCAGTCTCATGGAAGTATCGACATTCAGTTGTTGGACAATTAGGAAGAAGGTGGCCCGTTTTATGACAAGACTTACAAAACTTGTCTTCTGATCTTTGATGTGAGGATTCTTATTTTTGGTATGGTTTCTGATATGATGACCTTTGGTAGGATGATTTTGCTCTCTGGTAAGGTGACTTGTAATGAGTAGCAAGAGCAACTTCATTCTGTGACAGTTGTCTAGTCCAATGCGTGTTTCTTCAAATAGTATCTCATCAATAGCAGTATCTAGCAATGGAAGTGAGTGCCGATGTAACAATTAAGCCCTGGTAGATTCATATTTTTGGAGGACGAGCCATATGCAACCAGATAAAATGAAGATGTTCTTCACTTATCTTGGCTTGAGTAAGCTGATTCCATATAAGTTGAACTTTGTTAAGAAACACATTTACTGATTGATCAAGTTTCTGTTTGAGATTTTTTTTTTTACATTAAAAATTATGGTACATTTAAAAAATTAAAATTTTAATATAAAATACACTAAAACCAAATTTTTTTAAATTTTTTTTGTGAAAATCAAGTTTAGACAATCAATATGAGAATAAAGGAGTATTTAAGAATAAAGCTTTTACAATGCTCTAATTTTGGTATTCATAAGATAAGTTCTCTTTTTAATACTGTAATTAGGTCTTTACAAAAAGATTTGTGAAGTGTTGTTAAGTCTAGGTCTTGCTTAGTTTAAACGATTTCATCGCTCACTCTTATACCCAAAAAAAATAATAATAAAACTTTTACGCCAATCATGCCAAGAATAAAAATAAAAAAAAAAAAGAAAAGAAAAGAAAAAAACATTGATGGAAGTATATATAACCCGACCAGATCAAATGCATATAGCAATATAATTTTTGTTTTTTCATCCTTTAGAAAAAAGAAACAAAAAATAAAGATAAAGTTTACACATTAGCATTTGATTTACAATTTGCTGGATTCATGCATAATTCTATTCCGAAAAAGAAAAAAAAAGAATCAGGCTACCTAGCTATATATTGATAATTTTATCTGTAATTCTATTTTTCTCATCTAATTCTTTTCAAAATAAAATTTGCAAATTTGTGTTTTTTTTTTTCTTTCCCTTCTTTGCTATAACATGCCATAAATAAACAGAGAAAATAAATGCATTTCCTTAGGTGTAATGTAAGAAGCAGGTCAATGAGAATTCCAGGTGCTTAGAACTAATCTCAATTATTATTTATTAAATAAAAATGTTTTTTATTTAAATTTAATTATTAAATGAATTTTTGGGCCAATTCAGATCTGGCTCAAAACAAACTTGAGTAATGAAAAAATTTTCGGACCGTAATTCGGTCTGGTTCGGCTCGACCCATGAACAGGTCTAGATGCTTCTCCCTTTCACACGTTTTCTTGCATGCGTTTCATTGTAAATGATGAGACACCCTTTCCATGTATCAAACTTTTCATCACCAAACCTGCAACTATTTTTACATCTATATATATATATATATTATCAGTTTTCTGTCATAACCCATCTTTGCAAAGAAAGCAAATATTGAAAAAATGGCATCAAATTTGGCTGAGGAAGTTCCTGATGGCCCTGATTTGATCAGAAAACTTCCAGACACACTCTTGACTGAGATTATATCTCAGTTACCAGGTGATGAAGCAGTAAGAACAAGTATTTTATCAAGGCGGTGGAATGGTTTATGGAGGTATGTTTCTCGTTTAAATTTTGATCCAAAACGAATGATGAAACCAAGCAAACAGATTATTTATCGAGAGTATTGTTTTCTCATAAATGTAACTTAATTGATTATTTGCAAGATCATTCATTTTCCTGATAGCTGCAAATATGGTCAGCTTGAAAAATGGATTGAATATCTAATAGCAGAAAAAAGGGGTACAAGAACTAGCTCTCACTTGTGAAGATTGGCCTAATTGTCAACAAAACTTATGGGAAGATTTAGTAATTTAAAATTGAGTTTGCCATCTGGGATTTTCTCCTCTACGTACAACTTTGCATGCACTTGAGTTGACACATTACAAGCTTGAACCTGACTCCCCTTGTGATCATCGCCATAATCTTAAAAACCTTGAAACTGAAATGGTTGTCTCTTACAACTGACATAGAATTTAAATAGCAAACGTAACGCGATGTTACAGTCTTATTCTTATTTTATGATTTTGATTTTTTTTTGCTGTCGAAATTTATGTTCGCAACTCGATAAATACGATGCGATCAAAAACGTTTACTATCGCAATTTAAATACCCGACTGAAACCCTTGATGAAATCATTTCCAATTGTGCTCGTTTGGAGCGTTTGAGCATTTGTTTTTGCAGTGGGTTCAATCGAATTCAGATTGTTAGTGAGAATGTTAAAACTGTGGAGCTAGAATCCTTGAATGTCATGAGATATACTTATCAACCAAATCCCTTGGTGTTTTGATGCTTGATTCACTCTTAATGTGATATTAATTCTTAGCACTTGTAATTTTTTTCATTATCTTCAATTTACGATTTTTTTTTTTTTAACTAAAAAATTTATAATTTTTCAAAAGACAAGTGACCAGATTTTAAAAAGGTAAGAAAACCTTAATGACCAAATTGGATACTACTATTTATATATTCTTCTCTTATTCTTTCTTTCTTTTTTCCTTTACTTCCTTCTCTATTGTAATCTTTTTGCAACAAATTATGAGTCTAATCCTGTAATTCATTGTTTTATTAAGATGCCAAGTTGTCTTTGTTTCTTCTTTGCTGCTCTCATTAACTAATTACAGTAATAAGAACATTTCCTAACTTATTTAATGCCTAATAATGAAAATTGATTCCAAGGAAATCCATTATCTACTGTCAAATAAGTGCAAATGATTGATTGGAGGATTCGACTAGTGGTGTTGGATGTTCAAAGTAGATTTCTTCATTAATCATATCATATTGACTTCGAACATTACACAAATAAAATATTTAAAAATTTTGTGATTATTCAAACTTGATCTCGATTTATGAACATATTTAATTCAAAGGTTGAAGCTTATTTTTATCTGCAAGGTTGTGTTGGTATGGAGCAATGTCAATGCAGCCAGAGATTGGGTACTTATGTTCGATCTGATTTTTTATTTTTTTTAAATATTTATGTTTAATATTTTTTGATATATATTTAGATATAAATATAAAAAATATGATATTTCAATTTTTTTTTTAAAATACATAAAAAAATTAAATATATTTATATTAAATATATATCTGTGTTCGATATTATACTCGAATATAATTAACATAGGTGGCTACCCATACTAGGAAGTAGAGCTGCTCATGGGCCGGGCCGGGCCGCGGCCCGGTTTTTTTTTATTTTCTCTACCCAGACCCGGCCCTGGGTCAGCCCGGGCCGCCCGTTTAGGCCCGAAACACTGTTCATTGAAATAAAAAAAATAATTTTTTTTTATAATTAAAATTAAATAAAATAATATTATTATAATAAAAATTACTAAATCGGGCCGAACCGACCCGGAACATAAAATATCCTGCCCAAACCCAACCCAATACGAGCCGAACCTTCCAGATCGGACGGACTGCCCAGCCCGTGAGCAGGTCTACTAAGAAATGCTCTCATAATTGCTTGCGCAGTTGTTAGGATAAGTATGTGAGTTTGCTTTTTGAGTGCTTGCTTATATGCCTATCCTTTTCTACGTGGGGCTGCTTTTTTACTGGCAAGTGGCAAGTGAACGTTTAAAATTAAAATTCTTTGAATTCATTAATAAATTAAATATTTAAATTTAAAAAAATTCAAATTAAAAGTTTAGATCCAATAAAAATAAATTTCAAAAATTTAGATTTAATTGTTGAACAAAAAAAACTTTTTAAAGAAAATTGACATGTTATTTGGAGAAGAATAGATTTTGAATTAAAATTGACATGTTAATTTGGGTTTAAAATACTTTTAAGACATTAATTAATAAAATTTATTTTGAATTAATTAATTTAAAATTAAAAATTTTATGAATTTCAACGAACTCTACATATTTATATTAATATTAAAAAGAGTGATTAAGTTTGTGTCACGAATCAAATGATACCAATTTAATCGTGAAAGTACAAAACAATTAAATAAAATTATAAAATAAAAAAATCAAAGTGATACTAGAGATGTCCATGGGTTAAGTTCGGGCCGGGCCCATATATGGTATCAATACTATATTTGCTTGTCCAAGCTTGGCCCGACCCAAATATGAATCTCAAATTTTGTTCAAACCCATCCATATTTGTAAATGGATAGCCCAAACCCATTTAGGCCAGTCCATATTATTATTATTTTTTTAATTTTTTAAAAAAATATATGTTTTTATTATTTAATTTTTAATAATTTTATATATTTTTATTTTATTAAGTTCTTAAACATGGATAAATTAACATATTTTTTTAATATTTATATTATAATATTATATGTATTTAATCTTTATATGACATAAATTACATAATATATATAAATATAAATAAAATATCATTTAATTAAAAAACGGGTCGGGTCAGGCTCGGACCTTAAATGTTGGAGCCAAAGCCCGATCCAATTTTTAAACGAGCCTTATTTTTTTTATCCAATTTCATTTTTTGGGTTTAATATTTTTGTCCAAACCCTCCCAAATATGGGCGGTCCTTCGGGCTTGGAAAGGTAACCTGATCCTTGGATAGATCTAAGTGACACCAACTCAGTTGATAAAAATACAAAACAATCAAATCAAATTATAAAATTAAAAAAAAAAAATTATATTTTTTAATATTTTATATAATATTTTTAATAAAAATATTATCTATTTATTTTTAAAAAATCATTTAATCTCTTAAAAAACTATTCAATTATAAAAACAATCACATTTTATCTATTTTTAAAAAAAAATAAAAAAAATCATATTATTATCTATTTTTTAAAAAATTATTCTTTTAAAAAGGTAAGTGTCAAAATTCTAGTATAAATATATATAGCATTTAAAGGAGTCTTTCTGGAATCTTATCAACTGCGACAATGTCAACATGGTCACATGCTGTGACATCAACATTTCTGACTTTCTATTACCAGACTCATCAAAGATTTCAATTTCCAGATAAACCCAAAAATATATGCTGACAAAGACTTTTCTTTCCATTCACAATTTCTTTTTCTCCATAAAACTTACTGCCTTTGTCTATTCTTTCATAAACACCTCAGTTTACTCTGTAAACACTTTTCTCAATCAAGAAACATGGAAGTTTCCCTTGTTATAATTAGAGCTGTGCTTTCTTTTCTTGTTGTTGGGGTTTTGATGATATGGGGATGGAGAATTTTAAACTGGGTATGGCTGAAACCAAAGAGGCTGGAAAAGTGCTTGAGACAACAGGGTCTAACAGGAAATTCTTACAGGTTTCTGTCTGGAGACATCAAAGAGATCTTCATGATGACCAGACAAGCAAGAGCCAAACCTATGGCCCTTAGTGATGATATTGCCCAATATGTTGTTCCTTTCTACCATCAAACTGTCAAGAATTATGGTTTGTCAAAAATTATATAGTTTAAATTGACCAACTCAACTCCATGATATCAGATTGTTTTTTTTTTTTCTTCCTAATTTCGTAATTTCTTGGGGGGAAAATGCAGGCAAGAATTCATTTCGGTGGTTTGGTCCGAAACCAAGGGTGACAATCATGGACCCTGAAGAGATAAGAGAAATATTTACCAAATTCAATGACTTTCAGAGACCGCGTATCAACCCACTTATCACCTTACTTGTAAGTGGACTTCTAACCCTCGATGGAGATGAGTGGGCTAAGCATAGAAAGATTATTAACACTGCATTTCATCAAGATAAGTTGAAGGTATTTGCTTTATTTATTTGGATTTTTCATTTTTTTTGGGATCAATTTTCATGTCTTAATATATGTTGCTCTCACTCTTTTAATGTATATTCGGATATGGGTATGGGATATGATCTCTAAAGATCTTTCAAATATATGAAAATTTTTATAAAAAAATTCAACATACTCGTGTCGGGTCCTACTCATGTCCGAAATTTACACCCGAGTCCGAGTAGCATAAGCCTTAATTACTTCTTGTTATTATTATCATTATTTTTTAGCATGTAAGGATTTTGAATTATACAAAAGGAGGGTAGGCTTTCCAATTCCATATATAATTCACATCTCACTCTCAGGACTTGAATTCAAGATCTGAAGAACAAACTTTTTAAGTTCTAACCCTTAGGGTGTGTGTTAGTTGAAGCAATTTATTATGGATCAAATAACATTTGCTTGATCCCCCTCTTACAGAGTTCATGTAGGAGTTTTAAAGAAAATAATGTAAGAGTAAATAAAGTGAGAAGTTTGAGTAAAATTGAGTGGGGAGGAAATAATTCTCTTTGATCATGTTTTTGTAGAGAGTCCTTAATGAAAAGTAAGGTACTATTGCAACTGAATAAGAGTAGCACTCATAAACTATGTTACTCGGACTCATATCAGGTATGAGTGTCGGGTACGGGTATGTCCCCGACACGGGTATGTTCATTTCTTTCTAAGTTTTTCATGTATTTGGAGGGGTTTTTGAGGGTTATATTCCTACATTTATGTTTAGATATGCATCGGACACGGGTACTGTAAGAAAAATGAAAAGTTGAAGCAACATAGCTCATAAATCGTTTGTTGGTTTGTTTCAGTGTTGTGGCGGGTGATGAAGCCTTTATGGGAATACCTAGAAATTGTTGTAATAATGGAGAAAAACCAAGGAATTATGGTTACTTGCACAAAATTAACTTATTGCAGTGAAAGCAACAATGTTGCTTCGAACTTTCATTTTTCTTGAAGTACCCGTATTCGATATCCGCGTCTGACGCATATCCGGACATGAGTATGGGGATATGGTCCTTCAAGGACCTTTCATTTACATGGAAATCTTGAAAAAAATTGAACATACCCGTGTCTGACACTTACACCCGAGTCCGAGTAACACTAAAAAAAAATATATTAGCCTATGAAATAGTTTCAACTATATATATTCTTTTCTTGACTTGAAAATTATTGCAGAACATGTTGCCAGCATTCTACCAATGTTGTATTGAGATGATCAGCAAATGGGAGAAGATGGTGCCTGTAGAGGGATCTAGTGAGGTAGATGTGTGGCCTTGTCTTGTAAATTTGACGAGAGATGTGATTTCCCGATCCGCATTTGGAAGCAGCTACGAAGAAGGAAGACGAATTTTCCAACTACTAGAGGATCAAACCAATCTTACAATGCAAGCAGTACAGTCAGTTTACATTCCAGGATGGAGGTAAAACTAGTTGCTTTTCAAATTCAAGAAATAAGTTATCCAAGATTCGTTTTTCTTTTTCTTTCCCCCTTTGTTTTTTTACTCAGTCATACATATTTAACAAATACACATTTTTAGGTTAATTCTTAAGGAAATTTTGATCAAATTAGACCCTGGATGATTTGCCAAAAGATGTAAACTAGTTCTAAAATATGTTAAAAATAAATGTTAAAGAGTAGTTAAAGTGTCAAAAGCTTGACCCATTTTTATTTTAAAAAAAAAGTCCTTTACATTTTTTTATGCTTAATTTGTTCCTCCTCAAAATCAAGCATAGTTGAAATCTTTAATTTAAGCTTAGTTTCGGGCATATATATTATATATATATTTATGTGCTAAAAGCTATATCTTATATTTGTCTGCCGGAAGGTTTTTACCAACTAAGACAAACAGGAAGATGAAGGTGATGGACAAAGATATAAAAGACTCACTTAGAGAATTGGTAAAGAAAAGAGAGAAGGCAATTATAGCTGGTGAAGTCAGTAATGATGACTTATTAGGCATACTTGTAGAATCCAACATTAAAGAAATTCAAGCACATGGAGATCACAAGAACATGGGAATGAGTATTGAAGATGTGGTTGAGGAGTGCAAGCTGTTCTACTTTGCTGGCCAAGAGACCACCTCAGTCTTGCTGGTTTGGACAATGATTTTGCTGGCAAGGTATCCAAATTGGCAGACAAAGGCAAGAGAAGAGGTTTTGCAAGTTTTTGGTGACAGTAAACCAGATTCTGATGGCCTGAGTCGTCTGAAAGTTGTAAGTCCTGTTCTTGAAATTATTATATGAACCCGGTTTTTCTAAATTCTCTTATCTTTATTGCTCCATATTTCATTTTCAAATATCTAGGATGTAATTTGAATCCATAACATAGTTCAAAGCAACATCACCAGCACCTAGGACCTACGTTATTCGGATTCGGGTGTGAGTGTCGGACACGGGTATGTTTAATTTTTTCTAAAATTTTCATAGGTCATTGGAGGATCATATCTCCATTTCCAAGTCCGGATATGCATCGGACACGGGTACTTCAAAAAAAATGAAGAGTCGGAACACATATAGCCTAGGACTAGGATTAATACATCATTTCTCTATTTAGCTGTTTGATTTGTAAATCAGGATTCCCTTATGGAGGACATAAGCAACCTCAAGAACTACTTAAAGCGCACATTGTAGGAATAGAATCATGTTTGTTATTTTTGGTAGTGAATTCTTCAACCGAA
This sequence comes from Fremontodendron californicum, assembly GCA_030761205.1. Classification (NCBI taxonomy): domain Eukaryota; kingdom Viridiplantae; phylum Streptophyta; class Magnoliopsida; order Malvales; family Malvaceae; genus Fremontodendron; species Fremontodendron californicum. Next base: position 2,072,663 of record JAULJL010000045.1, on the reverse strand, counting down.
GTTAGTCTTCTAATTGAAAATGCTTCTTTGTACTACTTTCAAGGTCTGAAAATGAGGTCGACTACTCACAAATAATAAAACTTCTTAAAGTTTGAGTTATTATAATTAAACTGTTACTGCACCTGCAAGAAGCCGGGTTCATTGTTAGAAAGGGAGAATCGGACCGATTAAAAGCAAGCTTTTCTAATTTACTTAAACTTGTCACATTTTTCTAATTAATCCAATGCAACAGGTAACAATGATCTTGCACGAGGTTCTCAGGCTGTACCCTGCAGTTGTCGTGCTAGGACGCTCCATTCCAAAGGAAATAAAACTCGGAAAATTGTTGTTACCAGCCGGAGCAGAAATTTCAATTCCGGTCCTCCTCGTTCACCATGATCAAGAAATTTGGGGTGATGATGCACATGAATTTAAACCTGACAGATTCTCGGAAGGGGTTTCGAAAGCAACTAAGAGTCGAGTCACATTTTTTCCGTTCGGATGGGGTCCTAGAATCTGTATCGGACAGAACTTTGCTCTGATGGAAGCAAAAATGGCGCTTGCAATGATTCTAAGACAATTCTGGTTTGAGCTTTCCCCTTCCTATGCTCACTCTCCTTGCACTACTGTCACTCTTCGTCCTCAGCATGGTGCTCAAATCATTTTACATAAACTCTAGGTACTAAAATCTTATGTTACTCGGACTCGGAGGTGAGTGTCGGATACGGGTATGCTTAACCTTTTATGAGTTTTTCATATATTTGAAGGATCGTACTCTCATACTCATGTTTAAATATGTGTCGGACACGGATTTTATTGTTCTGTAAACAAACCTTATTGCATGTACCTCTGTAAATTACCCTTCCCCTAAATAAAAAATAAATGGACTTGAACAAAAACAAAAATGTTATGACAATCTTGTAAAATAGCTTTAAGTTGGAAGCTTCATGAAGGAAAACTCTGATTTTACACCTTAATGAATTTTCCCAGTATGTAATTTGCTACCATTTTTATTGTCATTGTGTAGCAGAATTCAAAATGAAAGCTTAGGGGGCCAAATCGGAAACTCTGGAACTTGATTTAGACCTGAATTGAAGCAAGGATAGCAATTTAACTGTGGGATGAATGCTACACCTAAACTATGGTGTTTCTTCTAGTAACAAAAAGATCTTTTAATCATTGAAAATCAACTCGTGTGAATCAATCTGGCCATTAATTATCAAACCATCGAGGTATCTAATTAATTTTTGAAAACATCGTAGACTTTTATAGTAATTATGTGGATTCGGATATTTTAAAAATATAACAATTATGCGGATTTGGATATTTAAAAAAAAACAGATATTCATTTGTTGTCATTTTTAGTTTCAATTATTCTTAAAAAAAAAAAAAAAAATAGATTTCCATTTACTTATCATCTTTTAACTTCAATTAATCTCCAAAATGGTAGATAGCACTAGTTCCTCTCCCTAACATACATTGACAAGAAAGAGTATTGCCCCTCAATCACCGCCACATTTCACTACCTATCTATGGACTATGGCGTTACTCCACTCCATAAATCAGTACATCTAGTAAGGACTATGAATGAGAAACCGAAATAACTGATCGAACCGGATCGATATTCGGTTTAGTTATTTTGGTTTTTCATATATATTTCAATCGGTTCGGTTGGTGTATTAAATTACCCAGGACCTGAAATGCCACAAGTTAATCCTCCTGGTTGAGAGAAGGCTGACATCCTGAACAGGAAAATTTGGTGCAAGCCTGTTTGTAAGTTCTCTCATATGCTGCTGGACTGGATTAAGCTTGAAGAGAAATACATATCAGAAATGATAAATGTATTTATCTTTTTCTTTTAAATTTTAAAAAAAATCTAAAATAGAAATTTAACCCACTGAAAAAGAAATCTTTTAAATACATATCAGATATTTTTTCTTAGAGCAGGCTGCCAATCAACAGCTAATTTATAATTCTGGTTCCCAAAGAAACCCAATTTTCAATCACAAACTGAAAAATTGACATGTTATTTGGAGAAGAATAGAACTTTGAAAGAAACTAAGATTATGAAAAAGTTGGAAAACCTTGTAATTGTTTTTCTGCAGAACCAGTTGCAACCTGAATAACCGTTGTAAGAGGTGGAGAATACCAGTTGAATCACGTTCCTTCTAAATCAACTGCTTCTATGCTCTCATTAGCAGCTAACGATGTTCATTTCTTCAGCAAATTTTTATATTTAAATAGGGTTCAATCAGAACAAAGTCCAAATATTATGTTGGAAATTACCATAACATTTTTTCCAGACATGATGAATCAATCAATTTTGTCACAATGTTTTTCCTTGACAAAAAGCAAATACATTTGTTCTATTATATAAAATCTGTATCTCAGCTAACAACTTTTAAACATTACTAACAATTGTTTGATAGCTTTGCCAATTGCCAAAGCCGCCCAAAAAAAAGGAATGGTACAATGATTTGTTGGTTAATAACTAGCCAGGGTTTGGAATCTATGCTACATGGGCGAGGCACAAAAATGGTGATAGAATATGGGCTGTTTTTATGATTTGCCTGAATTAAAAAAAAAAAATTAATATTGCTTCAGAGTTCAGCATTGAAAGTGATTTTTTTTTTCTTTTTCCTAATGGTATGTAACTTTTAATCATTGATTTAATTTGCTTCATATGAATTCAAATGTCTCGTCCCTTTCAATGGTGGTTGGTGGTCGTTGATCTTTCTGAACCAATGATGAGAATAGGGAAGAAGAAGAAGATGAAAGATGAAAGACGAAAGAAGAAATTTCTCAAGTTTCATATTTCAAATATTGTTATTATGTACTAGTTCTTTGTTTCCCTTTTTTCTTTTTTTCCTTTGGTGTTGCCTTTTGTCTTAATTAATCTTTAATATATAATTTTTTATTTTAGGAATATAACTACAATATAAATTATAATTTTAGTATAATAATAGCTCATTATTTAGTAGTTCATTATTTTGGATTTATTGGTACTATAAATAAATAGAATTATGTACAAATTTATAGTTTGATTATTTTTTTTAAATATTATAAATAAAATATGAAATTTTTGTTGATAATAAAATGCAACGCGTGGGAGATCATGAATCATGATATGTGGCAAGGATACAATCATCATATTTTAATGTTTTTTCAATGTTGATAATTTTGTGTTTAATGTTGATGGAAAATGATTCAGATTTATTGTTATAGATAATAGCTGAAGATTTTAATTTTAAATATATATTATGGACTATGGACATTATTATTTTGGTATATTTGTTTTATAAATTATAATTATTAATTTTGAATTTGAATTTGAATATTGAAGTTATAAATTTTATTTATTTATATTAAAATTATATTAATGAATAAAAACTAATTTTTGATTTCAATAAGTTATTTTTAAAACTTGTTAATAGGGATGAGCATTAATCAGTTTGAACCAATTTAACCGTCCGAACTGATCAAATTTGGATAATCCAATTTGGTTTTGAAATTAATCGGTTTTGAAAATCGGTTAGTTCGGTTGGTTATCGATTTTTAAATTGATAATCGATTAGATCGAATTAATCGACCTTTTTAATTTTAATTATATTTTATGTTTAATATAAATAAAATATAATAATTTTAAATTTTAAATTATATATTACATAATATATAAAATATAATATACAATAAATAATTTATTTGTTAAATAGTTAAAACCGATTAAACCGATCTATTTAAGTCGATTTCGGTTCTTTCGATTTTAAAATTCTTTGTCGATCGATTCGGTCAATTTTATAAATTTAATCGATTTAATTGATTTTCGAAATTTTAAAATCGAACCGATCGAATATTATCCCCTACATATTTTTAAAACTTAAAAGCCTTTCTGCTGGCCTGGGCCATGAATTATTTAGCCTACAGTTTCTCCTTGCTGCATGTCAAATCCAAAGCCAAGAGGAAACAAAAGCTCACATGAATTGTCTCCAGTGTTTATTGGCAGCTGTTTAATTGTCCTAAACCATGTCATTGGTTTTCGACCCTCAAATTCATAATCTCCAAAAACTACATCAGTTATTGCCCAAAGACTTTTACTTACTAACATTCTTGTTTATGAACCCAGATTTAATCTGGGTTGATTTATGCAGTCACTTTTAAAATATAAAATTTAATAATTTTGAAAGTCAAATCTCAGTATTTATAATTTCTACTCATACATCCTTAGCCTACGACATCTTTTGTAAAAGAAAAAACACATCCTTGGAGTCTGGGATTTGGTAAGGAATCCGAAGAGGTGGTTATTTTGTAGCTTGAGATATCTACTTACGACATGAGACCCGAAACTAACGTCGAATTTTTATCAATTCCATTCTCAGGAAACAACCCTTGCATACGAGCTGGATGCCAAATTAATTTAAGTTTACTTAACAAAAACCATAAATCACCGTCAACATGAATTTAAAAATTTGAATTTGAATATTTGCTATATAAATTGTTAGAATGAAATGCATACATTGTCATTATGTATAAATTAATTAAGATTTAATATGATTATATATTTGAAAGGTAAAAAAACATGAATTTCAAATTCACAAATAATTATAATAAATTCAAATTCACTATTAAATAGGCATCCAACAAATGTATGAATTTGAAAAATAATCATTAATGTTACATTTACATGTGTTTTATTACACAATTTAATTATTTTTAAAATCCAAATCTATTTTTTGAAATTTAAGTTCTCAAACGCAATCTAGAGGTTTCTCCTAATTGCATGTCAATCCAAACCCAAGGGGAAACAAAGGGTCATATGAATTATGTCCAGGATTCATTGGTAGCTGTTCAACGCTTCTAAACCAGGTCATCGGTAATCGACCCTCAAAATCAAAATCTCCGAATACTACATCTGTTATTCCACCTCCTTCACTTCCAGGCAACCAAGCAGCAACTAAAGCATCCACTTTTTCCAAAAGCCTTGGCTCTAAAACCAAGGGTCTTCCAGATATCAGGATTGCCAATGTGGGGATTCTGTCAGCAACTGAACTGATTATATCACTTCCATTGAAGGAGATTACAAGCTCTTCGTTGTCACCCGAGGTTTCAGCATAAGGTGGTTCACCTACAGCTACAATGGCAAAAGAGAAGTTCTGTCTTGCTAAGGAGTTTGGTGAGGGATATTGATCATAGATCACCTCTGTTTTGTCTCCTACAGATTCTCTAATGGCATCCAAGATGGTTGTGCCTAAAAAATAAATAAACCCATCAATCCAATGCCTACATGAACTCAGGAATACAAAGCTTATTTCTTGTTGCAGCAAAGTTATCATCAATTGGAAGATACAAAGCAAGTATGATCAATTCATCAATCCTTTTATCAAATATATGCAAGTACAAAAACTGTGTATCAGAAGTCTGTGCATGCATTTTGTTGATAAATGGTATGGCTTTATGAACAGGTGATCGATTAATTCTGTCAGAAAGCCTAGAGAAGAGAAAAATAGATAAGTGCCAACAGCCAATGTGATCTGTTGGTAGAGTGCAGAAATCAAACCCTGACAACGTCAGAAAAATAGATAAGAAAAAAAAGGAGATTCATATATCTGCTTACCAATTGTAATTCTGCGGCTGCCTCCATGCCGGATACCTCTCCACCCTCCGCACTGGTACCCAAGATTGTCAGCATGTGTTCCAGCAACAAGAATTCTTTTAGCAGTTCTGTCTAATGGAAGAAAAGAATTTTCTGGGTTCTTTCCCTTTTTTAATAGAACCAAGGACTTGCGAACTGCTTCACGTGCTAGTTCCCTGTGTAGCTGCAGGAAAATCAGAGATGGTACTCAATTTCCATTTGTCCTTTCTCCGGTATAAAATCAACAAGGACTTATAAAAATAAGCTTAGGACTAGGTAATAAAAGGCATTTGTTTCTAAAAGTAACTAGAGAGTATTTACCTGAAAATACTTACAGTAGGATAGAAAAAATATAGAAATGGAATCTTCTTCCAAACATTTATCTAATATATAAAGTAGAAAACATATTCCTAACAAGCAATACGCCAAATCTTGGAAAATCAGCTTTGAACACCCTACAGTACTAATAGAAATACACAAAGATAGAATAAATTCTTGGAAAAATGTTGAGAAAAAAATTCCTTCAAAATCTAGAAAATAATCAAGTATGTTCCAAAAGTTCAGTTAGTTGAGACACAGGACGACTATATAATTGAGGTGAATATGTCAGATGCTCAATTCTGCAAAATTTACCTTGCAGCCAACTATATCTAGCAGAGATCTATCGGAGAAGGGATATTCAAAAAGACCACAAACAAATTTCACTCTCAATATTTGTTCAACAGCATCATCTATCCTGGCCATCTGTACCTCCCCTGATTCAACCAGAATTGTCAAATCCTCCATGAATTGTTTATATCTGTGAGGCACCATCACCTGCACATTTTCTCAGTCAGGAAATGAAGATATGAATCAAGAAAGAAAAATTTATCCTAGACTTTGGGAAACAAACCATACCATGTCAATTCCAGCATTAACAGCAGTAGAAATGCAGTAATGATAGTTTGAGCCTTCAGGTTCACAGAGTTGGTCAAGTCCTTCCCGATAAGAAATCACAAAACCCTGAACATAACATTCTCCTGAAATTACATATGCTACATAAATCTTTCAACTGAATGCCTTATTATAATAGGCACTTCAGGATAAACCTATAGGCCATTTAGGATAGAAAGAATACAATTAGGGCTCCAAACCTTAAAACCTAGCTTATCTTTTAAAATTTCTGTCAAGAGGAAACGGTCAGCATGAAGTTTATGTCCATTCCAACTGGAATATGATGCCATAACGGTGGAAACCCCCTGAGAAATACAGTCCAGATATGGTGCCATGTGGATGCTCTCTAAATCATCATATGATAATATGGTATTCCCCTCATTTATACCCTTTTCAGTACCCCCATCTCCAACAAAATGCTTGGCACATGCAATAACATTGTTTCTGGAATCAAGCAAAATCAATGAGTGATTCCAACAAGTTTCTAATGAGGTATATGGGTTTAACATACAGAAATCCAGTACAAATATATCTCTACCTGCCAGCTTTAAAGGGGTAGCCCTTTGGGTGTTCCACTGGTGGTTGTCCCTGCAAACCTGTAATAATGGAAGTCATTTTTCTAACAATGTTGGTGTCTTCGCTATAACTCTCAAAACATCTTCCCCATCTGGGATCTCTGCATACCTGTGACAATCCATTAATACAAATTGCTCAGAGAAACTGCTGTTTTAAACTCATCTTAAATGTTCAGACAAAAGTAGTATAAGGTAGATACAAAAATAAGAACATAAGATGTCCTATATTCACATGGAACTACGATTCAAATGGTACTGTGATATTGCCCATTAGTGTGATAGGGACACGTGAATTTGGATGATCACTGCAAGCTGTACATTGTTAAAGTGAGTTACTGACTTACCGAATTCACATTCCTTGTTTAGATCGGTAATTACTGAATCAGTCTTTGAGAACAGAAGGAGTGGCGACACATCGCTCAATTTGGGTCATTTGACCAATCTTTTCTTGTAGAGTCATCCGAGAAAGAAGGTCTTTGACTCGATCCTCTATAGGTGCATTTGGGTTCTTGTAAATGCAACCCATTGATCCAACTGGATTGAACACGTTAATACAGGAGTTAATTGGAAGAAGAATTGAAAATACAAGGACTAAATTGAATATATTGAAAGTTCAATTTCAAAGAGAATTGTGGAAAAAATCAAATTGGAAGAAATTGAAAATTCAATTTAAAAGAAAATCAATAAAGGAATGGACTTGAAGAGACCAATTACAAAGAGAATGAGAGGAGAATCAATTTGAAGAAGAAATTAAAAATGGAGGGACTAAATTGCACAAATTAAAAGTTTGAATTTATAAAAAATGGTGCAATTGAAAAGAAAACTAGTTTGGAAATGATGGAGGGATGAATAAGAGATCAATGAAAAGTTGAAGGAATAATATGGAATTATCCCAAGGTAGAAGTGTAGTAAAGTGGAAGGATGACGCCGTTTTTGGAAGAGTGTTAAATGGCATTTTGGTGAATAAGTGGATGACTAGGAGAGAGGGGGAGCAAGAGGTACATGACATGGCAAGCCTTGGCTAATAGGATTCCTACTTGGTGAGCAAGAATAGGAAAGGGGGATCATTTGGAAGGGGGGATCATTTGACATGAATAAAAATGAAGGCATGGGATATTCATGCATATTCGGCCAAGGCATAAACAAAAAGGAAAGGAAACCCTCATTTCACCCCATTCGGCAATTGTGTTTTGAAAAGGAGAAAGGAGTTAGAAAATTTTCACTAAGGGAGAAGAGGAAAGGAAGAGAGGAAATGAGCAAAAATAAAGGGTTTTAAGGTTTTTTAAAGCTTCTCTAAGGTAGCTTGCTAGCTTTCTTCTCCATTTTTGCTTTCTTTTAAAGTTTTTCTTCCTCTTCTTTCTTGATGTTTCATTTCTCTTCTCAAAAATAAGATTTTCAAAAGGATTTTTAAGAAAGCTTATCTTCTTCTTCTCCTCTCTTTTTTGAAAACTACAAAATTTTTGCAAAACAATGTTTTTCTCTACTAGTGTCGCCATCTTCATGCTCTTTTTTACCAAGTTTTGCTTCATGTTTTCTTTTGATTCTTGATGTATTGTGGTCTACTGAGTTTGTTTGATGACTTTTATTTTGCTTTTTTTTTTTTCCCTTAAAAAGTAAAAGATTATGAGCTTGATGATCTTGGTTTCTTCTAAGTGATGGTTAGGTCGGATTAACATCTAAGAGGCCAACCTTGAGCCAACCTTTGTTTTTATTGCTTATCTGATATGAACTCTTAGGGTTGAACCTACTAACAATTCGAAATCCTAACCCAGAAAAGCCAAGATTCAGGTTGAAGAATTTAGACCCACTGAAATCTTGTTTCAAGAATCTAGTTTAAGCTAAGACCCAATGAACTCTTGTTTTAAGAACCTAAATTTGATTGACGAACGCCACAAAGGAAACCTCTGATAAGTTCAAAAATTCTTTCAAGAAGTATAAGAAAAAATACTCTCAATGAATAAAATTCAAACTCTATTGAATTAATTGTTGTAGAAGTAGGCGGCTACATAATGTATTTATAGCCTTCCTACATAGCCTAATTCAGCTAGCCTTAAGAATTCTAATACTAATGTAAGTCCTTGGCAGCCAAGAACTTCTATCCTAATTACAATAGCATTTGGCCAAGCACTACTAACCTAATTAAAAGACTATAGTCGGCCAGACCTAAAAAATATAAGAAAGAATGCTTAAATATGTGCTGAATATGCTCAAGCAAACCTAATAAATTAAAAGATGTCCAACAAGTTTAATGAACGTAGACCTCACTAGCCTATTGGACATATTACATAATATAAGCTCAAATGCCTAAGTAATTAAAAGAATTAAAATTAAACCCTATCTTGCTTGCCACATCATTAAATGAAATGGTCCCCACAAATGCCATGCCAATTAATGAATTAAAGAATATGCCTACTTCAACTCTTCTAATGCCGCCACTTGCAAGCCCTCTTAAGCCACCACATGTGAAGCTTAGATCACACGATTTGCAACATGGCCCAAGTGAATTCCACCCATGCTTGCAACGTTTCCTTGATCTCCTTGGATCTTGGCCTATATGGAACTTTCCATAAATCTTTATGAATTGGGCCATATTGGATCCTATCATTATCTATGCTTTCTTGCTTATATTTTGTCATCTTCATGTGCATACTTTGCTAGATATGAGTTTATTGTGGAGCATCCTTCATGTTACATATTGTTTCTTTCTTTGGAAAAATGGTTATGAGCTTGATGACCGTGGATTTTTTCAAGAGATGGTTAGGTCGGATTAACATCCATGAGGCCAACCTTGAGCCAATTATTTTGTGTGCATTAAAACATGTTTTTAAAATAATTTTCAGCATGATTTTGGTTAGGATCAAGCAATGGTCCATAGACAAAATCTTGTTTTCCAAATTGTTGGAAAAAGCAATGTTTTAAAGGTCGGATATGTTGATTTTGGGCAACATAAATCCAATGCATTTTTTGTCCAAATAAAAAACTGTTTTAACCCCACTTAATACACCTTTAGCCTAACCTAGGGTTAAAAGTTCATATTTTTTTTCGAGTTTTTCTTAAAGGTTAAAAACATAGTTAGCTAAAATCGGGTTTTGGGTAACTAAAATGAGCTTTAAAACTAGCAAAAGTTGAGATTTTTTACACAAAGGGGAGAGACTGGCCAAAACCTATGGGGGCTGCTCCTAGGTTGTTTTTTGTTTCTTTAAGACTTAAAAAATAGGGTTTTGGTAAACCGAGCTTCGGGTAGTTAAAACGAGCTTAAAAAACGAGTCAATGTTATGATATCTACTAGATACCATTCGCCCACTTTGGTTTTTATTTTGAAAAATTACATCTTTTAGTTTGTTTTGGTTTTCAAAATGTTTGCATTAAGGCTTACTTAGAGTATTCAGATGCCAAACAAGGGCATTTCGCTATTCCCCCTAATCCGAGCAAAATCTGTGCCCAAAAATTTGTTTTTCGTAAAGTTCAATCTAAGTTTCTTTCAAAGGTATTTGGATACCTCCTTAGGTATTCTGATGCCCTTTTTTCAAGAGAAACATATTCCTATAATGGTCCTTTTTTTTCATACATTTCATATTTAAAAAAATATATTTTCCAAGTTTGTCATAAAAACGTGCTTTTTTCAGTTTCATAGATATTTGGCGAGAATTAGTTCTTAATCTTTGCCGGGGAGGTTAGGAAATTAGTCAACGCACATGTTTATGAAATCGTAAGGTATGGTTTTCGTTTTATTAGGAATTACGTAAGTGTTAAGCCAAAGGATGTTTTCCAAAGCTTTGTTGGGTCTGTCGGAGAGTTCGGTAAAATGTTCCGACATTTTCCATTTACATAATTTCATAAATGAAAATATGCATACATGAAAAAAAATTTAATAATATTGTATGCATGTTCTATGTTTATGATATTTTGAATAATGTATATATTCCATGATTATATCATTTAATAATTGATGTTCATATTGTTATTTTGATCATGGTACTTGATGAAGGATGTGTATATGTTTTTTCTTCATGCCATGTCATGATGAATGCTATGTCATAATAAAATATATGCCATGTCATGATGAAGTATGCCATGTCATAATAAAATGTATGTTATGTCATGATGAATTATTTGTCATGTCATAATAAAATTCATGCCATGAAACAATAAATGCCATGTTGATTTTTGATTTATTCATGCTATGTTATGCTTAAATATTCATGCTAAATTTTTATTCTATGAGATAATAAGTGTCATGTTAATTTGTAATTATTTCATGCCGTGTGATGATTAGCATCAATGTTGATTTCTAGTTTATGCCATGAGATAATTAGTGTCACATTATTTATTTCATGTTGCATATTAATCATGTTTGAATAGTCATATTCATAATAAATGATTTTTAATACAAATATGTTTTAATAAAACGAGGTAATGTTTCTGAGTTGAAATAATTCATGAGTTCTCTGCTGGGTCTACTGGAGAGGATATCATCAATTACCATTAATAACGGAACATCCTTTTTCTCAAAAACGAGGACGATTTAGAGAATTTCAAAATAAAGAAAATTTTTTATATTTTGCCGGGTTTGCCGAGAAATATAAAAAATTTTATGGTAATAAATTATGGATCATTCTCACATAATATGATTGCTTTTTAGAAAAAGGGGAATTATTTTAAAATACCGAAGCTAAAATCGGCTTTCATCGAGACTAATGATAACACATGATTAATAAGGTACCGTTTCATACGAGCATTATGGGGGATGCTAATACCTTTCCTATGACGTAATCGACTCCCGCATCCGCTTTTGTTTTCACTCTGGTTTAAAACGTGGACTTTAAAATTGGTTTTAAAAAGGATTTTCATTAATTTTAATTTTTTTAATACAAAAATCGATTTTAATAGGTGATCGGTCACACCTAGCCAAAAAAGATCGGTGACGAAACCTTTTTCAAGGTTTTTCAAAACCGTTATTATTTACGAGGACACCAATTTATTTTCTTTCTCTCCTTAACGCCATTTAGCGGTCGCGAAATCGTTATGACAACTTTAATGTATTAACTTTTCATCAATGTACAAATACATCAAACTTTGAAAGCAAATGTTAAAGTAAGGTATCCCTTCCCCAAAATTTTGAATTTTTTGTGATCTTATATTCAAATTGAATTTTTTCAGTTATTGTCAATTGATTTTAAGTTGGATGCTTAACATGATATTAGAATTAAGGTTCTATTATATTGTTGTTCCATGTTACTTCTGCCGTTACCCCTTGCGAGTTTGTCACTTGATAAACTCTTCTGTTTCCGCGTACACGTAATGCGATTTTATATTCAACTTGAATCTATTGACTACTTACTAATTTTCAATTGGACGCTTAACAGCAAAAATAAAAACCTACAAGCAAAGAGGGCTAATAACTTTCAAGCTCTCTAGTGAAGCTAAATATATAGCCATTATAAATATTTTTATTATGAATAAACTTTATCTAATTTATAAGTAAAAATTTAATTTTATTAAATGAACTAATTTGATAATAAAAAACTTAAAAATTTATATGAAATTGATTTATCTTAAAATTTTTTAATTTTTCACTAACTTTAAAAAGTAAATAAATTTATTTAACAATAAATAAAAAAAATAAAATTTACATTGATTTTTTTTTTTAATTTTCGTAATTAATTTTGCATTAATATTAAAAATAATAAATTTTATAAGAATTTGATATAATTTGCACATAAAATAAACTTTACATGTTAATGAAAATTTTAGCTATTATACACTCTATTCGATATAATACATTAATATCCGGACCAAACCGATCATCGATTTTGGTTCAACCAACCGGTCCGATCAGATTTTTTAATCGATGCTTGGAAACTGTGAGAGATTGCAGTGTAACAACAATGTGGTTGTGTTCATTCATCGGCAGTCTTTCAGGACAAGTCCAAAATGGCAAAATCAAGGATGAAATTTGCTCTTGGACTCGATGTTTAAAAATTCTCCTCACCTCAGGAGTCTTCAATAGAAGCCATTCGTTCTTATGAAGGTCTTTCGTCGGAATTATCTAAGTTTGACATGTCAAAATATTGGAAAAATTTAGGTTACTTTCCACCATTTGGGTTAGATACCTAAAAACTTCTCTCACCTAGAAATTCTTAGAAATTGACCATTCACAACTTTTTAAAATTTCATCATAGGATGTCTTAATTTATTTATTAACTTAAATTATGTAAAAAAAATTATGTGAAATAAAATCTAATTAAATTAAATGAATAAACAGATGAATAAATAAATAAAATCATGCTAAAGATAAACAAATAAAATAATCAATTAATAATAAAAATTCATACTAAACATAAATAAATAAACAAATAACAATCAATAAAATAATAAACCTTATACAAAAAAATTAAAGGTAATTAATTAAAATAAATAATAACAAGAATGCATAAAAGTATTTAGAATAAGTTAATTAAAATAAATAAATATATATAAGAATTTGGAAAAACAAATATATATATATAAAAAAAGAAACAAAAGAAATTATATAAAAAAAAAAAAGTTAAAAGAAGTAACATTTGGGGTCAGGACCCGCGTGAACCCGCGCGGGACCCAACCACTTTAGTTAAAATCAATTTTTTTTTTTAATAAAAAAAATACTTTCTTTACTCCCAAATTCAAAACCAGATCCTAATCCATCAGATGAACCCAGTTTTCGGCGGTTGAAAAATTCATATGTCGTCAAAAAAATCATTTTTCTCAGTTTTCGATCACCGAAAACTGGAAAATTTTCAAATTTTTTTTCAAAAATTCGATCTTTCAAATTTCAAATCTTCTTTTCTTTTAAACCAATTTCAAACCTTTCAAAAGCAATTTAAAAGAAGAAACCCAATGAAGAAAACAAATATTTGCCTTTGTTTTACTCAAAATCCAAAACCCAGAATAAAAAAAACTATTTTTGCTTTAGTGTTCTTCAAACACTGTTTTGAACTTCAAACCCCCAAAAAAAAAAAAAAACCAAGGGAAATTTTCTTGAAAAATACCTTAAAATGAAAGCTTTTATTTGCCCTTAACTGTTGATGGCTGATTCTCAATTGTGTGTTTTCTGTGAATCTCCGTGATCCTTTTGGTGTGTGTAAGGGTGGGTTTTTATAGGGATTCAAAGGGTAGAAGACCTAGGATCTCTACTTGATGGCCAAAAATCAAATCTGCATGGAAATCCGATTTCTTTCCTCTTTTTTTTTTTTTTTTGATTTTTTTCTTTGATTTTCTTCCCAAAATTTCCTTTGACTTCAATCAAGCCAAAATCTCACGTTTTTTAACATCCAAAATTTTGTAATCTTCCAAATCAGATTCCGTTCTCTCCAATTTTTTAATTTTCTAAATTTTTAATTCTTTCTTTTTACTGATTTTCTGAAATGAAAGAAAGTAAAATAAAAGAAATAAAAACAATACCTATAATAATAATGCAAATAATAATAATAAAATATATAATGATAATAATAATAGTAAGTAATAATATATAATAATAATAATAATAATAATAATAATGATAATAGCAATAACAAATGAGATGGGCCAATCCATGGATTTCAAGGCCCAAATAATCAAAGACTCAAAAAAAAAAAAAAAAAAAAACTTAAAATGGGTCTAATGAACTTAAATCAGATCTTCCATTTATTGGACATAGATTGATCCAAATTGGACTCCAAGGTCTAATAAAATTCGATAACAATTGATTTTGCACATTTTCTGTGAAGTAGGAATTGTGCAAAGACTTAGATACTCATCACATTTTTCAGGTTTTTTTTTTTTTTTTAAATGGTACTCCTCTGCTGAGGCATCAACTTTTAAAAAGAAAAAAATTTTCTTCACTGAAAATCTTGAAAAATGAAATATCCTCCTTTGAGGATTTTAAAAAACTTCCTTTCACCGAAGATATTAAAATAAAAGATTCCTCCACCGAGGATCTTAAAAACTCTCTTCCACCCAAGATATTAAAATATTCCTCCACCGAAGATCTTAAAAAACTCTCTTCCACCGAAGATATTAAAATAAAATATTCCTCCACCGAGGATCTTAAAAAACTCTTCCATCGAAGATATTAAAATAAAATATTCCTCCACCGAGAATCTTAAAAACTCTCTTCCATCAAAGATCTTAAAATAAAATACTCCTCCACCGAGGATCGCAAAAACTCTCTTCCACTGAAGATAAAGTACTCCTCCACCGAGGATTTAAAAATTTTCTTCCATCGAAGATATTAAAATAAAATATTCCTCCACTGAGGATCTTAAAAAAAAATTATTCCTCTACCGAGGTTTCAATTTTAAAAATTTAGAGAAAATTAAAATTTTGAAACAATTTCCCCGATCGGGGTTCAAAAACGTTTCTTAATTGACATTTAAGGTATTACCTTGACAAATATCCCCTCAATCGAGGTTCAAAATTTTGCTTTGAGCTTCCTCAATTGTTCAAAAATTTTATTTTGAAAAAGATCCCTCAACCGAGGTTTCATCTTGAAGAAAATTCTCTCAATCGAGGTTCAAAATTTTATTTTACAAAAAACCCCTCAAATGAGTTTAAACAAATTTTCTGAAAAAAGATTCCTCAATCGAGGTTCAAAATTTCATTTTGGAGAAAATTTCCTCAATTGAGGTTAACAAAGCCTTTACAATATCTTTGAGAAATTTCCCTCTACAGGGATTAAAAATTATTTTGAAGAGATCCTTTTTAATCAAGGTTCTCAATCTCTTGAATTTCTCAATCAGTTGTCATTTTCTTGTCAGTTTAAAATTCAAAGTCATAGAATGCATGCAGTGCATGAATATTATGAATGAATAAATGTATGAATATCATGAATGCAAAGTAAATATATTTAAATCACAAATGCAATATATGTTATGAACGTCATGCATGATAATTAACAGTTATGAAAGCTATGCATGCTATGATTACTATAAACATCATTTATCTCATATTATGGTGACATATTCTCAAGCTCATCATTTCATCTTCTTCATCTCTTTCTTTCAACATCTTTAAAGTCGACAAAATGCAATGATCAATAATGCAAATGTCTCAAATGATGTTGCAAATGCCAATGGTTTTTAACATGCAGATGCAAAAACAAAGTCATGATGCTATGAACGCAATGCATGAAATGAACAAAGGTCATGAAAGCAATGTAGATGCAAACAATGTCATGATGCCATGAACACAATGCATGAAATGAACGAAGGTCATAAATGCAATGCATATGCAAGGAGTTTCATAATGCATCTCAGATCAAGCATTTCTAATTGTAGCATAAAAGATTCTCATCACTTTCTTATCTTCTCTCGAGCAAGTTCTATCAACTAGATTGATCCTTTTGCTTATTCCATCATTTTCCAAAAAGTATATTTTTTTGATTCCTAAGCCTTGAACATCTATAGATTTCCAAATCTTTCGTTTTCAAACATATTCATGAAAAGTCTTCAATGTCAATGCCCCAGGAGGTGCTTACTCGACCATTCACCAACTCAATACTTCTAATTCTTGAAAACCATTCCTCTCAAAAACCTTCTCAGCATAGTCTTTACCCCAAAAATGTCATTCTTTGTTATATTGGTCCAAAACTCAAATGAATCATTCCAAATTTGAATGTTTTCATGTTTTGGTTTTGAAAATTATTTGAAAATGATGAACTTGTCCAAAAATCTTTTCATTTGGCCCCATATCAAATGGAAAATTGCCCCAAATCACTATTTTAATGTTCAAAAATCAAATTGTCATTTTTAACAAAATGTGAGATTTGGATCTCTTAAAAATTGGTGACTACTTCCTAAGATGGATAAGGTGAATCACAATTTGGCTCTTTCAAGTGAATTGAATATTTCAATATGTTAAGGTTTTGGTTATCAAGAAAGGTTTTGGCACACAATAGGGAAGATCAATGTCTCTTCATATAGGTTCACAAATGAATAAAATTCATTGAAAAATAAGTTTTCGAAAAAAGATTTATTTTAAAGCACAATCCATTTTGGCACTCTCTTTTAGTTTCTTGATATATATGGCATTTCAATAAATGTCGAGACTAGCTAGGATAGGCTCAAAATTTGGGAAAAAAAGAAAAATGATTTTCAATTTTGGTTCAAGTCATCCAAATGGTATAGTGTTCAATGCATTGGTTGATTCAAGGTGTCTTTCTTCTTGGGGCCTTGGCACGGTCGTGCAAAATTTCTAGTGTTGCTTTCGCATTCTCAATATTTTGCTCTAGACTGACAATTTTTGGGTTTTCACCCTAGAGTTTCATTTTTCCTTTTTCTTTTCATTGATTGTTTCATCATGCATTTAAGAATTCAAAAATTCTTTCAAACACAAAATGTGAATTCACATGGGTGGAATAGAATCTAAGGGACTCTTCAAGTTAAATATCCATACTTAATCAAAATGAACTTTTAAAGCACCTAATGTAGGTTAGGGCTTGGGGTTATGAAAGAATGGATAATCAGGCCCAAAATATGTGTTTTAAAGGTAATCAAACCAAGGATCATTTCTTTTCATGAGACATTTATCATTTATGCTTCATAGAATATTTCATATCTTTCTCCAATGATCATTTATTTTCGTGAGGACTTTTCTCCTTTCTACTTATAAAACACATCATTATTTTCACCTTTTCTTATATTTTTCCTTCCTTTATTCTTTTTTCCTTCTTCTTCTTTTTTCTTTCTTTTTCTTTTTTCTTTCTTTCTTTTTTTTTTTTTGAAAGAAGTTCAAAACATTGGAACTCAATTAACTTTAACATTTGCCCCATGACATCATTACTAAGAAATAAGAGTCACTCAATCATGCTTCTCTAAAGAGGTTTTTCTTCTTCCTTGCCCCTTAGTGTGGACGGTGATCATTGGTTAAGGTTCATTCAAAAAAAAAAAAATTCAATAGGCTCAAAAGAGGTAGCAAAGGATTATTTCTCAATTTGTGAAAGGAAATATGAAAGATGACCATTTCTCATGTCAAGTATGAATATTTTCATTGAAATGTAATTCTCGAGGAATAGATGATCAGAATTTCGTTTTGCCTTTGGAATAATTTGAGTATCTGATATGCAGGATGTCACAATCAATTTTTTATGTTTTCTGCAACTCATGTCTAAGATTTATCATCTCAATATGCCATTTAAGTGAAGGCCCAATGTAACAAATTTTCTTCTCAAAGTATACTCAAGCTGTTCATGCAGTTTGCACGAGTCAGAATGGTGTGCAAGGATATTAGGAATATTGGGTAATTTGGCTTCTTGGTAAGCTTGCCCCAAGATGTGGGCGAGGAAATTGGATATTACTCAAGGTATTCAAATATGTTGAGAAATGTGGTCTTTTGGAAATTTTGCCTCATATGCAGGTAAGGGACAACCTTTGAGAAAGGGATTGAAAAGTTTGAGCATGGTGAAAGAATGTGTTTGAAGTTCTAGATAGCATTGACACTTATCAAATTATCAGAATCAATATTCTTTTTAGAGAGTGTCTCATGTATTGGCTTTCAAAAATGTTTTGCAAATTAATCAATCATTTCATTGTTCATTGCCCAGATGAAGATCACTGACTTTTGGAATTCATTTCATGATCAAATGGAAAGGAAGGTTTATGAAATTTCAAACCTATACCATCAAAAGAATCAAGCTTTTAAGTGGTTTGATTTGCAACTGGACATGGAAATGGGTTGCAAAGTTCATTCCTGACAAGTAATCATCAATTTCTTTAAGATCGAAAACATTTTTCAGTTGAAACTAAAAATAAGTTATGCGAACATAAACAATTTTCAACAAAATTGAAAGGAAACAAAACTAGAAAACACCTAATTAATGCTTAAAATGACATGCCTTGGAAAAATGAAAACACCAACAATTTAGCATTATCCAGATTGAGTATTCGAGTCACATTCCCCATCTTCAAACTTCAAATTTCCATTGCTCCAAAACTTCCAAAGTCAGAGTCTTGCTATTGATGAGACCTTCAATTTTTCCTTTCAATTGCCTGCACTTCTTTGTTGAATGTCCGACAGCACCCATGTGATAATCACACTTACTACTTGGATCATAATTCCTTGCCGATGGATTTGGAATTAATTTCAAAGGTACTGGGGTAATGTACTAGTATCTTATCAATAAAGGCAATAGATAAGAAATGAGCATTCTCTCTTGAACACGTCTAGCATCATGCACAGATTCAAAGAGAGGTTTATTTGGATGGAAACTGGTCTAATAAGGGCTCCCTCCAACACTTGGCTTTGTCCTTTCAAATTTCAACAAACCTGCTTTAACCAAACCTTGCACTTTATGCTTAAAAGCTGGGCAGTTATCCACAGAATAACCATGATTTCCAAAGTGATAATCACATCGTGCATTAGCATCATACAATTTGGGATAAGGAGGTTTAAGTTGTTCCTGATAGACCGATGTGACAAAATGGGCCTGTATGAGATACGCGAATAACTCTGTGTAACTCATAGGGATTGGATCAATATGGGTTCTCTCTTGATTGTTTTGTGGTTTTCTTAGGGTAATAGGTTTAGGAGGTGTTTGAAAAATGGTAGGATGGTAATATGGGTTCAATTGAGGGACAGTTTGTGGTGATTGGGTGGAAAAGAGATCCTATTTTAGAGTTTGAGCTTTCAAGTTCAATCATAAACCTATCCAGCCTTTCCATCGCTTCTTCGACCTTGTCCCAACCCTGATCTTCACTTGGACTAGCAAGCACATTAATCTGTGTTTGACAAGCATGTTGATCTTGACAAAATGGTTGTTTGTCATATGATTGGATCAAAGGTGATGAAGATCTTAGACGATGAACTATTCTAGTTTGATCAATATTTTCAAACATCTCTATCGACACGGAAGCTGGCCTTTTATTTCTCTAATATCATCTCAAAATTCTTCTTGATTTTCCTCCAATGCATTAATTCGTGCTTCTAATTGATCACCCATGTCTCTTGAATCTTTTCTACCTTCAATAACATGAGGATGCTTACTTTTTATATAATGAATGGATGAGCTATGTGAAATATGCTTAGATTAATGAAGTATGATGCATGAATGAATGATGATGTATGATGCATGAATGAATGAAGCATGTTTGCATTATTTATACCTTTTTATGTGCTGCATGAGCATTATGAATGAAGTACCTAATAAATGCATGAGCATTATGTATTCATGAATTATGGATGGGAAAAAGAATATTTCAAAGATATAAACTCATGAAATTAAAGTCAATTCAACTGATAGTCACAAAAAAATTTCACAAGGTTTAATGCTAGGGTAATTAAATTAAATGTATACTAGAACAAAGTGAGAACTCCACAAGAAACAAAAAATAAAAATAAAAGTTCACACAAAGATGTGATAATAAGGTAAGAACATTCCTTCATGTGTCCTATCTTGGGTTATTTTCTACACATGGGTAGGGCATGACTCTATCCTAAGGTTGGACACTTAGATGTTTAGCTATATGCTGGGTTTGGATATTTGACCAATCTAAAAAGGTCCACACTTTGCTCCATAACTTTATCCATGGATGATGAGTAAGGCACCCCGATCCTCACCCATTACAGGTTCCAATCGGAAAGGGTTCAATTTGGATGAGAGTATGTCCCTAGCCACTGCGGAGGTTATCACCTCACGAAAGCTTAGGTACTTTACCCCCTCTTAAAAGGACAAGACTGGGTATAGGGCTTATGTTATGCACATGCACGTGTAGTGTGTGTAAAAACATGTAATAAGTATACAATGAATCATATAAAAATAAAAACATTTAAAGACCATTTATTTAAACCTAGGGTAACATATGACTAATTATTGGCTTGACTCTTTAAATTCCTCAGTGGAGTCGCCAAACTGTCATAACGTGTTAAATGCGAATTTGACATGCTAGACACAAATTGTGGAGTCGCCACTAATATCTTTGCTAGGTGTGATTAGTCACACTAATGAATCTATTCAATTTATAGTAATCCTAAGCTCGACGAAGGCACATAAAAAGGATAGGTCCTAGTCTACATTACCAGAATTAAGTTCGGGAGTACGATTACGTGTGGGGAAAGATTAGCACCCCCACAACGCCCATCCAAGAGGATGATACCTAATTAGTCAAATTTTACCCTAGATTTGGTCTTAATTAAATGATCTTTAATTTCGATATATTAATTATTGAAAAGATTTCAAAAAAAGCTTTCCACCATTCGGGACTGATTTTTTGGAATCCACCTCTTCTCAAGAGTTTTCAATAGAAACCATTCGTTCTTATGAAGAGGCTTCGTCGTCGAATTTATTAAGTATCTCATGGATTAAAATTAAAAATGAGAGTTTAAAATATTGGAAAACTTTTAGGTTACTTTCCACCATTCGGTTAGACACCTAAAAATTCTCCTCACCTCAGGAGTCTTCATAGAAGCTATTCGTTCTTCTGAAGGTCCGTCGTCGGAATTATCTACGTTTGACATGTGAAAATATTGAAAAACTTTTAGCTTACTTTTCACCATTCCGATTAGATACCTAAAAACTTCCCTCACCTAAAAATTCTTAGAAATTGACCATTCGCAACTCTCTAAAATTTCATCATCGGATGTCTTAATTTATTTATTAATTTAAATTATGTAAAAAAATATGTGACATAAAATCTAATTAAATTAAACGAATAAACAGATAAATAAATAAAATCATGTTAAATATAAACAAATAAAATAATCAATTAATAATAAAAATTCATACTAAACATAAATAAATAAACAAATAACAATCAATAAAATAATAAAACGGTATTTTTTATTAAGATATTGCTATTTTTTTATTATCAAATTACCAACGTTTTCAAATTATATACCAAAATGCGCTCATTTAAAAATCAGTTAGGAAGTCGCCATATCATATGGTGACTTCCAAACTCAAAATTTTATTATTATTTTTTAAATCTAGCTCGAAAGTCGTCATATGATATGGCGACTTTCTAGCTAATTTTTTTTTTTTTAAAAAATGACTTTTATAGGTCAGAAGTCGCCATATGATATGGTGACTTCTGACCTATATTTTGTAAATATTTTTAAAAAATTAGTTCGAAAGTCGCCATATCATATGGCAACTTCCGAACTCGTTTTGTTTAAAATTTTAAATTTTAAATGTTTACAAAGGTAAAAAAAAAAAATTAAATTTTTAACCGTTATAAAACGGATAATTTTTTTTTTTTTGAATTGGGCAACGGTCAATTGATCTTTGCCCACCCCCTCACCCCTATAAATACCCCATTTCCTTCATATTTTTTCACACAAATTTTTATTTACTACTCTCTCTCTCTCTAAAATTTACTACTCTCTCTCTCTCTCTCTAAAATTTTCTCTTAGTGTACGAATTCAAATGGCTTCATCGTTATTGAGGTTGCAAGATAAGCAGATATCCTCGGTTATATATGAAGAGGTTAGTAATTTTTTATAATTTTTATCATATTTTTTTATAATTTATCATTATTAATTTTTTTATAATTTTGTTATTAATTTTTATAAAATTATAAACTAGATATTTATAATAATAATTTTATACTTAATTATTTTTCAAAGAGATTGCATTATTAATTTTTTTTTATGATTTTATAATTATTTAATTTAATTAAATATGAACAAGACCTTGTTCGCGTCTTACGATCGAGGAATTTTTTTTGAAGATCCGCATCCATCTATTATCGACCACTTAAAGAGTGCCGAATTTTATTATGTAAGTCAAATTCGACAATGTATGCTTCTGTCGAACTTAATTAGTGCGTTGGTTGAACGATGGAGACCCGAGACGCACACTTTTCATTTGCCGTGTGGTGAATGCACAATCACTTTAGAAGATGTTGCACTCCAACTTGGACTACCAGTGGATGGCATGCCAGTTACAGGCGCAAGTCTTCTAGATTGGAATGAAGAGTGCCAAAATTTATTGGGCGTTGTACCTCCAGAAGAGTGTTTGAAGGGCTCAATGGTGACAAAAACGTGGCTGCAGTCATCGCAAAATCTCCCCGAACACGCAAGCGAAGAAGAGGTAAAATATGCTGCTAGAGCATATATTTTACGTTTAATTGGAGGAATGCTAATGCCGGACAAATCGAGCAGTCGGGTACATTTAATGTATCTTCCATTACTTCGTGATTTAGAGCACACAGCAAATTATAGTTGGGGTTCTGCGTGTTTGGCGATTTTGTATAGATAATTGTGCCGGGCTACAGTTCCCGACTGCCATGACATAGGTGGATGTTTACTGCTTCTGCAGTCATGGGCTTGGCATCAACTGCCATTACTTACTCTGTGCGGGAATTTTTCGCCTGTATACCCCCTTAGAAGCAGGTAATAATCTTGACTGTTTTTATTAATTTTGTACGAACTTGTATTTTTATTAAGTCTATTAAGATTTTATATGCTTTTTAATAGGTGGAGTCATCCTAAAGATTGTAGCGATATTCCGCTCAACCTTCGAACTATAAGATCACGACTAGATCGAGAAGCATATCAAAAGGTAAATGTTTCGATTGTTACATTCAAGTATTTTTGTATTTAATCCATATGAAACTAATAATTTGTAATAATTATTCACAGTTTGTGTGGATGCCATATTCTTCAAATCAAATTATGGCATGTCTTCCATCGGATACAACTAATAATTGCAATATATGGATAGCAAACACGGCATTGATATGCTTTGCATATGTAGAGTGGCACGCTACTTATAGGGTGTTGCGACAATTTGGGATGCAACAACCAATTCCGCAACCACCGGCGAACCTTGATAAGGTTCACAAGATTGATATGCGTGGATGCCACGAAGTATTTTGGCCTACGAAGCATCGACAATGGATCCATTTGTGGAATGAACGTTCTGAACAAATTTCGACAATTATACCCATTGTTCGTAATAATTTCAACCCATCTGCTGATTACATAAGATGGTTTAAAAATGAAGGTCGGCCTTTTGTTTGTCCACCGTCGGAGTTTGAGGATGTTAGGAGTATGCCATTTCCTAAACAGAATTCAAATCCAGTCTGTCCTACACAAGAAATGGAAGTTCCTACACCTAGCCGACAACGTTGGCAGACACGTCAACCTGCCTCAACACATGCGGCGGAGTTCACTGCACCGAGGATGTCATTTAGTCATCCTCAACCTCAACCAGAACATGGCGTAGCATCCAGTCATCGTCATTCCGTCAGTCACCCCGGATTTGATGTTGATGAGTGTTACCGACCAGAACCACCAACGACGAGGTTAGATGACCAGCTCCTCACCCCAAGTCCAAGTTCAGCATATCTAACTTCAATGTATTAGTTTGGAACCCTTACGTCAGCATTTGGTACTACATCACTTATGGGTCCATCTAGTAGTCAGGTTCTCTTTATGGGTGCTGGCTCCTCGAGTAGTGGGTTTCCATTTTTTGATGCAGAACATGTGGGTCCTTCTAGTAGTGCGTTTCTATCGACTGATGTGGTTGAGCATGCGGACCACATAGAACCAGAACCAGTGGCGGTAGGTCAAGGACGAAGTCGACAATGAATACGTCCAACTGACGAGGTTCAACGACGGGTGCAACCAGCACGCAAAAGGAGAGCTCGACATTGTTGCTCAACACCACGCGATATGGGAGCTCCTCCGTAAATAATTAGAATAAACGTACTTTTTGTATAATAATCATGTATTTTTTAGAAGATGTTTTTAATAATGAACGTTTTGTATAATAATCATGTACTTTTTGTATTTTTCTTTAATTAAATGTAAAAATTAACCGTTATTTTAAAATTTAAAATGATTATTTATTAATTTTGTTATTTAAATTTTATTATTAATTTTGTTATTTAATTTTGTTATTTATTATTTAAAATTTTAATTTTGTAAAATTAAATTTCAAAGTTAATTTTTTTTTTACCGTTTTAAAATAGTAACATACTTGAATGTATAATTAATTAATCAAAATATAAAAAATATATTTAGAATTAATTAAATAATGTAAAATTAAATAAAAAATTAATTATATATAAAAAATATTATAAAAAATATTATTTAGGTTTTTAAAATTATTTTAAAAAATTACTTTTTTTAACAAAAATACTTTAATAATGTTAATTTTTAAAATTAAAAAGTAAATTTTAATTACAAAATTTAAGCTTTAAAAATTAAAAAAAAATGGTGTTGGGAAGTCGCCATATCATATGGCGACTTCCCAACATTATTAAAAAAAAAAACATTTACAAATTGCACTTAGAAGTCGCGATATCATATGGCGACTTCCAAGTTCAATTATTTAAATTTTACAAAATTTAAAGCTCGGAAGTCGCCATATCATATGGCAAATTCTGAGCAAGATTTTTAAAAAAAATATAAAAAATTTAGTTGGGAAGTCCCCATATGATATGGCGACTTTCCAACTGATTTTTAAATGAACGCATTTTGGTATATAATTTAAAAACGTTAGTAATTTGATAATTTTTTTTTTTGGGCAATATCTTAATAAAAAACCTAATAAAACTTGTACAAAAAAATTAATGATAATTAATTAAAATAAATAATAACAAGAATGCATAAAAGTATTTAGAATAAGTTAATTAAAATAAATATATATATATATATAAAAGAGACAAAAGAAATTATAAAAAAAAAGTTAAAAGATGTAACTTTTGGGGTCAGGACTAGAGGTGTCCATGGGCTGGACCGGGTTCGGGCCGTACTTATGTATGGTATCAACACTATATATGCTTGCCCAATCCCTGCTCGACCCGAAATATGGACCTCAAATTTTTTCCAAGCCCACCCATATTTGTAAATGGATAGTCCAAGTCCGTTTAGGCCTGCCCATATTCTTTTCTTTTTTTCTAATTTTTTTTAAAATATTATTTTTTATTTAATTTTTAATAATTATATATATTTTTTTATTAAGTTTTTAAACATGGACAACTTAACATATTTTTAATGTTTACACAATAATATTATATGTATATTTAATCTTTATATGACATAAATAACATAATATATATATATATATAAATAAAATATTATTTAATTAAAAAACGGGTCGGGCCGGACCGAGCTGGGCTTGGACCTTGAATGTTGGAGCCAAGGTCCGAACCATTTTTTAAACGGGCCTCGTTTTTTTTACCAAACCCATTTTTCAAGCCTAATATTTTTGTCCAAACCCCTCAAATATGGGCGGACCTTCGGGCTTGAGCAGGTAACTCGACCCTTGAACAGGTCTAGTCAGGACCCGCGTGGGACCCAACCCATTTAGTTAAAATCAATATTTTTTTTTTTAAACTTCATTCTGTTTTATCCTTTTTTTTTTAAATATATACTTTCTTTACTCCCAAATTCAAAATCAGATTATCATGTTCTTCCATAAAAATTGTTTATGATATCTGTCTTAATTTGTTTAGGCGAGCAACTAGATAGATCTTGATAATTGTCTAATGCTAATTTAGGAGTCTTGATCCGTAATTGTCTTGATTTTCTATTCATAAGTGGCAATTTGTGATTAATGATTATAGTCAAGTTTTCGATAATTGCAAAGTTGAACATAACCTAAGTTGAACAATCCGAGCTTATGTGTTTGTTGCTTAGATCAACCAATCTTTCTCATCATAAAGCTGTCATTAAATTGAATTTAGAGAGCTTATTCTAGGTTGTTTGATAGTTAGAGATTAAATAGAGAGCTTGTTCTATTTAATGTCGAACTAAGAAAAGATTGGGGTAACAGAGCTTGTTGTAATCTACGGTTGATAGTTTTGATAGATTATTAATGTTGATAGATATGAAATTGATTCTCATTGATGTCTAATCGTCGATAATGAAATCTTAACCATATTTCTCATATATGATTTTCTATTCATTACTTGCATCTTACTTTTATTGTTTTCTTTACTTTTAAAAACTATTTCACAAACCCCGTCTTATTTTATTTTCTTGAAACTAAAGTTTTGAACCAATAAACTTTTAAATTGAAACCCAATTCATGTGGATTCGATCATTGTATACTATTTTACTATAATTAATAATATTAAGTGTAATATTTTAAAAAGATATATTCTTTTGAGTGCATCAAAAGGCAAAAAAAAAAAAAAGAGTAACATACTACTTTCAGTTAAAGTACCTGAAAGGTTCATGTACTATATCATTTAGTGCAAATTAACTTTTATACTATAAACTTGAGTAATTTAATTCTTGTTCTTTTAAAATTGATGCAAAAAAGTAAAATCACTAACTAGTATAACGTGAACCGTTATAAAAAACTGACGTGACACCCAAAATATGTTAAAATATTGATTTGGATGTTTAAATGCGAATATATTTAGTGTAACGTGGCACCCAATCCAAAACAGATCTATCAGCATCTAAACATCCAAATCAACATTTTAACATATTTTATGTCACATCAATTTTTTTTAATGATTCACGTTATATAAGTTAATGATTTTATTTTTTTACTTCAATTTTAAAAAAACAAGAACTAAATTATCTAATTTTATAATAGAATGCAAATATACATTAAATAATATAATATAAGGACCTCTCAAATAAATTGTCCGACTAGTTTCATTACTTTTATTTACACTTATCAGCCATTAAAGAAGGAACCTTTAGGCTTTCAACTTCAGGTTTACTTATAATTTATGTAAACTTATACTAACTATAAAAAAAAAAAGAAATGAATATACCACTATCAAGCCAACCCAACCCAACCATGTGGGTAAGAAAGAAGTTACAATCCAGAATATATCAGTACCTTAGCTTATGTTATCCATTCTCGAAGGTGAATAAAAAATACGAATACGTATTCAAGACGGATATGCTTAATTTTTAAAGTTTTTTTTTATATATTTAAAAGATCATATTCCATACTCATGTTCGAATGTGTCAGACAAAAATTTTAGATACGAATATTTTAAAGAAAATAAAAAGTTTGTAACAAACAGTAATACTGGCCTCTACCAGGAATACTGACCATAAACTACTAACAACCAAGCCAATGGTACTGACCTCTACCAGGAATATCCAGATAAATGCCTACAATAATCTAAAATATTTATAGCATGCTTCAATAAAAGAAAAGGTAATTATAATATGTAGAAAAATGAAATTTGGCTGCAACCTACAAAATTGTAATGGAAACAACTTGAAAAGGGATCTTTTACCCCCTTGTTTTCCAAAATCAACTATATGCACATGCTCACTACTCAACTATGACAGGTGAAACTGCAAATAGTCAGAGACTCGTGAACTGATGCCAATCCAAAAATTAAATTATAATATTTTATTGAAAAAGAAGGGAAAACTAATACTAAAAACCATCATTGAAACAGCATATCTAAATATAAACAAGCAACCATACAGGACAAATGGAGACCATCAACAGAAAAAAGAAATGCTATAATACAACATATATTCCAGCAATACTATCTCGAATATATATTTGCTGTTGCATGGCTTAATAAACAGATGTACTTATGTACCACCAAACTATGTTACTTGAATTCGGGTGTGACTACCGGATATAGGCATTTGTCCGACACGGATATGTTCAACTTTTCTAAGTTTTTTCATGTATTTGAAGGGTTTTCAGAGGATTATTTCCCCATATCATGTCCAAATATGCATCGGACACAGATACTTCAAGAAAAATGAAGAGTCGGAGCAATATAGCCACCAAACACTATTGTATCGAAGCATAAGATAGAGAAACAAATATCTGTTACCACCTACCCTTTCTTTTGTAAATAAATTATAACATTGAGTCATTTGAATTCCCAACTATGAAGAATCACCAATACAACAATCCAGCACCCAAGCTTGCTAGCCAAAAAAGAGCCATTTTTTCACTTTTATGATGAACAAGTAGGCTGACTTGGGTGCTTGATATACAATCTTAATAGGAAACAAGACAAAACAATGCCACATGGGAAGCACTTATCTGAACCAGTTAGTAAAAGCAAGCAGCCAAGCTTAACTGCGCCACATTCAAAGCAAACATGAAGAAAGATTATAGCAAATTCAAGATTTAACTTCTAGCTAAATGGATCAGATAGCACACCTTAACCAGAAACTCTTGTAATGTTAGATTGTTGAGAACTTGTCTAGCCCACCATTATTGAAAGGAAGACAATTCTGCAGTCAGCATTGCCTCACCACAACAAATTTAACAATTACTTTAAGTACTATCAAAAAGCTATCTACTTATTCAGAACTTATTATTAAAACTCAACAGTTAATCATTATTACCACTAGTTTATGCTATAAAACATCTAGGAAAAAGAAAACATCATATTCTACCCAGACATAATCTGAAACAAAGATACTTATAAATAAACCCGACCCTTATAAAACGCAAATACCAAAATAAAACTAAAACCTTAATACTTGGAAAAGAATTAAAATACTAATTAATATAAAACAACCAAAATATTCTAAAATGTCCTAATTATATATAAAAGTTACAATTAAAACCATAAAATGTAATCTCTCAATTAGGATATCTCCATCCACAATCAATGCATCTCAATGTAAGTCTTCTTGAAGACAATGGGATCATTGACATCATCTGACCATCATCTGACTTAGCCTATTTTCTGTATGATGCTCATGAAATATCAAGATCGCGATAGAACCCCTTTTGAGCTGCATAGAACAAATGCTTCACAACTTTAGGACAGAATTACATAAATATAAAATAATTAAAGAAAAACAAATATAACAGAACTACCTTAACCATTGAAAGTCTCAGTAATCTACTTTAGAGGAAAAAATTGTATATATAAGGGAAAAGATCTGCATTTAATTGATCAAAATTGATGCAAAATCTTAATTCAATGGGACAACATCAAACCTAGGTATGGTCCCAAGGCGACGTGGATCATATTCTGTTGCCTGCCTAAGGGCCCTAGCAAAAGCCTTAAATGTTGCCTCAATAATATGGTGTGAATTTTTTCCTGCAAGCTGTGAAAAGCCAATTTGAAATATTATGTCAAAAAACCCAGTAGTAGAAATGAAAAGCAAAGTAACTAAAAGCTTTATGGCTGATTTTCATAAGGACGCATATGGACTCAAGCTCAACAACTTAATAAAAAATTTAAAAAAGTACTATGCAAGGGCAGCTAATGCGCTGAAAAGAACTTGTATAAACATAAAATTTATTAGTAATAAGAGTTCTTTTTATTTAAAAGAAAGTTTGGACTGTTTAATATTAACAAATAAAATTTAAGAATGTCTCAGTATAACTACCTGCCGTATGTGTAGTGTCATGCCAGAAGTATTGACCAAAGACTGGAAAAAATGCTCCACCAACTGTGATTATTAGGGTTTAAAAATGTGTTAGTGAAATTCAGCATAAACATATTTGAAAAGAAAGCAGTATGAAGGCAGCCAACAACTTAAGAAAGCAATATAAAATGTTGAAACCAGATTGACAACAACAAAAACGGACATTGTTCGACCAGAACAAAAACAAAGTGGATTACCTGAGTGTCATATGTCCCAACTCTTGCAGTGGGAATGTTCAAATCATAACTTAAATGTGGTCGGCCAGATAAATCCTAGGACAAAACAATATAAATATTGAGGTATTTTTTGAATTTGAACATTACTAGGAAACATGTTTTCTAAAGAATTACCTTCAAATAAAAGAAATTCAGTAATACTTCATACAATCATCAACATACCATAGTATAGAGTTTGAGGATTATCTTTTTGTCAAGCCTTAGGGCTTCACTAATCCAAATAATTTTGAAGTTCTCTGCAGAGTTTTCTTTGCAAAGCTAGCAGTTTCAAGAAATTATCCAAGCACCGAATCCTATAAAGCTCTATGCATTTTCAGGAAATATCTTCGAATCAAAATACGAATTGATGCTTTTGAGTTTCAAATAGAACCATAAGATCATACTTAAGAAATAACGGTGCATGCCATACCAGTGAAACATGTATCAATGCTTCATCAAGAGGAGCTGAAAAATCACCAAACCGGTTAATTCCTTTCCTGTCACCAAGTGCCTGAAGCAATGCCTGAAGAAGACAGATAACTCATTAATTCTCAAAGCATGCATAGACAAGGAAATGCAAATCAAAATGTTGAACTGCTGACATTAAACCAGTATAGTGACATCCCTTCGCAGATAAACTATAAGTTATTTTGCTGACAACATTTACAAACATAAGACCCTATACAATAGGAAAAGCTTCAATACACAAATTAATAAGAAAAGAGCTAATTTCTTGGGGTAATTAAGTTCGAGGAGGAAGCATTTGAAATCAAGACCTTCCTTTTAGAGTTAAGGTGACAACAATGTAAAAAAGGTATATTATTAATTTTCAGGATAAATTCAGTAATAAAATTCATGTAAATCTTAGAAATTATAAGGAAAAAAGAAAAAGAAAAGAAAAGAAAATCACCGTTCCAAGAGCAAGGGCAACATCTTCATTGGTGTGATGATCATCAATATGAATGTCCCCAGTAGCCTTGACGTGTACATCGAACAACCCATGAGACGCTAGTTGCTAAGAAAAAAGCCATGAAAATCAGTTAGCAACTTAGTGAAATAATAAATTCACGCCAAAAAGAAAAAAGGAAAATAAAGAACCATACATCCAACATATGATCAAGAAAGGGAATACTAGTACTAGAATTAGCAACTCCAGTGCCATCCAAGTTTATCTTAAGCCACACATTAGTCTCTTTCGTCACCCTCTCCACCTCTCCAATCCGGCCTAACCCAAAAAAAAAAGAAGAAGTGAAACCCAAGATGAAAAAGATAAGATAAAGCAAAAAGAAAAAGTGATCGCTTAGTTATTTTGGATTTGGGTTTCTTTTACCTGGGTCAGCTGAAGGGATAGTGGGGGGAGGGGAGCCATTGTTTTGGGGAAGAGAGGAACAAGAAAGTGGTGACTGGGAATTATTATTCATTTGTTTCAAAGTGAAAGGGGAGAGTGAGCGTTGGACAGGAAGAAGAGGGATGGACGGAAATCTAAGAGGAATTCTAGGCTTGTATTTTAGTAGGGCTGTTGCAGCGGCGGCTGTGGAGGAGCTGTTTAGGAAGCGAGAAGGAATTGAAAGCTCCATTTGTGGATGCTTAGAGAGGAAGTGAGAAAGAAAAGACAAACAGAGGCAGATGTCCAGGGGGAAATACAGACACGACGTCGTATGTTATATTAAATTTTCATTAAACAAAAAAGTTTAACAATTGTCCATTTTACTTATTTCAGACAAAATCAATAATCATTTAATTATAGTTTGAATCTTTTCAACTTAAAAATTCAAATTCTTGTGGTCAAAAATATAATATTTATTATAATATTTTTAATTTTAAAGTTATAGGATATTATTAAACATGTTATCTATAATTTAAAAATATCATTTAATATAATTTTAATATGTTATTAATTAATAATATTATTAAGTACTATTATTTGATATAATTAAATGTTATTTCGTTAAATAATATTATTTATTATTATATTATTATACAATAGAAATTTAAAATATATTCTATTGTTATACATGCATGTGATAGATGAATGCATGTGGTGGATGATTAGATTAAGATGAATGCATATGGTGAATTAATTAGGTTAATTTTTATGGTACATTGTATTGATAAATGTATTCTTCCATTTCTAATGATTCTTAGATTCCTTTATAAGGATGGGTTTGTTTCCGAGAAGAAGTAATAGAAAAAGGCTTAGTGACATAGCTAGTTCATGAAGAACTAGATTTTGAAAGTTCATATTTTCTTTATCTTGATCTCTTTTTATTTACTATTTTTATTTTATTTATAACACGTTATCAACACGATCAAGTCTCTAACGGTAGTAAAGTCCCTCAAGTTTTTTTTTCATTATATCAAGGTAAGAATTTTTGCATTCTCTAACATGTATTATCTAGAAATCTAGTATATCTTTTTATTTGCAAAAGTATATATCTTTACATGTTCTATAATGATATATGTGAGATTGGTAATTTTTTAGATTCTTAATTTACAACTGACTTGGACTTTTTATTTATTATATCAAGTATCTTTATAATGATAAATTTCACGAATTTTGAATTCGTTGCTCTTGATATTTCTGGAAGAAATTATTTGTCTTGATGTTGAGATTCATCTTGAAGCTATGAATCTTGAAAATACTATTGAAGAAGGAAACCTAGCATCCCTGCAAGATCGCACAAAATCAATGATTTTCCTTCGATACCATTTACATGAAGAATTGAAAACTGAGTACCTTACTATTAAAGATCCATTAACCCTTTGGAATAACTTAAAGAACAGATATGAACACCAAAAAATGGTAATTCTTTCAAAAGCTCAATATGAGTGGATACACTTACAGTTACAAGATTTCAAAACCGTAAGT
This sequence comes from Fremontodendron californicum, assembly GCA_030761205.1. Lineage (NCBI taxonomy): Eukaryota > Viridiplantae > Streptophyta > Magnoliopsida > Malvales > Malvaceae > Fremontodendron > Fremontodendron californicum. The sequence goes on along the minus strand of JAULJL010000045.1, from coordinate 2,039,174 downwards.
GAATATAATTCAGCTTTGTTTAAGATTAGCTCTCAATTGAAATTATATGGAGAGAATATTACTGATGAAGATATGTTGGAAAAAAACATATTCAACTTTTCATGCCTCGAATGTGCTCTTGCAGCAGTAATATCGAGTGCTTAGATTCAAAAAATATTATGAGCTAATTTCTTGTTTACTTGTGGCTGAACAAAACAATGAGATTTTGATGAAAAACCATCAATCTCGTCTTACTAGCTCAACATCATTCGCTGAAGTGAATGTGGCATATTCTCAAGGTCGTGGACGAGGCCATGGTGATAAAAGGGGTCGCAGTAAGAAAAAAAAATTGTCGGACTTATGATAATCATAATTCAAGTTCTTAAAGCAAAGGTGCTAAATGAAATCAAAAGAAGTGGGTCAAAAATGAGAAAATTTCGGAAAAGAGTAATAAAGTGCAAAACAATGACAATATTTGTTATAGGTATGGGACAAAAAATCATTCTTTAAATATTATAAATGTCATTGATCTCGTATATGTCGGACTCTAAAACATTTAGTTGATCTTTACAAAGCATCACTAAAAGAATGAAAAAATGCTGAAGTAAATTTATTTGAACTTGTTGATCCAACTTATGATAATGAATCTTCTCTAAATATTGATTTTGATATTTCTGATTTTTTCGAAAGCCCTAATGGCAAAATTGATCATTTGATTAGGAATGAAAATCTCTACTAATGAGATATATTTATGTTTATCATATGTTTAGCAGATAGTGGTACAACTTACACAATTTTTCGTGATAGAAAATATTTCTTGCAATTAACATTAGTTGAAATTAATGGTAATATAATATCTGGTTCTGCAAAAAGGACCTTCCACCATTTCCTATAGTTGTCTACATTCTTTAGTCGAATGCCCAATTGCCCCCATGTGGTACTCACACTTGCTGTTAGGGTCATAACTCCTTGCTAATGGGTTTGGAGCTGCTTTCAAATGCATAGGGCTGAGGTACTGATTTTTTATCAATATTGACAGCAGGTCAGGGATTAGGATCAGAATCGTCTCTTGGTTATCCCATGGTTGTTATTGGGAAAGGGGTCTTTCATAATACTTGGGCTTCCCATCTTCAAAACTTATCGAACCAGCCTTGATGAGTTCCCTGACTTTGTACTTCAAAGAGGGGCAGTTCTCCGTTGAGTGGCCTTGATTGCCAGAATGATAACCACAATACTCATTAGCATCGTACCAGCTTGGATAAGGGGGCTTTAGAGGCTCAAATTGCATGGGTGTCACAAGGTGATTCTGGATGAGTTGAGGTAGTAGCTCACTGTATGACACAGGAATCGGGTCAACCTGATTTCTTTCTTGCTTCATATACTCGTGTATGCCTTTCTTTCCCATCCTGACATCCCCACCTATCTTACCTTGAACAAACAGTGGCTTTTTTCCATGATCTAACTTCTGTTTCTTCTCAAAAGCTAACAACCCATTACTGATTAGTGCTTGAACCTTCAGCTTTAGAGACAAACAATTTTCTATGAAATGACCTCGAATCCCGTAATGATAACCACAAAATGCATTTTCATCATACCAGTCTGGGTACGGGGGTTGGATAGGTAATATTGGCACTCGAGGGAGGAAACAGTTTTCGACAAGCTGGGGTAACAACTCAGAGTAAGAGATGGATAGTGGCTCAAACTGATCTCTTTTCCAAATATTCTTTGACTTTCCCTTACTGGCCTGAGGTTGGAGATTTGTCAAATACTTACTTTGAGAGGACATCGGGTATAAGTAAAGGATCCCGATACACATTGCTCATGAAAGGGTAGAATTGATGGTACATGGGTTGTAAAGGATATGGGACAAAGCTTCCCATCTGTTGCCCTCCATAGGTCATAGACTGAATATCTTTTCCTTTTCTTTGGGGTTCCCAATTTCCCTTGCTACCGGATGTCTCCCCTACTTTGAACTTCCCTTTCTTGTCTGTCTCCTTCATTATCTCTTTTGGAATTATCCTGCCTATGGAATCCTTCATGGCATTACCAACGAGCTTATCATAGCATGGAGCCTGTAGTGTATTTTTAAATAGGACAACAACTTCTTTTTCAGTTAAGGACGGCTGTACCTGGGCCGCTATATCTCTCCATCTGTGAGAATATTCTTCGAGGCTTTCAGTAGCTGTCTTTCTCATATTTTGCAAAAAGAGACGGTCTGGCAACATGTCAATCACATGCTCGTATCGGTTATAAAAAGCCTTAGCAAAATCGCTCCAGGAAAGAATCTGATCCTTACTCAGCTGACAATACCATCTGCTTGTAGATCCTCTGAGGCTATCAAGAAAACAATGGATCAATAACTTATCATTATCCGCATGGCTCACCATCCTCTGGCAGAACATTTTGTGGTGGGTCCTTGGATCAGTTGTCCCGTCATATATCTCGAAGCTGGGAACCTCGAATTCCTGTGGACTGACTATATCAGGGACCAAGCAAAGTTCTTTCGGATCTACGCTCCCAAATTCATTTGTGCTTTCTACTGCCATGAGCCTTTCATTTGACAGCTGATACCTCACTGTATTTTGTGGTTTTATGCCTGGAGAATTCTGCCCTTTAATTGCTATTACCTTACACGAGCAAGAGAGGCAATTCCTCAAATTTTTTCCCAAGACTTTTGATTTTTCTTTTGCAGTAAAACTCTCAACCTGTCCTTTTTCTTTGACAATTAGCTCTATTAACTTAATTGTTTGCTCTTGGATCTCTTTCCGAACTCTAATGAACTATTCCTCCATCTCTTGCTGAACATGTTCTATTCTCTCCGTTCTAGCCAAATTCTTAACCTCTATGGTTCTTTCTTTCTCAGCAGAGTCCTCCTCATACCCCTTTTCTTTGACAATGAAGGGTATTAGCTCCATCAATTTACTCGTTTGCTCTTGGATCTCTTTCTGAACTCTAATCACTTCTTCCTCTATCTCTTGCTGAACCTGTTCTATTCTCTCCATTCTAGCCAAGTTCTTAACCTTCATGACTCTTTCTTCCTCAGCAGAGTCCTCAACATGCCCCTTGCCTTTGACAGTGATGGACATCAATTCTATCATTTTAGCCATTTGTTCTTGGTAGTATTTCCAATTTATGTTCAGCCTTTTTTGTGTTTCCTGCAAAACCTGTCTCATTCTTTCCATTTCGTCTGAATTTCCTCTTTCCATGAATCCTGGCAATGTTGAACAGATTCTCAGTGACTCATATACCTCTGATTTGAAAAAAGATCTCTTTGAAAGCTCTTAAAGCTAAGCCAATTTCTATTTCATCTCATTAACGTATTTCGTGATGAATGAGCCATGGATGTTATGAATGTAACATGATGCCAATATAATGCATACGAGTCAATATATGGATATATACAGAAAAATCATGCTGACTATGAATGCATGAATGCAACCTGATGCCAACATGATGCATGTAAAGAATGAATAAATTGATACACATGTATATACAAATAATGATCATGCATGTCATAAATGTATTCTACAATGGATGACCATGCATGCTATGATTGTAACATGATATTCATATGAGGTATGTAAAAAATTCATAAATTAACCCAAGGATATATACAAAGAATGACCATGTATATCACAAATGTATTCTACAATGAATGACCATGCATGTTAGAATTGATGAATTAACACAAAGGTATATACAAAAAATAATCATTTATATCACAAATGTATCCTACAATGAATGATCATGCATGATAGAATTGTAACATGACATCAAAATAATACATGTAAAGAAAAAATGAATTAACATAAAAGTATATACAAAAAATAATCATGTATATCACAAATGTATTCTACAATAAATGACCACATATGTTAGGCCTATAACATAATGTCAAAATGATACATGTCTATCAACAAACAAATAAATGAATTAGATGAATGAATTGGTAAACAGAGAATGCTTTCATGAAACTAATGATATTTGCCTTAAAATCGGATCCCAAAGCCAAAGGTTTTTCATTAATTCATGGAAAACTTCATACAACCATCAAATTACATAGAAATACTTGCTCATATTAGTCTTAAACTTCTTCCAAGAGATGCCACAGTCACTGATCATGCTTCTCAAAGTCTTCACCCTTTTAGCCCTTTCACTTGCCCTGCCGGTATTCTCGGACGATATCAGCAATGTATACTTTCTCGGCTAGCTGTTGTTGCTCTACAGCCGCATGACGTGACTCATTCTCTTTGGGCATCAAGGGCGTTCTTCCTTTCTCATTTCCCAACCTGAACCTCAACTGTTCATTTTCTTGCTGGCATCTCTCTAACTTGGTTGATAACAAAGAATGTGTATCCTCCCATTTCTGTCGCTCTTGAGAAAACTCAGACTCTTTTTCTTTACTTTTCTTGGCCTTATTATTCCAGTAATCCAACTCTATTTGAAGTTTCTTCATTTCTTTCTCATGTGCTTTGAAAGAAATACTGGCTCCTGTAAACCTTCCCGTAGCCTTATCTTCTTGTTTTCTTGATGCGGATCTAGTATATCGGCTAATGCTGTATCCCTCTCTGTGACCACCTTTCTTGTCTTAGTCTCTTGAATCTCAAGCTTAGTTTTCAAATCCTCGACATCTTCTTGAAGCTTATCACATTCTCGCTTCAACTTCCCCTTGTCTTTTTCTAATTCTTGTCTAACCAAGTCAACTTCTGACGGTACTATCGATTTGGGCTGAAGAACAATTGGATGAACAGAGGGATCTTTGGCGGGAAGAACAACGTCACGAAGCTTCTTGGCCCTCCATACCAAATAGGCTGGAGTAGCATTGTCGGTATACCTACCCACTTGTGAACGGTATAATTCCTTCCATGCCATGATGACCTGACGTATTCTCCCCATATATCCGTGCTCACCATAAGAGAAGTCCATCGAGATAAGCTCATGAGTCATCGGGATAAACTATTCGGATCCATACTGCCTCTGCACTAGTAATGGTGCATAGCTAACGGCCCTCCAAATTCCCAACAATGGAACCCATAAATTCTCACCACAACGGTACAAAATCGACCTAAATGGCATCCACGGAGCCTTCCAAGTTATATCCTCCTTTCCTAAGTGACGGAGAGTCTTAATCTATTGTTTCTTATCCCCTTTCTTGGACCATTTCTTGTTGTTGAATTCGGTAAGAGGAACACAGGTCTTCATATAAGGCTGAAGCTTCCCGTTATCATCCCTCCAAAAATGACTCTGAATCCAAACATACAGAAGTTGTACACAACCTTCAAAACGTCTTTTTCCATTCCTCCGACAGTAACTAAGTGACCTAATCGTCTCAGCAAGAATGGCAGTAGAAGGATCAATGTGTTTGTCTAACCAATCAAAGAAATCCACTACAGCTACCTCGACATGACTTTCCACTTTCGAAAATATAACCAACCCATAAATGGCCAAAGCAAATACATCCAACACGTGATCCCCATCCGGGTTGTTCTTGAAATAATTCCGCAAGAATACCCAAAGAATGCAGTCACTCGAACCTTTCTTCTTTATCTGTGGAGAATCTACCGGAATATCTATACCCATCACTTTAGAAAGTTTCTTCCGACAGCTCGATGTTTTCTGCTCCTTCCAATAGAACTTATCCGGATTTACTGACTCAATACGGAGCAAGGTAGAATATTCCCCAAGGGTAGGTACTATATCCTCCTGATTAAAAGTGAAACACCGGTACGAAGAATCCCAGAACTGTACTATGGATCAGTTGTTCGTCTACCTCGATCGAGAGAAGTAGAGCTATATCACCATATTTCCTAGTGAATTCATTCTTCCTATCAAATCCCCATTGACTCCAAATTTCCCTTAATTCCACTAAATCATTTTGAACAAAATCCAGGTGAACTAACTCGGGAAGTGCAGACATAAAACCCATGGCCAAACAGTCTCCCTTGTCACCTTGATTTGCTTCAGACTTGGTTCTGACCTCCTGGTATATTTTGCTAACCAATGATACTGATAGAATGTCTCGGCGTTCCATGACTATAATAAAAACTCTTCAGTTGGCACCCGGTTTAAGGCAAATAACCTTAAATGATCATGATGCATGAAATGAAAAAAAAAAAACATGAGTCAGTAATAGGATAATAAAATCAAGAATCATAGTCATAATAAAATTAAATGAATAAATAAATAAATAGTGAAAAGTAAGAAGTGCTCTTCCGAGTGATTCCTAGCTTCGGGATATCTAATCAAAAATTCGGCATGGCTTCGCCTAGGTTCATTTCATGAGGGTGAATTGGTTCTAAGGCCCCGAATTGTTCTTCACTGTCGCCGGTGATGGCTAGTAAGGCACCCCGATAAAAGCGGGTTCAATTCATTAGAGTTCATTTTCCCGGATGATGAGGAGGCTATTGCCACACGAAGCATAGGGAATCTAATACTCCGAAAGTGTTTTGCTAGCTTATGCGGAGGCTATCGCCACACGAAGCGTAAGTACTTTACTTCAACTTAAAGGGATGGAACTCGGACAGAGAGCTCATGTTATGCAAATGCACGTGTAGTGTGTGAGGAGGAACAATAAAACCTTTCACCAACTATCCAAACCTCTATCCTAAATAACCCGACAAAATATTAAATAATGTCAAGCATTAGCAAAGAATAATAACCAGAGAACAATAATAATATTTATGCACATGAATATGAACATATTTAAGAATATTTTATTATTTTCAAAGTTCTCCTTATTTAAAAAAATTTAGAAATTAAAATTAAATACCAATTAAACCCGACAAAACCGATACTTTGATAACACACGACTAATTCTAGGCCTGACTCTCTAATAGTCCCCAGTGGAGTCGCCAAGCTGTCGCAACGTAAAAAATAATAAGTCTCATTGCGAGACTTTATATTCGTTAAGCGTGACATTGGAAAAAACAGAGGAAAAGACGACTTAATTCCTCTTGAAAAATGAAGGTTTGAAAATGACCTTGAAAAAGACATGGAGTCGCCACCAATCTTTTTTGGCTAGGTGTGATCGGCCACCTATTAAAACCGGTTTTGTAAAATATTTTGAAATTAATTAAAACTTTTTTAAAATCAATTTCAAGTCTGCGTTTTAAACCAGAGAAATCAAAGAAGCGGGTTCGGGACTCGGTTATGTGCGGGGAAGGATTAGCACCCCCACAACGCCCGTATAAAACGGTACCTTATTAATCGTGTGTTATCTCAAGTCTCGGTTAAAAGTAGATTTTAGATTTGGCATTTCAAATTAATTCCCAATTTAAAGAAATGGAGTCGCCACCAATCTTTTTTGGCTAGGTGTGATCGGCCACCTATTAAAACCGGTTTTGTAAAATTTTTTTAAAATTAATTAAAACATTTTTAAAACCAATTTCAAGTATGCGTTTTAAACCAGAGAAATCAAAGAAGCGGGTTCGGGACTCAGTTACGTGCGGGGAAGGATTAACACCCTCACAACGCCCGTATAAAACGGTACCTTATTAATCGTGTGTTATCTCAAGTCTCGGTTAAAAGTCGGTTTTTGATTTGGCATTTCAAATTAATTCCCAATTTAAAGAAAAACAATTCCATTTTTAATTGAAAATGATCCAAAATTTATTAATTTAAAATTTTCCTACATTCCCCGAAAATTTGGCAAAATATAGAAATTTTTATTTATTTAGAAAATTTTCCAAATCATTCTAGTTTTAAGAAAGATATTCTGTTATTAATGATAATTGATGATATCCTCCCCGACAACCCGGAAGAGAACACATGAATTATTTTAATTCGGGAATAACTTTGTTTTATTTAAAATCATTATCTTTTAAAAAAAATTTAAAAAAAATGAATATGAATATGTATGATATAATATAATCTGAATGATATGAATAACCTAGATATCATAATATATTCTAAATGAAATGAAATATCCTAAGTATCATAAAATATTCTAAGTGAAATGTGATACCCTAAGTGACAGACTATATTCTAAATGAAATGAAATAACCTAAGTAACATAATATATTATGAATGAAATGAAGTATCCTAAGTAACATGATTTTTTAATGAAATGAAATATCCTAAGTAGCATGATATATTATAAATGAAATGAAATATCCTAAGTAACATGATATATTCTAATGAAATGAAATATCCTAAGTAACATGATATATTCTAAATGAAAAGAAATAACCTAAGTAACATAAGATATTCTAAATGAAATGATATGATTTAAATGACATGGCAAATTTAAATGATATGGCATATTTTAAATGACGTGGCATATTCTAAATAATATGATCCAGATGACATGGAATATAATCTAAGTGACATGAAATGACATGAAACATAAAATAATGCTATCATGAAATAAGCATGAAAATGGAAATAAAACTAATAATGCATGAACATAGTATATGCTAAATAATGTGACAAAAATAAATGACTAAATAAAAAGCATAGGATAACATAAAATATTCAAAACCATATAACAAACAACATAACACCATAAAATATAAATCAAACTAATAACAATACCATAGAAATTATCATAGCAAAAAAAATCATATGTTATACAATATCATGAATATGGAAAATGCAATGCATGAAAGTGTATTTTTTCCTTTAAATAAGGAAATCCGTATATCTAAAAAGGATATCGTCAATTATCATTAATAACGGAATATCTTTCTTAAAACGAGATTGATTCGGAAAATTTTCTAAATAAATAAAATTTTCTATATTTTGCCGAATTTTCGGGGAATGTAGGAAAATTTTGAATTAATAAATTCCGGATCATTTTCAATTAAAAATTGAATTATTTTTTCTTTAAATTGGGAATTAATTTGAAATGCCATATCTAAAACCGACTTTTTACTAAGACTTGAGATAACACACGATTAATAAGGTACCGTTTTATACGGGCGTTGTGGGGGTGCTAATCCTTCCCCGCACGTAACCCAGTCCCGAACCTGCTTCTTTGATTTCTCTGGTTTAAAAATGTAGAACTGAAATTGGTTTTAAAAAATATTTTAATTAATTTTAAAATATTTTACAAAACCGATTTTAATAGGTGGTCGATCACACCTAGCTAAAAAAGATTGGTGGCGACTCCATGTCTTTTTCGAGATGATTTTCAAACCCTTATTTTATTTCAAGAGGAATTAAGTTGTCTTTTCCTCTGTTTTCCCATGTCAAGCTTAACAAATATAATGTCTCGCGATGAGACTTGTTATTTTTTACGTTGCGACAGCTTGGCAACTCCGCTGGGGACATTAGAGAGTCAGGCCTAGAATTAGTCGTGTGTTATCAAAGTCTCGATTTTTTTTGTTGGTTTATTCGGTATTTAATTTTAATTCCCACATTTTTTTAATAAATAAGGAGAATTTTTGAAAATAATAAAATGTTTTGAATATGTTCATTTGCATGCATGTTATTACTGCTCTCTGGTTGGTTAATGCGTTACACTATTCTTGATCTTTGTTTTAATAAATTGCTGGGGTATTTAGAATAAAGGGTGTAGAATAGGTGGTGAAAGGTTTGTTGTTCCTCCTCACACACTACACGTGCATTTTGCATAACATGAGCTCTATACCCGGGTTCCGTCCTTTTAAGTGGAAGTAAAGTATCTACGCTTCGTGTGGCAATAGCCTCCGCATAAGCTAGCGAAACACTTTCGGAGTATCAGATTATCTATTCTTCGTGTGGCAATAGCCTCCGCATAAGCCGGGGAAATGTACTCTAACGAATTGAACCCACTTTTATCGGGGTGCCTTACTAGCCTTCACTGACGACAGTGAGGAACAATTCGGGGCCTCTAGAATTAATTCACCCGCGAAGCTCTGCCAAATTTTTGATAGATATGTCGGAGTTAGGAACACATGGAGGGATACTTCTAACCTTTTATTACCTATTTTACATCTCAAATAAGTTTTGTAAACTGGGAAAAAATGTACGTACGTCACCCGTAATAACTATAATACCCCGCCCTGAAGGCATCGTGATGCCTAAATAAGCAGATACTGTTGGGGCAAGTGTTCACTAACTTTTTGACATTGAGAATATAGAATTTCTTTTTCAAGCATTTTTTCATTTTGCACATTTCATGCATGTGTGAATAGAGCATGTACATTTATGGTTGTATTGTTGATCTCATTTTTTGCAATAAAGGGATGGTGATAATAATCTTATTTGATGATTTCATAAAATCGGTAGTGTTACATGAACATTTGCATATTGTACCATAGAAGGATCCACTACTCTGAAATTCTTTTGAAAAATAATATGATTGGTTTTTCATAGAGAAAACATGTTTCAAAATATCATAGATTAAATTTGGAGGAAAATCTTGCATAATAAGATTTTTGAATAATCAAGATTTAGGTCCCACCAATTTTGTGTAATCATTGATTTCTTTGTGTATACCTTTGTGTTAATTCATTTATTCTTTACATGTATTATTTTGATGCCATGTTACAATTCTAACATGCATGGTCATTCATTGTAGAATACATTTGTGATATACATGGTCATTCTTTGTATATACCTTTGGGTTAATTTATGAATTTTTTTTACATACCTCATATGAACATCGTGTTATAGTCATAGCATGCATGGTCATCATTGTAGAATACATTTATGACATGCATGGTCATTATTTATATATACCTGTGTATCAATTTATTCATTCTTTACATGCATCATGTTGGCATCCGGTTGCATTCATTCATAGTCAGCATGATTTTTCTATATATATCCATGCATTAATTTGCTTATTCTTTACATGCACCATGTCAGCATCAGGATGCATTCGTGACACACATGGTCAACATGATTTCCTTTGTATATACTCTGTGTCAATCATTCATTGTTTACATGTATCATAATTGACATCGTGTTGCATTCATAGTGTATATGATCATTCATTGGGAAATATATCTGAAATATGCATGGTCAATCATTATATATATCCGTATATTGACTCGCATGCATTATATTGGCATCATGTTACATTCATGACATCCATGGCTCATTCATCATGAAATACGTTAATAAGATGAAATAGAAATTGGCTTAGATTTAAGAGCTTTCAAAGAGATCTGTTTTCAAATCAGAGGTATATGAGTCACTGAGAATCTGTTCAACATTGTCAGGATTCATGGAAGGCGGAAATTCAGACAAAATGGAAAGAATAAAAGAGGCTTTGCAGGAAACACAAGAAAGGCTGAATAGAAATTGAAAAGACTAAGAACAAATGGCGATAATGATGGAATTGATGTTCGTCACTGTCAAAGGCAAGGGTCATGTTGAGGACTCTGCTGAGGAAGAAAGAGTCTTGAAGGTTAAGAACTTGGCTAGAATAGAGAGAATGGAACAGGTTCAGCAAGAGATGAATGAAGAAGTGATTAGAGTTCAGGAAGGGATCCAAGAGCAAACGATTAAGTTGATGGAGTTAAAACCCTTCTTTGTCAAAGAAAAGGGGCATGAGGAGGACTCTGCTGAGAAAGAAAGAGTCATGAAGGTTAAGAACTTGGCTAGAATAGAGAGAATGGAATAGATTCAGCAAGAGATGAAGGAAGAAGTGATTTGAGTTCAAAAAGGGATCAAAGAGCAAACGATTAAGTTGATAGAGCTAATACCCTTCATTGTCAAAGAAAAGGAATAGGTTGAGAGTTCTACTACAAAAGAAAAATCAAAAGTTTTGGGAAACAATTCGGGGAATTGCCTCTCTTGCTCATGTGAGGTAACACCAATTAAAGGCCAGAATTCTCAAGGCATACAGCCACAAGATACAGCAAGGTATCAGCTATCAAATGAAATGCTCCGGGCAGTAGAAAGCACAGATGAATTTGGGAGCGTAGATCCGAAAGAACTTTGCTTGGTCCCTGATTTAGTCATTTCACCGGAATTCAAGGTTCCCAGCTTCGAGATTATGACGGGACAACTGATCCAATGACCCACCTCAAAATGTTCTGCTAGAGGATGGTGAGCCATGTGTATAATGATAAGTTATTGATCCATTGTTTTCTTGATAGCCTCAGAGGATCTGCAACCAGATGGTATAATCAGCTGAGTAAGGATCAGATTCGTTCCTGGAACGATTTGGCTAAAGCTTTTTATAAACGTTACGAGTATGTGATTGGCATGTTGTCGGACCGTCTCTTTTTGCAAAATATGAGAAAGATAGCCACTGAAAGCTTTGAAGAGTATTCTCGTAGATGGAGAGATATAGCGGCCCAGGTACAGCCGCCCTTAACTATAAAAGAAGTTGTTGTCCTATTTACAAATACACTGCAGGCTCCATGCTATGATAAGCTCGTTGGTAATGCCATGAAGGATTCCACAGGCAGGATAATTCCAAAGGAGTTAATGAATGAGAAAGACAAGCAAGGAAAGCTCAAAGTAGGGGAGACATTCGGTAGCAAAGGAAACTTTGAACCCCAAAGAAAAGTAAAAGATATCCCGTCTATGACCTACGGTGGGAAACAGATGGGAAGCTTTGTCCCATATCCTCTACAACCCATGCACCATCAGTTCTACCCTTCCATGAACAATGTGTATAGGGATCCTTACTTATACCCGATGTCCTCTCAAAGTAATTATTTGACAAATGTCCAACCTCAGGCCAGTCAGGGAAAGTCAAAGAATATTCGAAAAAGAGATCAGTTTGAGCCACTATCCATCTCTTACTCTGAGCTGTTACCCCAGCTTGTCAAAAATCGACTCCTCACTCGAGTGCCAGTAAAACCTATCCAACCCCCGTACCTAGACTGGTATGATGAAAATACATTTTTTGGTTATCATTACAGGATTCGAGGTCACTCCACAGAAAATTGTTTGTCTCTAAAGCGGAAGGTTCAAGCGCTAATCAATAATGGGCTGTTAGGTTTTGAGAAGAAACAGAAGTCAGATAATGGGAAGAAGCCACTGTTTGTTCAGGGTAAGACAAATGGAGATGTCAGGATGGGAAAGAAAGGCATACACGAGTATATGAAGCAAGAAAGAAATCAGGTTGACCCGATTCCTATGTCATACAGTGAGCTACTACCTCAACTCATCAAGAATCACCTTATGACACCTATGCAATTTGAGCTGCTGAAGCCTCCTTAATCGAGCTGGTATGATACTAATGAGTGTTGTGGTTATCATTCTGGCAATCAAGGCCACTCAATGGAGAACTACCCCACTTTGAAGTACAAGGTCAGGGATCTCATCAAGGCTGGTTCGATAAGTTTTGAAGATGGGAAGCCCAAGTGTCATGAAAGACCCCTTTCCCAAAAACAACCATGGGATAACTAAGAGAAGATTCTGATCCCAATCCCTGACCTGCTGTCAATACTGATAACAAATCAGTACCTCACCCCTGTGCCTTTGAAAATAGCTCCAAATCCATCAGCAAGGAGTTATGACCCTAACAACAAGTGTGAGTATCACATGAGGGCAATTGGCATTCAACTGAAGAATGCAGACAACTGAAGGAAATGGTGGAAGGTCTTTTTCGTAATGGAATTTAACTTCAGAGCTTATCAAACAATGGAAGTCTGCTTTTCCATAATCAGTATCTTCGGGTTTTAAAGAGGAGAATTACTAGCTTTGGAAGCATGTCAATAGGAGCATTCTGATGCATGTAGTTCTATGCACTTTAATGATAGAAGAACTTGTCTCATGTTGACATCTACATGAAATAAATAAACTTTGAATTTGAATGTTTTGTGTTCATTTTATTTTAGCAATAAATTTGAATTTGCAAAAACAAATGAAACTTTGAGAAAATTTGTGGTAAACAATAATAAGGGGTTTTCACAAGAAGTAATGGGCACTTTCGAAAATATTGATGATCATTATTAGAAATGACCCAATACTTTCCCTCTCTCTTTTGGGTTTTCCTATACCTAAATCCCTTAAATCAAGACCATTTGAAAGACCTAATGCTTCAAAAAAAAATATGAATGATTAAACTTCATAAAAACCATTGTCATTGCAGAATAAGCAAAATGTAAATCCTAGTCTAGGCTATGAACAAAGGAACGAACATTTTGAAATTTTTTGGAATTCCTTGAAATTCAAACAAATGAGACATTCTTTCAAGAATCTAGATTTTGGTAATTCGATGTTTGTCAATATTGTGCTAAAACCATTCATGACCTTTTCCAATGATCATAAAACATCAATTGCCCCAAACATCATTTCATGATTGATACCTCGGGACACAATGACCAAACCAGATTATCCCATGTCCTAGACAAAACCTGTTTTCGGGTAATATTTTTCTTGCTGCTTCAAACAAACCTAAGATTGAAACCCAGCCTTTTCAGTGTAAACCTAGACTTGCGATGTTCCTCATAATGATACAAATTCTCATGGTTGATCAGATTGGGGCATCATATGTAGGAATGATGGATACATGGTGAATAAGGATGGATTAATGCATGAATCATTGGGGGCATGCAAAAAAAAAATAAAGAAGGAAGAAAAAAGAAAAATTGTGATATCATGCATATGAGAATTCAGATGATTCTGAAGTTGCAAAATGAAAATTTGATTATCTATTCCCCTTGAGGATTGCTTTTCAATGAAAATATTTGTGCTTGATATGAGAAATGGCCATCTTTCATATCTCTTTCACAAGAAGAAATTGTCCATATTCACCCTTTTTGAGCCAAAAGAATTATTTCTTCTTTGAACCCTGATCAAGGATCACCCTCTACACTGGGAGGCAAATGCGAGGAATCATCTTAAAGATCATTGATAAATGAGTCCTAGCTCGAAGATAGATGCAAAGCAAATTGAGCGCCTAAATGAATACGGGCTCACACTGTCAAAAAGAATAGGAAAAAATGGCGAAATGGAAGCCAAAGAATAAAAGAAAAGAAATGGAAAAAGAAAAACACACAAAAAAGAAGAAGTGTGTGAAAAAGTATGGCAAATGAAAGCCAAAAGCAAAGAAGAAAATGAGCAAAGTCAAAAGAAAGTCAAAAAAGTCCAAAAAGGGGCAAATATTTCAAAGGGAATCCTCCTCAAGAAATGATCCTTGATCTGATTACCCTCAAATATAGATTTTGGGCCTATTTATCCTTTCTTTATGAACCCCGAACCATGGCCTACGTTACGTGCTTTAAAAGTCCATTTTGATCAAGCATGAATATTTAACTTGAAAGGGTTTTCCTCAGATTTTATCGCATCTTATCAAATTATCAGTTCACTAAGGAAGAATTTAGAATTCTCAAGTGCATGGTAGAACAACAAAAAAAAAAATGGAAAGAATGGGACTTTAGGGCGAAAACCCAAAAATGGGCGGTCTAGAGTGAAATGGAAATTTTTGATGCCATGTATGATAATACCAATACCACAAAAGAGAAGGTAACAAAAGAAGTGGTCATCGAGGAACATCTAGGAATTCCTGAACCTCCCAAATTGTCAGCTCTCATTCGGAGGATTGACTTCAAAAACTGAGACTTTTTCCCTCCAAAATCAACTTTCCGGTTTTAAACATCCTGGCCAATCTTGACGCTTGTCAAAATACCTTGATATGGAAACTAAAGAATGTTGAACTTGTTTGGTTCTCAATGAATTCATGATCTATAAAATTTGTTCCATTTGTAAGCCTAGAAGGGACATACATTTTTTTGTTGAGAAGTTTGCCTGGAAAAACCAAAATCATGTTGTACCAAGCCTTGTCAATTCAAATTGAAAAACCTAATTTGACACTTAGGAAAATTTCTAATAGTGATCATCAGTCTTCAAAAAATTCGTACATCACACACTGTGGAGTTAATATTTTTAGGTCAGAAGTTTTCATTAAATGAGCAAAATTGTTTTCATAAAAAAAAGGGGAAAATAAAAATATATTTGAAATAACCATTCTGATGTTGACATGAGACAAGGGTTTTTATAACCTAAAGGTATGGAGCTACTAGGGTAGATCTTGACTTCCAGATATGAGAAGAAGAAAGAGAACCCGGTTCAGACTTCTGTCAAGAAGAGTTTAAAAACTGTTGGGGCAAAGAGAATAGCCAAAGATTGAAAAAAGGAGTTGAAGATATACTCGGATTTGAATAGGAAAATGAATGGGAAAAACTAAGCCAAAGTCTAGAAAAACGATCAGGAGCATTTGCATCACTCATGAGCACTTATCTCCTTATTAAGCTTTGCATCTGCACCGTGTCAGCAAGCATTTGCATCATTCATGGGTATTAGCATTTGCACTATTTCATGAGCCTTTGCATTCTATCTTCCCAAGTATATCCTTCATAGATATTTGCATTCGCATCATCTCAAGCAATTGCATCATTTCTAGGATTATTGCATCTCCATTGTAGTTGCAATTACACCATTCTTGAACTACTTACATGAACATGATTTGTAGGGGTATCTGCATCTTTTCATGAAGTATTTGTATCATTATTGATCTTCACATTTGCATCAATTAGAAGCATCTTGCACATTACTAATCTTTGCATTTGCACCATGAAGCATTTGCATCTTATTCAATATCTACATATGCATTTAGAAGCATTTGCATCAATCCAAGACATCTGCATTTGCTCCAAGAAGCATTTGTATCAATTCAAGACATTTGCATTTGCACCATGAAGCATTTGCATCTTAATTAATATCTGCATCTGCATTACGAAGTAGTTGCATCAATTGAAGACATTTCCATTTGCATTTGCATCATGAAGCATTTGCATAATATTTGCATCATTTCAAGAAGCATTTGCATCAATCCAAGACATCTACATCAAGAAGGACTGTTTGACCATATCTTGATTGAACGTTCCATAAGTGGGGCATTAGGGAAAAGTTGAAGACTCTGTCATGAAGTCAAATAGTCCATGAACTTCAAAGAAACCATGGGTTAATAATCATAACACAATCATTTGATTGCATTCATCCTTAGGAAACATACAAGCATTTGCAAAGCATGTCATTCTCATCATTGCATTTAGCTAACATTGCAGGAATCATGAAAAATTTTGTTCTAAAATCGAACTCTTTCTGTTTCTCAAATGAGTCGAGCCACTAGACCACCGTCGAGGTATGTTCCTTTTGTTTTTCAAGTTAAATTTATTTTTGAAATGAATCAAAGCCAGGATCATTCTTAGTATTTCCCTTTGTTTTTAAATTGAATTCATTCTGCTTCTCAAATGAGTCGAGCCTCGAGACCATCGTCGATGTATTTCCTTTTGTTTTAAATCGAATTCATTCTGCTTCTCAAATGAGTCGAGCCCTGAGACCATCGTCGAGGTATTTCCTTTTGTTTTAAATCGAATTCATTCTGCTTCTCAAATGAGTCGAGCCCCGAGACCATCGTCAAGGTATTTTCTTTTGTTTTAAATCGAATTTGTTTTGCTTCTCAAATGAGTTGAGCCCCGAGACCATTGTCGAGGTATTTTCTTTTGTTTTAAATCGAGTTCGTTCTGCTTCTCAAATGAGTCGAGCCCCTAGACCATCGTCGAGGTATTTTTTTTTCTTTTAAATCGAATTCATTATGCTTCTCAAATGAGTCGAGCCCCGAGACCATCGTCGAGGTATTTCTTTTTGTTTTAAATCGAATTCATTCTGCTTCTCAAATAAGTCAAGCCCAAGACCATCATCAAGGTATTTCCTTTTTAAATTCAATTCATTCTGCTTCTCAAATGAGTGGAGCCCTGAGACCATCTTCGAGGTATTTCCTTTTGTTTTAAATTGAATACATTCTGCTTCTCAAATGAATGGAGCCCCGAGACCATCGTCGAGGTATTTCCTTTTATTTTAAATCGAATTCATTCTATTTCTCAAATGAGTCGAGCCTCGAGACCATCGTCGAGGTATTTCTTTCTGTTTTAAATCGAATTCATTCTGCTTCTCGAATGAGTCGAGCCCCGAGACCATCGTCGAGGTATTTCCTTTTGTTTTAAATCGAATTCATTCTGCTTCTCAAATGAGTCGAGCCCCGAGACCATCGTCGAGGTATTTCCTTTTGTTTTAACTCGAATTCATTCTGCTTCTCAAATGAGTCGAGCCCCGAGACCATCGTCGAGGTATTTCATTTTGTTCTAAATTGAATTCATTCTGCTTCTCAAAAGAGTCGAGCTATGAGACCATCATCGAGGTATTTCCTTTTGTTTTAAATTGAATTCATTTTACTTCTCAAATGAGTCGAGCCCCGAGACCATCGTGAGGTATTTCCTTTTGTTCTAAATCGAATTCATTCTGCTTCTCAAATGAGTCGAACCCCGAGACCATCGTCGAGGTATTTCCTTCTGTTTTAAATCGAATTCATTATGCTTCTCAAATGAGTCGAGCCCTGAGACCATCATCGAGGTATTTTCCCTTTGTTCTAAATCGAATTCATTCTACTTCTCAAATGAGTCGAGCCCCGAGACCATCGTCGAGGTATTTCCTTTTGTTTTAAATTGATTCATTCTGCTTTTCAAATGAGTCGAGCCCCGAGACCATCGTCGAGGTATTTCCTTTTGTTTTAAATCAAACTCGTTCTGCTTCTCAAATGAGTTGAGTCCCGAGACCACTGTCGAGGTATATTCCTTTTGTTTTCAAAGTCAAATTTATTTTATAAATGAACCAAACCCAGGTATTTCTTTTTGTTTTAAATCGAACTCGTTCTGCTTCTCAAATGAGTCGAGGCCCGAGACCATAGTCGAGGTACTTCCTTTTGTTTTAAATCAAACTCGTTCTGCTTCTCAAATGAGTCGAGGCCCGAGACCATCATCGAGGCATTTCCTTTTGTTTTAAATTGAACTCGTTCTGCTTCTCAAATGAGTCGAGCCCCGAGACCATCGTCGAGGTATTTCTTTTTGTTTTAAAACTCATTCTGCTTCTCAAATAAGTCAAATATTTTATTTTAAAATCGAACTCGTTTCTTTAAGACGGGTCGAACCTTGATTAGTCAGGGAATTCAATTTAAGAATAAAATCATCAAAGTCTTTTCTTCTCTTGCAAATCGAACCCGTTTCCTCAAGACCGGTCGAGCCTTGATTAGTCAGGGAACTCTGTAGGCACCTAATTTTGTCCGGACCACTAAATCAGGTATGTTTTCTTTCTAAAGTGATGTTTTAGAACGCAGGAAGTCTTTTCTCATCCTGCAGGTGGAACTCTGAGACTTAGTTTAAGAAAGCAGACATAAAAATTCAATCTTGAAACAGTCAACCCTGAAAAAGTTAACAACGAAAAATCAACTATTGAAAAAGTCAACCCACTTTCAAAATCAAGATTCAAGTTCAATTGAAAAATGGTGAAAGAATTTTGATAATCCGAGATCTATAATGAAAGATATGGAGTTCGGAAGTTAGGTTACGGAGATTCAGTAGAAAGGAAACCCTAGTTCAGAAAATTTGGGGAAAAGTGCTTAAACGACCAAATTGGTCAAAATTGGAGGTTGCAAATGGAAGATAAGCAATGACTACGGGTAAGGGGGAGGCCACCTGGAAGCAAAACTCAAGGAAAAGTCAAATTGGAAGAAAACCGAGAATTAGGGTTTTTGGTGGATTTTGGTGAAATTTGGAAAAATTGCAGAAATTGCCCGATTTGGAAAAAATAAAGCCCCTGATTTATGAGGAGTGATTAAACAAGGATAGCCCAAGGCTCAGTTTGAAGAAATTCCAAGAAAATAGCCGATTGGTGGAAAAACGAAAAAACGAGGAAATTTCTCGATATTGAAAAAAGAGGAAAAATCAAATCGGAAGGGAATTTGATCGTAAAAATTGAGAGTTTTCGGACCAACTCTAATTCAATATATGAAAAAGGCACAAAAAAAGAAAGCTAATATCAGACTTGTTCTAAGCAAAATCGAGTTTTGGAGACAAAAAGGCAAAATTGGAAAATTCGGAAAAAATAGCAAATGAGCTACAAAAATTCTAAGAATTTTCAGATCTCATTCTTAAATCATTTGGAAGATATTGGCAAAGAAAAATTTGGATTCCTAGTTCGTTTGCAAAATGGCAAATCCCGGGCCCAGTATGCTGAAATTCAAGCAGATAAATCCCGAAAAAAACAGCAAATGAGCTCCAAAAATTTTGAAAATTTCTAGATATCACTTTGAAATTATTTGGAAGATATTTGTGGAGAAAAATATGGACTCGAAGCTCGTTTAAAAAATGGTAAAAGTTCGGGTGCACAAAGGAGCAATTTTGGAAAAAAATCCAAAAAAAAATTAGCAAATGGGCTCAAAAAATTTTGAAAACTTCCAGAATTCATTTTTTATTATTATTTCAGAGGTATTAAAAATAAAATTTGAATTCCGAGTCTGTTTTCTAATTAATTAGGTTTGGGGGTCAAAAAGGTCATTTTATCGAAGAAACCGAAGAGGGCCTTTCTTGCAATTAAAAAATGGAGTGTGGGCTGGGAATATGAAGAGGCAGCCGGCCAAGGCCCATGAAGGAGGGTGGATTTTTGAATTTTTCATCTAAAGGCCATGAGTGAATAGGAAGGTAGTTTTTTTTTTTTTTCAGGCCTTTAAATTTGTAACACATGGACCAATGGATGGAGAGGGAGATGTTACATTTATGACAACATCTTCATGACATCAGAATTTAGGGGCTGATTATTCCAATCTAAGGGTGGAAATTTTACATAGAAGGCATCTTGGATTAAAAACCATTGGATCAAAATTGGTGGAAAAAAATGACAACTTGCAAGGGCATTCCAAGGGCCATTCGGCCACCTTAAGGGGGGATATTTTTCAACTTTCACTACTTCTTCTTGGATGAATACTCTCCATTGTGGAAAGCAAATAGAAAGTTTTGAAAGGTAAAGAAAGTAAGAAGAGAAAAAAGCTTGCAAAATAGCTTTTAGAAAGTTTTTTGCATTTCCATCCTTAATTTGCTGTTTTCATTTGATATTTGGTGAGTTTCAATTGATTTTAGTTTTGAAATAAGTGTTTTCAAGCTTTCTTTTCAAGCTCCTCTTTTATGCTTTCTTGAAAAACTTTGAAAAAAGCAAATTTTTTTTTTACATTTTAATGAGTGGCCGAATGGTCACTGTTTTGTGGTATGGTTGATGTTTGATTTTTATTTCATGTTATTTGTGATGTCTAGCATGTTTTGATGTACTATATTTTTCTAAAAAGAACAAAAACATGGAGCTTGTTTTAATATTTTTACTTACTTACCTCTATTTTTGATTTTATCATCTTGTATTCATGTTTACCTTCCTTGTTTACCATTTTTAAATTTCTGTTTTCAACATGTTTGAGTTGTTCATGATTTCTATTTTACTATACTATGTGTTTGTGAAAATGTCTAGTCATGTTTATGCCTTTACATCATGTTTGCATGGTTTAGCATGTTTCCTTTTTAGTCTTGCATTTAGTATGTCATGAGTTTGTGTAAATACCATAGGATTTCATCATTCTATGCCTATGACCATTCGGCTACTCTGCATTCCATGCTTTGTATGTGCATTTTCATATTGCTAGTTGATAGGTTTGCATTCCCATGCTATGTTTTTTGTGTATTTTGATTTAGTATGCCATGTGTTTGTGTAAATGTCCATGCTAGAATATCATCATTGTGAGCCTATAACCATTCGACTACCCTCCATTTTATGTCTTGTATGTGCATTTTCATCTTGCTAGTTGACATGTTTACATTTCCATGCCATGATTTTGTGTATTTTGACTTAGTATGCTATGTGTTTGTGTTATTGCCATGCATTTTTTAGGTCTAGGTTTAATTGGCATTGCCATGCATTTCATGCATGTTTAGACCTAGGTTGCATTTATTGCCATGCAAGTTCATTTTAGGTCTAGGTCATATTCTTTATGCCATGCATTTTCCATGTCATTTAGGTTTTAAATCATGCATTTCATGCATTTAACTTGCTGTTTGTTCATGCATATGATATCATGCCACTTGATTTTTGACTTAGGCCAATCAATGGCTCAAAGTCAAGCTCACATGAGCATACTTGTGGAAAATTAAAGAGTTGTCAAGTTGATTTTTCTACCTTTGTGATTTTTTTTTTACTTAGGCAAATCTTGTCCATTTTTTTTATAAAATTTAGTTACTGTTTGTAGGTCCTTATAAGAGTCTCCAATATTTTTACTTTTATTTTTGAATTATTTTATCAAAGGCATAAAAATGTGTTTTGGAAAAACAGTTTTTCACCAGTGTTCTAAATTTCACGATTTTTCTGGGAAGTTATCCTTATTCAAAAACTTAAGCCAGTTTTTTCCTATATAGGTTTACATGTTCTGAGTCTCCTGTAGTTTTTTTAGATTTTTTTTTTGAAATTTTAAAAGTAGTTTAAAAAATCACTCTTTAAAACTAGACAGTAGAGTCAGATTTGAATTCAAAGGAAAAATAATTGTTAGTTTTGGCTAAGGCATTTAGATGGGGTTGATCAGGAACTTTAGCTACAGTCCTAGGTTGGTTTCTAGGCCGTTTTAATCTTTAAAAATGATTTTATAAAGCTCGAGTCAAGGGTGGTCAAATTCGGGTTTTCAAACTTAGGAAAATAGAGCTATTTTCAAAGGGGAATTCGGCTATGATGTTTTATTATCCAAGATTTTCAAATTTGTTTTTAAACCAATCACAAACTATTTTGATTTTAGAAATTTTAATTTGATATCTTTTCCTAAGGTAGCCGGATATCCTTTTAGGTATACGGATTTCCTTATTTAAAGGAAAAATACACTTTCATGCATTGCATTTTCCATATTCATGCATATTGTATAATATATGATTTTTTGCTATGAATATTCTTATGGTATTGTTATTATTTGGATTTTTGTTTTATGGTATTATATTGTTTGTTATATGGTTTTGTATATTTCATGTTATCTTATGCTTTTTGTTTAGTCATTTATTTTTGTCACATTATTTAGCATATACTATGTTCATGCATTATTATTTTTATTTTTATTTTCATGCATATTTCATGATAGCATTATTTTATGTTTCATGTCATTTCCTGTCACTTAGATTGTATTCCATGTCATCTAGATTATATTATTTTGAATATGCCATGTCATTTAAATTTGCCATGTCATTTTAATCATGTCATTTCAATTAGAATATCTTATGTTACTTAGGTTATTTCATTTCATTTAAAATATATCATATTACCTAGGTTATTTCATTTCATTTAGAATAAATTATGTCACTTAGGATATTTCATTTCATTTAGAATATATCATGTCACTTAGGTTGTTTCATTTCATTTAGACTATATCATGATACTTAGGATATTTCATTTCATTTAGAATATATCATATCACCTAGGTTATATCATTTCATTTAGAATATGCTATGCCATTTAAATTATATCATATCATTTAGGTTGCATTATATTTTTTAGACTTTGCTATATCATCTTTATTATGTCACACATGTTCATATTTATTTTTTAAAAATATTTTAAAAAAGGTAATGCTTTTCAATAAAAATAAAGATATTCCGAGTTAAAATAATTCATGTGTTCTCTTCAAGGGTTGTCGGGGAGGATATCATCAATTATCATTAATAACGGAATATCTTTCTTAAAACGAGATTGATTCGGAAATTTTTTTAAATAAATAAAAATTTCTATATTTTGCTGAATTTTCGGGGAATGTAGGAAAATTTTGAATTAATAAATTCCGGATCATTTTCAATTAAAAATGGAATTATTTTTTCTTTAAATTGGGAATTAATTTGAAATGCCAAATCTAAAACCGACTTTTTACTGAGACTTGAGATAATACACGATTAATAAGGTACCGTTTTATACGGGCGTTGTGGGGATGCTAATCCTTCCCCGCAAGTAACCGAGTCCCGAACCCGCTTCTTTGATTTCTCTGGTTTAAAAACGCAGACCTGAAATTGGTTTTAAAAAATATTTTAATTAATTTTAAAATATTTTACAAAACCGGTTTTAATAGGTGGCTGATTACACCTAGCTAAAAATGATTGGTGGCGACTCCATTTCTTTTTCGAGGTGATTTTCAAACCCTTATTTTATTTCAAGAGAAATTAAGTCGTCTTTTCCTCTGTTTTCCCATGTCAAGCTTAACGAATATAAAGTCTCGCGATGAGACTTGTTATTTTTTAGGTTGCGACAATTATGATACTATGTCTAGACCCGATCCGATTCATGGATACCTCTAGTTTGGAAAACAAATACCTCATATTAGTTTAGATCAAATACTTTCTCCCTTTTGAAAAAGTAAAATAATAATTACTAAATTAATATTAAAAAAATAAATATGCCCTTTATTATTTATTTTTCTATTTCATATTTTATTTCCTTTTTTGTCCAAAGCTTTTCATTTTTAATTACAAATTTGTGAGATTTAACTGGTAATAAATAAGGTTAGAAGATTTAATTAGCTTAAGAATATCTTAGATTGTTATCAAATTAAATTATAATTAAATTAAACTATAATTTAATTATGTATTCACTTATTTTTTTGTTTAATTTTAAAATATTAAAAATATTTTATATTAATATTTCATATATTTTAAAAATTAAATTATATAAACTTTTTATTAATATAATAATAGTCTCGAGTTAGGTCAAGCTTGGATATGACAAATCTTTTCTAGGTCTGATTCATGTCTCTTCGGGCTCGTGGACTTAGATAGATAGTTTGGTCTGTGGACATTTCTAATTAAATATATTTAATTATATTTAATCCAATTTGAAAAATAGTTTTTCTTATTTTTCTTATTTCTCCTTTCTTTTATTCAATTTTTTGTTTAATCATTAATTTTTGTTTTATTAAGTAAAATTTAATTTGATAATAATTGAAGATGATTTTAAAACTAAATAAGTCTCGCAACTTAATTTATAATAACCAAAATCTCATAATTTTTTTAATTAAAAAACCTTGGATAAAAGAAAAAACAAGAGATAAAAAATTAAAAAAAGTTGACAAATAAATAATAAAGGGATATTTATCTTTGCATTTAAGTTTAACTTATTAACTAATATGAGGATTGCATTAGACCTGTCTAAGGGCCGGGTTACCCGTCCAAACCCGAAAGCCCACCTGATATCTGGGAGGGTTTGGACAAAAATCTTAGGCCCGAAAAAATGAGTCTGGGTAAAATAAAAAACCTATTTTCTAAAAGGGCTGGGCCTTGGACAGAAAATTTTAAGCGCGGACCCGGCTCAGCCGAATAGTATATTTTTATTTATAATTTATCTTTTAGTATCTTTTTCTTTTATCCAGTAAAAAAGTAATTTACCTTACTACTCCCTATTTCACTCTTTTCTAACCTTAAATTCTCTCACCTCTAAGTCTCAACTCAATCGCAACTCACTTAACCCTAAATCACCTTCTCCTCAAACACTCAACAGCTCATCCAGTCACCCATTTCAGACTTTTCTTTTTTGCTTGGATTTGCACCCGCAACTCATCCATTCACTCTTTTCTTTTTTGCTTGGATTCTCTCTCTTCTCTTCAAACGCAATTTGTTTCCATTTGTGTAAGTTCTGTTTTCTTTTTTCCCCTTGCTTGGATTTAACGTTTAGCTTTGATGTTTCTTCTAATTAACAATCATAGCTTAAATCTCCTATCTTACCTTGTGTAACCCTAGCTTGTCTAGTTGTATGTCAGCCTACTTGTTCAAACATTTAAGAATGTTATACTACCTTGGGCTTGGAGTAGTAATAGGTTGGTGATTGGAAAATCAAGTAGAATAGGAAAGAAGATCAACATTTACGAAGCATTTTATTTTCCATCAGCAAAAGGTTTAGTTATACTATAATAAGATATGTTAGCCAGTTGCAAATTTGGTTGGGCCGGGCCGAGTCTGGGTATCTCTTTGGCAATTAGGGTCGGGCCAGATCACAAAATGTTACCCATATTTTGAGTCAGGCCGGGCATGGACAGACACAAAAGGCATTAATATCCTGAACAGGTCTAGATTGCACTTCCTTGCTTTTATTTTTCACCATTTTGTACTACTTGAGCAATTGAGACATAAATATCAATAGTATTAACAACACATTCTATATCAATGACAAAATTACCCTTGGAATTATATGGCATGCTAAATTACATCCATAAGTATAAATGGCATAGCAAGATCATGAAATTATATTCAAGTTATCATGGCATACTTATTGATAATCCTATTATCATAACATATCTATATCATGTAGTTCATCATAATCCTAACTTTAGCATGTTTTCTTGCTTACTAATGTTTACATGATAAATGTTTTTGTGTATAAGTTGCATCACATGTTTGTCACGATTTAGGTATTATCAAAGTGAACCCGCTTAGATTTGAGTTCAAAGATCAAAATAGCGTGGACTGAAATTATTCCGAGTCAAAACTAAGAGTGTGCTTGGTAAAGTGGAAGGATGAATAAAGGAGTGTGGAAAAATGAAGAAAAAAAAAATGAATTTTCAGTGTGATTTGTAGAAAAGATAAGTGAGGAAAGAAAATATGAAAGACTATCCTAATGCACAAAAACAAATCATTCCAAATTGGAATGATAACATGAGAGAAAATGAGAGACATGTGAGTTAAGTATACATATTTACAAGATTATCCATTATTTTTTAATTTTATATTTGTATCTTAACTTATAAAGGAGATAATGGTCAAATAGTATAATTTTTATTTTCTTTCCTCTCATTTTTCAATTCTACCAAGCATTGGGTGGAAAAAAATTACTTTTTCTTTTTACTTTTTCATCTTTCTACTAAGCACATCAAAGTAAAAAAAAAATTATATATTTTTTATCTTATCTTTTCTTCTCCAAATTTTCATCTTTTCAATTTTTTTCATCATACCAAGCAAAGTATATATTAGGCTCATTCGAGTTTCACTAGACTCGATGGACCCAAGTGGACTTTTTGGGCTCATGTGAGTTCAATTAGACTTTTAGGACTCATATGGTCTTTCCATCTCCTTCCAGTCTCTTGGATTCCTTGGCTTCTAGATCATCTTGTTTTCTAAACCACCTTCAAAATTGTAGTGCCTTTATAGACGGCACTAGAAGATGGAACATATGATTTACAGAATTTATAGTGTGTGTTGAATGGAGAAATGGATGGGATATTTAATTATTTATAGGTAAGGAAGGGTGAAATGAACAGTTGATATTGAATTATTCGAAGCAAATAATGACACTATTTTGATTAAAAGTCCAAGATTTATCATTTGAGAATGACACTATTAAAATTTAAATTTTAATTGTCAAATAATTAATATTTCTTAAATTTTATAATTAACATATTAAATATGATATAGAATAATATTATTTAATATTAAATATTCATTTCCGTAATAATGTTAAATTATTTAATAGGTG
Organism: Fremontodendron californicum; assembly: GCA_030761205.1. Lineage (NCBI taxonomy): Eukaryota > Viridiplantae > Streptophyta > Magnoliopsida > Malvales > Malvaceae > Fremontodendron > Fremontodendron californicum. The sequence goes on along the minus strand of JAULJL010000045.1, from coordinate 2,011,952 downwards.
TTATAAATAAAATAAAATAAAAGTAAATAAAGAGAGATCAAGACAAAGGAAATATGAACTTTCAAAGTCTAGTTCTTCAGGAACTAGCTATGTCACTAAGCCTTTTTCTATTACTTCTTCTTGGATACAAACCCATCCTTATATAGGACTCCAAGAATCATTAGGGAGAGGAGAATACATTTATCAATACAATGTACCATAATTATTATGTACATAATAATTAACCTAATTCATTCACCATATGCATTCATCATAATCTAGCCATCCACCAAATGCATGTATAACACTTCCCCTTGGATGACTATTCACTATGAATATGCTTCGTTAAAACTTTGCTAAGAAAAACCCAATGAGAGAAAACTTAATGAAGAAAAAAGAGTACAATATGTAAGTTATTAAAAGCTAAAGCGTACCTCCAGTCATTGTTGATCAAGAAACGCAACTTTGCTCCAAATACTCAAATAAACTCTCTTACTTTATATATGCCTTCTAGTCTATTTCTTGTGTTTTTTGTAGTTACCATGAGATGGTTTCACAGGAAATTAACAGACTAAACTAGGGATTTATACTAGATAACTGATAGAGTTAAATCCTACCATCAAGGAATCCTTATCCTTATCAGTTACTGAGATAGAGAAGTTATTTTTAACTCTTATCACTAGAGTAGTTTAACTTAAATAGGATTTACTAAGATAATATCACCTAAGTAATTATCAAGATAATTAAAAAATTGTCTTGGCTATATTAAATTATCATGTGGGCCACATTATTATCCAACATTCTCTCACTTGGCCCATATGATAAAACCAAAAACAAGAATAGGTGATATTTAAATCCAAAACTTAATATGGCCATAATTACTCTAGTCAAACGCCCACTCAATCAAAGATTTACATAACACAAATCATGGCGATAGCATTCTAATTCGAATATTTTCTTCCATGTATTATAATGCATGATCCTCTTTGAAAGAGCACTTTATGAGATAATACTTTATGAATGAATTTTCTGTAATCATTCAAGGTCCAAACAAACATGTAAACTTTATGTGCACAAACTGAAACATGTTCGTAAATTCTAAGATGTGAAAATAACAAAATTACGCATGTTGAAGAAGTCAAACCACACTTTAACATACATTACTTAGTCTCATATGATCCACATGATAATAAACTGTATTATCGACAATGCTTTAGTCATGGGATCTGTGACCATCAAATCTGTACTAATGTGTTGAATATCCACTTCTTGTTTCCTTACATGATCTTTAATAGCAAGATACTTTATATCGATGCGCTTGCTGTGATTTTCACTTTTATCATTCTTATAAAAGAATATTGTCGAAGAGTTGTCATAATAAATACTTAATGGTCTTTGTAGACATCTAATTTTGTAAGGCCCACCTAAACAAGGTAAGTTCTCATTTCAACATCCCGGAATACAAAGAATCTCCCTTCATTCCACAGATGGATCTCCAAGACTTTGATTCGGAAGTCAATACGGAAAAGTCAACCCGAAATAAGTCAACTCCAAAAAAGTCAACCCAAAAAGTCAACCACTAAAAAAGTCAACTTTTGGGGAAAATCAAGATTCAAAGATGAATTGAACAATGATGAAGGAATTTTGATAATCAGAGATCTACAATTAAAGATAGAGTGAAAAATTGAAGGTGGAAAGACAAATTGCAAAATTCAATGTAGGAGAAAAGCATGGAATTTCCAAATTTGAGGAAAAGTGCATAAATGATCAAATTGGACAAAATTGAAGGTTCAAAATGGAATAAGATCAATAAATAAAGGTACCTAAAGGTCAAATTTGAAGTGGAATTGAAGGAGGAATCAGTTTGAAGAGTAAGAGGAAAATAAATATTGGGTGAATAAAGGGAAAAATCACAATTTTGGGGAAAACTACGGAAATGGTCCAATTCGGTAAAATTGAAGTCCATAGTTGATGATTAATGAATAAATAAAGATACTCCAAGTTTCAATTTGAAGTGGATCCAAAGGAAAAGCCGGTTGGAGGAGAAAATGGAAAATCGAGAAAATTTCCAATTTTGAGGAAAAAGGGAAAAACTAAATCGGAGAGGAACTCGGATGTCAAAATTGGGAAAAATTGGTCCAACTCCAATTCAATATGTGAAAAAGGGGATGGAAAAAGAAAACCAGAAAATTGGCCCGTTTCGAGTAAAACCGAGGTTTCAAGGGTTAAAGGGCAATTTTGGAAAATCTGAGAAAAGTAGAATCCGAGCTCGAAAAATTGTGAAACCTTCCAGAATTAAGTTTTAGAATGGAAATAAGGAAATGAGAAGGAAAAAACCAAAAAACTGGGGCCGAAATACAAATAGGCTAAATTCGGGGGATTAATCCACAATTTTAGATAAAAAATTCGGGAAAAATAGAAAACGAGCTCGAAAAATTATGAAAACTTCCAGAACTGAGTCTTATATTGGATAGGATGGATTGGAGAATAAAAATCCAAAAACGGGGCTAAAATGAAAATAAGCAAAGTTTGAGGGATTAATCTGTAATTTTAGAGAAAAATCAGGGAAAAATGGAAAACGAGCTCGAAAAATTATGAAAAACCTCCAGAACTGAGTTTTATATTGGATGGGATGGATTGAGAAAGAAAAATCCGAAATTGGGATCCATTTACAAATAGATCAAGTTTGGGAGCCAAAATGCAATTTTACCGAAAAACTGAGAAATGACCAATTTGCAAACAAAAAAGGAGGAATGGCCTGGAATATTCCAAGCCATTTTTGGCCAGCATGAAAAGAGGGGGGGAGAGTTTGATCAACTTGATCCAATGGCCAAGATGAAGTATAAAGATGACACTTTTAAGAGAGGGCAAGATTCTCCACTACTTGCCTATGTGGCATTTTTGGCCAATAGGAGGCTTTTTAATTACAAAGCCATGTGAAGACCATGTAAAGGCTATGTGATCATGCCAAGTGGAATAAAAATGCCAACTAGGAAGATATTTTGTTAGTAAGCTACATGATAATGACAAGTGGATTAAGATATTTTGTAGAGATAGGAGACAATAATAATTGAGGTGGCATTCTTGGCCAATGAGAGGTAAGTAGACCCCTAATTTAATTGAATGACCATGAGAAAAGGGGAAAAGAAATAGCCATGTGGCAAGGATTTTGGAGAGCATGCACAAGGGAGGCAATCGGCCAAGCATTCTAAGGAGGCTTTTTTCTTTCATTTTTTGAGAGGATTCACTACTTTTTAGAGAGAGGGCAGTAGCTAAAAATCTTGAGAGGAGATAAAAAAAAGAAAAAAGAAAAATGGAGAAAGGAAGAGGAATTAGAGAGCTTGGTTAGAAGCTTTGCTAGGTAGTCATCTCATCTCTTCTTTTTATTTATTTTCTTTAATTTCATGATCTCTTATTCTTCTTTTCAATGTTGTTGTCAAGTTCTTTTCTCAAAAATAAATGGTTCTTAAAAAGATTTTTAAAGGTTTTCTTCTTTTTTACAAAATAACAAAGTTTGCAAAAATATTTTCCTACATATTTTTTACCTTGGCCGAAACCTTGCTTCCTCATTGTGCTTGTCTTTTGCTTGATTTTCTTGCTTGCATGTTGTATGTGGGTTTCACTATTGTGGTAGGATAGATTTTCTCCTTTTATTCTCTTTAAAAAAAATGAAATAAAAGGTTTAAATGCTTGAGGATCTTGATTTTTATCAAGTGATTTTGGTTAGGTAGGACTATGTCCAAGGAACCAACCATTGAGCCAACCTTAATTTTCTTTAATTGTTTATATTTTTTAGCTCATGTTTGATCTTCTTCATATGTTTTTCTTGTTGGAAAATCATGCATTCATTTCATTCTTAACTTAATTTCGGCTAAGACCAACCAATGGTCTATAGCCAAAGTCTCTTGTGCAAACTAGTTGAAAACAAAATGATGGTTTTACAAGTTGGATTTTCTGATTTTCGGGCAATATTTTCACCATGCATCTTTTGTCAAAATAAAAAGATATTTTAACCTCACTTAGTAGACCCTTATAGGAGTCTCTGGTATATTTTTTAGATTTTTTAGAATTTTCTATCAAGGGTTAAAAAATAGTTTTTGGTAAATCCATTTTTAACTAAGTATTCTGTCTTTAAAGCAACTTTGGCCTAGGCATTTTTGGTCCGAATTAAAATTTGATTTAACCTCATTTAGTTCATCATTTCTTGAGTCTAAACTGATTTTTTCAGATTGTTTTGAATTTTTTATAAGGGTCAAAAAAATAGCCATTTAAAATCGATTTTTGGAGTCAAAATAAGCTTTCTTAAAACCAACAAATTTTTTATTTTTATTTGTAAAAAAGAGGGGCTGGTTGGAGTCATTAGCTACTGTTTAGGATGTTTTCTATGTTATTTCAAGGATAAAAATTGGTTTGACAAAGATCGGGTCTTGGGTAGTTAACCTAGGTTTTAAAAAAATAGAAAACTAGAGTTGTTTTTAGAGCCATTCGGCCATAGGTTTTTAATCCAAAAATTGCATTTTCCTTAATCCAAGTCCAAAATCATTCGGTTTAGAAATCCAATTTAAGTTTCTTTCAAAAGTAGTTGGACACCTTTTTAGGTGTACGGATGTCCTTACTTCAAGGGAGAAACACATCTTCACGCATTGCATATTTTTAAATATTTTTATTTAATTTGGCATAAAAATGTGCTTTTCGATTTCATAAACATTTGGTGAGAATTGGTTCCTAATCTATGCCGGGTTTGCCGAGAGGTTGGAAATTATTCAACGCATGTGGTTATGAAATCGTAAAGCATGGATTTTGTTTTACTCGAAATTATGTGAATATCATATGAAAGAACTATTTTCCAAGCTTTGCTGGATTTGCTGGGGAGTACGGTAATATTTTTCGACATGTGCCATTTATATAATTTCATCAAGAATAAAGGAATTTCAAAATGATGATGTGTGCATATTCCATGATCATTCATATTCTATGAGATTTATATTTTCCATTTTGATCATAATTATTCCATATTTATGAATATTTTATGATGATGTCATTTTATGATATGTTATTCATGTTGCCATCTTAATCTTGATGTGATTGTGAGTATTCTATGATGGTGTCATTTTTATGATTGATTGTTTATATCATGTATGCCATGCCATGTATGCCATATCATCTATGCCAAGTCATGAATTACTTGCCATGTCATGTATGCCATGTCATCTATGCCAAGTCATAAATTACTTGCCATGTCATGTATGCTATGTCATTTTTTCATTTTCCATGTTGAAATAAAATTTTCCATCTTAGGTATGTCGTGTCATATTTTCTTTTATCATGTTGCAATAAAGTTTGCCATGTCATTCATGCCACATCATAAATTTTTGCCATGTCATGATAATGATCCATGTTGTTTAATTTATATTTGTGCCTTAGTAATAATTTTCATATTCATGATCATTTTCAAATAATTTTAAATGCACGAAAATTAACAATGATTTTTAATAAAAATAAGGTTGTTCCCGAGTTAAAATAATTCATGAATTCTTTGCTGGGTCTGCCGGGGAGGATATCATCAATTATCATTAACAATGGAATATCCTTTTTCTTAAAAAAACGAGTGTGATTCGGATAATTTCAAAATAAAGAAAAAATTCCATGTTTTGCCGAGTTTGTCTGGAAATATGAAAAATTTTATAATAAATTTCGGATCATTCTCAAATAATATAATTGTTTTTTAAGGAAATTATTTTTAAATATCAAATCTAAAACCGACTTTCATCGAGACTCAAGATGACACACGATTAATAAGGTACCATTTTATACGGGCATTGTGGGAATTCTAATCCTTCCCCACGCGTAATCGACTCCCAAACCGCACTTGTTTTCTCTGGTTCAAAGCGCAGACTTCGAAATTGAGTTTGAAAAAATGTTTTAATTAATTTTAAAATATTTTACAAAAATCAGTTTTAATAGGTGACCGATCACACCTAGCCAGAAAAGATTGGTTGCGACTCCATTTCTTTTTTCGAGGTCGTTTTCAAACCCTCATTTTTTATTTAAGAGGAATTAAGTCGTCTTTTCCTCTTCTTCTCCCGCACTATTTTGTTTTCATTTTATTTTTATATTCCTTTAAACGTCCTCTGACGTTGGTCCCGCGACGAGGATACGTCATCGATAGTCTTACAATGAAATTGACAACTCTCAAACCACAGATAAAATATCTCAACCTTGATGCCTGTGATATTGCTTCATAGCATAATTCTTGTAGCAGATTTCAGATGATCAAGGCCATGATTATTTTAATATCTGCCAAGTATTCCTACTACAAACCTTATGTCAAGTCTTGTACAAACTTGACCATACATAAGGCTTCCAACAACATATGCATATGGAATGCCTTTCATCTACTCTTTTTCCAAATTGTTCTGGGGACACTGGCTTAAACTGAATTTATCCCCTTTCACAATTGGTGCCACTATAGATGAACAGCTTTGCATCCTAAATCTTCCCAAAACCCTTTTGATATAAGTTTCTTGAGATAGACTTAATGTCTTTTCAGACCTATCTCTATGAATCTCTATGTCTACGACATAAGAGGTTTCATCCAAATCTTTCATATCAAATTTTGTGAAAGAAAAGCTTTTGTGTTATGTAACAAAGCTAAATTACTTCTTGCAAAGAGAATATCATCAACATGTAGGACTAAAAGTATTAACTTACTCCCACTGGCCTTAAGGTATATACAAGAATCAACAACATTTTCAGTGAAACCAAATGATGTCACAACATTGTGAAACTTCATATACCATTGACGGGATGCCTGTTTTAGTCCATATATTGATTTCTTTAATTTGCAAATCAAATAACTATTCTCAAAGAAAACATTAGGTTTAATCATGTATACCTTTTCTTCAAGATCTCCATTTAAGAAAGTTGTTTTCATATTCATTTGATGTAACTCTAAATGAAAATGAGCTATAAGAGCTATGATAATTCCAAATGAATCTTTCTTAGAAACTAGAAAGAAGATTTCATGGTAATCAATACCTTCCTTTTGAGTGAAATCTTTGGCCACAAGTTTAACCTTATATCGTTTAACATTACCGGATGGTAATTCAGCGAGTTTCTAGACAGGATTGCTAGCCATTGGTTTCATCTCTTTTAACATAGCTTTATGCCTGAGTGTAGAATTTCACTACTCATGCTTTGTGAGAACGAGATCATCTTTAGGTCCAATATCAAAATTAGACTTTTGCAGGTATACAACAAATCATTAGAAATAGCGAATTTTCTTGTCTTGTTGGATCTTTATAATAGAATTGTCAGTGAGATTGTTGTTCTCTTGTAAATGTTGTTCTTGATTTGATTATTTTCCAGTTAATTTTGTAGGTTTCTCTTGAAAAACAATCAATCCCTTTACAAGAGATTCATCCACTTTAATTTCTTTTTCAATATCCACCTTACGAGGAAAGTCACTCCCACTGGACTGATAATCCACAAGAAACTTAGTATTTCTAGCTTCAACAATTCTAGATGAATGCGAGGGACAGTGAAACCTATACCCCTTGTTAACTGCATAGCCTATAATTACTAACTGTTTTTGGATCTAGTTTCCTTATTTTTGGGTCATAGACTTTCACTTTTACTGGACAACCCCAATTACATAAATGTCTTTGTAGAAACCTAATTTTGTCCGGACCACTAAATCAGGTATGTTTTCTTCCTAAAGTGATGTTTCAAAATGCAAAAAGGCTTTTCTAATCCTGCATGTGGTACTTCGAGACTTAGTCTAAGAAAGCAGACATAAAAAGTCAATCTTGAAAAAGTCAACCTCGAAAAAGTCACCCTAAAAAGTCAACAACTGTAAAAGTCAATCCACTTTCAAAATCAATATTTGAAGTTCAATTGAAAAATGGTGAAAGAATTTTGATAATCCAAGGTCTACATGAAAGATATGGAGTTCGAAAGTTGGGTTACGGAGATTCAGTAGAAAGGAAACCCTACTTCGAAAAATTTGGGGAAAAGTGCTTAAACGATCAAATTGGTTGAAATTGAAGGTTCCAAATGAAAGATAAGCACTGACTAAGGGTAATGGAGAGGCTATTTGGAAGAAAAACTGAAGGAAAAGTCAATTTGGAAGAAAACCGAGAATTAGGATTTTTGGTGGATTTTGGTGAAATTGGGGAAAATTGCAAAAATGGCCTGATTCGGTAAAACTAAACCCCTAATTGATGAGGAATGAGTAAACAAGGATAGCCCAAGGCTTAGTTTGAAGTAATTCCGAGAAAGGAGCCGATTGGAGGAAAAACGGAAAAACGAGGAAATTCCCGATACTGAAAAGAGGAAAAATCAAAACAGAAGGGAATTTGATCGTAAAAATTGGGCATTTTTCAGACCAACTCCAATTTAATATATGAAAAAAGCACAGAAAAAGAAAATCTGAAAATTGGACTTGTTTTAAGCAAAACTGGGCTTTGGAGACAAAAGGGCAAAATTGGAAAATTCGGGAAAAATAGCAAATGAGCACCAAAAATTCCCAAAATTTTCAGATCTCATTCTTAAATCATTTGGAAGATATTGGCGAAAGAAAATCTGAAATCGAAGCTCGTTTGCAAAATGTCAAATTCCGTGTCCACTAAGCTGAAAATTCTAGAAGGAAAATCCCGAAAAAAATAGCAAATGAGTTCCAAAAATTCTGAAAATTTGCAGATCTCAGTCTTAAATTATTTGGAAAAGATTGGAGAAATAAAATTCAGATTTAGAGCTCGTTTACAAAATGTCAAATTCTGGGCCCACTAAGCTAAAATTCAAGAAGATAAATCCCGAACAAATAGTAAATGAGTTCCAAAAATTTTGAAAATTAGCAGATCTCACTTTTAAATTATTTTAAAGATATTGGTGAAGAAAAATTCGGATTTGGAGCTCGTTTACAAAATGGTAAAAGTTAGGGTGCATAAAAAGGCAATTTTGGAAAAAAAATCTAAAAAATAGCAAATGGGCTCGAAAAATTTTGAAAACCTTCAAAATTCAATTTTTTATCATTTCGAAAGTATTGAAAAAAAATAAAATTTGAATTTGTAGTCTATTTGCTATTTATTTAGGTTCGGGGGTCAAAAAGGTCATTTTACTGAAGAAATCGAAAAAGGCTTTTCTTACATTTAAAAAATGAAGTGTGGGCTGGGAATGTGAAGAGGCAGCCGGCCAAGGCCCATGGAGGAGTGGATATTTTCTGAATTTTAGATCAAAGGGCCAAGAGTGAGGAGGAAGGTAGTTATTTTTCTTGATCAAGCCTTTGAAATTGTAACACATAGAGAGGAATAATGCCATATTTATGACATCATATTTATGACACCATCTTCATGACATCATAATTGAGGGGCTGATTATTCTAATATAAGGTGAGAATTCTACATAGAAAGCATCTTGAATTGAAGATGATTGGATCAAATTTGGCTAAAAAATTCTAGAACCTCCTAGGCTATTCTATATACCAACCGGCCATACTAAGATAAGAAAGGGGTCTCTTTCATTTTTCACTCTTGTTTGGCTGATTTCTCTCCATTTTTGAAAAGCAAATAGAAAGTTTAGAAAGACAAAAAAAAGTAAGAAGAGGAAAAGCTTGCAATATAGCTTTTAGAGGTAGCGAAAAGCTTGCAATATAGCTTTTAGAGGTAGCTAAAAGCACCATACTCTTGCACTTTTTTTTGCATTTCCATCATTGATTTGCTGTTTTCATTTCATATTTGGTGAGTTTTCTTTTGATTTTAGTTTTTTAATAAGTGTTTTTAAGCTTCTTCTTCAAGTTCTTCTTTTATACTTTCTTGAAAAAAACTTTGAAAAACAAATTTTCTCCATGTTTTTAAGAAGTGGAAGAATGGCCTTGTTTTTTTTTTTAATGGTTGATGTTTGCTTTTTTTTTTCATGTTGCTTGTGATGCTTAGCATGTTTTGATGTTCTATTTTTTTCTAAAAATAACTAAAGCATGGAGTTTGTTTTGATCTTTCTACTTACGTTTTTTTTTTTTTTTTTTTTTAATTATTTCATCTTGTATTCATGTTTACTTTCCTTGTTTACATTTTTTTAATTTTCTGTTTTCAAAATGTTTGAGTTTGTTCATGATTTGCATTTTACTATTCTATGTGTTTGTGAAAATGTCTAGTTGTGTTCATTCCTTTACTTCATATTTGCATGTTTTAGCATGTTTCTTTTTAGCCTTGCATTTTAGTATGTCATGTGTTTGTGAATATGCCATGATAGAATATCATCATTTGGAGCTCATGACCATTCAGCTACTTCCATTTTCCTTGCTTTGCATGTGCATTTTCATCTTGCTTGTTGACTTGTTTGCATTTCCATGCCATGAGTTTGTGTATCTTGATTTATTGTGCCATGTGTTTGTGAAAATGCCATGACTATTTTGAGCCATAGAGCATTCGGCTATTTCATTGTTTTATGCTTCCTATGTGCATTTTCATCATGCTAGTTGATAGGTTTGCATTTCCATGCCTTGATTTTGCGTATTTTGATTTAGCATACTATTTGTTTGTGTTATTGCCATGCATTCATTAGGTCTAGGTTTCATTTGCATTGCCATGCATTTCATGCATGTTTAGACCTAGGTTGAATTTATTGCCATGCAAGTTCATTTTAGGTCTAGGCCATATTCTCTATGCCATGCATTTTTCATGTCATTTAGGTTTTAAATCATGCATTTCATGCATTCAATTTGCTGTATTTTCATGCATATCATACCACGCCACATGATTTGTGACTTAGGCCAATTAATGGCTCAAAGTCATTCTCACTTGAGCATACTTGTGGAAAATTAAAGAGTTGTCAAATTGATTATTCTACCTTTGTGATTTTTTTTACTTACCCAATTTTTGTCTAAATTTTTAGAAGTTTTAGCTACTGTTTGTAGGTCCATAGGAGAGTCTTTAACATTTTCACTTTGATTTTTAAATGATTTTATCAAAGGCAAATATGTTTTGGCAAAACAGTTTTCACCCAGTTTTCTAAATTTCCTGATTTTTCTGGGAAGTTATCTTTAACCAAAAAATTAAGCTAATTTTTTCCCGTGTAGTTTTACATGTTCTGAGTCTCTATTATTGTTTTTACATTTTTTTGAAATTTTAAAAATAGGTTAAAAAATCGTGATTTAAAACTGGATAGTAGAGTCAAATTTGAATTTGAGGGAAAATTATTTTTCTGTTTTGGCTAAGTTACTTAGAGGGGGGCTGATTAGGAACTTTAGCTACTGTCTTAGGGTGGTTTGTAGGCCATTTTAAACTTTAAAAATGATTTTATAAAGTTCGGGTTAAGGGTGGTCAAGTTCGGAATTTTAAAATTGAAAAACTAGAGCTATTTTAAAAGGGTAATTCGGTTAGGGTTTAGTTTTCATCCAAGATTTCAAAACTATTTTTTAAAAACAATAACAAAGTATTTTGATTTTAGAAAATTTAATTTGATGTATTTTCCTAAGGTAGTCGGCAACTCGGAAGAGAACACATGAATTATTTTAATTCGGGAATATCTTTTTTTTTTTATTGAAAAGCATTACCTTTTTTAAAATATTTAAAAAAAATAAATATGAACATGTGTGACACAATAAAGATGATATAGCAAAGTCTAAATAATATAATGCAACCTAAATGATATGATATAATTTAAATGGCATAGCATATTCTATATGTAAGTGATATGATATATTCTAAATGAAATGAAATATCCTAAGTATCATGATATATTCTAAATAAAATGAAACAACCTAAGTGACATAATATATTCTAAATGAAATGAAATATCTTAAGTGACATAATATATTCTAAATGAAATGAAATAACCTAGGTAATATGATATATTTTAAATGAAATGAAATAACCTAAGTAACATAAGATATTCTAATTGAAATGACATGATTAAAATGAAATGGAAAACTTAAATGACATGGCATATTTTAAATGACATGGCATATTCTAAATAATATAATTAAAATGAAATGAAATGACATGACATGACATGATTAAAATGACATGGTAAATTTAAATGACATGGCATATTCTAAATAATATAATCTAGATGGCATGGAATATAATGTAAGTGACATGAAATGACATGAAACATAAAATAATTCTATCATGAAATATGCATGAAAATAAAAATAAAAATGCATGAAGATAGTATATGCTAAATAATGTGACAAAAATAAATGACTAAACAAAAAGCATAGGATAACATGAAATATTCAAAACCATATAACAAAATATAACACCATAAAACAAAATTCCAAATAATAACAATACCATAGGAATATTCATAGAAAAATATCATATATTATACAATATGCATGAACATGAAAAATACAATGCATGAAAGTGTATTTTTTCCTTTAAATAAGAAAATCCGTATACCTAAAATGATACCCGGCTACCTTAGCAAAAGACATCAAATTAAATTTTCTAAAATCAAAATACTTTGTGATTGGTTTAAAAACAATTTTGAAAATCTTGGATGATAAAACATCATAGCCGAATTCCCCTTTGAAAATAGCTCTATTTTCCTAAGTTTGAAAATCCGGACTTGACCACCCTTGACCCGAGCTTTATAAAATCATTTTTAAAGATTAAAATGGCTTATAAACCAACCTAGGACAGTAGCTAAAGTTCCTAATCAACCCCCTCTAAATGCCTTAGCCAAAACTAACAATTATTTTTCCTTTGAATTCAAATTTGACTCTACTATCCAGTTTTAAAGCGTGATTTTTTAACCTATTTTTAAAATTTGAAAAAAATCTAAACAAACTATAGGAGACTCAGAACATGTAAAAATCTATGGAAAAAAATTGGCTTAATTTTTTGACTAAGGATAACTTCCCAGAAAAATCGTGAAAGTCAAAACACTGGGTGAAAAACTGTTTTGCCAAAACACATTTTATGCCTTTGATAAAATCATTCAAAAATCAAAGTAAAAATATTGGAGACTCTTCTAAGGACCTACAAATAGTATCTAAATTTTCTAAAAAAATGGAGAAGATTTGCCTAAGTAAAAAAATCATAAAGGTAGAAAAATCAACTTGACAACTCTATAATTTTCCACAAGTATGCTCATGTGAGCTTGACTTTGAGCCATTGATTGGCCTAAGTCAAAAATCAAGTGGCATGATATGATATGCATGAACAAACTGCAAGTTAAATGCATGATTTAAAACCTAAATGACATGAAAAATGCATGGCATAAAAAAATATGACCTAGACCTAACATGAACTTGCATGGCAATAAATGCAACCTAGGTCTAAACATGCATGAAATTCATGGCAATGCCAATGAAACCTAGACCTAAAAAATGCATGACAATAACACAAACACATAGCATACTAAGTCAAAATACACAAAATCATGGCATGGAAATGTAAACATGTCAACTAGCAAGATGAAAATGCACATACAAGATATAAAATGGAGGGTAGCCGAATGGTCATAGGCTTACAATGATGATATTCTAGCATGGACATTTACACAAACACATGGCATACTAAATCAAAGTAGACAAAAATCATAGCATGGGAATGCAAACCTATCAACTAGCAAGATCAAAATACACATACAAAGCATGGAATGTAGAGTAGCCGAATGGTCATCGGCATAGAATGATGAAATCCTAGCATGGAATTTACACAAACACACGACATACTAAATGCAAGACTAAAAAGGAAACATGCTAAACCATGAAAACATGATGTAAATGGATAAACATGACTAGGCATTTTCACAAACACATAGTATAGTAAAATGCAAATCATGAACAACTCAAACATGTTGAAAACAGAATTTAAAAATGGTAAATAAGGAAACTAAACATGAATACAAGATGATAAAATCAAAAATAGAGGTAAGTAAGTAAAAAGATTAAAACAAGCTCCATTTTTTTGTTCTTTTTAGAAAAATATAGAACATCAAAACATGCTATACATCACAAACAACATGAAATAAAAATCAAACATCAACCATACCACAAAACAGACCATTCGGCCACTCATTAAAATGTAAAAAATTTTTTGCTTTTTTCAAAGTTTTTCAAGAAAGCATAAAAGAGGAGCTTGAAAAGAAAGCTTGAAAACACTTATTTCAAAACTAAAATTAATAGAAACTCACCAAATATGAAATGAAAACAGCAAATTAAGGATGGAAATGCAAAAAACGTGCAAGAGTAAGGTGCTTTTAGCTACCTCTTAAAAGCTATTTTGCAAGCTCTTTTTTCTTCTTACTATCTTTACCTTTCAAAACATTCTATTTGCTTTCCACAATGGAGAGTATTCAGCCATGAAGAAGTAGTGAAAAATGAAAAATATCCCCCCCTTAAGGTGGCCGAATGACTCTTGGAATGCCCTTGCAAGTTGTCATTTTTTTTCCACCAATTTTGATCCAATGGTCTTTAATCCAAGATGCATTCTATGTAAAATTTCCACTCTTAGATTGGAATAATCAGCCCCTAAATTATGATGTCTTGAAGATGATGAGATAAATATGATGTCATAAATATGACATCATCCTTCTCCATCCATTGGTCCATATGTTGCAAATTTAAAGGCTTGATAAAAAAATAACTACCTTCCTATTCACTCATGGCCATTAGATGAAAAATTCAAAAATCCACCCTCCTTATGGGCCTTGGTCGGCTGCCTCTTCATATTCCCAGCCCATACTCCATTTTTAATTGCAAGAAAGGCCCTCTTTGGTTTCTTCGATAAAATGACCTTTTTGACCCCCAAACCTAATTATATAGCAAACGGACTACGAATTCAAATTTTCTTTTTTAATACCTCTAAAATAATAAAAAAAATTAAATTCTAGAAGTTTTCAAAATTTTTCTAGCCTATTTGCTATTATTTTTGGATTTTTTCTTCCAAAATTGCCTCTTTGTGCACCCGAACTTTTACCATTTTTTAAACGAGCTTCGAATCCATATTTTTCTTCACCAATCTCTTAAAAATAATTTAAATGTGAGATCTGAAAGTTTTCATAATTTTTGGAGCTCATTTGCTATTTTTTCGGGATTTATCTACTTGAATTTCAACATAGTGGGCCCGGGATTTTCCATTTGCAAACAAACTCCGAATCCAGATTTTTTTTATCGCTAATCTCTTCCAAATGATTTAAGAATGAGATCTGCAAATTTTCAGAATTTTTGGAGCTCATTTGCTATTTTTTCTGAATTTTCCAATTTTGCCTTTTTGTCTCCAAAGCTGGGTTTTGCTCAAAACAAGTTCGATTTTCAGATTTTCTTTTTCTGTGCCTTTTTCATATATTGCATTGGAGTTGGTCCAAAAATTCTCAATTTTTACGATCAAATTCCCTTCCGATTTGATTTTTCCTTTTTTTTTCAATATCTGAAATTTTCTCGTTTTTTCGTTTTTCCTCCAATCAGCTCTTTTCTCGGAATTTCTTCAAATTGAACCTTGGGCTATCCTTGTTTAATCACTCCTCATCAATTAGGGGCTTTAGTTTTATCAAATCGGGCCATTTCTGCAATTTTCCCAAAATCCACCAAAAACTCTAATTCTCGGTTTTCTTCCAATTTGACTTTTCCTTCAGTTTTGCTTCCAGGTGGCCTCTCCCTTACCCGTAGTAATTTCTTATCTTCCATTTCGAACCTCCAATTTTGACCAATATGGTTGTTTAAGCACTTTTCCCTAAATTTTCTGAACTAGGGTTTTCTTTCTACTAAATCTCCGTAACCCAACTTTTGAATTCCATATCTTTCATTGTAGACCTCGGATTATCAAAATTCTTTCACCATTTTCAATTGAACTTTCAATCTTGATTTTGAAAGTGGGTTGACCTTTTCAGTAGTTGACTTTTTCGGGGTTGACTTTTTCAAGATTGTCTTATGTCTGCTTTCTTAAACTAAGTCTCGGAGTACAACTTGCAGGATGAGAAAAGACTTCTTGCATTCTAAAACATCACTTTAGGAAAAAAACATACCTGATTTAATGGTCCGGACAAAATTAGGTGTCTACAATAATTTTATATGCTTATCCAAGTCTGGCTCGACTTGATAATTAATGTCGCAAATTCTACTCATACCCGCTCAAATTAGTAAATTGTATTAGCTCGTATTCGTATCTAGTTCATTATTTTTTTGTCTTGTACTTTTCAATACACTCATCATTATCATTCACTGTGTAGAACTCATTAATTTTGAAAATCATACTTATGAATGGTGATTAAAGATGTTTTGAAAAAATTAAAAGTAATGGAGGAGAGCCGTATCAGTACAGTCCTGACCCACCCAAATAACTTTAAAAAAAAAAAAAAATACATGGTAATTTTTAATTGATTTTTATTATTATTTTTCTTTTCTTAAGTTTTAAAATATAGATAACTTAACATATTTTATAATATTTATATTACATTATTATATATATTTATCTTTTATATACCATAAATTATACAATATAAGTTATATATTATATTTTAGATATAAATATAAATATAAATATACAAATAATATATATTATATAATTGTCGGACCGAGTTAGGATGGACTCAAGTCTTGAATATTAGAGTCAAAGTCTGACTCATTTTTAAACGCGCTTCATTTTTTTTTATCTAAACCCGTTTAATATGTTTAAAATTTATTTCAAACCCTCTCAAATATTGGTGAGCTTTCGAACTTGGAGAAGTAGCCTTTGAATATGTTTACTCCAAATTAATAGGGGTTTTATATTTTTACTATTTATTTGAAATTTGGTTATATAGTATATCTAGAGGTATTCAAAGTTCGGACTGTGCATCAAAACAAGTAGGCTCGATCCAAGTGTATAGTTTTAGTCTTGAGATCGAACTCGATTTGTTGATATTATTTTATTAATAAATAATACATATTTATTTAATTATAATTTATATTTATATTTCAAAATATTAAAATATTAATAAAAATAATATATAAATGAATGGTCTAGAACGAGCTCAGCTCAAGTTTCAATAATCAATTCGATAAATCCAAATCAAACCCGACTCGTGAACACCTATACCTAAAATGGAATTACCCAAAATATTTCGATTAATTAAGATTCAATTAACCCTTTATAGTTTATACTTCCATCCCTATATTGTTTCATCTAGTTTCTCTGAGTTCAAAAGTAAAAATATTATAAAATTATGAATTATGATGAATAATCTCTCGTTATTTGGGTTACTACTAATGAGTCCATTATCCTAAAAAATATCATAGAACCACCACTAACAACCATTATTTTAGCTGGTTTATTGAATAAGAACTTACTGCTTATTGAATAAGAGTGACGTTTTGAAGCTTTAGAGCGCATAACAATCGGTCTATAAAAGGCTTCCAGATTTCTATTAATTTCTCTGTTCTGCATATTTCTAACAAAACGTACATGATACAATCCACACTACTGAAAATAACGATAACCACCACTAAACACTGAAACAACATATGATCCGTCAATGGATTTATAGATGGGAGCAAGAAAGAAAGGACACGACCTTACTTGAACAGGATCTGTTCTATAGGCTCGTACCTCTGTGTCCTTTGTCTCAAAGGAGACAGGATCTCAAATCTGGTTGATGAACCACGGCCTTGTGATCAGAGCGTGATTAACCTCTTTAGTAGGGTTCCCTGTGACCTACTGAAGTAGTAGAGGATCGTTCTCAGCCTGGTTCAACCAGCCTGGGATGGTCACAAGGTTGTCTGACAGACTCCCACACATCTTTTTGTTTTTTGCAAAAAATCTTTGAACAATTCTGCAGAGTTTGAAGCTACATATTTGCAATGCATCATGCAAACCAACTTAATTGTTTTGAGTAAAACTTTTCAAATATGGTCAGTACTACTGCACAAGCAAACTACTGAAACTGAAACAAATTAAAACTGGTGCATTTATTATAGAAGAAGCATTTGGGGGAATTGATTAATTTTAGATTTTCCAGTTGCCTAGTTTGGTAATAATGAATCTAATTTGCAATCACAGTTTGTCCTCAGCTTAGCAGCAACTTCCAAAATCAATAATAATGTAGAGCTTGTTTAATTTCCTAAATTTGGCTACTTGACCATGCTGCTGAACCAGTTCTATTGGGGTTTTCGAGTGTCGTCCATGCGTTACACTATTGCATAGGCTTAGGCGCACCTCATCAATTCTAATTCAATCATTTAAATTGGTGGCTAGTAGCTCGTGAATATTCGAGTGTCGTCCATGCGTTACACTTTGTAATTCTATTCTTTAAAGCTCATGAAAATTTTAAAGCATCGTAGTTCTAAGTTTAGAAACGACTTGAAACTCACTTTTGCACTATTGCTCGAGTCTGGCACTTGGTGATTAGTAGCTAGCTACTGCTTTTATTTTTATTTTTTAAAGCTCATGAAAATTTTAAAGCATTTACTATTTGTAGTTCTAAGTTTAAAAACAACTTGAAATTCATAAATCTTAAAAGTTTAGAATCAATGAACATTCAGTGTAATTGACACTTACTTGGACTAATAATCTTTTTTTAAAATAAGCAGAATTGTTCTGTGACGTTGCTAAAAAAAATAACATAACAAATCTCATCGCAAGACTTTATTATTCGTTAAGCGTGACATTAAAAAAAAACGAGCAAAAGTCGACTTAAACCCTCTTGAAAAATAAAGGTTTTGAAAATGACCTTGAAAAAGACATGGAGTCGCCACCAATCTTTTTTAGCTAGGTGTGATCGGCCACCTATTAAAAACGGTTTTGTAAAACATTTGAAAATTAATTAAAATATTTTTAAAACCAATTTCAAGTCTGCGTTTTAAACCAGAGAAATCAAAGAAACGGGTTCGGAACTCGGTTACGTGTGGGTAAGGATTAGCATCCCCACAACGCCCATATAAAATGGTACCTTATTAATCATGTGTTATCTCACGTGTCAGTAAAAAGTCGGTTTTTAATTTTGTATTTCAAGTTAATTCCCAATTTAAAGAAAAATAATTTCATTTTTAATTGAAAATGATCCGGAATTTACTAATTCAAAATTTTCCTATATTCCCCAACAAACGTGGAAAAATATAGAAATTTTTATTAGCATGGAAAATTTTCCGAATCATTCTCGTTTTAAAGAAGATATTCCGTTATTAATGATAAGTAATGATGTCCTCCCCAACAAACCCGGCAGAAAACTCATGAATTATTTTAACTAGGGAATATCTTTATTTTATTGAAAATCATTATCTTTTTCAGGACATTTTAAAACATATGAAAATGTGGCACATGAATAAAATGACATAGCAAAGTCTAGATAATATAATGCAACCTAAATGATGTGATATAATTTAAAAGGCATAGCATATCCTAAATGAAATGAAATATCCTAAGTATTATAATGTATTATAAATGAAATGAAATGTCCTAAGTAACATGATATATTATAAATGAAATGAAATGATCTAAATGACATGGCAAATTTAAATTATATGGCATATTCTAAAATAATATAATCTAAATGACATGGAATATAATCTAAATGACATGAAATGACATGACATGAAACATAAAATAATGCTATCATGTAACATGCATGAAAATAGAAATAATAATGCATGAACAGAGCATATGCTAAATAATGTGACAAAAATAAATAACTAAATAAAAAGCATAGGATAACATATAATATTCAAAAACATATAACAAACAACATAACATCATAAAATAAATCAAAATAATAACAATATCATGGAAATTATCAAAAATCACATATTATATAGTATGCATGAACATGAAAAATGCAATGCATAAAAATGTATTTTTTTCCTTTAATTAAGGAAATCCGTATATCTAAAAAGATATCCGGCTACCTTAGGGAAACATATCAAATTAAATTTTCTAAAATCAAAATACTTTGTGATTGTTTGAAAACAATTTTGAAAATCTTGGATTAAAAATAAAACCCTTTTAAAAATGGCTCTAATTTCCTAAATTTAAAATACCGGACTTGACCACCCTTAACCCGAGGTTTATAAAATCATTTTTAAAGTTTAAAAGGCTTAGAAACTATCCTAAGACAGTAGCTAAAGCTAGAACCAACCCCCTCTAAATGCCTTAGCCAAATTCAACAATTGTTTTTCTTTTGAATTCAAATCTGCCTCTACTGTCCTGTTTTGATACATGATTATTTAACCTATTTTTAAAATTCCAAAAAAATTCTAAAAAAATATTGGAGACTTAGAACATGTAAAGTTACACGATAAAAAATTGTCTTAATTTTCTGATTAAAGATGACTGCCCAAAAAAATTGGGAAAGTACAAGTACTGGGTGAAAAACTGTTTTGCCAAAACACATTTTTTTGCCTTTGATAAAATCATTTAAAAATCAAAGTAAAAATATTAGAGACTCTCCTAAAGACCTACAAACAGTAGCTAAAACATTTAAAAACCTTGGACAAGAATTGGCTAAGTAAAAAAAATTACAAAGGTAGAATAATCAATTTGATAACCCTTTAATTTTTCACAAGTATGCTCAAGTGAGCATGACTTTGAGCCATTGATTAGCCTAAGTCATAAATCATGTGGCATGACATGGAATGTATGAAAATACAGCAAAGTGAATGCATGAAATGCATGGTTTAAAGTCTAGTGATATGGAAAATGCATGGCATAAATAACCTAAATGCCTAGCATGAGTTTGCATGACAATAAATGCTATCCTAACTTAATATGCATGACCTAGTGTCTAAATGACATGGAATAATGAAAATGGCCTAGTGCCTAAATGACATGGGAAATGACATGGCATATGAAAATGGCCTAATGTCTAAATGACATGGAATAATTAAAATGGCCTAATGCTAAATGACATATAAAATGACATGGCATATGAAAATGGCCCAAAGTTTAAATGACATGGAATATGAAAATGGCCTAAACTTAAATGACATGGAATAATTAAAATGGCCTAAAGCTAAATGACATGGCATATAAAAATGGCCTAAATTTTAAATGACATGTAAAATGAAATGGAATATGAAAATGGCCTAAACTTAAATGACGTGGAATAATTAAAATGGCCTAAAGCTAAATGAAATATAAAATGACATGGCATATGAAAATGGCCCAAACTTAAATGACATGGAATAATAAAAATGGCCTAAAGCTAAATGACATGTAAAAATGACATAGATGTCTAAATGAAATGGCAAATAACATGTCCTAAAAAAAAGATCTAAAACTTAGAGGAGATACATATGGCCGAATGGCCTAGGAACTAAAATGTTGTGAGAAATGTCATGTAAAATGACCTAACTAAATGCTATGGAAGATGATATGAAAAATGGAAATGGACTAAACTATATGACAATAGCCCCAAGATGCAAGAATATGACGTAAGTCAAAAGAACAAGATGGTTAGCAAGAATATCAATATACATAAAGATAAACAATAATAGAAATAAGCAAGTTAGAGTAAGCAAATAAATAACAAAGAGATGAGCTCTATGTTTGGTACATTGGACAAAGCCCCCTAACCATTATCTCTTGATTTTCATCAAGGTCATGACGCCTTTTCAATCTCAAAATCATTAAAAATAACTAATGTAAAAAAAATATGGAGATGAGCTCTATGGTTGGTATATTGGACAAAGCCCACCCTAACCATTATCACTTGATTTTCATCAAGATCATGAAGCCTAACCATTGTTTTATTTATCTTTTTAAAAGCAAGAACAACAAGAAAGATGTAAAAATAAATAGTAGGAAATCACATGGAAAAAAAGAAATAAAGCATGAGGAAGAAAAAGAAAAAATGTAGTAGCAATGGTAGAATGGCTACCTCAACAAAAGCTTTTCTTTCTTTCTTTCAAAAACCTTTTCTTTTCTCCATTAGCTATTGACTTCCAGCCTCCTAACTTGTGGAAAAATGAAAACAGCCCCCCCTCTAATGGCTTATGATGCACCCAAAAGAGTGTATCTTGTTTAACCTTGCACTTAAAAAAAATCAATTGTAGAGTATAGTGATTAGCAAGGGTCGAATCCTCAGGGATTGGGTTTTAATCTATGAGTTATTAGTTTATAACTTAGGTTCAAAGAAAACAAAAGAAAAGGGGGTTTTGAAATAGTTTTAAAAATAAGCAAACAAGAAAAGTAAGATGCAAGTAAGAAATAAGAAATCAAATATGAGAGAAATATGGTTAAGGTTTCATTCTCCACCACTAGACATCATTAAGAACCAATTTCAGATCTATCAATATCAACCAACTATCAAAGTTAACAACCGTAGATAACAACAAGCTCTGTTATCCCAATCTTTCCTTAGTTTGTCGTTAAATAGAACAAGCTCTCTATTTAATCTCTAACCATCAAACAACCTAGAATAAGCTCTCTAAATTTAATTTAATGGCAGCTTTATGATGAGAAAGATAGGTTGATCTAAGCAACAAACACATAAGCTCGGATTGTTCAACTTAGGTTATGTTCCACTTTGCAATTATCGAAAACTTGACCATAATCATTAATCACAAATTGCCACTTATGAATAGGAAATCAAGACAATTACACGGATCAAGCCTCCTAAACTAGCAATAGATAATTATCAAGATCTATCTAGTTGTACACCTAAATAAATCAAGACAACATCATAAACAATTCTTGTAGAAGAACATAAGCAACTTTGATAGAAAATTAATGATAGATAGAATCTGAAAATCAATTACAAAACATGTCTAGGGCTTTGAAATCACCCTTAACCAAATAAAAGTTTAGCCTAGCATAGGCATTGTAAACATAAACATAAAATTAAAGAGATTCTAAGAAGAAAATAAAAGAAAGAAAGAAGAAGAGTATTAATTATCCAGCCTCTTGCTCTCTCAAAAACAAAGAAACAAAGAAGAAATCAGACTTTGATGCTTGGAGAAGTGTAAATTTCGTATGCCCCTTGGTCTCTATTTATAGGCAATAGCTAGGGCATCAAATAAGTGAATTTCAACTCTCTCCCTTCAATAAATGCTGACTTGTGGCTAAAGTTAAGGAGAAGTGGCTGAAGTTTGTGTTTTAAGGAAAGATATAAGCCTTGGCAGCCAAGTTTGAATAAAGTAGGAAAGTTTTAGTCAAAGCACTCTTTAATGAAGAGAGATTACATTGCAGGCAAAGTAAGTGTAAGGAAGGAAAGTCTTGGCTGATTTAATTCTCCAACTTTGACTAGGATTAGCTTTAAGGAAAGATACTTGCAATTAATGCAATTAATGCAAGTTGACACCCACTAATCCTTATTTGGCAAGGATAAACATAAATGTCAGCTAGGGTATTAAGAAAAAGATAGATTTGCGGCTAGGGTATTTTCTGCCACTAGGGTTGTTTAGGGAGATATTCCAATGCCGATTTGGATGACCATTTCTTATCCGATTTAGGGCCATGACCAACCGTTGGAAATGTAATCAAGTGATCTTCAAAAGTCAAGAAGGAAGTTTCTTCAAATGAAGAGTCTAACATCATGTTTTCTTAGCAACAAGCTCCAGAGGGCAAATCTGTCTTCTTGCTTTGCACCAAGAATTTAATCTTTTTGACTCCCAACTCTTTTTCCATCTTGTGATTGTGATTTTGTAAGCTCTTTAACATCCTAATTGACATGTTTTGACTTCACCTCCTCCAAAATACCTACAAAGCATAAAAACCTAGTAAAATGTCAAGGAAGTAAGAATCAAAGTACAAAGTATAAGGAAATTAAATAGGAAAATATATGAAATTAAGCACTTATCAAATTCCCCCACACTTAATCTTTTGCTAGTCCTCGAGCAAAATCAAATAGCGACAAAATAATAAAACCTAATCTAATCCTCTTTCAATACAAATTAGAGACAATCATTGAACAAGTCTTATAAACTAATCAATAGCTTAAAGAGTTTCACAAAAAATCAAGCTTGATAGTAAATGATTTGAGTTAAGCTAAAATTAACATAACATATCTCAATCAAAATAGTGCATGTTCAAACTTAATCTCAACTTCTCACATGAGATACCCTCATGATTTTCACTCTTTAAAGTACTGGTGAAGTGTTTACACTCAATCAATCTCATGAAAACAGTTTCTACCATATGCTTGCTTGTCCACTTATTCTCCACTACTTAGATCATGCAACTTCATGAATCAAGAGGTCTTTATGCAAGGTTATTATAGGGCCAAGGGGTAATAATGTGGCTAAAGAATAAAAGATAAAGGATACAAAAGTTCCAAAGATTTTATAGAGTTTAGAGACATAATAAGATTTATACAAAGAAACTTCTCAAAACTCTTTACAAGTACATAGTCACATAGGCCGGATATTCATGTTGGGCCTTTTCTTCATTCTAAACAACTTTGTAACATCTTTTTCTTTTTCCACAAATTCAAGAGATGATTCATATTTTTTTTTTCATTTTTTTTTCACATAGGAATGTATTTGCCAGTATTCCATTTCTTTTTCTCTTGACTTTTCTTTTCTTTTCTTTTCCCCCACACTTATTTCTTGTTTCTAACCCAAATTTTCAATAGATCTTCCTTGTCTTTGCAACTTGTCTCAAAACATGCTAATTCATCTTTGGAACAAAGGTAAAGATATAAATAAGTATTTCCAAAGAAATTTTCCGTTTATAATACTCCTTTCTCTAGTAATGAGAGTAGAAGTTCTGTTTCTATGTTTTTGCAAAGGTTTCTACCTTTATTTTGGGAATTGTTGATGTCCACTAATTTTTAAAATATCTTATATTTTACATTTACACAATAAAATAATTTACAAATTTTAGAAGTGATTTTTTTTTTATTCAAACACAATGTTGGATAATAAATATATATATATATATATATATGTTCAGTTTAATATTGTTCTTACTCCTTTTAAACTATGTTTGATCTGTGAAATATAATGTAAAGAAAAAAAGTTAAAGAAACGTTTTGGAATATCCCTTATTTTTGCTCTTTTACCTTACACAATTTGGTTTCCATTTTTAGACTAGAAATTTTATGAAATTTTGTTCTAGGTGTTACCGAGCTTGACTAAGTTATGTCAATTTCAAATTAATTTTGGAGTAGTATTCATTCTTGATCTCGGTTTCCTCTATCTCATCTCAGGATTCTAGCACAAGACCTCCAAAATAATTTCAAGTTTTAACCATTGTTCTTTTTAGACTTTAATTGATATTTTACTATCACATTTCCTAAGACTTTGAATAAAAAATCACGCATATTTTTATATTTAAAATTGTCGAAAATTGAATTCTAATTATTGAAATTAAAAGTCTAATATTCTACCTATAAATCACATAATTTTATTTAGTTATTCTAAACAAAGCGAATTTCAAGCTTTTCTTAATTATCTTGGAGAGTGTTGGTTTTTTGAAATAGCAAAGTACCATGGGAAGTAGGAAATGCTTTTGAGATTACTGCCAAAGCTCTAAATCTAGAATTATTAGTATGATTACTTCATTTTTTTATTGAAAATTATGTTAGTTGTACATTGTTTTGCAATTAAACAATTAATATAAACTTTGAAAATTGTCTTACATACTGTAAAGCTACATTTAGAATATGCATAATCAAAGAGGGGTCAAAAGTTTTGCTCGGATTTAGTTTAGATGGTTTATACAATTATCTTTAAAAGGTGGTATCTCAGTAAATTCGAATCTCAATATCTGTAACCCCTTCTTTTATTTTCAGACTGCGACTTCCTTTGTACCAAAGAATTTTAAAAAGACAAATAATTAAATAAACATAATCAAATAATTAGGACAAATAATTTAAATTACCGATCTGTTTGTATTATTATAGTTGAATTTTGGTTTTTTCTTCCCCCCTACTGAAATAAACCAACGAAATGTGAGAAAAAAAATTACTACCTAACCATATAGGATAAGATAGACCCACCCCAACTCTTGATGAAGATCAAAGTTTTTATGTGGTGGCTACCCATCAATGGAAGATAGGGTTGCCCCGCTTTGTCTCAAGCAATGCTTCTCTGATTTGGAGGTCAATTTCTTCATTTAATCTTTGTTATTATAAATACTAGAATGTGTTCCCCGCTACGTCGGGGATTGTCTTCATAAAATATTAAAAACTTTGTTTTAATCAAAAATCCTTTCTTAAACATAAAATTTATTTATTTTTAAATAGTTTTAGGATTTTGATTGTTGATCTTTTGAATGATTTTTTTTCGAATTTGTTCTGTTAATGATTTTTTTGAGTATTTAGAATTAAAAAAATAAAAAATAAATGAACAACCAATTAGTGCACGACACGTGACACAAAAATCACATTTTTTGTTGTTTTCAAATTAATTTCTAGACAACTCAAGCATCAGGCAAAATGGTTAGTGCTTTGTATAATCCTAAGATGAATAGATGATTTGACATGAATATATCCAAACACTAATTAAGAAAGCTTTAAGTAATATAAAAATAATTAAACCACGACACGACATGAAAAATAATATTAACACGATACGAATACACGGACATGTCAAAATCTACATAAAATCAATTATTAATATGTCAAAATTTATAGAAATATATAATACCTTGAATACGATCATGATACAAACAAATAATATGAATACGACACGAATACACAAATATTTATTTATTTTTCTCTTTATTTCTTCTTTCTTTCTTTTTTCCTTTCTTTTCCTCTCTTTCTCACCAAAATTTAAAAAAAAAAAAAAAAAAGTAAAATGAGGTTGCCACGTGGCAACCCAAGCGAAGCAATATAGTTTATAGATCCTGGGTGGGGGGAAGGGAATGGGTTAGTGGCAAGAATGAGGAACGGGTCGGGTCCATCTGAGTGATCGAACCTGATTGCAATATTTTTTAAGGGAATTGTTTAGGGTGGAATTTTAGAAAAAAAAAATGGGAGAATTTTAGAAATTTTTTTAGAGGTGAATTTATTAGGGGAAATTTTTATGAATTTTAATAAAGACGAATTTTGTGTAATTTAGATAAAAATAATAATTAAAATTAAATAGTTATATGTTGATTTTATTATTTATTTATGATTTTACTGTTGAATTTGAGTAATGGTTTTTCTTGTTCTAGTATTTGTATTGTTATTAATTTTTTGTATTAGATTAATTCTTCTTATTATCTTTTCTGTAATTAAATAACAATTGAAAATGCCATCCACTATATAATAAATTGAAAGTAATTTGTGATAAAAATGTTAAATCAATTAATGTAGAAAAAAATTAAAGTACTTAATAAATCGAGCATTTCACAATATACTACTCTTAGGATTAAAAAAACTCAAAAAATTTAGATTCAACTTTTTTATGATGGAATAAGTAACATAATCCATATATTTCTAAATATAAATTTATTTTGATTTTATACAAATAAAATATCAAGCATGTCATCATGTGGGGAGTTCTCGACTAAAAGAGTAGATGGTGTGCTAAGTGATGATATATATTGGCATTTTGGAATACCTATGCCAAATATAAAAAGAAATGCTTCAAAGCTAGGTGGCAAAGTTGTAAAAAGATGAATAACACGCTTCAAGGAGCATATTTTGCTCATAAAACTAGAATGTTGCACCATGTCCAGTGTTATTGGTATGTGATACTTCTGAAACTCTTCATCTTATAGTAGGAGATCAAATTCTAGTAACTTTGGATATACTGAATCATCTACAAGTACTCAATATTATTGTCCATGGGACTACATTCATATTTTCAACCTCCTCGTGGTTTTCTATCTTCACATGGTTATCTTCCACCTAATCCTTCTTCATTTCCTATTTATCATGTGCCATCTCAAACCCAATTGTATCCTCCACCATAAATGTATCATCATTCTCAAATATATCCTCCACCTCAAATGTATCAAGAGCAAGGAGACAATACTAGTTATATGATTTTGTTTTTGGACAAATGCCAAAGGAATAGGGTCAAGGTGGCTCTCAAAGTGAAGGTGGAGGATTTGGTCCTCCTCATCATTCCATAACGTGGTAAAAATTGAAGTATATATCAATATTTGTAGTAGCTGAAATTTTAAATTATTATATTCTTAAGTTTGTAGTATTATTAAATATAAATGCTTAACGTTTAACATGTTTCTACTTTGTTAATTATTATTATTCCTAGATATTCATAGATAAGAATGGATACTTTTTTAAATATGAATATTTTACTATAATGGCAAAAAATTATAAATAATTTTTTCTCATATAAATAAAAGATCATAGAGTGTCACAGAAATTACTTTATAAATGATTAAAAAAGAGTTTTTATAATTATAACTATAATTATTATGTTTTATAATAAGTTGTGCAAAATTGGAAAAAAAAATTTATGATCGTGATGGCCGCAATGACTGTAATAACATCTGTTACGTCTGCGATCACGATGAATACGATGCGACTGAAAACGCAACCGCTTTTTAAAACCATGATAGTAATCTATTGATGGATTATGCAAAACTAATGCTTTCTACTAACACAAATTTAAAATATATATATATATATATATATATATGAATTTTACTTGGATACTATTTTCGTTTACTAAATGTGTAGTAGAAGTTGGAGGTATTTTGAAATACGGAATCTTCTCTATAACTTGAAAGAAAATAATTGGAGTTGTTTTCTTTTTTCACCCATTGATAAGTGAATTTGTTCTAAATTGGATACAAGTAATTATGTGATGTCCCCTATTGATTGGAGAATAACATGACAATCCTTGCATTCATTATAAAATGGAGCTAACACGATGAACAAATTATCTTTGCGCTTGGGGCAATGACGCAGCTAGTGAGGTTCTCACCGAGGCGCGTCTATTGCTGGTTGAAAACTATTTCCAAACCCCCTCTTAGACCTGGGTTCAGCCCTGGCCTTTGAGAATTTCTGGAAGGGCTCCCTTTGGGGTAAAGCCCTACAATTTCTAGTTTTAAAATGTTTCATATCTATTCTCAAGTTCTCTACCTTTAGACCTTGCCCTTCTCTACCTTTAGACATTACCCTTTTCTAGAAATAAATTTTTGACTCAATTGTTGGTTTTAAATAAACTTGTTCAGGGTCGAATTATTCAAATATTTTATTCAGTTTTAGCTTTTTAGTTGTATTCTTTATCTGAATTCAGTTTTAGCCTTTTAGGTGTTTTCTTTATTTGAACATTTGATTCAATTATTCAATTATAGATGCATATTCATTTATTCGAATATTTGACTTAATTCATATATTCGAATATTTATCCTAATATTTTACTCAATTATAAGTGCACATTTTATTTTAGCCTTTTAGTTGTATTCATTTATCCGAATATTTGACTTATTTAGCTGTAAGAGTACACATTGATCAAATATTTGATTCTAAATTAAGTATAATAATAAATTAATTATAAAATTAAATTTGTTAATTATGTTTAATATTTTTAAATTTTAAATATAATGTATGAAGTTAAATCAATAAAAGTTTCATAATAAGTAAAGATGCAATTTTTAACACAATGACACACATGGTACTTTTGTATAATGTATAAATCTTATCATATTAATATATAAATATATGATAATACGTGTATATATATGTATATATACTTCTCTTTATAATTCTTTATAATTAAATAAAAAAAATTATCTATTTTTTATGAACTTAGTAGCAAGTATCATCCAATGGACTAATATTATGCCATTGACCAAATTAATCTAAATCTTATGATAAGATATTATAAATTTGAAATTAAAAACAACAAATTTATTCTAAATAACATGTATAACGATTAGAGATACACTTATTATATATCATATGATAAGGTATTATTATAACGTAAGACATAAATTATTATAATAAGATACATATCTAGTTTTTACTTAATTTGTAATTTGAAGTCTAAAAAGTTAGAATATTTTGATTATATATAACTTTAATATGTATGATTATGTTTACAATCTAATTTTTACTTGATTTTTAGGTAGAACTTTAGCTATTTTTAAAAGTAATGGTTTTTTTTATTTGAAGTTTATAGTAAAACGTTTAAAAATAAGTGTTATAATTAGTTTTATTGAATTGTTATTAATTGTTTCTTGTTTGTTGATTTATATAATTATTTAATCAAAGTAAAAAAAAAGAAATAAAAAAATTATTTAAAATAAATACTAATAAATATACAAATTAAAATAATTTATTTTTTAATCATAATTAAGAAAGATAATATTAAAAAAATATAAAAATTATAATAGTAAAGAAAAAAGATTTAAAAAAAATTTAAAGTTATAAAATTAAATTAAAAATTTATGGTATATATATATATTTTATTGAATTTAAATTAATGTTGTTTAAAATAAAATTATACTTAATTTAAGTTCGAGTAATTTCAAATTAATTTTTCAAGTTATTCGAGTTTGGATCATTTTGGGTTCAGCCATTTCGGGTACGAGATGTTTTTAGGTTCAAGTTGGGTAAGTTACTGTTGTTGACTTTTATGGTCAAATCAGGTTGAATCGGATTTTGGTTCGAAGAGTGACTTTTTTGAGTTGAGATCAAAATTGACAAGACTAATTTGAATATTGATTCAAATTGTAAGTATATGTCGAAGTCTTAAATTTGGTTTCTTCAAATTAAAAAATAATATAATAGAATTAAAATAACAAGATTTCAATATAATTTAAGTCTTAATACCGTTGAAAAAAGGGTCAAGGTGTGCTTTTCTAAACCTAGATGGAAGCAGCGATAAGTTTCCTCCAAGTAAAACAAAATTTTTGAGAAAAATTATTGTCATATTTCATTCTGTATTAAAGTATATTGTTTAAGGGTTTATATTTGATATACTGACAGTGTATATATCTTTTGCACTGTCAGTGAATCAGATGATGTCATCTCATTAAAAGTTTTTGAAAATAAATACAAATAATTTTATTTTTAACAAGATGACATTATTTGGTTCACTAACAGTATATAGGTTTATACATTGTCAGTACATCAAATATAAATCTCTTTTTAATATAATATTTGTATTTTAATTTAAAATACAGATTCCACATTAAATACTTTATAATACAGAGTCCAAATATAACAATAACTTTTTGATAACTATGTCTCTGTTGCTTAGATCCTAATGACAGGTAAAAGCATACTTAAATAAATTAGACGTTTAACATGTTGGCTTTTAGTTTTTGTCTGTATAATTAATAAATCTAGTTATTTAGTGAGGTTGAAACCGAGGCACGTCTATTTAGGGATTAACAAAATCTGATATAATTCGAAAAATTCGATTCAAATTTCAAATTTTGTATAAAATTGTTCAATTTTTTCGAGTTATTTGAATTGTTCGGATCAATTCAAATAAATAGTTAAAGTTATATAATTTAGCTCGAATTTAAATTATGCAATTGGAGTTATCCAAAAGTCCGAATAACTTAAAGCAATACTGCGTCGTTTTGGGCGAGAGATTAAATTTAGGCTTTAGTTTTTACTTTCAGTCAAATGCTCATTGCCCATTAGCAGTTAGCTCATTACCCCATTCCCTCTTTTGATCTTTCCCTCTTTCGAACCCTAGGATATTAAATTTCAGATTATGACACTGAGACTTGAGAGCTTCCTGCTACGGCACTATCGATTTGCTCACGAGTTGGTTCAATCTATAACATTTAATTAAGGTGAATCAACGATAATATTCTTGTTCATCCTCATAAGTTTTCATAGATTTCTCTTTTCTTTTCTTCTTTTCACTTTGGAGGTTCAGGACTTACTTTTGGTTTTATGTTTTTCACTCTACTAAATATTCATGAGCATTTTTTTTTCACTCTGGTCCAACACCGTTAATATAGAAAGGATAGCTTATGTCTAGACCACCACCACCATATACTACTACAACTTCTAGGTTTGCAGGCCTCATATTTTGATTCTTCTGCTAGAACTGACACTTTCAAAATAGTAGATATATAGTCACATCACATAGTTATATAATTGATCACCTTTAAAATTTCAATTGATTTTTTTAATTTTCATTAACAACTGCATTAGGTTGGAGAACTTATAAGCTAAACGCAAGCAATTGTCTTTTGTGACAAAAACAAATAATAACAACATAAAGCAATAAAATAATATTAATCATATTCTATTTTATAATTTTCTTAGGTGAAATGGAAAACTATAGAGAACTTGTTTTAGTGTAGATATGAAAGAGGCTTATAGTTACAAGATGTTCTTGTTAGAAAAAAGAAAAAAAAGATAATACAATGTTAAACGTGGTTCAGTCCCTTTGGCCTACATCCACGATCCCATAAAAGGATAAAAAGTACTCTACTAAAATAGAATATTATAACTTGTAACTTTTGCACGGATAAAGCTACAAACCATCCTCACAAATATTATAACTCGCCACCCATAGAACCTGATAACTCTATGAAATAGAGTTAATTTACCTTATTTTGTGCATTCAAATCGGTTAAGTCCTTGGAGTTTTATTCGGAATTAATTATTTTTAATTATTTTTAGATTAGTTTTATTTATTTATTTCATGTTTAAATTAGTTATATTGTAGTGTTTTTGTATTTGTATAGGTCCAAAGCAAAAAGGAGCTTCGAGGTACGAAAAGATGAAAAAATGTACAAAGCGAAGAATAACAGATTTAACCTCCGGATCTTATTGCTAGGAAAACATGATCTTAAAGTCTTTATTCAAGAAAATTTCTTCTTGACTTTTGAAGCTGATTCGCAGAGCTTTTCAACGGTATATTATATGCCCAAATCGCACAAGATTTGCCCATCCAAATTAGTTGACAAAGTGCGAGAAGACGGGAGAGCAGCGTGCAACAATCAAGCGAGGAGTGGCAGCCAACCAGCAGGGCCAACGCTACAGCGTTGGAAAGCTAGCGCTGCAGCGCCAGCGCCTGCACCTAAAAAATGAAAAATGAAGGAAAGTCTTACCTGTTGTTTGTATGCGAAGTTTTTCCTTCCAGACTTTTGGAGCTATATAAATAGGAACTTTTAGGAGCTAAATAAACAACTTTTTAGCTTTCAATAACCTAATTTTCTTAAGAGGAGAGCAACCACAAAAAATTTGCAAGGAGGCAAGAGAGATTTTGGAGACTAGAAGGGTGAAGACCCTGTAAAGCTTAGTTTTCTCTTTTCCCTTACTCTTCTTTTACTTTCTTGTAATATTTATGATGGTGAAACTCCTTTGTTTTATGTTTTCATTAATTAGCATGAACTAAATTACTTTTTCTAGGATTGCAATGGAACTCAACATGTAGTTTTAATTATTTTACTATCTTTCTTGATTTAATGATATTTGAGTTGTTTATTCAATCTTGTGCTTAATGCTTCTAATTGTTTAGTTACCAATTAGATTGATTTGGTAACCTAAATACAACTTTAAAAAGAGAGTTTAGTGTTAGACATATATTGAATAACATATGTTTCAGATTCATTTATTTTGACGAATTGAGTTGTATGTAGGGTAGAAATATACTAACGTGTCATGTGTAATCAATTTTAGAGTCTAAGCTTAATGAGTTTCTTTTTAATTCAATTTTCATAGAAATATAGTTAATTGATTAAGAGGAATATTTGTATAAGACCATTGACAGATACTTATAAATAAATTAGAACTCTAGGTTAACAACTCAATGTCATTAGTCAAGTAAAAAGAGGAAGAGAGGTTCAAACGAAGTGTTGAGGGAAATAATCCTAGGCTTTTCTTAATTGATTAATCTAAATTTTAATTTCCCTTCTTTGCTTGTTATTTTCTTTTATTTAGTTTTTAATTAACAATCTTCAATTGAGTGTTTGGATACTATTAAGTTGTTTTAATTTTAGTCGTTAAAGAATTTGGTAAAAATTCCTCGTGAGAACGATACTCAACTCTTCACTTTATTACTTGTTACAATACATGTACTTGCATGGTAAATCCGACAACAGAGCCCCACAACCTATCTCAAGTG
This sequence comes from Fremontodendron californicum, assembly GCA_030761205.1. Taxonomy (NCBI): domain Eukaryota; kingdom Viridiplantae; phylum Streptophyta; class Magnoliopsida; order Malvales; family Malvaceae; genus Fremontodendron; species Fremontodendron californicum. Next base: position 1,978,111 of record JAULJL010000045.1, on the reverse strand, counting down.
TATAGACACTATCTCACAAGGTAGTGGTATTGTTGTATTTCTCTAAAGGCCAAGGCTCCTACTTATAGGTGAGCACTCCTCTTAGCTCATCCTAATTACTCAATGTGGGATGAGCACTCCCATTGACTCAACCAAGTTACTCAATCTGAGACTTGAACTCAATAAACTCAATAAATCCTCTCTTGTGTCAAAGTCCCCTCCTTTCCTCTTGGCAGCAACTCTCCTCCCTCGAACCAAAAGCCTCTGGGCAACAACTCTCCTACTCGAACAAAAAGCTTCTGGGCTTCAACTCTCCTCGCTCAAACAAAACCTATGATACCAGTTATTGGGAATAGCGTGGCAACCTACAATAAGCACTCAAAAAGAAAGGAAAAAGAGAACACAATGTTTAACGTGGTTTAACCCCTTTGGCCTACATCCACAATCCCATAAAAGGATAAAAAAAATGCTCCACTAAAAAAGAATATTAAAACTTTGCACGGACAAAACTACAAACCCTCTTCACAAATATTATAACTTTTGCACAGATAAAGTTATAAACCTTCCCACAAATATTATAACTTTTGCACGGATAAAGTTACAAACCATCCTAACAAATATTATAACTCACCACCCATAGAGTCCTACAACCTCTCTCATATGTATAGATTCTATCTCACAAGGTGGTGGTGGTGGTGGTATATTTCTCCAAAGACCAAGGCTCCTACTTATAGGTGAGCACTCCTTTTGGTTCATCCTAGTTACTCAATGTGGGATGAGCACTTCCCTTGGCTCAACCAAGTTACTCAATGTTGGATGAGCACTCCCCTTGGCTCAACCATGTTACTTAATATGGGATTTAGACTCAATATTCTCAACAGTTCTATTGGTCAACTTCTCCTCCTTGTCATGTTTCTAATGTTATTAAAATATATTGCAGTTAAGATCGATATTAATCGCTAGTACATGGTTGGTTTTGTGATTCGAAAATTATGAAAAAAAAAATTGGAGAGAAAAAGCAGTGTAATAATTGATAAATACATCAAATGCAGGTTTGATAAATAAACCTATATGTGACTATTATAATGACTAAGTTGGCCTAAATACTCAGATTCATGTTTTGTTAGTATTTGAAACAGATGTTTATGAGAATTTCTATCTTGCATTTGCTTTGAATTTGGTTAGAAAAGTTGCTTTCCCTCCTTATTTTTTTTTCTGAATGAAGTGACTCGCTCTTGTGTGTCAAGAAGGCTCTAAAACATTTGATTCTTGTTTTAGTTGTTGTACCAAAAAAAAGAAGCAAGTGCTTACTTTTATTTCTTCTCTATATGAGCTACTGTGGGTTTGGGCTAGAGCCTTTTCAATTTACAATTTTAATTCTTGTTGTAAGGATTGGTAGTATGGGAAGTGGCTAATGTGGTTGTGTTCCATTCTCAATAGTTTCTTTAAGTCGTACGAACTTGTAATGGATGTTATGTATTTATTAATAGGTTTATGGAGCATTTTGTCTATTTACAAGTTGCAATGGATATTATGTATTTTATTAACAAGTTTATGGATTTTTCAGTCTATTTACAAGTAGAAATGAATTTTGCAAGTAACAATGGAATTTCAAAATGAACTTTATAGGTTTTATTTTACCATGCTTAAATATAACTGAAAATTTATTTTAACTCGGGCAAATTTATTCGACTCGATTCGATTCGAATTTTTTTCACTCGACTCAATTCGATAACATTTTAAATTGAGTTTGGTTAACAAAACAGGACTCGCCAACTCGACTAATCCAAAATTTATTTACTCGATTCAATCGAATGCTCTGTTGGATATCAATTGATTAATAAATGTGTATAAATACGAAATACGTATATGAATACGTAGATTGTCGTAAGTAGATACACGGTATATGATTAAGATAAACAATTGATATCAATATTGAATGAGAAATTGATCTCAAAAACACCCACTTGAAGTGGAAGAAGTTGGTTGATGTTTATGCTTGGTGTGGAATCACACATTGGTAACACAAAAGCTTATTCTTGTGTTTATATAGGCTAAGGTTCAATGTGTGGTTGGGACCAAAGGGGCACCCAAGTTTTTGTGGAGGGTGAGGACCTACACAAACTTGGGTTGGACCACGCACACGCGCGCGCTAGGCCGGGCCGGGGTTGGGCATGGGAAATTAATTAATTTTTTACAACCCAGCCCAACCAAAGAGTCTTGTCTGATTAAGACATACTTGTGTCCTCTAACTTATTGCATGGTAGATTATGTCATGTGAATTATAAGACCTTGCAAAGGATCAGCAATTTGGATTTGCTTCCAAAAATTGACATTGATAAAAATTACAAATGTGAAATTTGTGTGGAATCCAAATTGTCTAAGGCTCATTTCTATTCGATAAAAAAAGTAGTGAGCCTCTAGATTTAATTCACATTGATATTTGTGACTTAAAATCTATGCAAACTAGAGGCGATAAAAAATATTTCATTACTTTTATTGATAATTGCACAAGATATTGTTATGTCTATTTGCTAAGAAGCAAAGACAAGGCCTTGGAAGCTTTTAAGCTTTTTTAAAATGAGGTCGAAAATCAACTAAACAAGAAATTAAGATAATAAGGAGTGACAGGGGTGGTGAATACGATTCATTGTTTAATGAATTTTGTTCAGAATATGGTATCATCCATCAAACCACTGCACCTTATTCAGCTCAACAAAACGGTATTGCGGAACGCAAGAACCGAACGTTGAAAGAAATGATGAATGCTTTGTTGATAAGTTCAGGATTACCTCAGAACTTGTGGGGGAGGCTATTTTAATAGCTAATTATATATTAAATAAAATACCGCACAAGAAATCAGACAAGATACCATATGAATTATGGAAGGGTCGAAGACCATCCTACAAGTACATGAGAGTGTGGGGGTGTCTTGCTAAGGTAAAGGTCAAAATAAGACCTAAAACTGTTGATTGCATATTCATTGGATATGCAAACAATAATATAGCTTATCGTTTTCTTGTGTACAAGTCGAACATTCTTGATATTCATATAAATATGATAATTGAATCAAGAAATGCTTCGTTCTTTGAAGATGTATTTCCATACAAGAAAACACAAGAAAATAAGACTACTAAGAGAACTCATGAGTCCTCGAGTAGTGATCCACATATGGATGAAGAGGAGCAAGAGGAACCCAGAAGATGCAAACGGGCTAAAGTGCCAACTAATTATGGTCCTGATTTTCTAACCTATTTACTAGAAAATGTACCTCAAACTTTTAACGAGGCTATGTCATCTCTAGAAGCACCATTCTGGAAAGAGGTCGTTGACAATGAAATAGAATCCATCATGCAAAATCATACATGGGAACTGGTGGATCTTCCTCATGGGCATAAGCTTTTAGGATCCAAATGGATATTTAAGAGGAAGCTGAAAGCAGATGGATCCATTGATAAGTATAAAGCCCAGCTTGTAATAAAAGGATACAAACAAAAGGAAGGACTCAACTATTTCGATACATACTCACTAGTTACGATAATAACATCTATTCGAATGTTAATAGCTATAGTAGCTCTTAACAATCTCGAAATACACCAAATGGATGTTAAGACAGCTTTCCTGAATGGAGATTTAGACGAAGAAATCTATATGGAACAACCTGAAGGGTTTAAAGTTTCGGGACAGGAAAGAAAGGTGTGTAAGCTTGTTAAATCATTACATGTTTTAAAACAAGCACCTAAACAATGGCATCAAAAATTTGACAATACAATGTTGTCAAATGGTTTTCACATTAAATATTGCGATAAATGCGTATACGTAAAAAATACAAATAAGGGATATGTCATTATTTGTTTATATGTAGATGATATGTTGATCTTAGGCAGTAATTATGAGATCATTAAAACTACCAAAGCATGGTTGACCAGTAAATTTGATATGAAAGATATGGGTGTAGCGGATGTGGTTTTAGGAATTAAAATTTCTAAAACACAAAATGGCATGGTAATAACTCAAGATCATTATATGCATAAGATTCTTGAGAAATTCAATAAGAATGATACCAATATAGCCAAAACACCCGTAGATGTTAATTTACTTCTTAGGAAAAATACTGGTGATGCGATATCTCAAATAGAATATTCATGGATGATGCACTCAAAAGAGCATATTTTATTTAACCTTGCACTAAAAAGATCAATTGTAAGTATAGTAGTTAGCACGGGTCGAATCCACAGGGATTGGATTTTAATTTATAAGTTATTAGTTTATCACTTAAGTTCAAAAACAAGAAAAAAAAGAGGAGGGTTTAAGATGTTTTAAAACTAAAGCAACAATAAAAGTAAGAAGTAAATAAGTAAGAGAATATCAAATATAAGAAGTATGGTTAAGGTTTCATTCTCCACCACTAGACATCATTCAGAATCAATAATCAGATCTGTCAACATTAATTAACTATCAAAACTATCAACCGTAGATAACAACAAGCTTTGTTACCCCAATCTTTCCTTAGTTCGTCGTTAAATAGAACAAGCTCTCTATTTAATCTTTAACTATTAGACAACCTAGAATAAGCTCTCTATATTTAATCTAATAGCAGCCTTATGATGAGAAAGATAGGTTGATCTAAGCAACAAACACATAAGCTCGGATTGTTTAACCTATGTTATGTTCCACATTGCAATTCTCGAAAATTCAACATAATCATGAATTACAAATTGCCACTTATGAATAGAAAATCAAGACAATTACACGGATCAAGACTCCTAAACTAGCATTAGATAATTATCAAGATCTATCTAGTTTGCAACCTAAACAAATCAAGACAAATATCATAAACAATTCTTATAAAAGAACATAAGCAACTTTGATAGAAACCAATGATAGATAAATCTGAAAATCAATTACAAAACTTATCTAAGGCTTTGAAATCACCCTTAACCAAAGAAGAGTTTAGCCTAGCATAGGCATTGTTAACATAAACATAAGATTAAAAAGAAAAGAAGAAGAAGAAGAATATTAATTATTCAACTTCTAGTTCTCTCAAAAACTCTAAAGCAAAGAAGAAATCAGAATATTAAAGCATGTAGAAGTGTGTTGTGGCTATCCCCCTTATCTCTATTTATAGGCAGCAACTAAAGCTTCTCTCCTTGTGATTTGCAGCTAGGGTTTTAATAAAGAAAGGTGATTCGCGACTAGCTAGAGTTGTTTAGGGAGATCTTCCAACGCCAATTTGGATGACCATTTCTTATCCGATTTAGGCGTATGAGCTATATTTAGAAAGGTATTCAAGTCAGCTTCAAAAGTCATGAAGGAAGTTTCTTCGAATAAAGAATCTAACATCATGTTTTCTTAGCAACAAACTTCGGAGGTCAAATTTGCCTTCTTGCTTTGCACCAAGAATTTGATCTTTTTGACTTCCAAGTCTTTTTCCATCTTGTGATTGTGATTTTATAAGCTCTTGAACATCCTAATTGACATGTTTTGACTTCATCTCTTCCAAAATACCTACAAAGCATAAAAACCTAGTAAAATGTCAAGGAACTTAAGAATCAAAGCACAAAGTAGAAGGAAATTAAATAGGAAAATGTATGAAATTAAGCACTTATTATCGGATAATTGGTAGTCTCATGTATCTCATGAACTGCACAAGACCAGACATAGCATACTCAGTTAGCAAACTGAGTAGATTTACAAGTAATCCTAGAAAAGATCACTGGAAGGCTATTGTAAGGGTACTCAGATATTTGAGATACACCTCAAGTTATGGACTGCACTATACAAGATATCCAGCTATGCTTGAAGGATACAGTGATGCAAATTGGATATCTGATACTAAAGATTCGAAATCCACTAGCGGATTTATCTTTACTATTGCAGGAGCTGCAGTGTCTTGAAAATTCTAAACAAATGTGTATAGCCAGATCCACTATGGAATCTAAATTTATAACTTTAGATAAAGTTGGAGAAGAAACAGAATGGCTTCAAAAAATTTTAGAAGATATTCCATGTTGGCCGCAACCTGTGCATGTAATTTGTATACATTGCGATAGCCAATCTGCAATTGGTAGGGCACAGAATAGTTTTGTATAACGGTAAATCTCGACACATTTGTCGAAGACACAATACCGTAAGACAGTTGCTCTCAAATGGGATTATCTCTATTGATTATGTAAAATCAAAGGATTTGTAAACATTGCGATAGCCAATCTGCAATTGGTAGGGCACAAAGTAGTTTGTATAACGGCAAATCTCGACATATTTGTCGAAGACACAATACTGTAAGACGGTTTCTCTCAAATGGGATTGTCTCTATTGATTATGTAAAATCAAAGGATACTATTGTAGATCCGCTTACGAAAGGTTTACCAAGAGAGCAAGTAAATAAATCATCGAGGGGAATGTGACTTATGCCTATAAATTAAGAAAAGTTACATAATGGTAACCCAACCTAGTTGACTGGAGATCCCAAGATCTAGGTTCAAAGGGACAACTGAATTATGTTAACTTAGTGTGAGCACTATAAGAGTTAAACACTCTTATCCATTCCTGTGGTGAATTAGTGCTGTCTGCAAAGGAGTTAGGATAAGCTATACTTTTAATGGTTCTTATAGCTAGATAAAATCAAGTGGGGTATTGCATAATACTTTTGATAAGAAATCACCTATATGAGTATGAAACGTGGCCATTTCTGTGAGAATTGATAAGCTAAATTCTCTAGAGTACTCATAGAAACCAGGACGTGTTTGGAGCCAAAATGAACACAACCGTGAGAACCAAAGATGTTCGAAGAGGAATTGTGTGATACCTATTGTCTTGGTTTACACGAAAGACTGAATAGTTCAAGACATCATGTTCACTAGTTAGCCGAGCAAATCCAATAGTTGTCACTATGGAAGATTCAAAGCCAAAAGCTACCTATCTTGAAGCAATAACACTTCAAAGCTATTCTCTCTCGTATTCCGAATCAGTTCGTCGTTTTAATCAAACAATTTGCATTTATGTGGGAGATTGTTGGATATCAATTGATTAATAAATGTGTATAAATACGAAATACATATATGAATACGTAGGTTGTCATAAGTAGATACACGGTATATAATTAAGGTACACAATTGATATCAATATTGAATGAGAAATTGATCTCAAAAGCACTTACTTTAAAAGGAAGAAGTTGGTTGATGTTTATGCTCGGTGTGGAATCCCACATTGGTAACACAAAAGCTTATTTTTGTGTTTATATAGGCTAAGGTTCAGTGTGGGGTTGGACTCCAAGGGGCATCAAAGTTTTTGTGGAGGGTGAGAACCTACACAAACTTGCATTGGACCACGCGTGAGCGCTGGGCCAGCTTGGGCTTGGGCTTAGAAAAATAATTAATTTTTTACTGCCTAGCCAAGGAGTCTCATCTGATTAAGACATACCGGTTCGGACCAAAATCAAACCGTTTCTTTTCAACTGTTCTGTCTGTTGTCCAAACCGAACGTTTCTTGTCAACTGTTATGTCTGTCCGAACAGACTTTTGGATTTCCTATTTATATCCAAGAGGTGTGTCTATTATGATTACTTTTAATTTTCTCTTTTTCTCTAAGTATTCTGCTGTCCTGTGAGAGAGAGACAGACTTGTGTTATCTTTCTGGTTCGCTGTGTTGCCATTGATAGTGCTCTCAATTGCAACATGATTGAGGAGACCTGGGAGGCGATTTGCATTATTCTGTTTCAGCACGTAAGAGACAGGTAAAAATCGTCTTAAGGTGAAAGATTCTACCTTGACTCAATCTTGGTTTTTTGTGTTCAAACAAATCAGTGAGTAAATGTTTATTTATTTCTCTATTCTGATGTTCGTAAGAATATATATATATATATATATATATATATTCTGTTCTCGTGATTTCAGAATAATAATCTGTTCTTTTATCACAATCTTTAATGCAGTATTGAAATTCAATTGCTAACATGCTCAACCCTACGTCTATTGCTGGTTGAAAACTATTTCCAAGCCCCTCTTAAGCCTGGGTTCGGCCCTGACCTTTGAGAATTTCTGAAAGGGCTCCCTAAATTTCTTGAAGGCCTTGATTCGGCACGTCTATTACTATAGCGCTTGTTTTATTTCCTTAATTTGCCTATTTGGCCAGCTGCTGAAACAGTTATATTAGAATTTCTAGTTTGCCTACTATGTTGTGTTAATTAATTTAAAAAGGATGAATATGCTGAGAGGTCTAACTATAAGTTTTAATGATCACTTAAAGATTGATTTAAATCCTCTCTATGGAATTAAGGAATACATTTAATCCAAATCTTTTTAGATCACATCTAAAAGAATGTAGTAGTGTACTACCAACGAATTTTAATTCTTAACATCTCTTAATTAATCAGGTCAATATGTTTTTGAACTATTTATTAGCTAGGGTTCTTAAAAATAATTAGCTTTACACGAGTTAATTTAGTGTCCCTAAGATGGTGAAACTTTTTACTTTACCTAAAATGACTTCACCTTACACCAAAGAATTAACAAAGATATTCCTAAGTTACGCTTCAAAGTCTGATTTCATGGACATCCAAAAGAATTTGGTGTGCAAATTCATCAACATGACATGTGCAGCAGGAAAGTCATAAAAATTTTGTCCATAGCAAGGATATATGCTGAAAGTTCTTCTGACTGAGTTTAAAACCCATATTGAGAACATAATGCAGAGGAGCATTATAAAAGAAAAATTGAGTCAAAAATCAACTCATACCTTTCTCGGCCTTTCGACTAAGATCAAGTGTAGTATCTGTTTTTATCAGTTTAATATCTGATATGTGGATCATCGATTTACATGATATTAAATTAATTTTTTTAGAGGGGAGATCCCACCACAGTAGCTTTCTATTGGGGTTTTCAAGTGTCGCCCATGCGTTGCACTATTGCATGGTCTTGGCGCACTCCACCCTACCAATTTTAGTTCAACTATTTAAATTGATGGTTAAAAGCTATACTATATAATTTTATTTTTTAAAGCTCAACAAAATTTTAAAGTACCTACTATTTTTAATTCGGAAAAACAACTTGAAATGTAGCTAGAAACTACGTTTTAAAGCACCTACTACTATAGTTCTAAATAACAACTTGAAACTCTTACAAATTATGCCATATTCATGATATCCCTACAATTTGACTTTTGAAGCTCATTTTCTTGAAAACATTAATTAATTTAGAACAAAGAATTTAAAGGTTGGTATATACTTGGTGGGGATTGACTTCGTCAATTTGCATACTATACTAGACACCATGAGCAACCAATAATTAAGAATTTAGTAAATTATGAAGGAAAAATGCTAAAAGTAAACCTACATATTTTTAATTTCTTTTTGATTGAGGAAAAAAAATTCAAACCTAATTCTTTGAATATATAGAAACATGGATGTACCTATCAAGGACAATAATGTCAAGTTTTCGTTTGGCGTTGGATCGCTTAATAATTTTGGCATTTCCAGCTTTTTTTTGACATATCAATGCGTGAATTGGATGTGTGGAGTCCTGCTTTTCAACCCATAGATTACTTCTTTGATTTGGTGAATATTATCTATATACTATAGATGGAAGCAATCTCTTCAATCCAATAACCACTTGAATAGCAATGGCTTGCCAATTGCTTGTCACTTTTTTTTTAGATGAAGAAAGAAAGGAAAGAGAAAGAGAGAAGGAAATGAAAGGAAAGAAAAAAGAAAGAAATTAAAAAAAAAAAAAAATGGTACTATTCAAATAACTTTCAATTTTGTGTTTCGTGTTGTATAATGATCGATTCTTTAATTATTATTTTTTTAAATAAAGTCATATTAACTTTTTTATTTTTATATTATTGGGAAAAAAATTACTGTATGGGTAATTGATTGGTAAAAATTACAATATTGAATAATCATATGAGATTGGCTGATGTAAATGAAGTTGTTTTAAAACTTTAGCTATTGAATAGAAAAATAATAATATTATGATGGTTAAATGGTATGATAGTTATAAGTTATAGGTTATTGTATGATAATTATAAGTTATTGTATGATAGTTGTTGGGTTTATATTTTACTATTTTTTTTATAACTCTTAATAAGAATGCGGATGATGGATATCAACATAATCTAAATTAATTGAATTTTGATATCCATCATCTTTTTTGTACATATAAAGTACATATTTTTTGTACATATTAAAATATAAAATGCATTTAAATCTCAAATATCGATAATAATCACATATATTTAATTTGTAACAAAGTTTTATGATCTCTATCTTCTTACAGAAAAACACAAGAAAGGAGACAAAGGAAACATAAAAAAGAACATTTTGACAACACTTTTATGAAGGATATCAAACATGTTAGTTTCACATATAATTTTTTTTTTCCTTCATCATAAATACTTTTGTCTTTTTGAACAATCTACTTTTGTATTAAAATGTAATGTAATCTCCTTCTTAGTTTTAGTTTCAACCATGCGGAAACAACTATATTTAAATATGTATATATATGCACTGCCTTACCAGGTTTCTTACATTACTTGCTTCCAGTATTCAAAAACAAAACCGCAATAATGCGCGGATTTCACCCTAATTATTTCTTAATAATATCACTGAAAATATTATTCACTTTTTTTTTTTTTTTATAGAGGTGATTCTAGTTATATAATGAGAGAGATCTCTTTAGTCGATCTTATAAATCTCATCTATTATATTTTAAGATTTAAATGGAAGGCTTTCAAATTGAAGTCTCCTATTCTAATGTTGAGAGACAATTGAATTATCATTTTACGTTTTTGGTTGTTCAACTCCTTTGGATCTTTTTCTTTAAAAAAGTGTGGAATTTTTATACAAGTGTTTGGACTTTAGATAATATCCAAAATATCGACTTGAATCCCACATCCTATCATTAACAAAATAGAAGTGTAGTGTATAAGGAAACTGTATATCCCAACTTTAAAACATACTTACCTGGAAGGAGTCAATGGACGATCAAGAAGACCCATGGCCTAGGACAGTGACCTTCAGTGCACTTGGGAGGGGTGCTGCTCTAAGGTCTCCCCAAGTGGGAGAGCCTATGTCATAATTTGTTGCACAAGTTTTCTTCTATTTTATTTTAGCAGAGTTTCTTAAGAGTCAAGTGTTGACATTAATTGTAGTAACTCTCCTACCATAACAATTCTGCTTTTTTGTCAATGAGAAACCGTCTTCTTTCAATAAATATATGGTTGAGTCTTCTTTCAATAAATATATGGTTGAAAGTGTAATACAACAATCTTTAGCAAAATTATATAAGCAAAGTCATAAGGATAAAGGGAGTAGTGTGGCTATGAAATAGTATTAACTCAATTATGGCAAAGGGCAATACATGTACAAGGTTCCCACCTAAATGCTCGAGAAATTGTATTTATTTTGCGGAGTATCAGTACTTGTCCATGACTTTATTTGCATAGGATCTGTTTTATAAACTCGTATCTCTTTGTCCCCGAATTCAAATTAGACCCTTTGATCAGAGCGGTGATTACAAGCTTACACCTCAATTTCTCATTGAACTTGTAAAATACTTGGATGTTAGAAGTACTCAAATTCAAAAGCCTTTGTTTTATAGATCAATTGTTATGCTTTCCAAAATTTTAAACGTCACTCTTTTTTGACATTTGGCTTATTTTGAAAAGATTTTGAGTCCAAACATCACTCTGTTTTTTTTCACTTGGCTTATTTTAATAAGATTATGAGTCCAAGTGTCAATTAAACTGAATGTTCATTGATTCTAAGCTTCCAAAAATGCACAAGTTTATGAGTTTCAAGTTGTTTTTAAACTTAGAACTACAGATAATAGATGCTTTAAAATTTTCATGAACCTTAAGAAATAGAATTAAAAAGCAATAGGTACTAACCCATTGGGTGCGTCAGACTCGTGCAGTAGTGCAAAAATTTGAGTTTCAAATTGTTTTCAAACTTCGAACTATGATGCTTTAAAATTTTCATGACCTTTAATGAATAGAATTAAAAAGTAGTAGCTACTAGCCACCGATTTAAATGATTTAACTAGAATTGGTGGGATGTGTCAAGTCCATGCAATGTTGGATATCAATGGTTAATTTGAGTGTATAAATACGAAATATGTTTATCAACTCGTAGGTTGTCATAAGTAAATACATGGTGTGTAATTTATGTACACAATTGATATCATGTTTGAATAATAAATTAATCTCAAAGGTACCCACTTGAAAAGGAAGAAATTGGTTGAAGTTGTGCTTGGTGTGGAATCCCACATTGAACATTGAAAGGCTTCAACTTGTAGTTTATATAGGTTTAGGTTCCATATTAGATTGGGTTTCAAGGGATACTCAAGTTTTGTGAAGGGTAAAGAGAGTCCGGTCGGATTTGGTTCAAGAATTAAAATTTTGTTGACAAGCCAACTGATTTTTTGTTGCCCAATCGACCAACCTGTCTATTTAAGACATATCTGTTCGGTCTGGACCGAACCGATGCATCCAACCAACTAGACATGTCTGATCATTACATGTCTATTCGGATCGATTATATTCCAAAGGTTATCTGTTTTAAAGATTTTTTAAAAAAAAAAAAACATTCCGAAAATTTTCTTTCCTCTGTCTCGGTCGAATACTGTCTTGTGAGAAAGACTACTTCATCTTTTCGGTTCGCTGAGTTGCTTCGAGCGTGCTCTCGACAGCAACGTAACCAAGGAAGCCTGGGAGACGAATTGCAATACACTATAAGCACGTGAAAGACAGGCAATAATCGTCTTAAGGTCAGAGGTTCTACCTTGACTCGATATAAACTTTCTGTATTCAGATTAATTCTGTAAGTGTTCTTTATAATGTTCAGTTTTTTTATTATAAAGTGCTATCTGTTATTATATACATTCATGTTCGTATATATATATTCTGCTGAATATAGAGTAATCTGTTTTATATATTTCTAATTTGTTATATATATATATATATATATATATATATATATATATATATATATCAATCTGTTATGCAGTATTGAAATATTTAGTATACTAGAAACAACATGCAATAGTGCAACGCATGATGGGCGACACTTGAGAACCCCAATAGCAAGCTATTGTGATGGGCTCTCATCCTAAAAGATTAATTTAATATCATGTGGATCAATGATCCACGTATTAGATATTAAACTGATAAAAACAGATATTACACTTGATCTTAGCCAAAAGGATGAGAAAGCTGGAAAATCAAAACAAAAAAAAAAGTGGGGGAGTCTGTCAGACAACCTTGCAACCATCCCAGCAACTGGTTGAAACAGGCTGAAAACGATCCTCTACTACTTCAGTAGGTCACAAAGAATCCTATTGAAGAGGTTAATCACGCTCTGATCACAAGGGCATGGTTCATCAACCAAACATGAGATCCTATCTCTTTTGTGCTAAAGGAGACAGAGGTATGAGCCTATAGAACAGATCCTTTTCTTTCTTGCTTCCATCTATATAATCCATCAACGGATTATATGTTGTTTCAGTGTATACCTTTGTGGTGGTTATCGTTTTGCTTGTAAATGTGGAAAAAAATTCCTTAAAACAGTAACTAGCAACTAGCAACTTTTGTTTTCTTGTAAATAACGGGCATAGGCGCTAGTAACTACAACTAGGCTTGATTTTATTTTTTTCTTAAGAAAAGCCATGATTATTGGGATTTATTTATTTTATTGGATGCATGAATTTGTGGTGATTATATATTTAACATGCTATTTAGAATAAGTTTTGTGCCACTCTATGTATTATGTTAGAATTATATGAAAACAATACTTATGATTGTTTTAAACAATCAATCTAGGTAAATATTGTTTTATAATTCACCTAAGTTAAAAGTTCTTTTTTTTTTTTTTTAATATTGAGAAGGTTATATTAATTTTGAATAATTATACGCACGATCTTCATTAATAACTCATAACTACAAGATACATGTTTTCAAACTAATAATAAGTTTGCTCTCGAATTGTGAGAAGCTTAGAGACCGAATTGAAAGATTTCTTTTGGTATTGAAATACTTTTAGCCATTGAGATTTTATGAAATGTATGATATCTGAATATCGTTGTATTTTAGATGTATTAGATTGTGATATAGATTTTATGTATGAGCATTTGCAATGAAAATGTATTCTAAGTACTTTTACATGGAATGTTAGAAAGGCTTCGTATCATTTTGGAGCATTGCTTGAGATAGAATGGCTTTGCTTCAAGGTTATATGGCCGTGTTATGTCCCGGTTTTGGGGTGTGACACTCTGTTTTTTATCAATAGTTTAGATAATGATTTTTGGCAAGTAAAGTTACCATTCAAGTGGAGTCATCAGGTCATTTCTTTTTTATCAATGAGTCAGATAGCTTCAAGGAGTTATTGCATTTTGCCAAACCATAGCTAAAGTTAAAACGATGTATATATTTTTGATGATTCTGCTTCTTTTTCTTCAACTACTCCATAGAAAAATTAAGTAGATTATCATTGGATACATGGAAATTAGATCTAGATTCCTATGAAATGTCAAGAAAAAAATGAGGAAAAACTAAGGGTTGGAAATTAAGAAGAAATTAACACAACAAAGAGCAACTGCAAAATGTGTTGTAGAACAACATATTAGCTTTAATTACTAGCATAATTTTCTAATTTAATGAAGCACAAAAGAAAGTGATTTATGTTTAATACAGATTACAGACACACTTATTGGAGGTATTACAGACATATAATATTTATTTTCTTTTGTCAAAGCTGAGTGCTCTTAGGAGAAATCAGGGGTCCTGCAAATACTAAATAGAATGTGAATAAAAGAGAATAGCTGCACTTTGCCTGACCTAAGCCTCTCAAGTCCATTGGTGTAGCACCTTAGGTACCTGCAACATATGAAAACAAGGAAATCTCTAAACCATCATATTTACTTTTACAGAATGTAACCAAAAAACATTTTACTTGTTCAAATCATTTGAATAAAGCATTTATCTGAAAAGTTGTGGAAATTAATGTGCCTTAAGTCATGTAATGATTGATTATTTTTTAAAGAATAATGCAAATTGTTTACTTCAGCATAAAAAGATATCATTACTTGATGATTGAGCAGCATATTAAGTTTGGCCATCACGATGTAAGCGAGTTGGATGAAGTTTGTCTCTAATAAAACAAAGCTTGGTAACAACATCACTCATGTCCATCCGCTCTCTTGGTGATTCAGCAGAACAATTGACTCCTATTTCAAATATTGAATTCAAGTACTGAAGATGTCTGTCATTTCCCAGGCCGTTTCCATTGAGAGTGATGCTCGCGATTGTTCCTTGTCTGACTCTCTCTTGAAGAAGAAAGGGATCTATAATCTCAATCACTCGTTCGGGGAAAGCTGCCTTAACAAAGTTGTGAAGGCTGAAACCTTTCTTTGAACATTTCATTAGTCGGCCTTTTCCCCGTAAACATCTCTAGCAAGAGGATGCCATAGCTATACACATCACCTTTTGTTGACAACTCGCTTCCCATGCCATATTCTACAATTAATTCATCACAAATTATATATAGTAATATTTGTAGTGGAAATCCCTTGAAAAATATAAAGATAGATCCAAGCTCTAAATATACGAAAAACAGCTTTTAGATTATATGTTTTGCTTTTAAATTATGTTGTGCTGAGAGAAAAGTATATAAAGAATGATTATTAAAATGGAAGAAACGAATAAAGTGTACTAACCTGGTGGAGCATAACCAATAGTTCCTCTTAATCCAATAGAGCTTGACTGATTAGTAGAATAGTTAAGCCTGTCTGCAGAAAGGATTTTTGCTAAGCCAAAGTCACTTATATTGCCAACCATTTCCTCATCAAGTAAAATATTGCTTGGCTTGAGGTCACAATGAATAATTGATGTTTCGCAATGAAAGTGCAGATACTCCAATGCATGAGCAACATCTATGGCCACATTTACTCTTTGGAAGAAGTTCAGGTTTCTCATTATCTCCGGTTCTTTCATGCCAACAGATGGATGCAGCCAATCCTCCAAGCTTCCATTTACCATGAACTCATAAACCAAGGCTTTAAAATCATTGCCTTGATAATCGACACCTGAAATTGCTGTTAATACCTTGACAAGATTTCGATGTCTAATGTTCTTCAAGGCCTCGCATTCAGCCAAGAAATTCCTGGAAGCTCCACGATTCAGAAGATTAAGCACCTTAATGGCAATAACTACTCCACTCTCTTCAAGAATTCCTTTGTATACAGAACCGAAACTTCCTGAACCAACCAAATTCTGCAT
Organism: Fremontodendron californicum; assembly: GCA_030761205.1. Classification (NCBI taxonomy): domain Eukaryota; kingdom Viridiplantae; phylum Streptophyta; class Magnoliopsida; order Malvales; family Malvaceae; genus Fremontodendron; species Fremontodendron californicum. The sequence continues at coordinate 1,961,863 of JAULJL010000045.1, read as the reverse complement.
GGAGAATCCATTAGTAGCCCTTAGGATGCTTTGGTATGATAGCTGTAAAAAAGGTGAATTTTCTGCACAAGTTGTTGTTGGCTGCTCTTTCTTCTTTCTAAACCACAAGATGAGGAGAAAAGAGAATACCAAAGTCACTCCTAAAATCACAACAACAATCACAATTTTTAATATAAGAGAAGTGTTAGATCTTCTGGTGGATGTTTTCGAGTTACATCTGGACAGGTGTAACTCAGGGATGCCTCCACAAAGCTTACTGTTTCCCTCAACCAATGTAGCACTTGCATTCTTAAAGACTCCTTCACTTGGTATCACTCCCTCGAAATCATTGAAAGATAGATTTAAATACTGTAATGACCCAAAGCTGACAAGAAATTCTGGAATCTCACCGGAAAGATTATTGTCAGATATGTCTAATGCCTTAAGACCTCTCAATGAACTCAAAGATGAAGGAATGGACCCTTCAAACAAATTGCCATCCAAGAACAACTTCTCCAGTCTTACGCAACTACCAAGATTGTTTGGAAGCAAACCAGATAACCTGTTTTGAGAAACATATAATTCACCTAGATTTTTCAGACTTTCTACTTCTACAGGAAGCACACCAGTTAAATAGTTCCTTGATAAGCCTAGTCCAATAGACATGGATGAGAGTCCAATTACTTCAGGGGGTATTGATCCACTAAGATTGTTATCAGAAAGATCCAACCCAAGCAGATTTTTGCACTTACCTAGACTTGAAGGAATGTTGCCCTGAAGATTGTTACTATTTAAATCAAGTTCGGTTAACATTGTCAAGTTTCCAAGAGAAGGGGGAACAGCCCCAGAGAGAAAATTACTATGAGAAAAAAATATCTTTAGCTTCTGAAGCCTGCCAATAACAAGGGGAATGGAACCTGATAGTTGATTTTGTGATGCCACTAGCACCTCCAAATTGATGAAATTTCCAATACCATCCGAAATTCTTCCCAATATTTTGTTCTGTTCTATTACTAAATACGGAAGAGTGGTAGACAAATTGCTAATGCAGTCGGGCAAGATCCCTCCAAAATTATTTTGGCTTAACCCTAGAGCTTCTAGTTTGGTACTATTGATTAAAGAACAGAGAAAGTTTAAGTTACCTTCTCCCCCATTTCCCAAATAGTTTGTGTCTAGGAGAAATTGTGACAGTTTATCCAACTTTTCAAACGAAGGCATGTTTCCACTGAGTTTGTTTCCATGAAATTGAAGTACCTTGAGATTTGAGGCATTGGATATTGAAATCGGGATTTGTCCAGAGATTTGGTTTTCCCATACGGAAAAGAATTCAACATATGGCATAGTGATTCCTAAGTCAGAAGGAAGAGTACCTTGAATCTTGTTTTCACCAATATCAAAAAGTCTAATATTGGAGAGATTGAAAATTGAGAGAGGAACAATACCAGAAATTGCATTTTCTGCTACCGTAAAAAATGTTAGATTTGTCAGTTTCCGAAGAGCTTCAGGTATAGTCCCACTTAGTCCACTCGCATGCAGAGAAAGTTTCTCCAGAGACGATAAGTTCCCCATGGAAGGTGGGATACTCCCTCTTAAACTGTTGGTGCTTAAACTTAACCATTTCAGATTTGACAAGAGACCAAGCAAACCAGGTATTTCTCCGCTTAGCTTGTTGCCTCTCATATGAACATATGTAAGCTTAGAACAACAAGATAAGTTGGAAGGAATTTCACCACTGATGGAGTTATTGGCCAGTTGTAATATTTCCAGTCTTCTTAAAAGGCCAATTTCTTGAGGAATTTCATTGTTGAAGCTGTTTCCTTCAAGATTCAACACCCTGAGAAAGCTCAAATTTCCAATGTATGGTGATACAGATCCTGAGAGTTTCAGGAGTTGCAATTCCAACCTGGTGACTCTCTGATGTCTGCGACTGCATGTAACACCATACCACTGGCAGAAGTGAATGGAACTATTCCAGGATTGCATAACCCTGAGCTGATCACTAGTTATCTTGGCTTTGAACTGGAGTAAAGCTTGTTGATCTGTGTTATTTCCACTAACTACAGGGGTTGCTAAACCAAGCAAGTTAAAACCCTGCAAGTTGAAGCATGAGAGAAGAATTATAACTTCAATGTAAACAAGGAAAAAAGAGCTGGACACTTCCAAATGCTTGCTCGATAGCTCCATCAACCCGAATCAATTTCTTAATTGATGAGATTGATTTGTATTTGAGAGTGCTTGGTTCACCAAAAAGAACTAGAGTGCAATATAAGAAGTTTTGGAACTTTCATATTATCCTGTTGTATCTCCCGTCAATTGGTTCAAGTTTTCTGACTTTGAAAGTCATGTGGCTACGATTTGCATGGGGCCCCTCCTTTAGTTGGGAGGGTCTACTTGGGGTTGGCTTTATCCTGGACTTTGACCATAAATGAGCCACAATTGCTATACTAAGTACTTTTCCAGTTTTCCTCCACTTGTATATTTCTTTTCACTTTTATTATTGTTGGAGTTGACTGAAAATTTAAGCCTAAGAAGTAAACTAAGCGACCCCACCACAAGGCATTCAATTGGTCAGTGGTTGTGGAAGTCTGCAAATTGGAAGATGGTGTAATTGGGGAACTTCCACCATCAGCTCCTTCCAGTGAGCTTCCAAAAAGCTTGTGTTGTGGCATGATTTTTTTTTTTTCTCACTTTTATTATCGATTAATTTTTGAGTTTTTTTTTTTTTTTCAGAGGATTGAAATCTAAGAAGAAATATTCTAATTTGATGGCACAAAGGAAAGGAAAATACCATTTTACTTAACAAATTCCTCCATATTTATTTTGATGTTCAAAGCCGAGTGCTTGTACCCATAATATTAAATCGCGATTGCAAATTTCGTCGTGAACGTTACGTAACGGTTGTCGAGGATGTGATTTTTTTTTCAAAAATCACATTTTTTTACAAAACAATATATTTATATATTTTGATATCATATTTTATTATTCTAATATTTATAATAATTTTTTATGATTTTTATTTAATTTATAAAATTAAGAACTCTAATTTTATATATAATTCTTTTTTTTAAAAACGTAATATGGATGAAGGCACTCCAATCTAAAAAGAAATGAGTTGAACGTCTGCATTATAAAATGGGAAAACCATGATGTTTATATGATCTAATAACCCCATATAACAAGAGTTATAATGTTTAATGGAAATATCTTAAAAGTAAAAAAAAAAAAAAAAAATTATATTCTAAAAAATCTAAAGTTTATTTATTAACAATCCACTAAACTTAAAACCACCGCCCACCCACCCGTAATAATTTGAACTTTTACACACACAAAAAAAAAAATTAACATTTGAATTCTTTTATGATCTCTTTATGGCCCCTGTTTTCTTATCTTTGTTATGAACTCTTCTGGATTCTGAAGTCCGAGAATCGTTAAGTGGAAGCAACAATTTTTGGTTTTTCCCCAAAACAGTGATGGGCAGAAACCGAACTTACCAAAAAATCGGGAAAACACAACCGGTAGTTCTTTCTCTCCCAATTAACAGGATCTGTAAATATGGTACTAAATTGCACAAGATATATATATATATATTCCAGCAACACAAATTCAACCAAGGATAATCACCAACAACCAATCACACGAGACACACAATTTTTACTTGGAAAACCCCTTTAAATCAAAGGATAAAAACCACGGGACTTAGGAGTCCAGTCAAAATCTCCACTATAATGAGAGTGCGTTTACAATATCACAATAATTCAGCTAACACAATGAGTACACAACTCTAACTTAGCTATCAACAAGTGATATTAAAATCAAAGAGAGAAAGTTGAGAAATCACCCAAAAACGTGACTACTATTCGGGCACAAAACAGTACTTTATAGTGTTTAGATGGAAATTCTCACCGTACACAATCAGCATCTACGTATCCTGTAGCCACTGCCAGAAAATCAAGAAGATCGGACCACGGATGAACCTCCGATCGACGACTTGATCAAAACTGTGCAACTCACTCTTTTCTCTCTTCTCTGCCGCCTCCCTCTCTTTTTCTTTTTCTTTGGTTCTGACTCCTCTCTAGCAAAATACAATAGCCCATCAATTAAAAGGGCTAAGGGCAGAATGGGTATTTCCTCCACATAAGAGGGACCCATGCCCAACAAATCTCCCTCTCCCGACTATGTGGAGGTGTTCGCCATCCTGGCGATCAAACAACATATTTCAAACTTTTCTCTTGGTAAGGCATTAGTCAACATATCAGCACCATTATCATCAGTATGAATTTTCTCAAGTTCTAACAATTTAGCATCGAGAACATCTCGTATCCAATGATACCTTACATCGATATGTTTAGACCTAGCATGAAAGGTTGAATTCTTACCAAGATGAATAGCGCTCTGGCTATCACAAAATAAAACATACCTCTCTTGGGTAAAGCCAAGTTCTTGCATAAATCTCTTCATCCAAAGCAACTCCTTGCACGCTTCGGTCACTGCAATGAACTCTGACTCAGTAGTGGACAATGCAACACATTTTTGCAATCTGGATTGCCAAGCCACAGCTCCCCCTGCAGAAGTAATTAAGTAACCCGAAGTGGACTTTCTGGAGTCAACGTCTCCAGCCATATCAGAATCTGTATAACCAACTAGAACAGGTTTCTCATGGCCGAAGCAAAGTTTCAAGTTGGAAGTACCCCGAAGATATCTCATAATCCACTTCACTGCATTCCAATGCTCTCTGCCTGGATTAGAAAGAAACCGACTGACGGTGCCAACAGAATGAGCTAAGTCAGGTCTTGTGCATACCATTGCATACATCAAACTACCCACGGCTGAAGCATAAGGAACCTTCTGCATGTCTTCCTTCTCTTCTCTTGTGGAAGGACTCTGCTTGACACTCAATCTAAAGTGTGTAGCAAGAGGAGTGCTCACCACTTTAGCTTTGTCCATACTAAACCTTTGAAGTACTTTTTCAATGTACTTCTCTTGTGATAACCACAATTTCTTGGCATTTCTATCACGTGTGATCCTTATGCCAAGAATTTGCTTTGCTGGCCCCAAGTCCTTCATCGCAAAGGATTTACTCAACTCTTGCTTCAACATATTAATCTTAGAAGCATTACGACCAACAATAAGCATATCATCAACATAGAGCAACAAAATAATAAAATCATCACCAGAGAATTTCTTGACAAAACACAATGATCAGAAGTAGTCTTCTTGTAGCCATGCTCCCCCATAACAGACTCAAACTTCTTGTACCATTGCCTCGGAGCTTGCTTCAAACCATACAAGCTCTTCTTTAATTTGCACACATAGTCCTCTTTTCCTTGTGCAATGAAACCCTCTGGCTGCTCCATGTAAAGTTCTTCTTCTAAATCACCATGAAGAAAAGCAGTTTTCACATCCATTTGCTCGACTTCCAAGTCATAATAGGATGCCAAACTCAATATAGATCTGATAGAGGATATTTTTACAACTGGAGAGAATATTTCCTCAAAATCAATCCCCTTTTTCTGACTGAAACCCTTGACGACCAATCTAGCTTTGTATCGTGGAGTTGAAGAATTCTCTTCTTGCTTCAACCTGTAAACCCACCGATTTTTCAAAGCTCTTTTACCTTTAGGCAATTTCACCAGCTCAAACGTATGGTTGTCATGTAAAGATTTAAGCTCATCTTTCATAGCATCAACCCACTGATCTTTGCATTCACTCCCCATAGCCTCTTCATAACACTCCGGTTCTTCCCCATCAGTTAAAAGAACATACTGATCAGAAGAATACCTCACAGAAGGCTGTCGATCTCTAGTAGACCTCCGAAGTGGAACTGCTGGTGGAGATATAGGTCCTTGGTGTTGATCATTCACAACACTATCCATGGGAGCATCAAAATCACTCATACCCTGCTGGTCATCATGGACATCTTCTTGCATGCCATCGTCAACTGGATTTGGCGGAGGGGTTAGAGGAATTGGATCCATGGCGGTCAAGTCATCACTATTCTGTGGATCGGTTTTCTCCGCCTTGTCAATGTCATCAATGGTCTGATCCTCAACAAAAACAACATCTCTGCTTCTAACAAGCTTCTTTTCAACTGGGTCATATAACCTGTACCCAAATTCATCTTGACCATAACCAACAAAGATACATTGACGAGTCTTGGCATCTAACTTTGACCTCTCATCCTTTGGAACATGTACAAAAGCCTTGCAACCGAACACACGCAGGTGATCATATGACATATCCTTACCAAACCAAACTTTGTCTGGAACATCACCTTGCAAAGGAACACTTGGAGACAAATTAATCACATGTGCCACTGTATACAAAGCTTCACCCCAAAAAGATCTAGGTAACTTTGCATCTGAAAGCAAACATCTGACTCTCTCAATCAATGTTCTGTTCATTCTTTCGGCTAAACCATTCAACTGTGGTGTCTTAGGAGGTGTCTTTTGATGCCTGATTCCCTGTGCACGACAATAATCATCAAATGGTCCACTATATTCGCCGCCGTTATCAGAACGGATGCACTTCAACTTCTTCCCAGTTTGCCTTTCAACTGAAGCCTGAAACTGTTTGAACACATCAAGCACTTGATCTTTTGTTTTCAAAGTATAGACCCAAAGTTTTCTTGAATGGTCATCAATAAAAGTCACGAAATAAAGTGCACCACCATACGACCTTACTTTCAAAGGACCACAAACATCGGAATGTACCAACTCTAGCAAATCTGATTTTCTTGAAGGAGGATGACTCTTAAAAGAAACTCTTCTTTGTTTTCCAGCCAAACAATGAGCACAATTCTTCAGTGTAGCATTCTTCAACCCAGAAAGTTGATTCTTCTTGGCCAGACAATTAAGCCCCTTTTCACTCATGTGACTAAGCCGTTTATGCCATAGCACAGTTGAACTATCATTTTCCGTCACATTAACAATGCCTCTAGAAATTGAAGACTGCATCAAATATAAATTTGAACACTTCTTTCCTCGAGCCACAACGAATGAGCCTCTAGTCAATTTCCACTGACCATCACTGAAGGTGTTACAAAATCCCTCATCATCTAGCTTTCCCGCTGAAATCAAATTCAAACGGATATCCGGTGCATGTCTGACATTTTTTAGCGTTAACTTTGTTCCATTGTTAGTTTCCAAACAGACATCTCCCATGCCAACAACATGTGCCAAGCCATCATTACCCATCTTCAATACCCCAAAATTACCAGGCGTATAAGATGTGAAGAATTCCTTCCTAGACGTGACATGAAGTGAAGCACCAGTGTCTATTACCCAACTTGTCTCGTCGCATGCTAAGTTGATCACATTCTCATCACAAGTAACCAACAGATCATCAGAGGTAGCAGTAGTAACATGATCATTCTGTCCATGATCCCTCTTCTCTTGTTTATCAATACCACCTTTGTTCTCTTTCCTCCACTTGTAGCAATATTTCTTGATATGGCCCATCTTGCCACAATGATGACACTCAACATTTTTAAATCTTGATCTTGACTTGCTTCGGCTTTTATCTCTACCCGTTTCATTTTTGCTCCTACTTCTCCCCCTATTTTCCGTAACTAGAACCTCAGACTGTGATGAAGAACCCTGAGACTTTTTTCTCACTTCTTCATTGAAAACACCATTCTTGGCAAGTTCCAAAGTTACTACACCATTAGGAGCAGAATTAATAAGTGAAACCCGAAATGTTTCCCAAGAATCCGGTAGAGTAGCAAGCAACCAAAGCCCTACTACTTCATCCTCAAATTTGATGCCCATACCAATTAACTGATTCATAACTCCTTGAAAATCATTCAAGTGATCAGCCACAGTTGTTCCTTCTTTATACTTCAGTTCCATCATCTTTTTAAGCATGAACAACTTGTTATTGCCAGACTTTAAAGCATACAAGTTTTCAAGCTTGTTCCACAATGTGCGTGCATGTGTCTCTTGATCAATGTGATTGTAAACATTTTCCTCAACAAATTGGCGAATAAAAGCACACACCTGCTGATGCTCAAATTCCCATTCCTCATCACTTTTAGATTCGGGTTTTTGAGTAGCAAAGACAGGAAGATGCAAAGACTTCACAAATAACAGGTCTTTCATTTTATTCTGCCACAATTGATAATTTGTGCCATTCAAAACAATCATTCTACTTGTGCCAGCCTCCATAATTACACAACAACACAATCAAAGCTCTGATACCAGTGTGATGGGCAGAAACCGAACTTACCAAAAAATCGGAAAAACACAACCGGTAGTTCTTTCTCTCCTAATTAACAGGATCTGTAAATATGGTACTAAATTGCACAAGATATATATATATATATATATATATATATTCCAGCACCACAAATTCAACCAAGGATAATCACCAACAACCAATCACACGAGACACACAATTTTTACGTGGAAAACCCCTTTAAATCAAAGGGTAAAAACCACGGGACTTAGGAGTCCAGTCAAAATCTCCACTATAATGAGAGTGCGTTTACAATATCACAATAATTCAGCTAACACAATGAGTACACAACTCTAACTTAGCTATCAACAAGTGATATTAAAATCAAAGAGAGAAAGTTGAGAAATCACCCAAAAATGTGACTACTATTCGGACACAAAACAGTACTTTATAGTGTTCAGATGGAAATTCTCACCGTACACAATCAGCATCTACGTATCCTGTAGCCACTGCCAGAAAATCAAGAAGATCGGACCACGGATGAACCTCCGACCGACGACTTGATCAAAACTGTGCAACTCACTCTTTTCTCTCTTCTCTGCCGCCTCCCTCTCTTTTTCTTTTTCTTTGGTTCTGACTCCTCTCTAGCAAAATACAATAGCCCATCAATTAAAAGGGCTAAGGGCAGAATGGGTATTTCCTCCACATAAGAGGGACCCATGCCCAACAAACAGGTCAGATTAATCTTTGTTTTACTCAATAATTTTATAATATATTATTTGTTAATGGGATCGTTAATCCAACCTCTTGCTTTTATGAAATCTGCTTCTTTCGGTTCCTTCAGTTTCAACCTCTTGCCCAACCCTACTCTACAAATTATTTTAATGGTAAGAAACATCACTGCCTCACACAAGTTGACAGGCTTAGAACCAACAGATAATTTGGATATCTTTTCGATCAGTCGAGCAGTAGTGTTGCACACAAAGTACAGAACAGAGCAGTAGTACAGAACAGAGCAGTAATGTCGCGGACGTTACACCGCTTTTAAGCTGCTGTCGCGACATTACGTAACAGGTTACGGCCGCAGCGGCTGCGATTTATTTTCTCCAACGCATAGCGCCGATTTCTGTTACGATGTGGCCGTTACGTTGCATAACAGCCGCATTTTAGTACTATTAGCCTGTTGGAGAAATCAATATGGCACCTTGCATGACCTTAGCCTTTATTAGGTTCCTGCATCGTAGGAAAACAAGTAAATCTCTAAACAATCATATTTTACTTTGACAAAATGTATTGAAAAGTATTGAAGATGCATTTTAAGTAATGTAGTAGATGGAGTATTTTGCAAAGATTGCAGATTATTTACGTCTGCATAGGATGACATTAATTTCCTGTTGATTGAGCAATGTATATATAAAGTTTGGCCTTCGCGATGTGATCAAGTTGGATGAAGCTTGTCTCTGATAGAGCAAAGCTTGACAACAACATGATTCATTTCCATTCGCTCACTTGTAGATTCAACAGAATAAGAATGGGATCTATAATCTCAGCTACTCGTTCGGGCAAAGCTGCCTTAAACAAAGTTGTGAAGGCTTAAATCCTCTTTGAACCACTACAGCAAATTGGTCTTTCAGCGGCGTTTTTTTTTTTGAATAGCGGCGTTTATAAACGCCGCGAAAAAAATTAGAGGCGTTTTAAAAAACGCCGCAACAAACGCCGGTAAAAACAGTGACGGGAAATTTAGCGGCGTTTTCACCATAAACGCCGCTAAATTAGTGGCGTTTTTAGGTACTTTCGCGGCGTTTATAAACGCCACAATTGAAGGTCCGAAATGGTAATACTTGAAACTTTAGCGGCGTTTTCTGTTCTCAAACGCCACGAAGTGTTCGATTTTAGCGGCGTTTTTGAATACCAAACGCCGCTAAATTTTGGCTTTTAGCGGCGTTTTCTGATCACAAACGCCGCTATATTCTGGCTTTTAGCGGCGTTTTCTGATAAGAAAACGCCGCTATAATTGCAGGAATTTATATATATAGCGGCGTTTTCTATCAGAAAACGCCGCTATATTTGCAGAATTTTATGTATTTAGCGGCGTTTTTTTCACAAACGCCGCTATAAATGCAGAATATTTTTTTAAAAAAATACTATTTATTTCCGCTGTAAATGCAGAATATTTTTTTAAAAAAAATACAATTGAAGGTCCGAAATGCGCAACATTGTCGAATAATACACAAACAACACAAATTATAAAAAAAATATATAATATAAAAATATATTTAATATGAACCATACAATGTATTATTCAACACATCAAATCCACTTACAAATTCTTTAATCTGAAGTAGATGAGCCTCCTAAATTCTTTTGCTGCACTAAATTCATCAATGACTGAAACTGTGTCTGCAGCTCCTGATATCGTCTATCCTGTTCTTCTTTTTCAGCTTGTCTCTCTGCTTCCTTCTCCTCAAAACGTTTATTCATATTTTGCATTTCTTCTCTCAGCATCTGAACTTCATATGCACTGGAGTTTTGTGAAGAAGAAGCAGTAAACCATTGAGAACCAAGTCCATAGTAGCTAGATGGTGTCGGACCCATTCCGACACCTCGAACCCGTCCATATCGTTCTTTTCCAGCTACTTCAGTGAATATTTGATTCTCCACATCTTGCATATTCGCTGATGATCCATCTGATGCTCCGACTTGATACTCAGCAATTTTATTTCGAGCTTTCTCCTATAAAACAATAAATTAATAAAATCTTTTGTAAAACATATTTGTAAATGAAAACAAGTTTGAAGAAAATATACCACAATTTCCTGAGTCTCGATGTTCAAATAGGATCCATCCTTCTTAGTATGAGTTAACTGAAACAGTTCAACTCGTCCAATTTTTTCACCCCGCTCAATTTCCTACAAAAAAAAATAATTAATACTAAATTGTATTAAAATAATTGAGAACTAATATATTAATACATTATGAATGTAAACTTACTTTTTCATTAGCTTTTCTGGCAAAACTTTTTGAACCACTGGTGTGACTGTATTTCTGTTGTTGTCTACTGCTTACCCCTATCTTTTCTCGTTCCTGTACATTAGACAAAGCACGTTATAAAACTATACATATTCCATAAAATTATATTATATCAAGTACTATAAGTAAATGACCAAAATAAATTATAAATGATACCTCTCCTTTTTTTGAATACCAGAATCTAACCAGTCTCTCATACTGCCACATTATCACCCATATCAAACAGGTTTCTAGGTGTGTTACGGAGTACAACATACCAACCCGCATCATTCGGATCTTCGGAATAAAATACTTGTTTGACTTGAGATGAAAAAACATAAGGTTCGTCAATCAGTTGTTGTCCGGTGTGAATTAATCGAGAGAAATTCACCATTGTAAATCCGAACTGATCTTTTTTAACACCTCTACTAGTATTCACATCAGCCCAATCACATCGAAATAACACGACCTTCCACTTGCCATAATAATCCAACTCAATAATATCAGTTATAATTCCATAATAATCAATATCCCCCTCCACAGGATTACTATCCCTAGCACTAGCATAGCTTGTTGTTGAAGAAGAAACAACAACTCCACAATTTTGTGTTCTCCTAAAGCGTTCACGGGATTTAGTATGAAATCTAAATCCATTAATGATGTAAGCACTGTATCTTTTCACTATTCTATTCGGTCCTTGTGAAAAACACTTAATTTTTTCGCTAACATCTCTTCCACTCGAAACCTATTACAAGAAACGCAAAGGCAAACACTTCACTTTATTTATATATTAAAGAATACATTGATCGTAATAAAATGATAAAAACTTGTGTTACTTACTACTTCTCCTAACCATTCGTGGAAATTTTCCGTAAATAACTTATCAAGCTCGCGAAGTTGTCTTCTTCGAGAACGTAAAGTTCCTCTCAAGTAGCTTCTATACTCACTATCCAAAAAAGTACGTTTTTTACGTGAGAAAGCAAAAGACAAATAATGGGAGCTTAAACTAGCTTATGGGTTTTGCATGTGTTCTTCACCTTGCATTAATAGTTCTTGCACGTACATCTTATTCTTATGTATGATAAATCCGAATTCGACTATTCGCTAAGTAATGTTATATTATATTCTTTGCATTTTGGTTTCTTTATTTTCTATATTTATTTTTTAGTTCAGAATATGACACAGTCAATAAACTTCATATGTAAATGATAATATAATATAATTTTATATATGTATTTTTCTTATATAATACTAAATAAAATATATAGAAGAATGAAATTTACTACACTAATTAAATTGATCAGAACTATCATTAATCTTTAATATTGCCATAAGAATATTGTATTGCATGTTTAACCAAAGTCTGCTCACATACAAACAGCTAGCCATACAAAGTATACCATTTTCTCTTGTAATACAAGGACTGTAATTATAAACTAATTAATTATCATATTTCATAGTGGCTATATATGATTTAAAAACCTAATATTTTTAACTTTAGAATGATAGCCCTACAAATATGCCTATATATATATATATATTTTTCAAGTGTTACTATACTAACTATAACCATTTATGGAGTCTGCAAATCTTCATCCTCACCATAAGGTTCAAGAGCAGTATGTTAAATATTCCTCTCTGGTAACTCAAACCGATCATCAAGTATCTACCATAGATGAATGGAACCACCCCAACCTCTTTTCGTAAGTACTAAGCTAACTAGTTCTTCTCATTTTTGGCTTTCCCTGGAAAGGTTAAAGCATCTGTTATTTGTTATAGTATATATATATGTGCTTACTTATTGTAAACTGCTCCTCTGATTATACAAGTATAGTTCTACCTCTTCTGTTTTTATTCATGCAACATATATATGCCTCTTGAAGTTAGTTACTTAAAAAAGAAAAAGAAAAAAACTCAGTAAGGCATGAGAATCTGAGACATCTTGATTACTCTTATTCGATAACATTTGAGATAATTTTTTCATTTGTAAGTTACATGATTGATCCCAGCCTAAACATTTAAATTGCTATTGATTCTTATTTCTTACTCATTTCAATCCTAAACATTTAAATTGCTAACAAATTTACCCTATCTTACTCAAATTCAGATGTGAGTATCGAATATGGGTATGTGTCCAATATGAGTTATGTTCAATTTTTTCCAAAATTTTTATGTATTTGGAGGATCTTTGAAGGATTATATCCTTATACATACCCATGTCCGGATATGCGTTGAATATGAATATCGAATACAAATACTTCAAGAAAAATGAAAAAGTCGGAGCAACATAAAATTTAACAATTAGGGTGAATATGGATGACTACAAAACAAGAATGTAGTTATGTAAATATCAATGTTTTTCTGCAGAAGCTAGGGTTAAAGAAAGATTGCAGGGAAGATTACTATTGCTGTTTAGCTTTGCTTCTACAGCAATTAATCCTTGGTTTAATTGATACCTAAGCTTTGAAACACTACTACGCTTCCTTTTCAACGTGAAAGAAATAAGGAAAGCTAATTTTCCACCAGTTTTGCCACCTAGAATCCATTTCTAATCATTTATGAAATTCATTTGATCATGTATGCTTGCTCTCTTGCTGCAAGAGTACTGAAAATTTTCCAGGGGATCCACATTCCAAGCGATCAGATAGAGCCAAAATATACATTTTGTCATTTCCCTTTCACTCTAATTGTTCTCAAATGATGCCAGAATCTCTACTTCAAGTTCAATATATACAATGAATAATTAGTAATGAATCTAGAATAATGTGAAATGAAAACCCTGGACTTTGTAGCATTCTGTATCTACCAGAGAAAGTAAGCAATAACAAAGAATGAATCAAAACGCTATACAAGTTGTAATAGATTGATTATATATAGAGATCCAGTGGATTGTAAAAAAACTTGCATCAATTTGAACGGATTACCTAATTAAATCAGAAAAAGGAAAAAAAACTTAGAACGGATTACTTACGATTTGAACGGATTTGGAGATGAAGAGAGACAAATCGCCTTGGAGATGATGATTTGGAGATGAAATGCGAAAAATCGCCTTGGAGATGAGTTTTTGGGGTTGGAGATCTGTGAGAGAGAGAGAGAGAGAGAGAGAACAGGTTTAGGTTTTTGTTTTCGGGGCTGAATCATATTAACAAACATAGCGGCGTTTGTATCAACAAACGCCGCTAATTGACAAGGTAAAACACATCGTTTTGCCTAAAGCCATAAATGAATCAATATAGCGGCGTTTTTATTACCAAACGCCGCTATGTCCGAATATTTAGCGGTGTTTATATTTACAAACGCCGCTGTATCTAAGTTTTTAGCGGCGTTTATATATAAAAACGCCGCTAAAACAAAAGCCTAAACGCAGCGTCTCGCCTCCAAATTTTGGCGCCCAAATTTTACTAAAGTTATTAAAATTGATTTTAGTTTAGCGGCGTTTATGTAATGAAAACGCCGCAATTAGTATAGATTTAGCGGCGTTTGTATATATAAAACGCCGCTACTTTACAACTTCCCGGCGTTTCTTATAGAAACGCCGCCGGGTATTCACAAACACGGTACTCCGCGGTGTTTTTAAGGAAAACGCCGCGATGTTAGCGCCACTGAAAACCAATTTGGTTGTAGTGAACATCTCATCAATATCCTCTTTAAAGATATATGGTTGTAAGTGTTGTCATAAGGATAAAGGGAGTAGTGAGGCTATGAAATAGTATTAACTCAATTATGGTAAAGGGAAATACATCTACAAGGTTCCCGAGATGTGCTAGTATGTTTTATATTTATATTGGATGAATATCAGAACTTTATTCATCTGATTAAATTTATAAATTGGACTATGTTTAAAAAATTATGTTTTAGATTTTGCCAAGATGTCATAATCATGATATTCCTCCCAAGCCTTTTTTTTTTTTTTTTTTCGAATTTTATTACCACAAGCTTACATTCCAATTTCTCATTGAACTTGTAAAATACTTGGAAATTAGAAGTACTAAAATTCAAAAGCCTTTGTTTTATAGATAAGATACTTGGAACTTTAAATGTCAATCTTTTTTGTCACTTGGCTTATTTTAAAAAGATTACGAGTCCAAGTGTCAATTAAACTAAATGTTCATTGATTCTAAACTTCTAAAAATGCACAAGTTTATGAGTTTCAAGTTGTTTTTAAAACTTAAAACTACAGATATTTTTAAAATTTTCATGACCCTTAAGGAATAGAATTAAAAAGCTAGGTTCTAAACCACCGGATGCATCAAGCTCAAGCAGTAGTGCAAAAGTTTCGAGTTTCAAGTTGTTTTTAAACTTAAAACTATGATGCTTTAATATTTTCATGAGCTTTAATGAATAAAATTAAAAATAAAAGCTACAAACCAGCAATTTAAATGGTTGAACTAGAATTGGTGGGATGCGCCAAGTCCGTACAATAGTGCAACACATGGACGACACTTGAGAACCCCAATAGCAAGCTATTGTGATGGACTCTCACCCTAAAAAAAAAAAATTAATTTTGTATCATAAAGATTAATGATCCACGTATCAAATATTAAATTGATAAAAACAAATACTACACTTGATTTTAGCCAAAAGATATGAGGTGGTTTATGACTTGATTTTTCTTTTATAATGCATCTCCGCATCACCTTTGACTTGTACTCTTGATATTGGATTTGAACTTTTAGCATATATCCTTGCTATGGACAAAATGTTTTATAACTTTTCTGCCCATGGCATGTTGATGAATTTGCACATGAAAGTTTGTTGGATGTTTATGAAACCAGACTTTGAAGTGTAGCTTAGGAATATTGCTTCCATCATATGTTGGTTCAGTGTAGCAACTTTTGTTAATTTTCTTTTCAATAATGGGCTTAAGCGCATCACTAAACAACTTTTCTAGTAACTACAAATAGGCTTGATTTTATTTTTTCTTCAGAAAAACCATCAATTATTGAGATTTATTTATTTTATTGGATGCATGAATTTGTGGTGATTGTATTATTAACATGCTATTTAGAATAAGTTTTTTGCCACTATGTTAGAATTATCTGAAATTAGTATTTATGATTGTTTTAAACAACCAATCTAGGTAAATATTGTTTGATAATTCACCTAATTATAATTTTATAAATGCCTTTTTAAAATATTGAGTGGAGAAAGTTAGAATAATTTTGAATAATTATATCCGCGATCTCCGTTAATAATTCATAAATAAAGTTACATGTTCTCAAACTCATAATATTGTAGGTCTCATACGAAAAAAATATATGTATCAAATTTAATTTGAAAGAATTTTCTTAAGGAATCAAATCATATGCGACTTATTAAAATTACTTATTCAATGATAATAATTTTAATGGGGAACATTAAGGTTTTTAATTAATGGTTATCCACTCAACTTTTATTATTTTCCCTACGAAAAAAATAATTAAAGATATTTTTGGACCAACTGAAAAAGATATCATAGATATAATAATGAGTTAATTTTTGAAAGAATTAATATGGTGAGCACTATTTTTTAGTTAGTAATAATATGATCACGAAGAAATATTAGAGCGGGACTAGAATATTGTTACAATAAAATTATTTTTTATGATTTAAGTGGATGCTATGTGAATGTTTATTTTATTATTAAATTTTATATATTTAATTTAATTTAATTTATACGCCTTTATTTAATTTTCAGAAATTGTGAGCATTGAGTCCTTTGTTGGTGATTTTGACCCAAAACAAACTGATTGCAGATAATCTGTTTACTGTTCTCATTGCGGGGGATTTTAAGTATGTCTTTTCTAATCCCGGCACTCTTGAGCCCGCAACTAATGCCACTCGTGCTGTAAAGGAGGAATTTGGGAAATGAAAAAGGGGCAACCAAATAACCTAGTGTTGAATCATGGTTTCCATTCAAACCGATTGCAACATCAACTTAAGAACATGAAGACCACAACTGAAATTAGTGTAAGAGATTTAATAGAAAATACAGTTAGTCCTTTATAGTTTGATAAATGTCAACTCACCTTTTTTAGATTTGATGAAAAAATACAAAATCCGTTAAAATTTATTTACTAAATAAATTTTAAATAAAAAGATAAATTTACCTTTTATTAATTATTAATTATTTATTCTTCTATTTATTTTTTTTCATTCTTTTTTATCCAAGATTTTTTTGAACTACAAAATAATAAAAATTTAATTACTTTTAAAATTATTTTTAATTACTCTTAAATTAAATTCTAATTAAATTATATTCTAGTGCAAGTGCATGTTAAATATTTTAAATTTATTTTTAATTTAATATATTAACTTTGAGATGAATGTATTATATTTTTTATTTGAAATAAATTAATAAAATTATTTTAAAAGTTTAATGATAAAAAAATTAATTGAAACCAAAAAAAAAGAAAAAAAAAAGGATAAAAAAAAAAATAAATAAATAAAATGAGAGTACTTAATATTTAAAGTAAAATTTAAAAATATATAAATTTGATTAATAAAATCTTAGCATTAATTATTATTTTAAAAAGATAAAATATATTTTTCAAGTTAATATAAGATTCTAGCGACCGGACAGTCGTGTCGACCGTCATCACCATCTCCGATCATCCTTCGTCGGTGGCTGAACAACCCCAAAATGCACCAAAGATTTCTTTTTCTTTTTTTCTCTTCTTTCCTTTTCCCAAGTTAGATTCCCCAAAAACTAACCAGAAAAGCCTAGATTTAAGTTTGAAGCCAAACAATTCTTTCCCCGTTTCCAAAGTTGTTCTCCGTCGGATGACCACCAAACTCTTACTGGAGCTTCCTCTCCTCCTTTCTTCCTTCCCACCGTTGGGATTGCTCAAACGTAGCCTCAAACTTCTCCAACCCAAAAAATCCGAAAACCCCAAAATGATTTTTGTTGTTTTGTTGTATTTTTTGGTGTTTGGGTTTGCTGTTGCTCTTATGTTGTTTCTTTTTTTTGTGGTTTGTGGGTGTTGGTTTATTGCTGGTGTTTCTGTGTGGTGGGGATTGGAGGGTCCGAGAGTGTGGAGTCGAGCTTGTTTGAGGGTTTTGGGTTGGTTTTTATATTGGCAAATGGGCGGTTGCTAGTGTGCAAGTGGAACTAAAAGGGGTGGTGGTTGTCAGGGTTAGGGGCGACAACTTGGGTGGTGCAGGCTCGGGTAGTGGGCAGCAGCAGGTGGAGGGTGGACAAGCTGACACTGTGCAAGTGGTGGGGGGTAGTTGGCAGGCTGTCAGGGTGCAAGTGGTGAGGATAGGCAGGGGGTAGGGGTCGATGCAGGCAAGAACTATTGGGGAAGGCTTGGCATAGGCTCGGTAGGATGCTTGGGCTTGGTATAGCAAATTGGGTTTTAATTGGACCACCAGACCCAAAGCACTTGACCTAACAAAACCCAATTTGATACACTAAGCCCAATTCTGGTTTGGTCTAGTCCAAATTAGATCCAAAATAAAGTTGAAATCCATATTAAGACCCAATATAAATCAAAATCCAATTTTTTTTAAAAATGATTTAACAATACCAGGCTCAATTAACTTAAATTCGACTTTTAACCAAATTGTGTTCAACAAAACGGGTCCAATTGATGATTTTGAATTCGAAAATAAGTCGAATCCGGTTAAAAGTTTATCGAACTTGATTAAAGAAATCAGATAAGACAGAATAAACGGGCTAAGTTGAAAAATTGGTGACTTAAGACTTCACTTGACCCTTTGACTCGGAATTCGATTTGGGACCTAACTCGGGGCTTGACTCGGACCTGACCCGTCCGGATTAAATTTTATTGCTACAATTATTTTCATATTTTCTTCTCCTTTATTTATCTCCTTTTATTTTTTTATTTTAATCAATTTTTTTACCATTAATTTTTTTTTAAAATAATGATAATTAATTTATTGTAAATAAAAATAATTTAATGAAATCATCTCAAAGTTAATATATAATTGAATTAAAGATAAGTTTAAAATATTTTTGACATTTACTTGAATTATAATTTAATTTTATGGTAATTAAAGATAATTTTAAAACTAACTAAATTCTCATTATTTTATAATTAAAAAATGAAGAAAAAGGAATTACAAATTAGAAAAATACATGATTAATAATTAACAAGAGTATGATTGTCTTTTATTTAAAATTTACTTAGTAAATAAACCTCAGGGGGTTATTGTATTTTTCATCAAACTCAAAGGGGTAAGTGAATATTTTTCAAACTATAGGAGTAAGTGTATTTTTTATTAAACCTCATGGGGTTACTGTATTTTTCATCAAACTCAAAAAGGTACGTGAGCATTTTTCAAATTATAGGAGTATGTGTATTTTTTATTAAACCTCATGGAGGTTTGTATACTTTACCCTTGAAATTTTTTGTCGATATCATACTCATATCACTACACTACAAGAGAAAACACTTTTCCGATGGAATTTTTTGTCGAAAAAAGTCAAAATTTCGTCGAAAATACTCAAGTCACTGATAGTCTTCCGTCAAGAATAAAAAAATCCGTCGAAAATAAAGACCTATACAACGGATTATTTTCGACGAAAATTTCCGTCATAAATGTTATTTCCGAAGAATTTAGTGTTTTTTTCGACGAAAAAATCAATCGGAAAAAAATGAAGTGACATAAAATTCAATCGCAAACTATTAACGACGGAATTTCCGTCGCTAATAAAAGTAATATCGACGGAATTTTCCGTCGCTAATAACTAGCGACGGAATTGGAAATAAGGTTATATTCTGTCGCTATATTAGAGACGGAATTTTCCGTCTCAAATAATAATTAATTTTGTTTATTATTTATATATAATTATAATTATATAATCATTTTATATATATATTTATGTATACAAATATAATAATCCATTATATATAATATAATATTTAATTTAATTATAATAATGATTATTTTAATTTGTAATTAGAACAAATGAAATAATTAATACGATAATTTCATATATAAAAAATGTAGTAGTATTTGAATAACAAATTATTAAAAATTGTTTAGAATATTACACACAAAAGCAAAAAGCATCCTTCAAACTCTCGGATCGTGAGGGATCCACCTGCACCTCTGCCTCTTAGATTAGAAGTTCCAACTCCATCACGTGATTGCATAAAAGGTTCATTTGCATGTGCGTAACATCTATTAAGTAAAATTTAAAGATATCAAATTAACATAATTACACAATAATTGAGAAAAGTTCACAAATGCTTGCCTTTCCAATTTGCAACTCAATTAAGTGATTATGCATGTATGCAAGTCTGCAATATAAGTAACATAATTATAATATGTTTTCCTTCTAATAATTCAATCTAATGCCCAAAAAAGAAAGCGTACATGGCATTGTTCACATTTATGGTTGACCACTTCACCTAGTTATTAATGTTAATTAAATATTTTTTGGTCAGAATTACAAAACTCTTCTAACATGAATTGAAATTCAACAACAAGTCAACAAGTGTATAAACTAAAGTGAAAGAAGAAACTGTACCCCACGTTGGAGACAAAGCAGAAGGTACTCATCTAGTATCTTCTGCATTTCTTGTCTTTCAATTTTCCAGTATGCCTTGACTTCCTGTTCTTTGAGTTTACTAGCTGGAAATTTTGTACCCACTGCAAAACAAAACAAAAACAAATAAAACAATTTTCCAGTTAATTAGAAAATACAAAATCAAGCAAGAGAAAATAATACAAGTAATATTTTCGAAATTATTCATTTCATCCATCCAATTATTTCAATCGAACAATCGCAAAACTAAAGTCTCCAAAAATCAACAAAATTTAGGTAACTTTATTCTTAATTTTTAGTTTTTCACCCCCTTCCTCCCTTTTTCCTCCTGAATATCAATCTAAACATTAATACACATACATACACACACAATAAACACATATCACATCACTGTCTCCTGTCTACATCTTGGAACCAAGAGGAAAGCTAAAGGAGTTAAGCTACTTCATGAAATTTTAGCTAAAAATGAACTTATTCAGGTCAAAAAGTTATATTGTTAAAAGAGAAGGAACAAAATTTAACTGAAAAACAATCTAACCAAGTAATACTTGCTAAATTAATGTTGATCTAGATTAGGTGTTTCTAATAAATACATGTGCTTTGCGTGTATCTCTTGGAGCAAAAGACATTGTCAAGACATTCCTCTTCAAGAGGTAAGCACCGAAACTTGCAAATTAACACCAGAGAAAAGAAGAAAAGAATTAGCAAAGGCAATTAGTGAGTAGCTTTGGTCGGGGTCGGGAGAGAAAAGAGAGAGAAGAGAGAAAAAAGAAGAAAAGAGAAAGAGGGAGAGGGAGAGAAAAGAAAAGAAAGAAAAAAGAAGAAAAGAGAAAGAGGGGTCGGGCCCGATTTAATGCCAAAAACATTAGCGACAGAAATTTCCATCACAAAAAATTTTGAACGTAAAAAATTCCCTCCAAGAAATTTAAGTTTCCGTCAGAAAAAATATTTCCGACGGAAATTTTTTTTGACCAATTTTATCTTCACCTAAAACGCTAAAACTAATTTCCTACGAAATATTCCGTTGGAAATTAGTTTTGGCTAAAAAATTATGTTGAAATCGATTTCTTTTTTTTTTCCGTCACAAAAAGTTTGGTGGGAATGAACAATATTCCGGCCAAACTTTTAGCAACGAAATATTCCGTCTCAAAAATTTCATCGCAAATACTCAATTTTCATCACTAAAAGCCAAAAAATTCGTCGCTAAAAGTCTATTCTTTTGTCGAAAATTCTGTTGAAGATACACGAATTTCGTCACTAAAAGTCTGCTTTTTTTCGTCAAAGATACACGAATTTTGTCGAAAAAAATTATGTATTTTTGAGGAAATTATTCCATCAAAAATGATTCCGTCGCTAATAAGACATTCTCTTGGCAAAAGGGTTTGGGTTTTTTTTGGTGTTTGGGTTTGCTGTTGCTCTTATGTTGTTTTTTTTTTTTTTTTGTGGTTTGTGGGTGTTGGTTTATTGCGGGTGTTTCTGTGTGGTGGGGAATGGAGGGTCTGAGAGTGTGCAGTCGAGCTTGTCTGGGTGTCATAACTGTTTTTTGGACCACTAGACGATTTTAAAAAACAAAAGGAGTCGCCAACAATCTTTTTTGACTACATGTGATTGGCCAGCTAAGAAAACCCATCTTCTTAATAAAATCATAAAATTAATTAACATCTATTAAAAAGATAAAAAAAAAAAAAAATTGGTTTGCAAAAACAAAAATTGTGTTCAGGAGTACAGTTACGTGTGGGGAAGGATCAACACCCCCACAACGCCCGTTAAAAACGATACCAGTTAATCATGTGTTATCGTTGATAAAATGGTCTTAATTTTCATATTTAAAATTAATTCCCTTTATTTGCTTAAAAACTTTATTTCTTTTCTTTTTCCTTAAAAAAAAAAACCCCTTTATTGTTGTTTTTAAAAGGTGAATGACAATTTTTGCATCTAAAAATCGCACTAAAAACTCCATTACTTTTGGTAACTATAAGCAGATTTTTCTCACCTCAAGATTTCACCGAGATCACTACTTATGAATTTCTTTGAGTACCATCGTCGGAGATTCGTCATCCACATTTATTTTTAAATTTTCTTTGCAAAATTATTCCATTTGTGTGAAAAGAACTTATTATTATTATTTTTTCATGAAAGTGAATACAAATCCTTTATTGAAAATGCTCGTTAAATACTCCCAGTACTTTTGGTGATATTTAACGAAACTTTCTCACCTCAAGATATCTTAGGAATCACTACTGTGACATCCTTCAAATTCTGTCGTCGTGATTTTCATTGACCTTTTCATTTTTGTATTTTTCATTTAATAAAGATATGAAAATATCTTTTATAATTACTTTTGAAATAAAAGAAATTATCCATGTAAAAGTAATTCTCGAATCACTCCGATACTTTCGATAATGTTTCGATAACTATTTTTACTCAAAAATTTTTTAGGAACGATTGGTACTCCGACCATCCCAAAAAGAATTCGATTTTAAAGAATTTCCTTTATCAAAAATAATTTAAAAGACAGACAAAATGCCATTTTTTCAAAAGAGTAATAATACAAAAAATAAATAAAATAAAAAAATAATAACAAAGAAACTAAACTAAAAAATAAACATAAACGAAAAATAAATACTTACCTTGAGAAATTGCAGAAATTCGAATCTTGACTGCTCGAATTAGTTCTTAATTTTTTTATTTTTCTTTTTCTTTTATTTTTCTTTTTCTTCCTTTTTTATTCTTTTTTTTCCCCTAGAGAGGGATGCGTGGATCCAGGCCAACCTGCAAGTCCTATTGACCAGCCTGCCTATGGGTATAAAACCCCATCTTTTTTTTACCTTCATTTTTCCTCTTTCTCTCTCTCTAACTCCTCACCCTCTCCCTTCTCTCTACCTCAAACACCAAAACCAAAAAAAGCCCAGCCACCACATGTACCTAGAATTCGGCGACCGGTAGTCGCGTCGGCCGCCTTCGACCACCGCTCGTCGATCGTCGTCTAGGCCCATAATCTCCAGTTCTACTTTTTTTGGCCTTCTCTTTCCATTTTCGGCCTTGGTTTTTCCAAAAAATTGCCCCGATTTTCCTAGATCTAACTCGAAAGATAGCGGCTTCAAATGTAAATCCGACCGCCGTCCACCATTGGATGGTGCTCAAACTACAGTATGTTATTCCCCTTCCAATCCTCTACACTTCCACCATTGGGTTTTGGAAACAAACACCTTGAACCCCATGAACTTCAAATAAACCGAAACCCCCTCTTGGTGTTCTTGGTGTTTTTGTGTCTTTGATTTTTGATGAGGTTTTTTTCGTTTGTGTTTGCTACTGGTGTGTGTTTATTGTGGTGTTTCAGTGGTGGATTTCGGATGGCAGTGTTGAGAGGCCAGTGCGTTTGGCCGAATTTGGTCGAATGGAGGGGGTATTTTTTGGTGCTTGTTGCCTGGATTCCCCCTTTTTTTCTATTTATTGTGGTCTCTTTTGTGGTTTTGATGATGAGTTTGGTTTATGATGGTTGTGAGGGTAGCTGGTGGGTAGTGGAGGTTGACTTGGTGGTGGGTAGTAGTGTCTGTGGGTGTTGGGTTTAGGTGTAGGCAGTGTAGAGTTGATTGGTGGTGACTTTTGGTGTCTTAATTTTGCTTTGTGTTAGTTGAGGGTTCGATTTTTTTGTAGAAAATTCTAAGGTTAGGGTCTGCTACTGGGCAGTTGGGTACTAATGGTCTTTTTCAGTGTAGGCAGCCTCTTCCCTTCTTCTTTTTTGTGTTTGTGTATGCTAATGATTTTTAAGGACCATTGGCTGAAATTCCCGAATGATTTTAGTCTGCAAAAGTCAACCTCGATTGAGTGTGTGAGAAGGTTACTTTTTTGAAGGTGGTTTGAGTGTAAGGGAATGGCTAGTGTGAGGGAAGGGTTGGGGTAGTAGTGTGCAGGGGAAAGGGGGTGAGTGTTTGCTAGGGTGGCTGTTGTAGGCTGCTAGCAGCCTAATTTCAGCTACCAGCCGCTTGCCCGAAATCCCTTTTTTTTCAATTTTTAATTAAAAAATTAAAAATTAAAGGACCAAAAAAATAATAATAATATCAAAGCCAATATGGCTCAATTCAAGATCAAACCCAATTAAAGGACTAAAGGACAAGCTCAATTAACACTCTTAAACCCAATTAAAAACTCAAGTGAAAATTAATTTAAGCATGATTCAACCAATTTGGGCCTAATTAAATTGTATCCAAATATAAAATTTGATTTAACTAGACAATTTTGGTTTACTGATAAAATCGGGTTCAAAGTAACCAAGCCGATTGGTCTAATTGTAACAAATGTCAAGAAGTTCAAAATGAGTTTAAAGGGTTAAAACAAGATTTGTTCTGCGATCGAAAGGTTTTAGCATTTCATGAAATTCGGACAAAATTAGGTATCTACAGCTTCCCCTCTTTGCGCATTGCTGAGAATCAGGAATAAATCAAAGACATAGACAACAATTTTGTCCAGGATCAGTGACCTCGATGATTTTTTTCTAGTTTTTTTCCTTCTTTTTTATTGATTTTTTTTTTACAACATTGAACTTAGACTTTTAAATAAAAGAACTCCTCTATTGAGGCTCCACAACTTTGAAAATAAAGCTCTTCTGCTCCTCTAATAAAAGGCTCCACAACTTTGAAATTAAATGCTCCTCTAATTAGAGGCTCCCAAAATTTGAAATTAAACACTCTTCTAATCAGAGGCTCCACAACTTTGAAATTAAATTCTTCAAAATTTTTCAAGATTAGTTTGGCCACAACACACATCACATCACATCCTATCCATTTTCCATCTTTAGTCTTACGAAAGTGAAACTCATTTTCTGATATCGCCACTAGATGCTTTGGACATCGCCACCAAAGACTTATCATAACCAAATTTTCAGATATCGCCATCGAAAGCTTCACTGGGCTTAAATCATTTCTGTGCCAGCTAAATTGGGCTTAACAATCATTTCTTTTGAAAAACTCCTCCTTCGAGGCTCCAGAACTTTAAATTAAAAGCTCCTCTAATCAGAGGCTCCACAACTTTAAAATTCTCTCATCCACAAGTCTCAACACTGAAATATTCATTTCCATTTTTTTTCGTCATTTTGAAAATTCTCTACACTTTTTCAATTTAATTGCTCCGAAAAATTCTCAAGACTTATCTCTTCTCTTCTTCAGAAAAACTCATTTTCTTCGACATATTCTTTCCTCTAAACCTAAAGGAAATCTTTCATTTTTCTTTCTTTCTTTTTTTATCCTTAAATCTTTTTTCTATCTTTCGAAAACCTCTCTTATTTTTCCTCTCATCTTTCAATGTTTGCAGAATTTAAAAATGTAATGATCAAGTACATTGATGCAAAAGTCAACGTAATCTACGAAGATGCAAATGTAAATGTGAATGAGTCTTATCAAAATGCAAATGTAAGTACCTATTCCACTAATACAAATGCATGAGTGCTCTCCCGAGTTATAAATGCAAACATCCTCCTTAGTAATGCGGATGTCCTTTTCAAATGTGCAAGTACGAAGACATATATCAATAATGTTAATGCCTATACCATGATGCAAATGCAAATACCTATCTCAATAATGTAAATGTTCTATCAAGATGCAAATGGAAATATCTATTCCAATGATGCAAATGCAAATACCTATCACAAATGACGTGAATGTAAATGATAAACTATCATCATGCAGAATGCAAACTTTTATTTCAATGATGCCAAACCAAATGATGAAACAGTTATGCATATGCAAGTATCAACACAATGATGCAGATGCCAAATAAATGTTGTGAATGTTGATGATCAAGACTACCATGCAGGTGTCCACTAATGGTGCTCATCAAATTTTCCAAAATTTCTCTCCAATCTCTAACATTTCCTTATTTCATCATCTTAATCAAATATTTTCTTTAAAAGTTCCCCAAAATTCTTTGCTTTTTCTTTTCATTCTCTCACTTATATTTCCCAACCAGGAATACTTGACTTTTCTCATCTTTACTCTTAATTTTCCTTGTTTTGCATAAACATCCATTTTATCCCTAATATATTTTTTGAGCACTTCCTTCCATGTCTTCTTATCTCAATTGTCACTTCAATTTTCTCTTTACCTTTCCCCGTATATTTACTTTCCAATTACACACGGATTCAATATTTTTCTTGCCCAAAAAGGAAAATTTGAATTCATGCATGTATACTCCAATGTTGACTTCAATAATTTCATGCCTCTTGAACACATGAACTTTTATCGCCGTCCATTCTTCTCAAAATTGCTTTTTCATGAATTTCTCTTGAAAAGTATTTTATTTTCCAAAAACAAATGCTTATTTTCCCTATCAAAAGAAAGAGAAATGTTACCTCAACCGTCACTTCAATTTTCTCTTTACCTTTCCCTGTATATTTACTTTCCAATTACACACGGATTCAATATTTTTCTTGCCCAAAAAGGAAAATTTGAATTCATGCATGTATACTCCAATGTTGACTTCAATAATTTCATGCCTCCTGAACACATGAACTTCTATCGCCGTCCATTCTTCTCAAAATTGCTTTTTCATGAATTTCTCTTGAAAAATATTTTATTTTCCAAAAACAAATGCTTATTTTCCCTATCAAAAGAAAGAGAAATGTTATCTCAATCGTCACTTCAATTTTCTCTTTACTTTTCCCCGTATATTTACTTTCCAATTACACACGGATTCAATATTTTTCTTGCCCAAAAAGGAAAAATTGAATTCATGCATGTATACTCTAATGTTGACTTCAATAATTTCATGCCTCCTGAACACATTAACTTCTATCAATATCCATTCTTCTCAAAATTGCTTTTTCATGAATTTCTCTTGAAAAGTATTTTATTTTCCAAAAACAAATTCTTATTTTCCCTATCAAAAGAAAGAGAAATGTCATCTCAATCATCACTTCAATTTTCTCTTTACCTTTCCCCGTATATTTACTTTCCAATTACACACGGATTCAATATTTTTCTTGCCCAAAAAGAAAAATTCGAATTCTTGCATGTATACTCCAATGTTGACTTCAATAATTTCATGCCTCCTAAACGCATAAACTTCTATCACTGTCCATTCTTCTCAAAATTGCTTTTTCATGAATTTCTCTTGAAAAGTATTTTATTTTCCAAAAACAAATGCTTATTTTCCCTATCAAAAGAAAGAGAAATGTTTATTATACCTATCAAAAAAAAATTCTAACAAAAATGCCTATTTTTTCTAGAAAACGTTTCTTTCATGAAAGAGAGTTCATCTTATCTCAAAGCTAAAATCTTCGCCATTTATCAAAGTTTTTTTTTTTTACATGACAAAAAAAATTATCTTTATTCTTTACAAAAAGAAACTTGCCTAAACATTCAAAACTTTTGGATCTTAACAAAGTGGCAACAAAATTGCACTACATAACTATTTTGCATGATCAAAGATAATAAAGTGCCTAATAAATGCGATACTGAATCTCTTGAAAATTGGTGATTACCATTTGGAATGTCTTTGAAAAATATGATTGAGGGTTTAGCTCTTCCAATGAGTGATAGTCTGACGCATTAAGATCTCGACTATCAAGGCTTTACAAGAATCACAACTCGATTGTGGGTGAATCTTTATCCAGGCTCAGAAATGAAACAACATTTTTATCCAAAACATTAATTCCTTGAGAATCAAGCATTTAGAAAAACATTTTTCAAGCATAATCAATTTTGACATTCTCTTGGTTTCTAGACATGGTACCTTGATATGCGTTAAACCCAGCCATTCCGAAACAAAAATAAAAATCAACATTTTAAATTCAATCATTTGGCCGATCTTGAACTTTAAGTGGAGTTGGCTTTCTGGATCTCTCGTGGTCTTGGGTACTCATCGGCTATTTCAATTCAATCTCTCATTTCTTGATGAACTTGGAAACATAATGGTTTCAAAATCCTCAATTGTGCTTTAGACTGCCGTTTAGGATTTTCACCCTAGAGCCTCACCCTTTCTTTTCTTTTTTTTTTTTGTATTTTTTTCTTATTATTTTTTTTAGTTTCATCATGCACTTGGGTATTCAAAAGTTTCCAACAAAAATGAATATACAATGAAAATCTTATCAATACAATGGATTCAAGCCTCATATACATCTTTGCAAGAATAACACTCTTCAATTTAAGTATCCACATTTGATCCAAATGGACTTTTCAAGGTATGTAATGTGAGCTTAGGATGAGGGTTTTGAAAGAAAGGATAAGCAGGCCCAAAATGTGTTTAAGGATGATCAAACCAAGGATCATATCACGTTTCAGATTTTTTTTTTCAAAATTTTCAATTCCCTCACTTTTTTCTCTTTATTTCTCATTTCTAGTTTCTCTTTTCACCTTTTCACTTTTCTATTTTTTTTTTCATTTCTTGCTCTTGCTCTTTTTTTTGGGGCTTTTCTTGGTGCATTTTCATTTTCAAGTGATCTCAAACTTCATATATGTCCCTGAACATGATGAATTCCTTTTGTTCTTGAAATAGAGTTATCATGCCTGATCCTTCAATAGATCTTTCTTCATATTTGCCCCCCAGTGTGAAGGGTGATCCTTGGTTAAGGTTAATATTAAATAACTCATTAGGCTAAAAAAAGGTAGCAAGTGGATAATTTTTTTCGTGTAAAACGAGATTGAAAGATGGTCATTCATCATTTCAAACATGATCATTTACATTGAAGAGCGATCCTGTGAGAGGCTTAAAGGTCTTTTTTTTTTCTTTTTCTTTTTGTTTTCGTTTTCGTTTTCATTTTCATTTTCGTTTTCTTCTTTTTTATTTTTCGTTTTCTTGTAGTTTTGTTT
Organism: Fremontodendron californicum; assembly: GCA_030761205.1. Classification (NCBI taxonomy): domain Eukaryota; kingdom Viridiplantae; phylum Streptophyta; class Magnoliopsida; order Malvales; family Malvaceae; genus Fremontodendron; species Fremontodendron californicum. Next base: position 1,932,403 of record JAULJL010000045.1, on the reverse strand, counting down.
GAAATTCTTTGAATATCTCGAGTGCATGACATCACTATTATTTTTTTCGTCATCATTTTTTTTCTTTCATAATAATTTTCCAAATGTATAGTTCATGGAGGATGCCCCAACTTGCTTCGAGGAATAACCCATGTTTTCATCTCAAGCTTCTTATTGCAAGAACCCATTTTGGTCTCCAGCTTCTCATGTCATTTCCAACAAACGAGAAAGAGGAATGGCTATTTCACAAATTGAGATTTTTTTTTTGCGGATATTGAGTATCAGGTTTTTTTTATCTATGTGCACCAAAGAGTTAGTCAAGAATTTGGAGAAAATGGGCGAGATTTTCATGCTCTGTGGTCCTTCAATGAGGTTTGGGAGATTTTGTTGTGTTTAAAGTTCTGGCGTAGTCTAAACTCACATCAAATTATCAAAGTCTAGATTCTTCTAAGAGTGTCATGTTCACTTAGTTTCCAAGAAATTCCAGAAAGAGTTTTCCAAATTAATTGTTCATTGCTTTATTGTCTAGATAAAGATTTCATCATTTGGTATAGCAATATGCCAAAGTTCAGGAGGTTTGAAATTCTTGAATGGTCTTTACTTAAATGGTTCAAGACGTGAGAATGCTGGATGAAAGATTTAAATCTTTGAAGGGGTGACTTCATTCCTAAAAGTAATCACCAATTCTTTCGAGGTTTATTTATTTATTTTGGGCATGACTCTTTTTTTTTATTTTGAAAACAAATTATATGAGACTTTATTCGAAACAATCTTTTCAATTTTCAAAGAAAATCTTTACAAAAGAATAAATAAAAAATAATCAATTATTGTCACACACAAACCCTTGATATGATTTCTTCTATACATGAAAAAAATATAGTAAAAAAATATATATTCACCCTAATTACAACATGAAAGAATGAAAGAATACAAAACTATGAATTTTCATTATTTTTCAAAAAAATTATTTACAAAAAATATATCATGACATAATAATGTAAAATATACAAAAAAAAAAAAATTGAACATTGCCCTTTATTTGGCATCACTCAAATCTTCAAGTCTTGACGCATCAAATTGAGATACCGCTAAGGGATTAATTCTAAATATTTTAGAAAAACAATTTTAAGGTTCTACCAAAACTATCTCAAAATTTTACCTTTTCAGAATTTTCTTTACTTTCTAAACCATACATCGATGCATCTCTCTTCGTCGAGTTGGTGAAGTCGAATAATGTTTCACATGTATGCAAGTCAAATGGATGGAATAATTTGAACTATATGAAATGCAATGATACTTATGCAAGTGATGAAACATGTTCTCATGAAATATTATGTACAATGCAAATATGATGAACATCAATTTTTTTGTTTTCCAAAATCATGTCATTTGTGAATATGAAAAAAATGTTGAAATGAATGTGAAATCGAACACAACATAATGTAAAATAATAATAATAATAAAAGGATATTCAAACTCATTTTTTCATTTTTCTTTTCTATTTTTGTTTAATTTTGAAAATGTGAGAGCAATGGAAACATCTCTCCCTTTTTTTTTTTTCTTCTTTTTTTTAAAAAAAAAGGATAAGGATTAAAGAAAATATTTTATTTATTTATTTTCAAATGAAATGAAAGAACTTTTTCTTGAGTTCTTTTCTTCTTCTTCTTTTATAAAAGGAAGAATTTTTCTTTTTCTTTAACTTTTTACTTTTTTTTTTTTTGAAAAAAATCAATGAATTCTTTTATTTTGTGAAAATAAATTAGAAAAGAAAAAATTTTATTTTCATTTTTTTTTTGGAAGAAAACCAAATTAAAATTAAGAAATTATCATTTTGTTTATTTTGAATTTTTTTTCCTAAGATAAAAAAAAAAAAAGAAATATGAAATTTTTTTTTTTAAATGTACAAAATTTTTGGAAAAAAAAATACAAATTTTGAAAAAACTCTTACTTTACATTTAGCAATATCCAAAAGACAAAAATAAAAATTTCAAGTGTTCAAGATTTTTTTGAATCCATACTGATTATGCGGGGTATGATTTCTTACAAAAATGTCCCCTCACGTGTCTTAATTATGGGTAATTTCTACAAAACACAGCCATGGCTCTACCTATGGTTGGCTTCTTATGGTTCACTATATGAGGTTAAATTGGGTTCTAAAAGGCCTCAAATTGTTCCTCACTGTCGCCTGTAAAGGCTACTAAGGCACTTCGATCCGAAGAAGAGTGTTCAATTTGTTTGGAGTAATATTTTCCAGGCTTATGCGGAGGTTATCACCTCACGAAAGCGTAGGTACTTTATTACTCCAGAAGTGTTTCGCTAGCTCATGCGGAGGTTATCACCTCACAAGAGCATAGTTACTTTACTTCCACCTAAAAGGACGGAAACCCGAGTATAAGGGCTCCATGTTATGCAAATGCGCACCATTTACTCAATTCAAAATCCTTATCCCAAATGCCCCACAATTATTAGCATCAATAAAAAACAATAAAGAAATAACATAATTAAAAAGCATAAATAAAGAATTAACAAAAATCAAAACAAAAAAAATCGAGGAATTAAAATTAAATATCAATTAAATCCATTAAATCAAAACTTATGATAACACATTATTAATTAATTGCTCGACTCTCAAAATTCTCCAATGGAGTCGCCAAACCTTCATAACAGTTTTTTGGACTAGGCGTGATTGGCCACCTAAGAAAGCCTATCTTCTTAATAAAATCCTAAAATTAATTAAGATCTATTAAAAATATAATTTTTTTGGGGTCTGCGAAAACAAAAATTGGGTTCGAAAGTATGGTTACATGTGGGAAAGGATCCTCACCCCCACAACGTCCGTTAAAAACGGTACTAGTTAATCATGTGTTATCCTTAATAAAATGGTCTTAATTTTCATATTTAAAATTAATTCCCTTTATTTGCTTAAAAACATTATTTCTTTTCTTTTTCCTAAAAAAAATAAAACCCTTTATTGTTGTTTTAATCTTGATAAATTTATGCCCAATCAGCATCAAAATATCCACATAATTCAAGTTTAGACGAAGAAGAGAAAAACAACCCTTGAAATAAAGTGCCTCGAAGATATCGAAGAATTCGAACCATTGCTGTCCAATGAACAAATCGGGGAGCAGAAACAAATTGACTAACAATATGAATAGCGTAAGCAATATCAGGACGAGTCACCGTAAGGTATACTAAGCAACCAACAATCTCACGATAAAGTGTAGGGTTAGGCAATAAGGTTCCATCAGTAGAATGAAGCTTTACATTCAATTCAATGGGAGTATCAACAATTCTTTGATCAGTTAGCCGAGCACGACTAATCACATCATTTGCATACTTTGATTGAGACAAAATATAACCTTTAGGAGAATAGGCAACTTTAATACCCAAAAAATATCGTAGAAATCCTAAATCTTTCATTTCAAATTGATAAAAAAGATGTTGTTTCAATTTCTCAATGCCATTAGAATCATCACCCGTTATAATCATATCATCAGCATAGATGAGAAGTAAAATGGTACCTTTCTTTGAAGAGTGTAGACACCTAATTTTGTCCAGATCCCTAAATCAGGTACATTTTCTTCCCAAATTGATGTTTCTGAATGCTAAAAGGCTTTTATCATCCTGTAGGTGGTACTCCGAGGCTTAGTCTAAGAAAGCAGACAGAAAAAGCCAAACTCAAAAAAGTCAATATTGAAAAAAGTCAACCCCGAAAAAGTCAACTACTAAAAAAGTCAACCCACTTTCAAAATCAAGATTTGAGGTTCAATTGAAAAACGGTGAAAGAATTTTGATAATTCGAGGTCTACATTGAAAGATATGGAGTTCGGAAGTTGGGTTATGAGATTTAGTAGAAAGGAGACCCTAATTCGGGAAATTTGGGAAAAAGTGCTTAAAAAATCAAATTTATCGGAATTGAAGGTCTCAAATGAAATATAAGCACTGACTACGGGTAATGGAGAAGCCATTTGGAAGAATAATTGATAAAAAAGTCAATTCGGAAGAAAACCGAGGGTTAGGGTTTTTTGGTGGATTTTAGTGAAATTTGGAAAAATTGCAGAAATGGCCCAATTTGGAAGATATAAAGCCCTTAATTGATGAGAAATGATTAAACAAGGATAGCCCAAGGCTCAATTTGAAGAAAATCTGAAAATCGGACTTGTTTTGAGCAAAATCGAGTTTCGGAGGCAAAGGGCAAAATTGGAAAATATGGGAAAAAATAGCAAATGAACTCCAAAAATTCTGAAAATTTGCAAATCCCATTTTTAAATTATTTGGAAGAGATTGGCGAAAGAAAATCTTGATTCGGAGTTCGTTTGTAAAATGGCCAAATATCGGGTCCCCTATATAGTAATTCAAGCAGATAAATCCCGAAAAAATAGCAAATGAGCTCCAAAAATTATGAAAACTTCCATATCACATTTTTAAATTATTTGGAAGATATTGGTGAAGAAAAATCTGGATTCGGAGCTCGTTTAAAAAATGGTAAAGTACGAGTGCATAAAAGGGGTAATTTCGAAAATAAATCCGAAATAAATAGCAAATGGACCCGAAAATTTTTGGAAACTTCCAGAATTCAATTTTTTATTATTTTGGAAGTATTGAAAAAATAAAATTCAAATTTGGAGTCCGTTTGCTATTAATTTAAGTTCGGGGGCAAAAAGGTCATTTCACCAAGAAAACCAAAAAGGGCAAATTGGTAATTGAGGAAAATATGAAAGATGAAGAAATTTCTGGGATTTTTTTTCTTCTTTTGGTCAGCCAACATAGAGGAGAAGAAGGAAGCTTAAGAAATTTAATTCCCTAGTCACTATCATGCCACATGCTATAACTAACACCTTGCAAATGGTCCCCCCTTCATCCAATGGCTTAGGTGCCTTGTGGGAAAGTTGAATGCACCATCCAATGGCCAAGTTTAAATGTCAAAATGACATTTTTATTTGTCATAAAAGATGCTCATCTAATGGCCAAGAATGGAAGGAAAAAGATGAGCACAATTCATCCAAGGGTGAGCATCAATTCGGTTGAGCAATGGAGTGCATGGGATTATCCCTTTTCATCCAATGGCTTAGGCCATCTACAAGGGCTGGATTTAATCTACAAGATATCATTTTTATGTTGGCTTCATCCAATGATCAAGAATGGAAGAGCACAACTCATCCAAGGGTAGTCATTCAAGAGGGGCAAGCAAGTGAGTGCATGGGATTGGTCCTCTTTTGCATCTAATGGCTAAGGTTAATACAAGAGCTGAGTACACATCTTAAGGGCTGGAATCAATTGGCAAGATGACATTTTTATGTTGTCATCAAAATATCTACATCTAATGGCCAAGATTGGGGGAGAAAAAGTGCAATTCTCATCCAATGGTTAAGGGTGAATTCGGCCAAGGCTAAAGGGAGAGGGGGAGTTTCATTTTTTCAGAAGTTTGGGCTGGAAAACAGTAGCTAATTTGGCAAGAAAAAAGCTTTTGAAAAAAGAAAAAAAAGGTTTTCATTAGAGGGTTTGAAGGTAGTCATCTCTACCAAGTTCTAGTGTAGCTTTCTTTTTCATTTTCATGGTGTTTTCTTGGTTTTTTTATCATGTTTTCCTACAAAATATTTCTTAGAAATAAAGTTTTTTAATGTTTCTTCATGTTTTCACTATCTTCTTCTTCTTCGAAATGGTGGAAATAATTTTTTTCTTGGAGTTCCATGCCATGGCCGAATGGCTCATTTTTCTGCCTTGTTTTTTTTTCTTTTCTTTCTTCCTTGCATGTTGTTGTGAAAAAATGATTTATACAAGTTTTTAAAGTATTCTAAGGTTCTGATTTTTACAAAATATGAAGCAAAAAAAGGTTGAAATGGCTACATGATCTTGGCTAGACCAAGTGAATATGGTTTGGTGAGAGGCTATGCCCATTTGACACCATCCATGAAGCTTACCTTATTTTCTGTTTTACATAGTTTATTTTTTGTTTTGATGAGATGGAAAGGCTTCATGATCTTGGCAAGACCAAGTGATTATGGTTTGGTGAGAGGCCATGCCCATTTGATATCATCCATAGAGCTTAACTTTCCTTGTTCTACTTACTTGTTTTACTTATAATTTCTGCATGTCTATATTAAATCTTGTGTATACATTTTCTTTACATTATTGTCTATGCTCTATGTGTTATATTTCATTTATATGCTTGATATTGCATCCTTGCATATTCGGCTATTGTTGTTCATGTATCCATGTTGTGCATTTTTTTTATGTACCATGTATTTCATGTTTGCAATTTCATAGTTTGGTTTCATGCATATTCGGTCATACCATGTTTGCCTTGCATGTGCATTTTCCTTTTGCTTCTTAGTTTGTTTGCATTTCCATGTCATGAACTTGCATATTCTGATTTTAGTGTGTCTTGTGCTTATGAAAATGCTATGATAAAAATGCCATCTTATTGATAAATGACCATTCAGCAATACCATGCTTGTTTGCCTTGCATGTGCGTTTTTCTTTTGTTTCTTAACTTGTTTGCATTTCCATGTCATGAACTTGCATATTCTGATTTTAGTATGTCTTATGTTTATGAAAATGCTATGATAAAAATGCCATCATATTGATAAATGACCATTCGACAATACCATGATTGTTTGCCTTGCATGTGCATTTTTCTTTTGTTTCTTAACTTGTTTACATTTCCATGCCATGAGCTTGTGCATGTTGATTTTGGTATGTTATATGTTATTGAAAATTGACATTATGCATTTTAATATGGTTTGTCATATATTTATGTTATTTAATAAATAGGATTGCATTAGAGTCTTATGTGATCATTTGACCTCTTAATGCATTCATTGCCTTGTCATGCATTTGTATTTTTGTTTAGGTAACATGCTTTGCATTATCATATCTTGAAATTGTGTGTTAGCTACTGTTTGTTCCAGCATTGACATTAATTTCATGAGTCATTATATGTTCATGGTATTGCTATGCATGCTCACTACATTTTAGGTCTAGGCCATATTGGTATTGCCATGCATATTGAGTCTTAAATCACTTTGGTATTGTCATGCATTAATATGCTATTTAGGTCTTAGGTCACATTCATTTTCATGCATATTTATAACATATTAGGTCCTAGTCACATTTACATTATCAAGCATTGCATGCATATAGAGTTAGGATAGCATTAATTGCCATGCAAATTCATGCTAGGCATTTAGGTTGCCATGAATTGTCATGCATTTCCTTTACCATTTAGATCTTTAGACCATGCATTTCATACATTTCATTTGCTTTATGTTCATGCATTCCATGTCATTACCACTTGATTTGTGACTTAGGCCAATTAATGGCTCAAAGTCATGCTCTCTAGAGCATACTTGTGGAAAATTAAGGAATTGTCAAATTGATCTTTCTACCTTTGTGATTTTTTTTACTTAGCCAATTTTGTCCAAGGTTTTTAAAATGTTTAGCTACTGTCCTTAGGCCTTAAGGATGATTTCCAACAATTTCCACTTTGGTTTTTGAATGAATTTATCAAAGGTAAAAAAATGTGTTTTGACAAGCAGTTTTTTTTTTCACCCAGTACTCGAACATCTCTAATTTTTTCTGGGCAATCATATTTAATCAGAAAATTAAGCCAATTTTTTCTCATGTATATTTGCATGTTTTGAGTCTCCAGTATTTGTTTTAGAATTTTTATAATTTTTAAAAATAGGCTAAAAAATCGTGTGAAAAAACCAGACAGTAGAGGCAGATTTGAAATCAAAAGAGGAATAAGGGTTGAATTTGGCTAAGGCATTTAGAGGGGGTTGGGTAGAAGTTTTAGCTACTGTCTTAGGGTAGTTTCTAAGCCTTTTTAAACATTGAAAATGATTTTATAAATCTCGAGTTAAGGGTAGTTAAGTCCGGGATTTTAAACTTAGGAAATTAGAGCTATTTTAAACGGGTTTGGTGATGATTTTAATTTGTATTCAAAATTTTCTTCTAAATTATTTTCAAACAATCACAAAGTTTCGTTTTTTAGAAAATCTAATTTGACATATTTTCCTAAGGTAACTGGATATCTTTTTAGATATACGGATTTCTTTAATTAAAGGAAAAAATACATTTTTCATGCATTGCATTTTTCATGTTCATGCATTTTATTTAGATGTGTGATTTTTGCTATGATATTTTCTATGATATTATTATTATTTTAATTCACATTTTATGATCTTATATTTGTTTTCCATATGATTTTAATTAATATTTCATGATATCCTATGCTTTTTTTTTATTTAGTTATTTTTGTCACATTGTTTAGCATATACTATGTTCATGCATTATTATTTTTATTAGTATTTTTATGCATATTATATGTTAGCATTATTTTAATTCCATGTCATCTCTTGTCATTTAGATCATATTCCATGTTATTTAGGTTATTTCATTTATAACATGCCATGTCATTTAAAATAGGCCATATCATTTAGAATTGCCATGTCATTTAAATCATTTTATCTCATTTAGAATATACCATGATACTTAGGATTTTTTTATTTTACCTAGAATATTCTATGTCATTTGTATTATGTCATGTTATTTAGGTTGCATTATATTATCTAGATTTGCCATGTCATTTTATTTATGTCATACATGTCCATATTCATATTTTTTAAAATGTTTTGAAAAAGATAATGATTTTCAATAAAAGATAAGGATATTCCCGAGTTAAAATAATTCATGAGTTCTCTACCGGGTTTGCTGGAGGGAATATCATCAATTATCATTAATAAAGGAATATCTTTCTTTAAAAAAAAAACGAGAATGATTCGAAAAGTTTTCCAAATGAATAAAAATTTCTATATTTTGCCAATTTTGTCGGGGAATATAGAAAAATTTTGAATTAATAAATTCCGGATCGTTTTCAATTAAAAATGGAATTTTTTTTCTTAAAATTGGGAATTAACTTGAAATACTAAATTAAAGACCAACTTTTTACCGAGACTTGGGATAACACAAGATTAATAAGGTACCGGTTTATACAGGCGTTGCGGGGGTGCTAATCCTTCCCTGCACGTAACCGACTCCCGAACCTGCTTCTTTGATTTCTCTGGTTTATAATGCAGACCTGAAATTGGTTTTAAAAAATGTTTTAATTAATTTTAAAATGTTTTGCAAAACCGGTTTTAATAGGTGACCGATCACACCTAGCTAAAAAAGATTGGTGGCGACTCCATGTCTTTTTACGAGGCCGTTTTCATACCCTCGACCTTTTATTATTTCTAGAGGAATTAAGTCGTCTTTTCCTTTACTTCTGTTTCCCCTCACTCGAATGGTTCCCCGCGATCCGGGATCACGTATCGACGCCTTCGTTTTTTAGAGGAATTAAGTCGACTTTTCCTCTTTTTTTAATGTCACTCCTAAGGAAAACGAATAATAAATCTTGCGATGAGACCCGTATGTTCATTTTTTAGGGTTGCGACAAAGAGAAATGGAAAAAGGCAGAATCATTGTTGCTTTGTAGAAACCCAATCTGTTTCATAATTTCACTAAACTTTTCAAACCAAGCACGTGGTGCTTGTTTCAATCCATACAAGGCTCGTCGAAGTCGACAAATTTTCTTGGCCTTATAAGAGTAACCAGGAAGAGGCTGCATATATACCTCTTCATGAAGATCACCATTCAAGAACGCGTTCTTGACATCCATTTGAAACAAAGGCCAATGTTGAGAGGCTGCCACAGAAATCAAAGTCCAAACTGTTGTCATTTTTGCAACTGGGGCAAAAGTTTCCTCATAGTCAATCCCATATTCTTGAGCATAACCTTTAGCAACAAGCCTAGCTTTGTAACGCTCTATCGAGCCATATGACCTTGTTTTTACCTTATATACCCATTTACAACCAATAGCTTCTTTGCCTTCAGGAAGGGTGACTAAATTCCATGTATGAGTCTTTTCAAGAGCTGCCTATTCTTCCATCATTGCCTGTTGCCAATGAGGTACTAAAGAAGCCTCCTTAAAGGAAGTAGGTTCATGAGAGGAATGTACTGAACTAAGAAATGATTGATAAGATGATGAGAAAGCAGTTTTATAATCTTTTAACCAAGAAGGGGGATTATGAAGGCGAGAATGATACCTAGGTTCTGGTTGAGTGCACAATTGATTGACATCTTCAGGAAGTGAATGAGATTCTTGTAGAAGAAGAGGGTCAAATTGCAATGAACTAGAAAGCTCGGATGGCAATGGAGTCGGTGAGACTTGTATTCCTTCCATGTTAGTGCTAAAAGGATCATTTACTGAGTTGTTTGTAATGTGCTACAAATTTTCAGAATTTGACAAAGTAGTACATAACTCAGAATTTGAAAAAGGGTCAAGAACACGTAGCTCTTCTTTAGTGAGATTGGATGAAGACTCAGGGATTCTGTAATAAGGAATATGCTCAAAGAATGCTACATGTCTGGAAACACGTATTCGTTTAACAATGGGATCATAACACCTATAACCCTTTTGTTCAATACCATAACCTATGAACACACACATTGCAGATCGAGGAGTCAATTTAGTTCTTTCATTCTTAGCAAGAAGAACAAAGCAAACACAACCAAAAACACGAAGTTCAGAGTAATTTGGTTGCACTTTAAACAACTTTTCAAAAGGAGAAATTTCAAAAGTGATAGATGAAGAAATACGATTAATGATATAAACAGATGTAAGGACAGCTTCTCCCCAAAAAGAGCTTGGCATGGAAGATGATAGTAACAAAGACCTAGCTGTTTCAATGATATGCCTATGTTTTCTTTCAGCTATTCCATTTTGTTGAGGTGTATCGGTACAAGATGATTGGAAAAGTGTACCCTCAAAAGCAAGAAGTTCTTGGAATTGTGTGGATCTATACTCCCTCCCCAGAATCTGAACGAAACACTTTAATTTTTGAAGAAAACTGAGTTTTTACCATAGCTACAAAATTTGAATAAATCTGAAAAAAATTCAGAACGATGTCTCATAAGATATACCCAACAATAACGTGAATAGTCATCAATGAAAGACACATAATAAAATGAACCACCTTTTGTAGCAATAGGAGAAGGTCCCCACACATCAGAGTGAATAAGATCAAAAGGAGCATTAGAAATAGATGTAATTTTATTAAAAGGTAATGCTGTAAATTTTGTAAGCTTACATCCTTTAAAATCAGAAATATCAGAATACTTTACATTACCCAAAAGACCAATTGATAGCATATACCTTGAACGAGAACTAGACACATGACCTTGTCTAGAATGCCATAAATAAAAAGATGATGTATGTTTATCTAAAACAAAAGCTGGCATGACAAAATTATGTTGGATTGGAGGAACAAACAAAAAATCCAACACATAAAGACCCCCTTCTCTACGGCCTATCCCAATCTGCTTCCCTGTATGTCGATCCTGTACAAAACAAAAATCATGCAAAAAACAAATATCACAACCTAAATCTGTAAGTTGGCTAACTAAAAGGAGGTTAACAGATAATTGAGGTGCAAACAGAACATTAGGGATAGAAAAATTTCCAAGGGAATAAGATTTTGTGGTTATTGAACCTACTTTAGAAACTTTCATCAAGGATCCATTTGCAGTGTAAATATCAATACGTTGAGAAAGATCTAAACAATGGTCTAAAAAGGATGAGTTAGGAGTCATGTGATGAGAGGCTCCAGAGTCTAATATCCATGAAGAAGATAAAGTACCTGAAGGAGGTGTCTTGTTTATACCTTGATCAACAAAAGACATTGCGGAAGCATTAGCTAAACCAGCCCTTATGTAGGAACTCATATACTACTGAACTTGACGAGCAACAATTGACTCAAGGTTATCATGATTCACATTTCCAACAGAAGAAGTCTGCTTAGGTTCACAGTCTGATAATGTGGTAGTGAATGCAGAATTTTGTCGAGGTAGCATAGTTCTTGGTGCAATTCTGCCATGCTGTAAACCTTGACTTGGATGTGGTAATATTCCCTTGTTCTTGCTTTTCTTTAGATCTTTCTTCCAATGTCCTTTTTCATGACAATAACCACACTCATCAATGGCAATTCTCTGGTTCCCTCGAGCAAATGAATTCATATTAGGTGGTCGAGCTTGAGAGGAGACTGAACCAATAATATTCCAAGAAAAATAATTCACTAAGACAAAATCACAAACACATAATATGCAGTCCAAGAAAGCCAATCCCAAGCTGAGAACTAGGCAACAATAGAAAACAACTAGCACACAAATGTGAAAGCAAGAAGAGAACAACAAATGCCAAAGCAAAGTTCTTTCCAGATAAAAAAAAAGGATCGAATATAACAACCCAAATACCCCTAAGTCAGTCGTAAAGAATATAGCTTGTTTTCTTCAGACAAAAGAGCCAAGTTCGATTGTGTTCAAACAAGAGTGGACCACCACTCTGATACCATATTAATCTTGATAAATTTAGGCCTTAAAGAAATGAAAAGATAACAAAGATGAAAGCATAGCAAGGAGATGCAGAAAAGACGTGTTCTGTATGTCTATTCTAGATAAGTGCTCTTCCTTTTCATTGAAGAATACAATGTATAATACCAGATAAGTGCTCTTCCTTTTCATCCCCAAGTGGGAGAGCCTACGTCATAATTTGTTGCAGCCCCTACCCAATTCTAGTCATAAGTTTTTTTTTTTTTCTATTTGAGCCCTACTTAATACCCATTATTATTATTTTATTTTAGCAGAGTTTCGTAAGAGTTCAGTGTGACATTAATTGTAGTAAATAACTCTCCTACCAGAACAATTCTGCTTTTTTGTCAATGATAAACCGTCTACTTTCGGTAAATATATGGTTGAAAGTGTAATACAACTATCATTAGCAAAATATAAGCAGGGAGTAATGAGGCTATGAAATAGTATTAACTCAATTATGGTAAAGGGAAATACATGTACAAGGTTCCCGAGATATGCTAGTATACCACGACGACCTAAATGCTCAAGAATTTGTATTGATTTTGCGAAGTATTAGTACTTGTTCATGGCTTTACTTGCGTAAGATGTAACACCCTGTCCGGATAATCTTCCTAAAATCCTGCAAAGTTTCCTTTATATCTTAACTATAACCATCCTGCAAATAACACTCAGTTTATATCCTCAATAAGCAATATTTCTCAATACCATTTATCACATTTATACATGCATAATCTAACAATAACCATGATCAATCTATATTCAAACCAATACATATTGATTTGTTGTCTCATAATTTCAATTATATATAATATATCCAAAAGTAAACCTATCTCAGCAAGGTTTACTAGGTAAAAACATCAAAAGATCAAGACTTGAAGAAATTTTTAGTATGATGCCCACCACGTCAAAATACTATTTGAAGCAGAGAATAGAGGAAGGTTGCAATCCCGACACCTAACTGTCACCTGAAAATGAGAATATGAAAAGGAGAGATATATGAATATCTCAGTGAGTAGACAACTTTCAAAACATTTGAAAACTATGATTATAATCCTTTAAAACATAATAGACGTTTTCAAAATAAATAATAGTAAAACCATGATGTAGCAAAATTTTCAAATGTATATCAGTATTATAATACCAAATCAATGTATAAAATCTGTAAAGTAAATCAAGTTTCATATAATTGGGCTCCAACTTTCTGTCATGCACAAGAGTACATCCATGAAATAACCAGGCAACATCCATGTAGGCATACTAGTAGCCGGCCCCAAAGGCCAATACCACCATAGGACGCCCCAAAGGCATATGTGTCGCTATGATGTGCCCCCAAAAGGCAAATATAACAGGCTAGGGACTCTGGAGGTGGCTCCCACCACAAAGGCGTAGTACGCAGCTCCCATACCCCAATCTAATATCACAGAATTAGGACTCTGGAGGTGGCTCCCGCCATAAAGGCGTAGCACGCAGCTCCCGTATTCCGGTCAAGGGAATAATCTCATACACTAAGTCAGGTGGAGCCAAAACCATGTACATCAAATTCTATGTATAATCATATTTTATAAATCAACCAATTTGCTCGATATAATTTTCTTGAAATAAATGTACTTTAATAACAAATCAATTCATATGATTATATATCGTATATACCTTTAATACGTAAAATAAATATCATGCTAAAAATATATATATAATTAAAGAAATTTCAAATAACTATAGTTGTCGTCTACTCACAATCCTTGAGATGATCTCACTATACACCTCGATCTGAAACTTCGGGATCCACAGGTGACGTCGGATCTACGTAGCCTAGAGATTAACGATAATTAGTATCTATACATACTCAAAGCATTACACAATTATGAATGCAACTTAAATCTCATAATCTTCCCTCAAGGTCAATACTAATTTCTCATACTCAAAACAACATATTTCAAATTTTTAATATCATTTCCATAATTATTTTCTCCAAAATTCAACTCCATATTCATGTCCTTATCAAATTCCTTTCTAGTACTCCATGCCTTAGAGATTTTCATAATCCATAACCATCATTTAGTACTATATTTATCTTAAGCAATAAATTCCTTACTATCAAGCTAGATTAGAACATCATAACTTGTGTTTGGTAAGGAATTTTGAAGTGATTCCAAATGGTTTATTTCAAACAATAAGTCTACTTTATGAAAAAAATAACTAACTTAGACAATTAGAACAAAATCTTGATCAAATTTGATAAATCCCGAAACTATGCTGAAACAGGTGTCAACACAGAACAGCCAACTTCACCGAATTTTATTTTTTTAACCGCTTATCGGTTTTGGGTGATTCAAAAACCAAAATTCTCATACTGAAGTCTAGTTTCTAGGAAAAATATCAAAAAAAATACAAACCCAGCTGTATCGAACCCAGAAAATCCGAACAGCAAGCATGCTGAACTTCCCCTGTTTTGCTTTTTCTTCCCATTTTTTTGTTCATGCTTTCAAATCCTTTTAATTCTTACCAAAGGTGAGTAAAACTCATACTTAATAGATGGATTTCAGACCTTAACATGTTTATGGAGCTAAGATCTTAGCATGTTCATGTAGAATATCTAAAAAAAAGGAAGAATTAATCAAAAAACTAACCTTGTATGTGATTGTTGAAGAGATTTTGGTGGAAATACTTGAAGAAAATTTTTGAGAGGATGAAGAGAATTTTGAGAGAATGAGAAGGGTGTGGCCGGCTATCACCTAAGAAATAAGAAAAAAAATTCTAGAATTTTCAAGATATAAAGATTTTTTTCAATTTTTGGTATAATTGAACATTGGTCCCTCAACTTTTCATAAATAACCATTAAGCCCCTAAACTTTTTAATATGTTCAATTTGATCCTTTGCTCTTTTATTTCCTACACTTATAACTTCTTACCAATTTCCAAGTTTGTCCTTAAAATTTTCGGGATTTAACTTTACATGATTGTACGTAACCTCGGTTGTTACATAAGATCTGTACTATAGACCTCTGTTACATGGACTCGACACTTTAGAATGCCGTACCCGTGTCGACACGACATGGGTACAGACATGGAATATGTGTCGGACTCGGTGCTGTGCATTCCGACTCATCTATTTGGACTGTGAGAGGTGGCGGCGAAGTCGGTAGCAGCGGCTTACAGCAGTGAGACTGTTTTGAAGCTTCAAAAGGTGTGAGGAGAAAGAGCAAGTCATGGAGAATAACTTATTAAAAAATCAGGCCATCTGGAACGGCAGAATGAGATGTTTTGGGTAGTTGCCACGGATTTTGATTCTAGATCTAGGCTTTTTGGAGACTTTTTTCAAAAATCTAGCTTGAAAAATGGAAAGAGGAAATAAAGGGAAATATGTTAGTGAGATTTGAAGAAAATCCAACGCCGATAGGTGGCGGCAGGCGCGACGGTCCATCGTCGGATTCTGGGTTTTAAAGTGCTGTTGTGCTGATTGTAGAGAGAGAGTTTGGAGAGAAGAGAGAATGAGGTAAGTCTAAAAGGAGAAGAAAGAAAAGGAAGAAAAAAAAAAAAAAAAAAAAAAAAAAGGAAAGGAAAGGAAAGGAAAGTTTGCCCGGCCCAAAAAAGAAAAAAAAAGAGTTGTAGGTCATTTTTGTTTTTTGGGCTTTTAATATCAAAGATCTTAAGCCTTTTAAATCTTTGATATAACATTTAATATCAAAGATTTAAGATTATTAAATACAAATATTTAATATTTAAAATTAACATTAATTATAAAAAATTGAATTTAAATATTTAAAAAAAGCTTTTTAATAGGTTTTGGAAAAAGAAATAAAAAAATTATTTATATAAGATATTGTACTAATATATTTTTGTGATATTTTTAAATAACGTATCCCCGTATCCGTATCCTATATCCGGATACTTTTTAGCCGACTCCGAGTGTCCAAAACTTTAAGTAAAAGACGAGTCTGACCCTTGGATACATACCTGTGTCGGACATCCGAACCCGAGTCCATGCAACATAGCTATAGACTCGTACCTCTGTGTCCTCGAACTCAAACGAGACATGATTTCAAGTCTGGTTGATGAATAAGACCATGTGAATGTGATCAGAGTGGTGATTACCAGCCTCATGTTCCTCCTGGAACATAGGGGCAGCCGAGGATCTTTCCCGGCTGCTTTTTTTTTTTTTTTTGGGTCTAAAAACCAATTTATTAGCCTTTTGTAATCTTAAAAAAAAAAAAAAAAAAAAAAAATCAGGATTGATTCAATAAAATAGGCATGCTTATTGTGGTTTTGACATCAATGTTTTATATTGAATGAATATCAGAACTTATTCACCTGGTTAAATCTATAAATTGGACGACTAAGCTTAAAAATTATGTTTTAGATTTTGCCAAGATGTCATAGTCATGATATTCCTTCTAAGCTTTTTTTTCTTTTTTTCTCCTAATTTTATTACCACAAGCTTACAAGTTACACCCTAATTTCTCATTGAACTTGTAAAATACTTGAAACTTAGAAGTACTCAAATTCAAAAGCCTTTGCTTTATAGATCGATTGTTATGTTCTCCAAAGCTTTAAACGTCACTCTTTTTTTTGTCACTTGACTTATTTTGAAAAGATTTTGAGTCCAAGAATGCACAAATTTATGAGTTTGAAGTTATTTTTAAACTTAGCACTACACATAGAAGATGTTTCAAAATTTATAAGCTTTAAAGAATGGAATTTAAAAGCAGTAGCTAAAAATATATATATATATATATATATATATATATATATATATAAACTTAACAACTATCATACAATAACTTATAACATCATTTAACATAGTTTTTTTTTTTTATTATTATTTAATCATCATAATATTTTTTTCTTTTGCTTCAACACCTAAAGTTTAAAAAAAAAATTTTACTTACAGCAACTAATCTCATATTATTATTCAATATTTTAATTTTTACCGATAATTCGTCAATACAATAATTTTTTATTCAATAATATAAAAATTAAAAAATTAATATGATCTTATTTTTCAAAAAAAAAATAATCATTATACGACACATGACACAAAATTAGGAGTTATTTGAATAGTATCACACATGAACATGACATGGAAAAATAACTAAAATATGACACAACGCAAAAAAATAACATGATCACGACATGAATATATGAACGTGTCAAAATTTATATAAAACAAATGTGATACAAAATTGTGAGTTATTTGAATAATGACAATTAGACCTGACAATTTCGAATACGACACGAAAAAAACACAATACAATACAAAAAATAACACTAACACGATACGAATGCACGGATGTATCAAAATCTGTATAAATTAACGTGTCAAAATTTATATATATATATATATAATACATGAAATATAATTATAATACAAAAAAATAATATAAATATGATATAAATTATTAAATTTTTAAATATAAAAAAATTAAAAAATTACTCGCCATGTGACGAGCAATTCGGAAACAATTGATCAAAGTTATCCCTTCAAAAACTAACCCATTATTATCAATATAAAATAAATGAATAATATGATCTCCTTACGGAGAAATATTAGAGCGAGACTAGAATATTGTTACAATAAAATTATTTTTTATAATTTAAATGAATGGTATGAGAATGTTTATTTTACTGTTAAAGATTATTTATTTAAATTATTTCATATGCATTTATTTAATTTTCAAAAATTATCATCATTGAGTCATTTGTCGGTGATTTTGATCCAAATAAATTGATAGGAGATAATCCATTTACTGGTAAAGTATTCGTTAATAAAATTCTTATAAATTTACGAATAATTAAAAGAAATTTTTTTTTAGAAAGAATGGGAAGAATAAGAAGATTCCAAATCCTAAGGATCCTAATTAGAAGTATTCATGGACTGGATTGGGTTCGGGTTAGATTTATGTATGGTATCAATATCATATATACTTGTCTAAGCTCGATCTGATCTGAAATATGAGTCTCGAATTTTCTCAAATCCATCCATATTTATAAATGGATAACACAAGCCCGTTTAGGCCTTCCATATTTTTTTTTCTAAAAAAATTAAAAAAAAACATATTATTTTTATTTAATTTTTAGTAATTTTATATTTTTTTTTTCTTTTATTAAGTTTTTAAATATGGAAAATTTAACATTTTTTAAATATTTACACTATAATATTATATATATTTAATCTTTATATGACATAAATTACATAATATATATAAAAATAAAAATAATATATTATTTAATTAAAAAACAGGTCGGACTCGGATTTTGAATGTTAGAACCAAGGTTCGACTCATTTTTTAAACGAGTCTCATTTTTTTTGCCTAAGCCCATTTTTCAAGTTTAATATTTTTGTTCAAACCCTTCCAAATATCAAATGAACCTTCGGACTTGGATAAATAACCTGATCCTTGGACCAGTGTTATCGGTACCGTACTGGTACCGGTCATATCGGCCGGTACGTACCATTTTTAAGGTAAACCGGAACGGTACCAGTCTCGTACCATTTTGATTTTTGTACCGGCCAGTACCGATCATATCGGCCTGTACTGATCTGTACCGATCAATATTGGTCCATACAGGTAGGGGTGAGCGTTCGATCGAGTCGAGTCGAGTGAAAAAAATTCGGATTAGTCGAGTTGACGAGTCCTATTTTGTCAACCAAACTCAATTTGAAATTTTAGCGAATCGAGTCGAGTTAAAACAAATTCGAGTCGAGTCGAATAATTTATTCGAGTTAAAATGTTATCTTGTAAATGTTGATTGACTAGATCATGTTACTGTTATCTTGTAAATGCATGTATATCTATAATTTTAAAATTTAGTTCTATGAAATTACAAATATTTTTTTTTTGTTTTATCTTTTCTTATAAATATAATTATCAAAGACTTGTCATACTAAATAAATAGCCTACTATTGACCTTTAAAAAAAGAGAATTCATTATCTTTTGAATTTCATCGTTTGGTTAGCTTGGTAATGTGCATGATATCAACCAAAAGCTTCAATCTTTAACTGAATGAAGCATTGAGTGATAGTCTTCCCCTTTTGAAACTCAAAAAATTCAATGTAAACTTTCAATCTAGACTTGTCAATTTCAAAGGAAAAAAAAAAATGAATGATAAAACATTAAGACAATAAGTATGCAGTTAACAGCTCATGTGAATTTATTTTTCTACTAAATGGTGACAAACAACAAAAATAAATGACCCAACAAAAATGGGCTAAAGAGTAAAAAGGGAAGACGAAATAAGGAAAACGCAAAACTCAAGCTTAGTATCACACTCAAATGAGTAAAACGACGTCGTATAGAAATATCTTATTCGGATTTTCGAGTTATTCGAGTTGTATAAATCAAATCCTAGCTAAACTATATAACTCAAATTACTTAGTCGAGTTGATCCGAAAATCCGAATAACTCTAATAAACCGAACTATTTAATTCGAAATTTGAAATTTTTTTCGGTTTTTTCGAGTCGAGTCGGATTTTGCTCACCCCTACATACAGGTACGTACCAATTGGTACAATATTTTGATTTTTTTTTATTTTTTATAAAAAAATTCACTTATTTGATTTTTTAGATCAATTTCAGTATTTTTTGTCATGATCATTTTTTTTTCATAATTACATTTAAAAATAAAACATGTTCATTAAATTAGGCTATTGAACATAATTAATAATAATTTACTATATATTTTTAATTTTTTAATATTTATTTTATCTATTTGATATTTAAAAATTTTAAATATTAAATATTTAAAATTTATATTTGTATAAAAACATATATATATATAATGGATATATATTTATATGTATATATAATATATATTTTATTAAAAAACTTAAAAATAAACTATATATATTTATATATAAAAAAATATTTAAAAAATATCAATAAATTCAAAACAATACATCAAAATATATCAAATATTAATATATATTAAAATAAAAATGATACATCTACCGACTACATTGCCTTGGATAGCTCTAATCCCATCCCCAGGAATGGTACACAGAGAGGGACGAGTGGGCAAATCTCAAAGGCATTGAACATCTTCAACCTCTCCTCAACGATAAGAAAATAAAAGAAAAATCTGATTTCCCCACACTCACATCCAATCATTTTCCCCCTTTGCTCTTCAAGTCCACATCTGCCCTTCCTCCCATTCTCACTCACATTTACATAAACACCTTTCGCCACCAATTACAACTCTCTTTGGGTCATCATTTTTTAACACAATGGCTTCCGCCACCACTTCCACCACCACTCTCTCCCTCCTCAAAGCCACCGCCTCCACCACCACTTCCTCCTCCACGCGCACTTCTGCATCCCTCGTCCGCCTTCCCTCCACGCGCCACCACCACAATTCCACCCCTCTCCGCCAGAGCCTAGGCTTCTCCGCTGCTGCTTCTGGGGACTCATTGCTTTCCCTCCATGTCTCCTCCAAAGTTAGATCATTCAGGGGAAAAGGGTCAAGAGGGGTTGTTTCAATGGCGAAAAAGAGTGTTGGGGACTTGAGTGGAGCTGATTTGAAAGGGAAGAAAGTGTTTGTGAGGGCTGACTTGAATGTTCCTTTGGATGATAACCAGAACATTACAGATGACACCAGGGTCCGTGCTGCTATTCCCACCATCAAGCATTTGATTCAAAATGGAGCTAAAGTCATTCTCTCTAGCCACTTGGTAAGTTTATTTTTCTCTAGTCAATTAGCTTAATAACTAGTATAATTCTTATACTGTCGAGTATTATGTTATTTTAATGGCAAATTGGGTTAATTGAATCAATTGTCACAGCTAATAATATAGTTGGATGAAAATAAAAGTTTCAAGGTTTATTGAACCAAATAAAAGTTCAATGGCCTATTATGTCGAAAAAGTTTGATGGCTAAATTATGCTTCAAGCCTTCCAGGTTTAGTGAACCATAGTTTATCTAAGACTGTGTTTTTAGTGAAATTTCTATTTCAGCTCTATTTCTTTTCTTGTATACTTCTGATGCTATGATGTTCGTTGGATGAACATATGAACTGTTGATCAAATAATGTATGCATTCACCATGATACTGCAGCATCAGATTTGAAGCAAACATTATAGTGATCATGACATACATGTATGTTTAGTTTTCCACATAAACATGTAGGCATTTCATCCTCCTATGTGCAGAGCAGTGAGTACTTAACCCTTTGGGCTTGAGCTGTAAGAACTGATGTATGGTTCATTGAATTTTCAGGGGCGGCCAAAGGGTGTTACTCCAAAATTCAGCTTGGCTCCTCTTGTACCCCGGCTCTCTGAACTACTTGGCATTCAGGTAATCTTTTTGTGGAAACAAAAGCCTGAAACATTTTCCTTTATAAGATGTGTAGTGCATCTATTGTATGACTATAACCCCCAATACTGAACAGGTTATTAAGGCTGATGACTGCATTGGTCCGGAAGTAGAAAAGTTAGTTGCTTCACTTCCTGAAGGTGGTGTTCTTCTTCTTGAGAATGTTAGATTTTACAAAGAGGAGGAAAAGAATGAACCTGAATTTGCAAAGAAGCTTGCCTCCTTAGCTGATCTCTTTGTTAATGATGCATTTGGGACTGCACACCGAGCCCATGCGTCAACTGAGGGTGTTACAAAATTCTTGAAGCCATCAGTTGCTGGTTTCCTTTTACAGAAGGTAGGGTTCGGGCATTCTTATTTCCTGATGAAGTTGTTGAAGAAACTTGGTTAATCTTCAATTGTTGTGTTCAAATAGACTTGTTTTCAAGTAAATTTATCATTGGTTGATTCAGACATTGCTTTAAAACTACTGAGTTTCTTATTTATTTATTTGTTATTATTATTGTTATTCTATTATGTTTTAGCTTCAGCTTATATTCATTTGCTTTTCCTATCTGATTTCAGGAACTGGACTACCTTGTTGGTGCGGTTTCAAGCCCAAAAAGGCCATTCGCTTCCATTGTGGGTGGTTCAAAGGTCTCTTCTAAGATTGGAGTTATTGAATCACTCCTTGAGAAATGTGACATTCTCCTTCTTGGTGGCGGTATGATTTTCACATTTTACAAGGCACAAGGTCTATCAGTTGGTTCATCCCTTGTAGAAGACGATAAGCTTGATCTTGCAACATCACTCCTTGCAAAGGCCAAGGCAAAAGGAGTGTCTCTTTTGTTACCCACTGACGTGGTCATTGCAGACAAGTTTGCCCCTGATGCAAACAGCCAGGTTTGTTTCTACTTTCTATTCCTTTGCAAAGTTTGTAATGCAATCTATGCAAAAGAAAGCCCGAGTAATCACAGTGGCTTGGAGCTGTAATGGAAAATAAACCGTTCTTATATTACCTTTATTCCCTTGTCTTTTTAATACTCTTATGAGCAAGGAATGAAAACAAATTTTGCTTCTTACAGATTGTGCCAGCATCTGCCATTCCTGATGGCTGGATGGGATTGGATATTGGACCAGATTCAATTAAGACATTCAATGAAGCTTTGGATACTACCCAAACCATCATCTGGAATGGACCGATGGGAGTGTTTGAATTTGACAAGTTTGCAGCTGGGACAGAGGTATGCTTTAGCGCTTGATGGTTCCTGCAGGCACAGAAGTATCCCTTTTCTACAAGTTGGATACAGTTACAAGTTCATATCAACTTGCTTTTCAGGCCAAATTAGCTGAAGCAATGCATTCCTTCTATTACCTTTGTAAATTAAAACTTGCATTTACTAACCCTAATTGAAAATGTGGTTGAAGATTTATGCTTAGAAGTTGCCAACCTTTAATTAATATGCTTCCAATCCCTCTCAGTCTCTAGGGGAGTGGCAAGGTTATGAGATGACTGTTTCTCCTTCTTTTTTCGTTCTTGCATAAGTGGATAGGAATTAAAGATTGCTTTCTGCTTGTAGGCTATTGCAAAGAAGCTAGCAGAACTTAGTAACAAGGGAGTGACAACAATCATCGGAGGTGGAGACTCTGTTGCTGCTGTAGAAAAAGTCGGAGTTGCTAGTGTAATGAGCCACATATCAACTGGTGGTGGTGCGAGTTTGGAATTGTTGGAAGGGAAGGAGCTTCCAGGTGTTGTTGCCCTGGATGAGGCTATCCCAGTTGCTTTGTAAGATCAAATCAAATTTTCCCCATCCTCACTGTTTAGTGATTTATTCGATTTTGTAATCAAGAAATGAGTTCATGTTGTAAATGTACACATTACTTCAAGAGTAGGGCCTATTTCTGCCTCTCCCTTTCTTGCTTCTGGCTAAAGTTGCAGAAGAGTGTTAAGAATAGGCAAACTGAACCTTGTGAAGTATTTCAAATAAATTGGTTCATTTTTATCAAAAACATTTTCTTGCATTATTATATTCTTATATCATTCTGAAAGTATCGCAACATATCCTTCCTATATGGTTCTGTTCTGTAAGTATCATTTATATAGCCTCCTATTTCTTGCCCTTTCATTTCTTTTTTATGTTCTCGATATTACACGCCGCATAAAAGCATGAATCATGCTTTTACTATGTTTACTTCTATGAAGCCAATCTTCTTGCAGACTCTCAATCTGAATTTGATATCATTGTGATGCAAACAGGTCCACAACAAGAAGAATGGGATTATTGCCATATTTGTTACTTGTTTTAGTTTCACCTGTTGTTATAAATCAACCTGAACTTTCACTCGGGTAGTTGTATGTTGAAACTATTTATTAACGTGAACCAGAAGTTTACTTTGTAAGCATGAAAATATTGCTCAAGCATTGGAATAACAAAAACTTACTACTATGTTTTTCGTCAACTGAATAATGGTTTAATTAGTCTCCTGTAGGTTGAGAAATTATTCCATAATTGCATATCCGTGTCGTGTTTGTGTATTTTCTCGTGTAATAATAGTGTTTAAGGTGTTTTATATTTATATAAATTTTGACGTGTTAATAATTTTTGTTATATAGATTTTGACATGTTCGTATATTCGTGTCATGTTGTAGTTATTTTTTCTGTGTCGTGTAATCATGTTTGTGTTCAATATTGCCAGACTGGATTCGATTAATGGTAGAGACTAATTTATGGTGCAAGTTTCAGGGAAATTAATTAGGTGGTTGACTGAACAATGGTTTAATTAGTCTCCTGTCTGGTTTGAGCTTTGCAGTGCTTTGCTTCCCTGCCAATGGTTTTGGTGGATTTATTTTCAACTGGCTTAACTCACATTGATATTGAAATTATAGAAAGGGATAGATAGACCAAATCTGATCACAAATCTCTCCTAAAAAACTAAAGCCACATAATAATGAGAGGCCTTTACTGCTTATAAGCACCAACTTTTTTATATGTTGTCCTAAGCAAATCTTTGTTTGTGGGTGAGGCCATCGTTGTCGGACTATCATTTTTCCACCCAAAATATCAGTCATTTAGGGCTATTATTCAAACAAAAAGACTTGGCATTTGAAACTAGCCGATTCCCTGGGGGCTGCCAATGGATTACG
This sequence comes from Fremontodendron californicum, assembly GCA_030761205.1. NCBI lineage: Eukaryota > Viridiplantae > Streptophyta > Magnoliopsida > Malvales > Malvaceae > Fremontodendron > Fremontodendron californicum. The sequence goes on along the minus strand of JAULJL010000045.1, from coordinate 1,907,579 downwards.
CAAAAAACAATAGGCATGGTTCATTTTTTTTTCAACCCAAAGTGTTCCCCTTTTTCATCCAATTTGTACATTAAAAACTATGAATATCTTGAGGTCAAAATGGCTGTCCAGGGTGATGCTCGATTATATGGCCTAGATTCAAAGGAATTCCCTAACGATCAAGTCAGTAGATAAATAATACAGCAAGATAATGTAGAGTAAATGAAAATAAAATAAAATAAAAGCCATTGTAGAGATCAGCTTACTGCAGCAAAATTGTTATAGCATAATTTTCATACACAACAAATAAAACAAGATAAATAACATTGGGAAAATAAGAGTTTCTAGCTTTTTAAAAAAAAAAAAAATACTAATGATTTTCAAATTTTCATATATAAAAATAAGAATTAGAAAAAGAAAATTTGGGAAATAAAGAATTCATATATATTTTTAATATCTGTCAAAAAGGGAACCACGAAATCATAAGCCCCGTTCAGTTAGTCCGGCAAAGAACCAAGTGAATAACTGTGTAATTCGGCCAAATTGCTTCGGCGAAGAGGTCAAAGGCTCCACACTTGTCTCAGCCCCCCTCTTGCACGAATGCAAGAAGCAGACCCCCTTTATACTCGAAGATTACTCGTTTCCGAGCCTGCATCTCTGCAGAATAGGACCCGGGGACTTTCCTGGGTCTGACTGCGCTATTTGCGTCAATCTTAACCCACTCACTTCGTTTCGTGGCTGGTTACTGGCTTTAGATAAATATTTGCTTATATTAAGGCAAATGGGCACTTATGTGGTCGATGTGGGGTAAATTAGCTGCTCCGCTGGGTTTAACTTCTTATATATATATATATATATATATATATATATATATATATATATAATTTCACTGAGTTAGTGTCATGAATGAGTCAATTACAAAATTGACAAAAAAATTTAAATTATTAAATAAAAATAATATACATTAATAGAATTATATTAATAATTTATATTTTTGAAAAAAATAGAAAAAACCATTTTTTCTCCGTTTGAAAAATTAGTCTGTGTATTTAAATAATTTCTTCTTTCTTTAGTGTATTTTTTTTCTCATCCACAAAATGGGTATATCATAATCTAGTATATATACTTGATGGGAAAACAATTTCATTCTAACTCACATAATCAAGATTACAAATTGAGTGTAGCATTGTGTTGTCAGATTTCTTTACGCAAGTACACGTATCGTAAACAAGTAATAAAGTGAAAGTAAAGTGTCGAACTCACGAGGAATTGTCATAACGTGCAAAATACGAATTCAGCATGCTAGACACAAACAGGGAGTCGCCACTAATCATCTAATCTAGGTGTGATTAGTCACCTTTATAAATCTATCCTATTTAAAGTAATCCTAAGCTTGACTAAGGCACCTTTTTAAGAATATGTTCTGGTCTGCTTATCAAAACTAGGTTCGGGAGTATGGTTACGTGTAAGGAAGGATTAGCATCCTCACAACGCCCATCCAAGGACGGTATCTAATTAGTCTTGTGATACTTAAAAAGTCTTAATTAAATGGTCTTGTCTATCCTATCTTTATTTTAAATTATTCAAGTTAGAAATATCGAAAATTATATTTTAGGTCTCCCTTTCCATCAATCTGGGGGAATTGCTAAAATATGTCTCCTTACCTCGAGAGTATTCAAAAAAAATTGATCTTTCCATTGAAGAGGTTCCGTCATCGGAAAAGTTAAAATTTAATCTTAAGTCTAATTTTCACAATTAAAAAACTTGTAATTTTATTTATGTTTGCTCAAAAATAAATCTTGATCTCAATATCGAAAATTACCTCTTAAAAACCTTTCCATCGATCTGGAAGATTTTTAAAAGACTTTTCTCACTTATAAATTTCTAAGAAATCAACCAATCGTAATTTCTTTAAATTTCATCCTTGGAAGAAATCTTAATTTATCTTTAATTTTTAATTAAACATCAATTATAGAAATTATGACTCAAAAATTCATTGAGAATTAATTATTTTAAAATAAATAAATTTTAACCTCTTTGTATAAAAAATCATCCCTTAAAAACTTTTTCATCAATCTGGATAATTTTTAAGAGAATTCTCTCACATAGAAATTTCTCGAAAACCAACCAATCGTGATCTCCTCGAATTTCATCTTTGGAAAAGATCTCAATTTATTACTTTCAAACTAATTAATCATCAATTAATAAAAAACTTAATTAAAAAAAATATCTTACTAATAATAATCAAATTAATAGTTAATAAAATATAATTAAAAAATAGTTTAAAATAATTAATAATACTTAAAAATAATAATAGTAAAAAAAGTAATTCATATTAAAGTTGATTCGCAAAAATATACCTGCAAACATCAAAACTAAAAAAAATAAATTAGTCACAATTTTTTAATTAAAACAAATAATGATTAATTAAAAAAATAATGATTAATTAAAAAAATAATACAAAGAAAAAACCCAAATAAACATGTAAAAAAACGTAAAAGGAACAAAACAAATAGGAAACAAAAGGAAGGAAATAAATAAAAGGAAATAAATAACCAAAGGAAATAAAAAGGAAAGAAATAACCAAAGGAAATAAAAAACAAAGCAGCCAGCAACCGGGTTGGGTTCGACCCGACCCGGCTGCTGGCCCCCGTTCTTAAACAAATTTATTTTGTCCATTTTTTTTTTTTTTTTTTTTTATAAAAAAAAAAACTTTCTTTTCTCTAATCTCTCTCATCAAGAACACGAAGCAACAAACCTAGAAAAAATTTCAGATTTCGATAACTGTAGCCGCCGCCGTTCGCCATCGCCTCCATCGACCTTTGCCACCGCCGTCGGTCACCGGGTTCAAAAAAATTCCAAAAAATCACCAAAAATTCCTTTCGATCTCCTCTACCCAAAAATCAACTTAGTTTTTCTCGAATCTAACTCGATAATCCTAGATCTGAGTTTGAAAGTAGCAAGTTCAACCTCTCCGATCTCCTCCGTTGATTGCCGAACGATCACCAAACTCTAACCTAAGCTTCGTCTAATTAAAACCAAGATTTCCCTTCTACTAACACCCTTTGAAACAACTCCTAAAACTAAGAACCCCCGAATTTCAAATCTACTAGCCTTTTTGAAAAAAAAAAATTCCTTTCCACCAATCTTTGCTTGATTGCTCCGAAATTTTGATAATTCTCTGATGATTTTTGTGGTTGAGGCTTGGGTTGTTTATATAGGAAAGGAATTAGGGTTTCAATCTACTTAGAAGTCTTAATCTAATCAAGAAAAGATTTTTGTTCCAATAACACCTCCTAGAGTCCAATTTTAATCCAAAGAAGAGATCAAGTCCTACCAAAACTATGTTTATCATTTTTTTTTTTATTCTGAATTTTCCTTTTTCTTTTTCTTCTAATTTTCTGATTTTTCTCCTTTTTTTTTATTTTCTATTTAAATTCAAAAATACATAAAATAAATTACAAAATTAATTAACTAATTAACACCCGGATAAAATCTGGTGTCTACAGTTGCCCTTTTTTGTGCATTCCCTGAGAAATAGGGGATGTGCAAAGATGTAGACACCCTACTAAGTTTTCAAATATTAAAAAAAAAACTATGTACTTAAAGAAAATCCCATCGTAGAAATGCTCATCTAAACGAGACATAAACTTTAAATAAACCTTACGTGAAAATACTCCTCTCAACGAGGCATCAACTTTAAATTCCCAACAAAGAAAAACTCCTCTCAACGAGGCATCAACTTTAAATTCCCAACGAAGAAAAAACTCCTCTCTACGAGGCATCAACTTTAAATTCCCAACGATGAAAAAAACTCCTCTCTACGAGGCATCAACTTTAAATTAAACCCAACGAAGAAAAACTCCTCTCAACAAGGCATCATCTTTAAATTCCCAATGAAGAAAAACTCCTCTCAACGAGGAATCAACTTTAAATAAACCCAACGAAGAAAAACTCCTCTCAATGAGGCATCAACTTTAATCCCAACAAAGAAAAACTCCTCTCAACAAGGCATGAACTTTGAATACCAAACGAAGAAAACTCCTCTCAACGAGGCATCAACTTTAAATTCCCAACGAAGAAAAACTCCTCTCAACGAGGTATCAACTTTAAATAAACCCAACGAAGAAAATCTTAGCAAACATATCCTTTAAGAAAGGCTTATCAAAAATATTCCTCGAAAAAGGCTTAACAAATAATTTTCGAGATAGGCTTAATGAAAATATACTCAAGAGAGACGTGAAAAATATCATTGAAATTGGTTTTTTACATTTTTTTCCCACTTTGGCGCTGCAGCGCTGGCTTTCCAGCGTTGCAACGCTGAGTCTGGAATTGGCTGGCGCTGCAGCCTATTGGTTTCTCCATTTTTGTGCACTTCTTCAGCTGTTTTTGATGGGCAAATCTCGTCCGATTTTTGACGATATTATATTGTTGGAAAGGTATGGAAGTCAACTTCAAAAGTCATGAAGGATTTTTTCTCAAATTAAGAATTTAAGATCATGTTTTTCTTGAAACAAGCTCTGGAGGTCGAATCTGCCTGCTTGTTGCTTTGCACCGTTTTTCATCGTTAAATTTAAATTATTAAATAAAAATAATATACATTAATAGAATTATATTAATAATTTATATTTTTGAAAAAAATAGAAAAAATCATTTTTTCTCCGTTTGAAAAATTAGTCTGTGTATTTAAATAATTTCTTCTTTATTTAGTGTATTTTTTTCTCATCCACAAAATAGGTATACCATAATCTAGTATATATATTTGATGGGAAAACCATTTCATTCTAACTCACATAATCAAGATTACAAATTGAGTCTAGCAGTGTGTTGTCAGATTTCACTATGCAAGTGCACGTATCGCAAACAAGTAATAAAGTGGAAGTAAAGTGTCGAACTCACGAGGAATTGTCATAATGTGCCAATACGAATTCAACATGCTAGACACAAACAGGGAGTCGTCACTAATTATCTAATCTAGGTGTGATTAGTCACCTTTATAAATATATCATATTTAAAGTAATCCTAAGCTTGACTAAGGCACCTTTTTAAGAATATGTTCTGATCTGCTTATCAGAACTAGGTTCGGGAGTACGGTTACATGTAAGGAAGGATTAGCATCCTCACAACGCTCACCCAAAGACGGTACCTAATTAGTCTTGTGATACTTAAAAAGCCTTAATTAAATGGTCTTATCTATCCTATCTTCATTTTACATTATTCAAGTTAGAAATATCGAAAATTATATTTTAAGTCTCCCTTTCCATCAATCTGGGGGAATTGCTAAAAGATATCTCCTCACCTCGAGAGTATTAAAAAAAATTGATCTTTCTATTGAAGAGGTTCTGTTAGTCGGAAAAGTTAAAATTTAATCTTAAGTCTAATTTTGACAATTAAAAAACTTGTAATTTTATTTACTTTTTGCTCAAAAATAAATCTCGATCTCAATATCGAAAATTACCTCTTAAAAACCTTTCCATCGATCTGGAAGATTTTTAAAAGACTTTTCTCACCTAAATTTTTTTAAGAAATCAACTAATCGCAAGTTTTTTGAATTTCATCATTGGAAGAAATCTTAATTTATCTTTAATTTTTAATTAAACATCAATTATAGAAATTATGACTAAAAAAGTTCATTGAGAATTAATTATTTTAAAATAAATAAATTTTAACCTCTTTGTATCAAAAATCATCCCTTAAAAACTTTTTCATCAATCTGGAGAATTTTTAAGAGAATTCTCTCACATAGAAATTTCTCGAAAACCAACCAATCGTGATCTCCTCAAATTTCATCTTCGAAAAAGATCTCAATTTATTATTTTCAAACTAATTAATCATCAATTAATAAAAAACTTAATTAAAAAAATATCTTACTAATAATAATCAAATTAATAGTTAATAAAATATAATTAAAATAATAGTTTAAAATAATTAATAATAGTTACAAATAATAATAGTAAAAAAAGTAATTCATATTAAAGTTTATTTGCAAAAATATACCTGCAAACATCAAAACTAAAAAAAATAAATTAGTCACAAATTTTTAATTAAAACAAATAATGATTAATTAAAATAAATAATGATTAATTAAAACAAATAATACAAAGAAAAAACCCAAATAAACATATAAAAAACGTAAAAGGAACAAAACAAAAAGGAAACAAAAGGAAGGAAATAAATAACCAAAGGAAATAAAAAGGAAAAAAATAACCAAAGGACATAAAAAACAAAGCAGCCAGCAACCGAGATGGGTTCGACCCGACCCGGCTGCTAGCCCCCGTTCTTAAACAAATTTTTTTGTCCACTTTCTCACCTCTTTTTTTTTTTAAACTCTTTCTTTTCTCTAATCTCTCTCCTTAAGAACACGAAGCAACAAACCTAGAAAACTTTTCAAATTTCGATCACTGCCGCCGTCGCCGGTCACCGGGTCCAAAAAAATTCCAAAAAATCACCAAAAATTCATTTCGAGCTCTTCTACCCAAAAATCAACTTATTTTTCCCGAATCTAATCCGATAATCCTAGATTTGAGTTTGAAAGTCGCAACTTCAACCTCTCCAATCTCCTCCGTTGACTGTCGAACGATCACCAAACTCCAACCTAAGCTTCGCCTAATTAAAACCAAAATTTCACCTCTACTAACACCCTTCGAAACAACTCCTAAAACTAAGAACCCCCAAATTTCGAATCTACTAGCCTTTTTGAAAAAAAAAAAAAAATTCCTTTCCACCAATCTTTGCTTGATTGCTCCGAAATTTTGATAATTCTCTGATGATTTTTGTGGTTGAGGCTTGGGTTGTTTATATAGGAAATTAGGGTTTCAATCTACTTAGAAGTCTTAATCTGATCAAGAATAGATTTTTGTTCCAATCACACGTCCTAGAGTCCAATTTTAATCCAAAGAAGAGATCAAGTCCTACCAAAACTATGTTTATCATTTTTTTATTTTTTTTATTATTCCGAATTTTCCTCTCTTTTTTCCTTCTAATTTTCTGATTTTTCTCCTTTTTTATTTTCTATTTAAATTCGAAAATACATAAAATTAATTACAAAATTAATTAATTAACACCTGGATAAAATCCGGTGTCTACAGTTGCCCCTCTTTGTGCATTTCCTGAGAAAGAGGGGATGTGCAAAGACTTAGACACCCTACTAAGTTTTCAAATATTAAAAAAAAAAACTATGTACTTAAAGAAAATCCCATCGTAGAAATGCTCATCTAAACGAGACATAAACTTTAAATAAACCCTACATGAAAATACTCCTCTCAACGAGGCATCAACTTTAAATTCCCAACAAAGAAAAACTCCTCTCAACGAAGCATCAACTTTAAATTCCCAACGAAGAAAAACTCCTCTCAACGAGGCATCAACTTTAAATTCCCAACGAAGAAAAAACTCCTCTCTATGAGGCATCAACTTTAAATTCCCAACGATGAAAAAAACTCCTCTCTACGAGGCATCAACTTTAAATTAAACCCAACGAAGAAAAACTCCTCTCAATGAGGCATCATCTTTAAATTCCCAACGAAGAAAAACTCTTCTCAACGAGGCATCAACTTTAAATAAACCCAACGAAGAAAAACTCCTCTCAACGAGGCATCAACTTTAATCCCAACAAAGAAAAACTCCTCTCAACGAGGCATCAACTTTAAATACAAACGAAGAAAAACTCCTCTCAACGAGGCATCAACTTTAAATTCCCAACGAAGAAAAACTCCTCTCAACGAGGCATCAACTTTAAATAAACTCAACGAAGAAAAGCTTAGCAAACATATCCTTTAAGAAAGGCTCATCAAAAATATTCCTCGAAAGAGGCTTAACAAATAATCTTCGAGATAGCTTAATGAAAATATCCTCAAGAGAGGCGTGAAAAATATCCTTGAAATTGGTTTTATACAGAATATCCTTATGAGAGGTTTTGAAAACATCCTCGTGAGAGGTTTTGAAAAAGAATATCCTCGGGTGAGGGTTGAAAACGAATATCCTCGAGTGAAGTTTGAAAGCGAATCATCCTCGGGTGAGGCTTGAAAACGAACATCCTCAGGTGAGGTTTGAAAACGAATATCCTCGGGTGAGGTTTTGAAAAAGAATATCCTAATATGAGGTTTTGAAGACGAACATCCTCGGGTGAGGTTTTGAAAATAAACATCCTCGGGTGAGGTTTGAAAATGGACATCCTCGGGTGAGGTTTTGAAAAAGTTCGATTTCAAAATTCAAAAACTAAAATCTTTCTTATATGTTAAATCCATGCGATGAATGACATGAATGCCATGAAATGTAATGCATAAAATAAATGTCTGTGATGGAATGCAAACTAATATCATGAATCTTTAATTGTGACAAAAGGATACTCAAGCTCATAGTTTCGTCATTTTTCAATTTCCAAACGATTAGATTTTGAACCAAGTCAACCTCCACTAACTCCATCAGTTGATCACAACACCTTATCTTTTAGTCCCAAGGCTTTAAACAGATACATTTCCAAACTTTTCATTGTTCTCATTTTCCTTTCTTCCCAGAATGTCGACTCCAAACAAATTCAATTTCCAAGTAAAAAATCTTCAATGGCGATGCTGCAAAAGAGCCTACTCTGCCATTTACCAACTCAATAGATTCCATTCTTCAAAACATTTTCTCATCATGATAAAAAAAACTTCTCATTCTTTGCCCCCAGAAATGTCACTCTTATCAAACTGATTCAAAACTCAAATATGCATCCCCTAAACCTGAATGTTCTCATGTTATGTTTTTGAAAATTCTTTGAAAAGAAAGAATTTGTCCAAAAATCATTTTTCAATCATGCCCCTATGGTAAATGAAAATTGCCCCATATCATTATTTTTCATGTTCAAAAATCAAGTTTCCATTTTCTAAACAAAAATGCAACTCTGGATCTCTTAAAAACTGGTGATTACAGCAAGAATGGATAAGGTGAATCACAATTTGGCTCATTGAATATTTCAATTTGTCAAGGTTTTGGTTATCAAGAGAGGTTTCATCACACAAGGGAAAAATCAAAGTTTCTTCATCTAAACTCACAATGAATTTCCTTCAACAATCAGGTTTTCAAAAAATATTTGTCTTGAAAACACAATCCATTTTAGCACTTTCTCTTAGTTTCTTGATATATAGCATTTAAAAAATGTCAAGACTATCTATGATGGGTTCAAAATTTGGACAAGAAAGGAAAAAAGATTTTTCAAATTCGAGCCAAGTCATCCAAATGATGTTGACCTTCTTAAATCTCTCAAGAGTGTTCGGTGTTCCCTGGTAGGTTCAAGCCATCATTTCTCTTGTACTTCTTGTCGGGCCTTGGCACAATCATGTAGAGTTGCTTTCAAATTTTTGCTCTAGACTGCCCTTTTTGGGTTTTCACCCCAGAGCTCCATTCTTTTTTTTTTTTTTTTGCTCTACCATACATTTGAGAATTCAAATTTCTTCAATGACAATTCAAAAAAACGAGATAGAATCTAAGGAAAAACTCTCCAACTTTAACATTCATACTTGATCAAAAGGAACTTTTAAATCTTTTAATGTAGGCTAAGGTTTGGGTTTATGAAAGAAAGGATAATCAGGCCCAAAATGTGTTTAACGGTAATTAAACCAAGGATCATGTCTTCAATATTTCGTATCTTTCTCTTCATTTTGAAGGTAATCAAGCCATGGATCATTTCTCTTCATAAGGATTTTCATAATATTTCCCATCTCTCTTTTCATCAAGCCATGGATCATTTCTCTTCATGAGGATTTCATCTTGTGAACTTTTCTTTTTTCTTTTTTTCTTTTTTTTTTCACAGACTTTCATATCACAAAGTAAGTTTAAAAATTTGAAACTCAACCCATTTCAACATTTGCCCCCTAATATAAGGCATTCTTTTCGTGGTGTAGAAATATGATCCAAACATTCATTCTTCTTTAGAAATATATTTTTCTATACTTGCCCCTCGGTGTGGAGGGTGATCCTTGGTCAAGGTTCCTTCAAAAAAAAAATCCAATAGGCTCAAAGGGGGTAGCAAAGGATAAATTTCTCATTTTGTGAAAGGAATATGAAAGATGACCATCTCTCATGTCAAGTATGAATATTCCCATTGAAGAGCAAACCACAGGTGAGGTAGATAATAAGAATTGCCTATAAAATCATTTGAATATCTCATATGCATGATGTCACAATCAATTTTTCTCTCTCTTTTTTTTTTTGGTAACTCATAAATCATCTCAATGTGCCTATACAAATGAAGGCCCAACACAACAATTTTTCTTTTCATTGCTTTCTCAGGATGTCCATGCAATTTCATTCAATCATAGAGGAAAACAAATTTTACACAAGTCGGTAATGGTGTGCACAAAAAACATCGGGTCATTTGGCTCTTTGGTAATCCTGTCCCAAGATGTGGGCAAAGGGTAATGTATGTTTTTCAAGTCAAGGCATTCAAGGATGTTGGGAAAATACAACCTTTAAGATAATTTTGCCCCAATATGTGAATAAAGGACACCATTGGAAATGAAAATTTAGGGCATGGTTAAGGAACTTAGGAGTGATGTGTTTGAAACTCTAGATAGCCTTGACACTTATCAAATTACCAAAATTCAGATTCTTTTAAGAGAGTGCCTCATGTATTGGTTTTCAAAAAATGTTTTGCAAACTAATCAACCATTTCATTGTTCATTGCTTAGAAGAAGTAATTATTGACCTTTTGGGGTTCATTTTCTGGTCACAAGAAGATGAGGCTCATGAAATTTCAAACTTATATCATCAAAGGAATCAAGATTTTGCGACTAACTGGTCATGGAAATAAGTTGCAAAGTTCATCTCTGAGAAATAATCACCAATTTCTTTAAGATCGAAAATAAATCATGCAAACATAAGCAATTCCTAACAAAAGAAACAAACCTTCTAAACACCTAAATAATGCTTAAAATTTTGTGCCTAAAAAATGAAAACATCAAAAATTTAGAATTATCTAGATTGAGTGATCGCGTGACATTCCGCATCTTCAAATCTCAAATTTCCACTATTCCATAACTTCCAAAGTCAGAGTGCCGCTATCGACGAGATCTTCCACCCTTTCTTTTAGCTATCTACATTTTTCACTTGAATGTCCAATTGCCCCTATGTGATAATCACACTTGCTGTTAGGATTATAACTCCTTGCTGATGGATTTAGAGTTATTTTCAAATGTACGGGGGTGAGGTACTGGTACTTCACTAGCAAAGGCAAAAGATCAAATATAGGCATTTTCTCTTGAACACGTCTAGCAGCAAGTATAGATGCAGAGACAGGGATTGACTGATGAAGGTTCCTTTCAACACTTGGCTTTGCCCCCTCAAACTTCAGCAAACCTGCTTTTATCAAACCTTGTACCTTATATTTCAGGGCTGTGTAGTCCTCGGTGAAATGCCCCGAGATCCCAAAGTGATAATCACAAGTAGCTGCAACATTGTACCACCTAGGGTACGGGGGCTTTAGAGGCTCTAAATAGACTGGTGCAACTAGATGAGCCTGGATAAGCAGGTGAAGTAATTCAGTGTACGACATAGGGATTGGATCAAGCTGTGTATACTTCATCTTCTTGGGTTGCTTCTTAATGGCATGGTGAAAATGTGGGTTCAAGTGCGGATTAATTTGAGATGCTGGGGTGGGATCAAAATCTTGTTTTATGAATCCAGTTTTCAAGTTCAATCACTTGTACCCTTTCTCTGACCTTATCCAGATTGTTACTTGGACCAATGAGTATACCAGTCTGCCTTCAAAAAGAGTTAATCCCGTGAATAATTGGTTGCTGGACATCTAGTTTGGCCGCAAGCGATAAAGGTCGTTGAGAATGAACCACCTTATTAAGACTTTCAACCGTCTTCATCAGATTGAAAAGCTGCCCTTTTATCTCTCGAATATCATGTCCAAATTCTTCTTGATTTTCTTCCAATGCATTAATCTGTGCTTCTAATTGACCACTCATGTCTCCTGAATCTATCTTTCCAAGGAAAAATCACCAATCATTATTACACTCGTCTTCATGTGATGGATGCATGAGTATCATGAATGAATAAAGTATGTATGCACTATTTACACATAAACATATACATGATGAATGCATGAGCAATTATGAAAATGTACACTATGAATGCATGAGCATAAAAAAATCTACACTATGAAATGCATGAGCATGGTTAAAAATGTACATGGTAAATGCATGAAAATTATGTACATGGTGAATGCATGAGCATTATAAATGTATGAGCATGGTTAAGAAATGTACATGGTAAATGCATGAGCATTATGAAAAATGTACATGAGCATTATCTAAGTGATTCAAATGATGGAGTTATGACATACACAATGATTTCACAAAACTTGACACAAGAAAATTAAGTACAAATTACGTCAAAGAAAAACACAAGTGATATTCACACAAATTTAAAATGTGAAATGAAGAAAAATAAAAATAAAATGGCTTTCCTTCATGTGTCCTATTTCAGGTACTTCTCTATACAAGGTTGACATGGCACTATCCGAAGGTTGGCCACTTATGTTTTGTTTATATGCTGGGTTTAGGATACTCGACCAAGCTAAAAAGGTCCCCAAGTTGTTCCTTAACATCATCCATGTAGGATGAGTAAGGCACCCCGTTCCTCACCCATTATAGGCTCCAACCGGAAGGGTTCAATTCAGGTGAGAGTATTTTCCAAAGTTACTGCGGAGGTTATCACCTCACGAAAGCTTTGGTACTTTACACTCTGAAGGTGTTTCGCTAGCCGTTGCGAAGGTTATCACCTCACGAAAGCATAGGTACGTTATCCCCTTTCAAAAGGGACGAGCCCGGGTATAGGGCTTTATGATTTGCAACATGTAGTGTGTGTGAAGGAACTTTCAAACCTTCGTTTTCCCACCAATGTATAAGTAACAAGATTTATCATAAATAATAAAATCAAAATAAAAAAGAAGATAAAAATAAAAAATTAAACACTTTTAAAGACCAATATTTAAAATCTAAGGTATCACAAGACTAATTTATGGCTCGACACTCTAATTTCCCCAGTGGAGTCGCCAAACTGTCATAACATGCCAAATACGAATTCAGCATGCTAGACACAAATAGGGAGTCGCCACTAATCATCTAATCTAGGTGTGATTAGTCACCTTTATGAATCTATCCTATTTAAAGTATTCTTCAGCTTGACTAATGCACCTTTTTATCAATAGGTTCTAGTCTGCTTATCAGAACTAGGTTCAGGAGTACAGTTACGTGTAAGGAATGATTAGCACCCTCACAACGCCCATCCAAAAGGATGGTACCTAATTAGTCTTGTGATACTTAAAAAGTCCTAATTAAATGGTCTTGTCTATCCTATCTTCATTTTAAATTATTCAAGTTAGAAATATCGAAAATCATCTTTTAGGTCTCCCTTTCAATCAATCTAGGGAAATTGCTAAAAGATGTCTCCTCACCTCGAGAGTATTCAAAAGAAATTGATCTTTCCATTGAAGACCGTTGTCGAAAGAGTTAAAATTTAATCTTAAGTCTAATTTTCACAATTAAAAATCTTGCAATTTTATTTATGTTTGCTCAAAAATAAATCTCGATCTCAATATCGGAAATTACCTCTTAAAAACTTTCCATCGATCTGGAAGATTTTGAAAAGACTTTTCTCACCTAGAAATTTTTAAGAAATCAACCAATAGCGATTTCTTTGAATTTCATCCTCGGAAGAAATATTAATTTATCTTTAATTTTTAATTAAGCATCAATTATAGAAATTATTACTAAAAAATTCATTGATAATTAATTATTTTAAAATAAATAAATTTTAACCTTTTTGTATCGAAAATCATCCCTTAAAAACTTTTCCATCAATCTGGAGAAATTTTTAAGAGAATTCTCTCACCTAAAAATTTCTCGAAAATCAACCAATTGTGATCTCCTCGAATTTGATCTTCGAAAAAGATCTCAATTTATTATTTTCAAACTAATTAATCATCAATTAATAAAAAACATCTTACTGATAATAATCAAATTAATAGTTAATAAAATATAGTAAAATATAATTAAAAAATAGTTAAAAATAATTAATAATAGTTAAAAATAATAATAGTAAAAAAAAATCATATTAAAGTTAATTCATAAAAATATACCTGCAAACATCAAAACTAAAAAAAAAAAATTAGTCACAATTTTTTAATTAAAACAAATAATGATTAATTAAAACAAATAATACAAAGGAAATACCCAATAAACATATAAAAAACTTAAAAGGAGCAAAACAAAAAGGAAACAAAAGGAAGGAAATAAATAAATAAAAGGAAATAAAAATGAAAGAAATAACCAAAGGAAATAAAAAGGAAAGAAATAACCAAAATAAAAAACAAAGCAGCCAGCAACCGGGTTGGGCCCGGGCGTGGGCCGTGCCCGGGTCCGACTCGACCCTGCTGCTGGCCCTTTTCTTAAACAAATTCTTTTTTTGGGTCCACTTTCTCACCTCTTTTTTTTTTTTTTTTTTTAAAAACTCTTTCTTTTCTTTGATCTCTCTCCTCAACAACACCAAGAACATCAAGCAACAGACCCAGAAATTTTTTTAGATTTTGGTCACTGCCTCCGCCGCCGACCTCTGCCGCCGCAGTCGATCACCGGGTTCAAAAAAATTCCAAAAAATACCAAAAATTCCTTTCGATCTCCTCTACCCAAAAATGAACTTAGTTTTTCCCGAATCTAACCCGATAATCCTAGATCTTAGTTTGAAAGTCGCAACTTCAGTCTCTTCGATCTCCTCCGAAGATCGCCGAACGATCACCAAACTCTAACCTATGCTTCGTCTAATTAAAACCAAGATTTCCCCTATACTAACACCCCTCGAAACAACTCCTAAAGCTAAGAACCCCCAAATTTCGAATCTACTAGCCTTTTTGAAAGAAAAAAAAAATTTCCTTTCTACCAATCTTTGCTTGATTGCTCCGAAATTTTGATGATTCTGTGATGATTTTTGTGGTTGAGGCTTGGGTTGTTTATATGGAAAGGAGTTAGGGTTTCAATCTACTTAGAAGTCTTAATCTAATCAAGAGAATTTTTTTTTTCCAATCACACCTCTTAGAGTCCAATTTTAATCCAAAGAAGAGATCAAGTCCTACCAAAACTATGTTTATCATTTTTTTTATTTTTTTTATTATTCCAAATTTTCTTTTTTTTTCTAATTTTCTAATTTTCTGATTTTTCTCCATTTTTTATTTTATATTTAAATTCAAAAATACATAAAATAAATGACAAAATTAATTAACTAATTAACACCCGGATAAAATCCGGTGTCTACAGGAATTGCTACTAAATTTGCTAAATACTAAAATTAACACACTCAATCTTATCTAAACAATTAAATTAAGATGGTAATTAAAAACTAAATTAAAATAAGCTAATATTAAAAGCAAGTAAACTAAAAAGGGTGAATTCAATTAATTATAAAAGCCTAGGATTACAACTTCCCTCAACACTTCGCTTGAATCTCTCTCTACTTCTTCACTTGATTAATGATCCTGAGTTGTTAACCTAGAGTTCTATCTTATTTATAAGTATTTGTCAATGGTCTCATAAAATTATCATTCTTAACCATTTAACTATATGTCTATGATAATTGAATTAAAGAAGAACTCATTAAGCTTATGCTCTAACCATGGTTACACATGACAAATAATTATATTTCTACCCTACCTAGAAATCAATTCATCCTAATAAATGAATATGAAACATGTGTCATTCAATCCATGTCTAACACTAAACTCCCTATGTCTAGTTGTATGTAGGTTAACAAATCAATCTAATTGATGGCCAATCAACTAGAAGCATTAAGAACAAGATTGAACAAACAACTCAACAAACCATTAAATCAAGCTAGAGAGAGAAAGTAAAATCAAACTATATGTTGAGTTCCATTCAAATCCTAGCAAAAGAAAATTAGTTCATGATAAATAATGAAAAATATATATGTTCAAATAGTTTCACCATCATCAACAACACAAGAAAAATAAAGAAGAGAAAAGATAAAACTAAGAGTTGTCAGTTCTTGAATCTTCAATCTTCCAATCTTCTTGAGGGAATTTGATGGAAACTATCTTCTTGAGAGAGAATTAGGTTTTTAGGTATCCAATCCCCCTTATTTTGACCTAAAAGAGTCATATTTAAAGTGCCCAAGGCCCATGGAGTCCGAAACTTCACTGTAGATACCTAATTTTGTCTGGACAACTAGATCAGGTATGTTTTCTTCCTAAATTGATGTTTTAGAATGCAAAAAGGTTTTTCTCATCCTGCAAGTGGTATTCCGGGACTTGGTCTAAGAATTCAAGCATAAAAAATCAAACTTGAAAAAGTCAACTCGAAAAAGTCAACCTCGAAAAAGTCAACTATTAAAAAGTCAACTTACTTTCAAAATCAAGATTTGAAGTTCAATTGATGAATGGTGAAAGAATTTTGATAATCCGAGGTCTACATTGAAAGATATGGAGTTTGAAAGTTGGGTTACGGAATTTCAATAGAAAGAAAACCCTAATTCGGAAAATTTAGGGAAAAGTGCTTAAACGATCAAATTATCCAAAATTGGAGGTTCCAAATGGAAGATAAGCACTGACTATGGGTAACGGAGAGGCTACTTGGAAGAAAAACCGAAGGAAAAGTCAATTCGGAAGAAAATCGAGAATTAGGGTTTTTGGTGGATTTTAGTGATATTTGAAAAATTGCATAAATGTCCCGATTCGATAAGAATAAAGCCCATAATTGATGAGGAGTGATTAAACAAGGATATCCCAAGGCTCAGTTTGAAGAAAATCTGAAAATCGAATTTGTTTTGAGCAAAACCGGGTTTCGGAGGCAAAAAGGCAAAATTAGAAAATTTGGGAAAAATAGCAAATGAAATCCAAAAATTCTAAAAATTTGTAGATCTCATTCTTAAATCATTTCAAAGAGATTGGCAAAAGAAAATCTTGATTCGGAGTTCGTTTGCAAAATGGCCAAATCCCGGGCCCACTTTGTAGAAATTCAAACAGATAAATCCCGAAAAAAAAAGCAAATGAGCTCCAAAAATTTTGAAAATTTACAGATCTCATTATTAAAGTATTTGGAAGAGATTGGCGAAAGAAAATCCGTCATTTGCAAAATGGCCAAATCCCAGGTCCCCTATGCAGAAACTCAAGCAGATAAATCCCAAAAAAATAGCAAATGAGATCCAAAAATTTTGAAAACTTCCAGATCACACTTTTAAAGTATTTGGAAGAGATTGGTGAAGAAAAATCTGAATTCGGAGCTCGTTTACAAAAATACAAAAGTACTGGTGCATTAAGGGACAATTTTGGAAATAAATTCGAAATAAAAAGCAAATGGACTCGAAACTTTTTGAAAACTTTCAGAATTCAATATTTTGTTATTTTGGATATATTGAAAAAAATTATGAATTTGGAGTCCATTTGCTATTTATTTAGGTTCGGGGGTCAAAAAGGTCATTTTATCGAATAAACCAAAAAGGGCAAATTTGTAATTAAGAAAAATATGAAAGAAGAAGGAATTGCTGGGATTTTACCTCCTTTGATCAGCCAGTATAGAAGAGAAGAAGGAAGCTTGATCAATTTAATTCCTTAGTCACTATCAAGCTCACATGCTACCACTAGTACCTTGCAAATGGTCCCCCCTTCATCCAATAGCTTAGGTGCCTAGTAGAAAAGTTGAATGCACCATGCAATGGCCAAATTTAAATGCCAAGATGACATTTTTATTTGTCATGAAAGAACCCTCATATAATGGCCAAGAATGGAAGAAAAAAGATGAGCACAATTCATCCAAAGGTGGGCATCCATTCGGCCAAGCAAGGGAGTGCATGGGATTGTCTCTTTTCATCCAATGGCTTAGGCCATCTACAAGGGCTGAGTACACATGTTAAGGGCTAGATTTAATTTACAAGATGTCATTTTTATTTTTTCCTCATCCAATGACCAAGAATGGAAGAAGAAAGATGAGCACAACTCATCCAAGGGTAGAGGTCCATTTGGCCATGCAAGGGAGTGCATGGGATTGTGTCCTTATTTCATATAAGGGCTAAGGTTATTAGAAGGGCTAAGTACACATCTTAAGGGCTGCTATCAATTGGCAAGATGACATTTTTATGTTGTCATGAAAATATCTTAATCTAAGGGCCAAGATTGGAGGAGAAAATGTGCAAAAATCATCCAATGGTAGGCATGCCAATCGCCCAAGCATGAGAGAGGGGGGAATTTTTTATTTTTCCTTAAGTGGCTGAGCATTTGAGAGGGGAGGTCAGTAGCTAATTGAGAAAAAAAAAAGAGAAGGTTTTTGAAAGAAAGGAAGAAAGCTTTTGCTAAGGTAGCCATTCTACCATTGCTACTACATTTTTTCTTCTTCTTCCTTATGCTTTATTTCTTGTTTTCCATGTGATTTCCTACCATTTTTTTTTACATCTTTCTTGTTGTTCTTGCTTTTCAAAAAATAAATAAAACAATGGTTAGGCATGATCTTGATGAAAATCAAGTGATAATGGTTAGGGTGGGCTTTGTCCAATATACCAACCATGGAGCTCATCTCTATATTTTTTTTTTTACCTTAGTTATTTTTTATGATTTTGAGATTGAAAAGGCTTCATGACCTTGATGAAAATTAAGAGATAATGGTCAGGGGGGCTTTGTCCAATGTACCAACCATGGAGCTCATCTCTTTATTATTCATTTGCATACTTTAACTTGCTTATTTCTATTATTGTTTATCTTTATGTATATTTATATTCTTACTAACCATCTTGTTCTTTTGACTTATTTCATATTTTTGCATCTTGGGGCTATTGTCATATAGTTTTGGCCATTTCCATTTTTCATATCATCTTCTATAGCATTTAGTTAGGTCATTTTACATGACATTTCTCACAACACTTTGGTTCCTAGGCAATTCGGCCATGTGTATTTTCTCTAAGCTTTAGGTCATTTTTCTAGGCCATGATATTTGCCATTTCATTTAGACATCTAGGTCATTTTACATGTCATTTAGCTTTAGGCCATTTTTATTATTCCATGTCATTTAAGTTTAGGTCATTTTACATGCCATTTAAACTTTATTTGATGTTCATATACCATGTCATTTTACATGTCATTACAACTTTAGGCCATTTTCATATACCATGTCATTTTACATGTCATTTAGACATTAGGCCATTTCATATGCCATTTCATTTCACATGTCATTTATCTTTAAGCCATTTTTATTATTCCATGTCATTTTACATGTCATTTAAGCATTAGGCTAATTTCATATGCTATGTTGTTTTTCCATGACATTTAGACATTAGGCCATTTTCATATGCCATGTCATTTCCCATGTCATTTAGGTACTAGGCCATTTTCATTATTTCATGTCATTTAGACACTAGTTCATGCATGTTAAGTTAGGATAGCATTTATTGTCATGAAAACTCATGCTGGGCATTTAGGTTATTTATACCATGCATTTTCCATATCACTTAGGCTTTAAACCATGCATTCACTTTGCTGTATTTTCATGCATTTCATGTCATGCCACATGATTTATGACTTAGGCTAATCAATGGCTCAAATTCATGCTCACTTGAGCATACTTGTGGAAAATTAAAGAGTTGTCAAATTGATTATTCTACCTTTGTGATTTTTATTTTTTTTACTTAGCCAATTTTTGTCTAACTTTTTAAAAGTGTTAACTACTGTTTGTGGGTCTTTAGAAGAGTCTCTAACATTTTTACTTTGATTTTTAAATGATTTTATCAAAGGCAAGAAAATGTGTTTTGGCAAAACAGTTTTTCACCCAGTACTCATACTTTCCCAATTTTTCTCGGCAGTCATCTTTAATCAAAAAATTAAGCCAATTTTTTCTCGTGTAGTTTTACATGTTCTGAGTCTCCAGTATGTTTTTTAAAATTTTTAGATGTTCAAAAAATAGGTTAAAAAATCGTATATCAAAACGGGAGAGTAAAAATAGATTTGAATTCAAAATAAAAAAAAAATTGAATTTGGAAAAGGCATTTAGAGGGGGTTGTTAGAAGCTTTAGCTACTGTCTTAGGATAGTTTCTAAGTCTTTTTAAACTTTAAAAATTATTTTATAAATCTCGGGTTAAGGGTGGTCAAGTCCGGGATTTTAAACTTAGGAAATTAGAGCTTTTTTTAAAGGGCTTGGTTATGGTTTTAATCTTCATTCAAGTTTTTCTTCAAAATTGTTTTCAAACAATCACAAAGTTTTTTTTTTTTTTTAGAAATTTTAATTTGACATATTTTTCTAAGGTAGCCGGATATATTTTTAGATATACGGATTTCTTTATTTAGAGGAAAAAATACATTTTCATGCATTGCGCTTTCCATGTTCATGGATTTTATTTAATATGTGATTTTTGTTATGATATTTTTATATGGTATTATTATTATTTTGATTCACTTTTTATGATGATTATTATTTCTTATATGGTCTTGAATGTTTCATGTTATCATATGCTTTTTATTTAGTAATTCATTCTTGTCACATCATTTAGCATATATTATATTCATGCATTATTATTTTTATTTTTATGCATATTCCATGATAGCATTATTTTATGTTTCATGACATTTCATGTCACATAGATCATATTCCATGTCATTTAGGTTATATTATTTAGAATATGCCATGTCGTTTAAAATTGCCATGTCATTTAAATCATTTTATTTCATTTAGAATATACCATGATACTTAGGATTTTTCATTTCATTTAGATTATACTATGCCATTTAAATTATATCATATCATTTAGGTTGCATTATATTATCTAGATTTTGCTATGTCATTTTATTTATGTCACACATGTTCATATTCATATTTTTTTTAAAATGTTTTGAAAAAGATAATAATTTTCAATAAAATAAAGATATTCTCGAGTTAAAATAATTCATGAGTTCGCTGCCGGGTTTGCTGGGGAGGATATCATCAATTATCATTAATAAGGAATATCTTCTTTAAAACGAGAATGATTCGAAAATTTTTCCAAATAAATAAAATTTTTTATATTTTGCCACGTTTGGCGGGAAATATAAGAAAATTTTGAATAAATAAATTCTGGATTATTTTCAATTAAAAATGTACTTTTTTTTCTTAAAATTGGGAATTAATTTGAAATGCTAAATTTAAAACCGACTTTTTATCGATACTTGAGATAACATACGATTAATAAGGTACCGTTTTATACGGGCGTTATGGGGGTGCTAATCCTTCCCTACACGTAACTGAGTCCCGAACCCGATTCTTCGATTTTCTCTGGTTTAAAATGCAGAATTGAAATTGGTTTTAAAAATGTTTTAATTTATTTTAAAATGTTTTACAAAATCGGTTTTAATAGGTGGCTGATCACAACTAGCCAAAAAAGATTGGTGGTAACTCCATGTCTTTTTTCGAGGTTGTTTTCAAACCCTCATTTTATTTCAAGAGGAATTAAGTCGACTTTTCCTCGATTTTTTAATGTCACGCCTAACGAATAATAAAGTCTTGCGAAGAGACTTGTTTACGACAGCTTGGCGACTCCGCTGGGGATATTAGAGAGTCAGGCCTAGAATTAGTCATGTGTTATCAAAGTCTCGCTTTTGTCGGGTTTAATTGGTATTTAATTTTAATTCCCCATTTTTTTTAAATAAGGAGAATTTCAAAAAAATAAAATGCTCTTAAATATTTCCATATTCATGTGCATACATATTATAATTGTTCTCTGGTTATTTTGGTGCATATATTCATTTATTGATTAATTGATGATTAATGATGTTTAATCTTGTTGGGGCATTTAGAATAAGGGATGTAGAATAGGTGGTGAAAGGTTTGTTATTTCTCCTCACACACTACACTACACGTGCATTTGCATTTGCATATCATGAGCCCTATACCCGGGTGTCGTCCTTTTAGGTGGGAGCAAAGTAACTAAGCCTTCGTGATTAACAATCCGCATGGGCTAGTGAAACACTTCCGGAGCACTAAATTACCTAAGCCTTCGTGATTAACAATCCGCATGGGCTAGGGAAATAGACTCTAAAGAATTGAACCCGCTTTTATTGGGGTGCCTTACTAGCCTTTATTGACGACAGTGAGGAACAATTCGGGGCTTTTAGAACTAATTCACCTTCATATAAAGTAAACCTAGGCAAAGCCATGTTGGATTTTTGATTAGACATCCCGAAGTTAAGAACACATGGAGGAATATTTCCCATCCTTTTACATTCTATTCTACTTTCCAAATAAGTTTATTTTTGAAAAATAGGGCAATGATGAACGTAAATCACAATGCCCGTAATAAGTATCGGTGTTTTGTCCCAGGGGTGTTATAATGCCGAAATTTTGTTGGCATCCTCAGGGATAATTATTGATTTGAATTATATCTTTTTTTTTGTATTATTCGAATTTATTCCTGTTACTAATTCTTTTTTTTTTTTTTTTGCATTCTTGCCATCATTTTTTGCACATGGAAGGTTATTGGTCTTAGGATAATATTCAACCAAAAGGGCTTCCATGGAAGGTCAGAGTGTCTCAGTGGTCGAGAAGCATTTAGAGGTTAGGAAACAATCCGAGAAAGGTCAACAGGATAATGAGGATTGTTTGAAAACGGGGTATGTGTCAGTATTGCCAGCTGAGGTTGATCTTACTATCAGGAAAAATGATCTCTAGGAATTTATGGATATATGGAATCAATGGAATATATCAAAAAAAGAAGCCTTCACTCAGACTTATGGGGACATAGCACTGTTAGTTCAAGTTAAGGTCAATGGTAAAGTAATTCGAGCTTTGGTCAATTCTGGAATCCCGCTTATCGGTGTTTTACTTTCAACCGAGAGGATATGACTCCAACCATAGAGGAATATTCAACCTTACTGCATATTAAGAACGTTATTCCCTATTGTATTTATTTGAAGGATATAAAGACACCGGGTTTCAAGAAAAAAGTGTCTAAGATTCTGGGAGTGGAAAGAAATTGGGTCGAAAGCCATGTTGTCCGCAAAGGGGTAAGTCATTGTATCTCATGGGATGTTTTACGGACCTTAATTCACGGCCATTCAAGTAAGGAGACAGTTAGAAATAATTTTGCTTTGGCTATCTATGGTTTAGTTATCTTCCCAAAGATATTAGGATATGTGGATGTGGAAAGTTTTTGAGAGGCTTGAGCAGAGGATAAACCCAGCCCCGACAATCATAGCAGAAACAATCCAATCTCTGAATTTCTATAGACGGGAAGGAAAAGGGCATTTTATAGGTTATATGCAGCTTCTTTACATGTGGGTTCAGAGTCATTTTTGTAAACAGGAGAGTTTCCCTCTTCGCTCATATTGGAAGTCTTTTGCACCAATTGGTGAATTTCTTAAGAGGGATTGGCCTAAAAATAGGACTGGGGAACAATGTATCAACATATTCCGGAATATCAAGGCTGAGATGATAATTTGGAAGGCTCCATGGATAGCTCCTATGCTGACATTGTACAAATGTGTAGATAAAGCTTCTGTTCCATTATTAGGAGTATGGGGAGGAGTGAGCTATGCTCCGCTACTGGTACTAAGACAATCGGAGTCCCGTCAGTTTACTCCTACGGTTCATGATCTTAGCGAATTAGAATTTGCTTATGGAGAAGATGGGTATTCAGGAAAAGTACGTGAGATTGTAGTAGCATGGAAGAAAACTCATTGGGTAGAGGTAGCCAGATATGCCGATATTTTCACACCCGACTAATTAGTATGGAGAGAAAGGAGGATCAATGACAAGTTGTTGACGTCTAATGGGGAAGGGGTTCAGTTCTTGAGTTCGCCACCGAAGGAAGTGCCATCAGAGTTAGAAATTGCAAGGGCGGAATTCAGAAAAGAAAAGGCCCAAATAAGCAAAGAGATTGCCCGGCTGTAAGAAGAGCTTGAGGACATGAAAAATAGGGAATCAGCTCGAGAAAGAGAAAAGGAAAAGAAAAGAGAGAAAGGGACACAACTAAGGGCCACCTTCAGGAATTAGACTTGGAGAACAAGAGGTACCGCTTCGAGCTCAGATTTGAGGGGACCTTCAAGACTTCCAGGGAATGGGAACAAGAGGTCAAAAACCTCAAGAAGGAGAATAACTATTGGAAAGAGAGAGCAAAGCATGAGGAAGCTCGAGCCAATCAACTGGAGACGCAAGCTAAGGAAAGCTTACATGGTGATGCTTCTGCTAACATGTCAAGGGGCCGTGAACAAGTAGGGGTCAGATTGAAGAGCAAGGCAATCAAAAGAAGACTATGAAAGAAAGTCCAAGATCCGAGGAAGTCACTATAAGACTAATTTTGTAATAGCACTTTGAAAGGAAAATTATGGACTTATCTTAGGTAGTAATCTTTTTATTCTATCTTTGATGTATTTAGTTCCAGGAAATCAATGAAAGACTGTTCAGTTGAAATTATCCTGGGGCCAATACTTTCAAATGCATTCATATTTTATATATTTTGTTTGTTAATTCGTACATTTACTCATATTTACAATCATTCATTTTTGAAATTCATTCATATTCATACACTTAACCACTTATTCATTCCTTTTACTTGTTCATTCATTCATATTCATACACTTAACCACTTATTTATTCATATCGCTTGTTATTCATTTATTCTTTCATGTTCATATACGTAGTCATGTACGTATTCATTTTATTTGATTCATTCATTCACATTTAGTCATTCATTCATTTTTAATAAAAAAATTATGTCAATAATTTCTAATTCATGGTTTTCAAAACTAAAGGTACAATTGGTCGCACTCAGAAAGAATCTAATTTTCGACACCCTTACAATACTCGATCTCAAGCCAGAGCTATGGAGAACGATCAGCTTGCTATAATTGAAAGAATGGAAAGAACTCAAAGGAACTGCAGGAGCAGTTGGCTAAGTCTCAGAAGGAGTCACGGGAATAGATGACTAAACTCATGGAAATGATAAATGCCATGATGAAACAAAAAGGGCCGAGGGAGAATTTGGTCATTGGGAAAAGGGTGGTAAATGAAGAGGATCAACCTAAAAACATACAGCAAAAGGGCCAAGAGCTGCCAATTGGGGCAGCCTCCTATGTTTATATCCAGCCAGCTGCTGAGGCACAGAACTATGTTCCCGGAAAAGGTAATATTGGAGCTGACCCAATGGATGTTCCAGACTTTGAGGAACTAGCTGAAAAAGGAAAAAGCAAAGATGATTGAGCTGAATAGGGTTGAAATGGTAGAATCCCCAAAAAAAAAAATCAACTATTGGAGGAGAGGCTGAGGGCCGTTGAAGGGGCGGAGTTATTTGGCAGTCTGGATGCCAAAGAGATGA
Source organism: Fremontodendron californicum (assembly GCA_030761205.1). Lineage (NCBI taxonomy): Eukaryota > Viridiplantae > Streptophyta > Magnoliopsida > Malvales > Malvaceae > Fremontodendron > Fremontodendron californicum. Next base: position 1,882,279 of record JAULJL010000045.1, on the reverse strand, counting down.
GTTTAGTACACAATCTGGTAATTCCCCCAAAGTTCAAAGTACCAGACTTTGAGAAATGTAATGGGACTACCAACCCATCAGCACATCTGACCATGTACTGCAGAAGAATGACGCGGCACGATGATAATGAAAAATTGCTCATCCACTGTTTCTAAGATAGCTTGACAGGGTCTGTAACCCGATGGTATAACCAACTGAGTCGTACCAAGATTCATTCATGGACGGATTTAGCCAGGGCTTTCATGGAGTATTATTAGCATGTATCTGATTTGGTACCTGATAGGCTGTCACTACAGAACATGGAAAAGAATACTACTAAGAGTTTCAAGGAATACTCGTAAAGGTGGAGGGATTTGGCTACACAAGGGTAACCCTCTTTAACTAGCAAAGAAACTACAGTGCTTTTCATCAATACCTTGAAAGCACCCTATTATGATAAATTGGTGGGGAGTGCCACTAAGGACTTTGTAGACATGGTGATATCCGGGGAGATGATAGAGTCTGCCATTAAGAATTGGAAAATAGAAGGGGGTGAGTCTGCTACTACGAAGAAGGTATTCCCTTCTAGAAAAAAAAGAGGAGACCTATGTAGTTAATATCAACCAATATCCATATTCACCTCCCACACCATATACACCACCAAGGCCCTATACTTCCAGTACATCTTATGCACCACCTACACCCTACACACCTTACTCGGGGTATAATCCTTGCTACCCCAATGTGAACCACCTTGCCCAAAATCCATTCCCTTATACCAATATACCACAACAACCATTTCCAACTGGCATATCACCACAGATAACCCTTCCCTGAAACACTGTCCCAAATACTCAGGGTCCCGTGCGCAATGACCAACGTTCACCAAGGAACGATCAAAAACCCTAGTTTGATCCTATTCCTACCACCTATGTTGAGCTATATCCCAAATTACTGCAAGGCCAACTTGTCGCGCCCGTATATCTTAAACCTTTGACCCCACCATACCCAAGGTGGTACAATGCAAATACCAACTGCGCATATCATGCAGGAATTCAGGGGCATTCGACTGAGGATTGCATTGCCTTCAAAAAGAAAGTCCAAAGTTTAATCAATACCGGAGTTGTGAAGTTTGGGTCGAAGAATGGGCAGAATATAGCGGGAAACCCATTGCCGATCATGCTGAGAATCGGGTAAATGCAGTATGGACAGAGGAAGTCAGAAGGGTAAAAAGGGATGTCAGGAAAGTCAAGACTCCAATGATAACAGTATGGGTCGAGATGGTTAAGGCAGGAATGGTGGGGGATGCAGACAGTTTAAAAATGGTTGCAAACAAGGTGCAGAATTAGTGCCCGTTCCATAGATGTAAAGGTCATATCATATAGGAATACGGGGATTTTCTGGCAAAGTCCAAAAGATGATGGATAATGGGGAGGCCCAGTTTTACGAGAAGACAGAGGAGGAAGTAGAGGTTATTGAGAATGCAGCTGGCTACGGGATAGGAAGTCCCTTGATCATCTATTATGATGGACCAGAGAAGAAAGTTATGCAGTTATTGAGGAAAGTGCGCCTAAGTCAATCATAGATTCGCCTTTTTCCTTCTCATAGAAGGAAAACACAGCTGCATTGTGGAAGTATGACTGCAGCATGGTTATGCCAGGGTCTTCGAGTCAGTACGATATCATAGGTGTAGGGCACTCAACACGAAGTGGAAGGTGTTATGCCCCTGAGGTTGTTGAACATGGATCAACGAGGAAGGATGGAGGATGGATAAAGGGAAAAAGGTAGTTGAACCAATCCATATTGAGATGGATTGTCAAAAGAAGTAGAGAGGGGGTCAGCCTCGGTTAACAAGGTAAAAGAACCGATGAACAAAAAAGAAGCTTGCGAGTTTTTAAAGTACATAAAGTATAGTGAGTATAGTGTGGTTGAGCAACTACAGCGTCATCCATCAAGAATTTCAATTCTATCTTTGCTGCTAAATTCAGAGCCATACCAAAATGCCTTATTGAGAGTTTTGAATCAGGCATATATTGCCAACAACATATCGGTGGAAAAACTAGATAGGCTGGTGGGAAACATTGCAGCAGACGATCATATCTATTTCAGTTATGATGAAATACCATCCAATGGTATCGGATCAACCAACGTTTTTCATATAACAACCACCTGCAAAGGGCAAATATTACCAAGGGTCCTTTTGGATAACGGTTCTTCATTAAATGTGCTACCCTTGGCAACCTTGTTCAAATTGCTAGTTGATATTTCTTATATGCTACCAAGTTGCACTGTGGTTAGAGCTTTTGATGGAACTAGACGGGAGGTAATGGGAACTATCAAGGTCCCGATGGAATAGGTTCTTGTATCTATAAGGTCAATTTCCAAGTCATGGATATTACCCCGTCCTGCAATTGCTTGTTGGGAAGGCCTTGGATACATTCAGTAGGGGCTGTACCCTCATCTCTCCACCAAAAGTTGAAATTTGTTATGGAGAGACGTTTGGTCACTATATCGGGAAAAGAAAACATCATAGCCTCTGCATCAACTGGTTCCCCTTACATTGAGCCGAATAAGGAGGCTGTGGAATGCTCCTTCCAATCCTTAGAGTGTGTGAATGCAATATTCATCGCTGAGAGACGAAAAATTCCAAAGCCGAAGTGGTCCAAGAATACAAGATTGGGAGTGAGGACTACCGTAGGAAAGGGTTGCAGGGCTGGTAAAGGTCTCGGAAAGTATCTTCAAGGGATGGCCCGGGCAATTAAAATAGTGGGAAAGAAAGACCGGTTTGACTTAGGATATCTTCCGAAGGCCCATGAGAAGAGGAAACAATTTGAAAAGAACTAACAAATGAGGATGGCCCGTCTCGCGGGTATGGATATTGAGTGGGAGCCTATGACATTACCACCAATCCTTCATAGCTTCCGCTCGATCGGTTTTCTGTTTGGAGAAAAGAATTCAGAGGATGTACTTATAATGATTGAGCGAGCCTTTGAGAGATTCCAGGTGAATAGGGATGAGCAGATGCAGGATATGGAGATCTGCATAACCAGGGAGGAAAGAATTGAAAGTGAGAATGCTAACTGGGTGGTGCAACCTTATCCACCAGGATATAGACTGACCAATTGGAGTGCGACTGAGCTGACCATAGTCTTTAGGTCTATTCCAACGTAATGCTTTTAAACAAATCTTAAATATCTTTGCCCAAAGATATTAAGAATTTCTTTTGTAATGGGCTTTTGTCTAAAAGTTTTCATTTAATAAATAACAAACATGATGCATTTCCTTCATATTGATATGTCCATATTCTTTCATTTATGCTATTTGTTTTGCTTCCATTGTATATATGTTTTCCTATATTGTTTCTTCCCCACCTATTTATAGGTGTACGAATGCAGAATATTAGGACCTTCTATTCAATAATTCTGAAACTGATTTTGAGAGGCCTATTTTCACAGGTGACTTTGAGGTCGACGAAGATATTGAGGATTATGGTCTACCTGCGGACTTATTAAGAAAAATAGAACAAGAAGAGAAACAAGTACTTCCTCATGAGGAGCTATTGGAATTGTTAAATTTGGGAAGTAGCAAGGTGATAAAAGAGGTTAAAATTGGAAACTACATTGTCGTCATCAATAAAGGGTGAATTGATAGCCTTGCTCCAGGAATATGTAGATGTATTTGCATGGTCATAACAAGACATGCTGGGTTTGGATCCATACATTGTGGTTCATAAACTCCCTTTAAGGCCAGAGTGCAAGCCAATTCTGCAAAAGTTGAGAAGAATGAGGTCGGACATGCTGTTAAAGGAAAAAGATGAGGTGAAGAGGCAGTTTGATGCTGGATTCTTAGAGGTGGCAAAATATCTGGAATGGGTGGCAAACATTGTTCTAGTACCAAAGAAGGATGGCAAGGTGCGTATGTGCATCGATTATCGAGATTTGAACAAAGCCAGTCCCAAAGATAATTCCCTTTGCCCCACATTGATACTTTGGTGGATAATACGACGAAGAGTTCTTTATTTTCTTTCATGGATGGATTCTCGTGATATAATCAGATTAAGATGGCACCAGAAGATATGGAGAAAACCATATTTGTTACATGTGGGGAACATTTTGCTACAAGGTAATGCCGTTTGGGTTGAAGAATGCTGGGGCAATATATTAGAGAGCCATGATGACTTTATTTCATGACATGATGCATAAGGGAATTGAGGTCTATGTTGATGATATGATTGCAAAGTCACAAGGAGAATAGGAGCATATTGCAAATCTTAGGAAACTCTTTGAAAGACTAAGAAAGTTTCCACTCAAGCTAAACCCTGCAAAATGCACTTTTGGAGTCACTTCGGGGAAATTGTTGGGTTTTGTTGTTAGCAAAAAGGGAATAGAGATTGATCCGGATAAAGTGAAGGCCATCCAGAATTTGCCACCTCCACATACTCAAAAAGAAGTAAGAGGTTTTCTGGGAAGATTGAATTACATTGCTCGGTTTATTTCTCAGTTAACCGATAAAAGTGATCCAATATTTAAGCTACTTCGAAAACGTGATCCAAGAGAATGGGATGAAGGGTGTCAGATCGCTTTTGAAAAGGTTAAGCATTATCTATCCAACCCACTAGTATTAATGCCACTTATTCCAGATAAACCAATGATACTGTATTTATCAGTATTTGAAAGATCCATGGGTTATGTTTTGGGGCAGCATGATGAGACTGGGAAGAAAGAACAAGCAATTTACTACCTCAGCAAGAAGTTCACAGATTATGAGCTCAAGTATTCATAGGTAGAAAAGCTGTGTTATGCCTTAGCTTGGACTGCTCGGAGGCTCATACAGTACATGCTGTACCATACGACGTGGTTAATTGCCAAGCTAGATCCAATCAAGTACATGTTGGAAGCACCTTCTTTGTCAGGGAGGACAGCGAGATGGCAAGTTTTGTTGTCAGAGTACGACATTGTATATGTGAGTCAAAAAGCTATCAAGGGCAGTGCAGTGGCTGAATTCTTAGTAAGTCGGGCAGTGAAAGTTTACGAGCCACTGAACTTTGATTTCCCAGATGAAGATTTTATGTATGTTTCGCAAGCAGATGAGGTTCCCTCGAAGAAGAAAATATGGAAGATGTACTTTGATGGGGCATCCAATGCCATGGAGCACGAAATTGGTGTAGTCCCCATGTCCCCAGAAAAAGATTATTATCCTTTCACTGCTAGATTGGATTTTGATTGTACAAACAATACTGCAGAATATGAGGCATGTACAATGGGCCTTCGTGCTGCCGTAGACAGAAAGATAAAAAAACTGGTGGTTTTCGAAGATTCAGCCCTAGTGATATACCAGTTACGCGAAGAATGGGAAACCCGAGATACAAAATTAATCTGATACCAAGAACTTATACTGAGTTTATTGCAAGAGTTTGAAGAAGTGACTTTCAATTACTTCCCTCGAGAAGAAAACTGAATGGTGGATGCTCTGACTACTTTGTTATCAATGTTTAAAGTGAATGAAGGGGCGAAAGTTGTGCCGATCAAGATGAGCATATATGAATCTCCTGCCCACTGTTTGAGTATCGAAGAAGAAGCAGATGGTCTCCCTTGGTATAACGATATTTTGCAATACATCAAGAATCAACAGTATCCAGAGCGAGCAACAGAAAATGACAAGAGAACTCTGAGAAGGCTAGCAATGAGTTTTGTTCTAGATGGCGAGATTCTCTACAAGAAAGGGAAAAATCAAGTCCTATTGAGATGTGTCGGATCTATCGAAGCTCGGAGAATCATAGAGGAAGTCCATGAAGGGATATGTGGCACTCATGCTAATGGTCACATGCTTGCTAAACAGATTATGAGAGCAGGATATTATTAGCTGACGATGGAAGGAGATTGCATCAGTTATTCCCGGAAGTGTCATAAATGCCAGATCTATGCAGATAAGATTCATGTACTGCTATCGCCATAGCATGTCATGATCGTACCATGGCCATTCTCGATGTAGGGAATGGATATGATTGGCCCTATTACCACGAAAGCTTCAAATGGACATCGTTTCATCCTGGTAGCCATAGATTATTTCACAAAGTGGGTAGAAGCTGCTTCCTACGCGAATGTAACAAAGTCGGTCGTATGCAGATTTGTTAAGAAGGAAATCATATGCCGATATGGACTGCCAGCAAGAATTATTTCAGATAATGCTCTCAATTTGAACAATAAGATGATGAGAGAGGTGTGTACTCAGTTCAAGATCAAGCATCACAATTCGGCACCTTATCGTCCGAAGATGAATGGGGCAGTAGAAGCAGCCAACAAAAACATCAAGAAGATTGTCGAGAAGATGACTGATGTGTACAAGGATTGGCATGAGATCTTGCATTTTGCTTTTCACGCATATCGCACTTCGGTTCGCACATCTAAAGGGGCAACATCGTTTTCTTTGGTATATGGTATGGAAGCAATGCTACCTATTGAAGTTGAGATTTCTTCACTTCGTGTTTTGATGGAGGTTGGCCTAGAAGAGGCAGAATGGATTAGAGCTCGTTATGAATAGTTGAATCTCATCGAGGAGAAAAGATTTAAGGCAATTTGTCATGGGCAATTGTATCGAAAAATGATGATTCGAGCCTACAACAAGAAGGTTCGTCCTAGATAGTTCCGAGATGGGGAGTCAGTACTAAGAAAAATTCTCCCTATAGTGAAGGATCCGCGAGAAAAATAGGCCCCAAATTGGGAAGGACCCTATATAGTAAAAAGAGCTTTTTCTGGAGAAGCATTGATTCTAACTCGGATGGACGGGGATGATTTTAGACATCCCGTGAATGCTGATGAACTGAAGAAGTATTATGCTTGAAAAAAGGGAAAAAAAGTGTGATGCTATGCACATGGGGATTTTGAATGATTCCAAGTGTAAAAATGGAAATTCTATATATCTATCTCCCCTGAGAATTGCTTGTCAAAGAGAATGTTCATGCTTGGTATGATAAACGGTCATCTTTTATATCCTCTTCACTAATAAAAAATTATCCCTAGTCACCCCTTTGAGCCTTAGGAATTATTTCTTTATTTGAACCCTGATCAAGGATCACCCTCTATATTGGAGGGCAAATACGAGGAAAAATGATCAAAAATCATGTCAAAAAAGAGAGCCACTAGAAAATGTGAAATCAAAGAATGGCAAATGAAAGCTAGCAATCGAAAACAAAAAGACAAATGTTTCAAGAATGAATTATCCTCAGGAAATGATCCTTGATCCAATCACCCTTAAACACATTTTGGGCGTATTTTATCCTTTCTTTCTAAACCAGAACCTTGGCCTACATTACGTGCTTTAAAAGTCCATTTTGATCAAGCATGGATATTTAATTTGAAAGGTTGTTCTCAGAATTTACCCCATCTTTTGAATTGACATTTTTACCTTGGAAGCATTTAGAAATCTTAGATGCATGGTAGAATACAAAAAAAAAATGAAAAAAGATTGTAAAAGGAGAGGGTTAAGCCGAAAACTCGCAAAGGGTAACTTAATACCAAATTGGGGATACTTGAGTTGAAAACCCGCAAAGGGCGGCTCAAGTACTGATTAAGGTTTGAATCAATGCTCCGTGTAAAGGGGGAGAAAGTATCTGAAAATCAGGGGAAAGAGGGATAACTCAGTCTGACGTAACTACAGAAGCCGAGAGATTACCCAAGTAAATTGCTCTTCAAGAGAAATTTTAGATGATTTGAAAAAAGAGGGGTCCAAGATATTCCGCATCCGGGGCATCTACAACCTATAACTTTACATTTATTTTTGATATTCACTTTTATCATTTTAAAACATTTGTTGCAATAAATTCCTGTTATCCTTTTCATGACAATTGCTTGTTTCATATTTTTTTTTCTTTCATACATTTTTGAGATGCATTTTGTTTGTTATTAAATTGAATGATGATTAGTAAGCATAAAAATCTTTAAATAAAAGGATTTTAAAAGTATTACTAAGGAATAGATTTAAATCTTAGAAAAGGGTTTGGAAACCACTAATCCTGATGGAAAATTCACCAAGTAAAGGAAAACAGTGAATGTGTTGGAGACTCTGTCATGAAGTCAAAAATTTGTGAATTTCAGCGAAGTCAGAATCTGGGACTATTTTACAATTTATCTTGAGTAAAGGGTTCCTTAAGTCAGTGAACAATTGAAGACTCCGTCATGAAGTCAAATAATCTGTGAACCTCAAAGAAACCATGGATTAGAAATCATGACACATCATTTGATTGCATTCATCCTTAGGAAACATACAAGCATTTACAAAGCATGTCATTTTCATCATTGCATTTAGCTAACACTGCAGGAATCAGGAAAACTTTGGCTTCCCCAAATCGCACTCGTTCTGCTTTTCAAATGAGTCAAGCACCGAGACCGCCGTCAAGGTATGTTCCTTTCATTTCTAAGTTAAATTTATTTTTTCCAACTGAATCAAACCCAGGATCATCCTTATTATTTCCCTTTGTTTTAAATCGAATTCATTCTGTTTTATCAAATGAGTTGAGCCTCGAGACCATCGTCGAGGTATTTCCTTTTGTTTTAAATTGAATTCATTTTTTTTGTCAAATGAGTCGAGCCTCGAGATCACCGTTGAAGTATTTCCTTTTGTTTTAATTCGAACTCATTCTGTTTTATCAAATGAGTCGAGCCTTGAGACCATCGTCGAGGTATTTCCTTTTGTTTTAAATCGAATTCATTCTGTTTTATCAAATGAGTCGAGCCCCAAGACCATCGTCGAGGTATTTCCTTATGTTTTAAATTGTATTCATTCTATTTTATCAAATGAGTCGAGCCTTGAGATCACCGTCGAGGTATTTCCTTTTGTTTTAAATCGAATTCATTATGTTTTATCAAATGATTCGAGCCTTGAGGTCATCGTCAAGGTATTTTCATCATGGGTAAGGCCTTCAGGCACCATTTTTAAGACCTCCGGGCATAATTTTTCAAATCACGGGTATGGCCTCCGGGCACCATTCTTAAGACCCTCGGGCACAATTTTCTTCTTTTACAAATCAGACTCGTTTCCTTAAGATGGGTCGAGCCTTGATTAGTCAGGGAACTCAATTTAAGGACAAAATCTTCCATTTACAGCTTTTTCAAAAAAAAAAATAAAAAATAAAAAATAATAATAATGATGATTGAAAACCCTTTCCCTTTCCTTCACATGTGATTTAACTAACCGTACAAAATTAGTGTTTGTTTATCTTTCCCTGATTCCTGATTCTCAGCAATAGCCAAAGAGAGGCAGCTATAGACACCTAATTTTGTCCGAACCACTAGATCATGTATGTTTTCTTCCTAAATTGATGTTTTAGAATGCAAAAAGATTTTTCTCATCCTGCAGGTGGTATTCCCGGGCTTGGTCTAAGAAGTCGAGCATAAAAGGTCAAACTTGAAAAAGTCAAACTCAAAAAGTCAACCCCTAAAAAGTCAACTACTAAAAAAGTCAACCCACTTTCAAAATCAAGATTTGAAGTTCAATTGAAGAATGGTGAAAGAATTTTGATAATCCGATGTCTACATTGAAAGATATGGAGTTCGAAAGTTGGGTTATGAAATTTCAGTAGAAAGGAAACCCTAATTCTGAGAATTTGGGGAAAAATGCTTAAACGATCAAATTGTCCGAAATTGGAGGTTTCAAATGAAAGTTAAGCACTGACTACGGGTAATGGAGAGGCTACTTGGAAGAAAAACCGAAGGAAAAGTCAATTCGGAAGAAAATCGAGAATTAGGGTTTTTGGTGGATTTTAGTGAAAATTGAAAAATTACAGAAATGGCCCGATTCGGTAAGACTAAAGCCCCTAATTGATGAGGAGTGATTAAACAAGGATAGCCCAAGGCTCAGTTTGAAGAAAATCTGAAAATTGACTTGTTTTGAGCAAAACTAGGTTTAGAAGGCAAAAGGGCAAAATTGGAAAATTTGGGAAAAAATAGCAAATGAACTCCAAAAATTCTAAAAATTTCCAGATCTCATTCTTAAATCATTTCAAAGATATTGACGAAAGAAAATCTTGATTCGGATTTCGTTTGCAAAATGACCAAATTCCGGGCCCACTATACAGAAATTCAAAGAGATAAATCCCGAAAAAATAGCAAATGAGCTCCCAAAATTCTGAAAACTTGCAGATCTCATTCTTAAATTATTTTCAAGATATTGGCAAAATAAAATTTGTCGTTTGCAAAATGGCCAAATCCTGGGTCCCCTATGCAAAAATTCAATCAGATAAATCCTGAAAAAATAGCAAATGAGCTCCAAAAATATTGAAAACTTCCATATCACACTTTTAAATTATTTGGAAGAGATTGGTGAAGAAAAATCTATATTCGGAGCTCGTTTACAAAATGACAAAAGGACGGGTGCATTAAGGGGCAATTTTGGAAATAAATCCGGAATAAATAGCAAATGGACTCAAAAAATTTTGAAAACTTCCAGAATTCAATTTTTTATTATTTTGGAAGTACTGAAAAAATAAAATTTGAATTTGGAGTCCGTTTTCTATTTATTTAGGTTCGGGTGTCAAAAAGGTCATTTTACCGAAGAAACCAAAAAGTGCAAATTTGTAATTAAGAAAAATATGAAAGAAGAAGGAATTACTGGGATTTTACCTCCTTTGATCAGCCAGCATAGAAGAGAAGAAGGAAGTTTGATCAATCTAATTCCTTAGTCACTATCAAGCTCACATGCTACCACTAGTACCTTGCAAATGGTCCTCTCTTAATCCAATGGCTTAGGTGCCTTGTAAAAAAGTTGAATGCACCATCCAACGGCCAAATCTAAATGCCAAGATGACATTTTTATTTTTCATGAAAGAATCCTCATCTAATGGCCAAGAATGGAAGAAAAAAGGTGAGCACAATTCATCCAAAGATGGGCATCCATTCGGCCAAGCAAGGGAGTGCATGGGATTGTCTCTTTTCCTCCAATGGCTTAGGCCATCTACAAGGGCTTAGTACACATGTTAAGGACTGGATTTAATCTACAAGATGTCATTTTTATGTTGTCCTCATCCAATGACCAAGAATGGAAGAAGAAAGATGAGCACAACTCATCCAAGGGTAATGGTCCATTTGGCCAAGCAAGGGAGTCCATAGGATTGTGTCCTTATTTCATCTAAGGGCTGAGGTTATTAGAAGGGCTGAGTACACATCTTAAGGGCTGCTATCAATTGGAAAAATGACATTTTTATTTTTTCATAAAAATATCTTAATCCAAGGGCCAAGATTGGAGGAGAAAAAATGCAAAAATATCCAATGGTGGGCATGCCAATCGGCCTAGCATGAGAGAGGAGGGGAATGTTTTATTTTTCTTAAGTGGCTGAGCATTTGAGATAGGAGGTCAGTAGCTAATTGAGAAAAAAAAAAGGTTTTTGAAAGAAAGGAAGAAAGCTTTTGTTAAGGTAGCCATTCTACCATTGCTACTACATTTTTTCTTCTTCTTCCTCATGCTTTATTTCTTGTTTTCCATGTGATTTCCTACCATTTTTTTTACATTTTTCTTGTTGTTCTTTCTTTTCAAAAAATAAATAAAACAATGGTTAGGCTTCATGATCTTGATGAAAATCAAGTGATAATGGTTAGGGTGGGCTTTGTCCAATATACCAACCATGGAGCTCATCTCCATATTTTTTTTTTACCTTAATTATTTTTTATGATTTTGAGATTGAAAAGGCTTCATGACCTTGATGAAAATCAAGAGATAATGGTAAGGGGAGCTTTGTCCAATGTACCAACCATGGAGCTCATCTCTTTGTTATTTATTTGCATACTTTAACTTGCTTATTTCTATTATTGTTTATTTTTATGTATATTTATATTCTTACTAACCATCCTATTCTTTTGACTTATGTCATATTTTTGCATCTTGGGGCTATTATCATATAGTTTAGGCCATTTCCATTTTCCATATCATCTTCCATAGCATTTAGTTAGGTCATTTTACATGACATTTCTCACAACACTTTGGTTCCTAGGCCATTCGGCCATGTGTATTTTCTCTAAGCTTTAGGTCATTTTTCTAGGCCATGATATTTGCCATTTCATTTAGACATCTAGGTCATTTTACATGTCGTTTAGCTTTAGGCCATTTTTATTATTCCATGTCATTTAAGTCTAGGTCATTTTATTATTCTATGTCATTTTACATGCCATTTAAACTTTAGGCCATGTTCATATACTATGTCATTTTACATGTCATTAAAACTTTAGGCCATTTTCATATACCATGTCATTTTACATGTCATTTAGACACTAGGCCATTTTCATATGCCATGTCATTTCACATGTCATTTAGCTTTAAGCCATTTTTATTATTCCATGTCATTTTACATGTCATTTAAGCATTAGGCTATTTTCATATGCTATGTTGTTTTTCCATGACATTTAGACATTAGGCCATTTTCATATGCCATGTCATTTCCCATGTAATTTAGGTACTAGGCCATTTTCATTATTTCATGTCATTTGCCATGTCATTTAGACACTAGTTCATGCATGTTAAGTTAGGATAGCATTTATTGCCATGCAAACTTATGCTAAGCATTTAGGTTATTTATGCCATGCATTATCCATATCACTTAGGCTTTAAACCATGCATTTCATGCATTCACTTTGCTGTATTTTCATGCATTTCATGTCATGCCACATGATTTATGACTTAGGTCAATGAATGGCTCAAAGTTATGCTCACTTGAGCATACTTGTGGAAAATTAAAGAGTTGTCAAATTGATTATTCTACCTTTGTGATTTTTTTTTTTTACTTAGCCAATTTTTGTCTAACTTTTTAAAAGTGTTAGCTACTGTTTATGGGTCTTTAGGAGAGTCTTTAACATTTTTACTTGATTTTTAAATGATTTTATCAAAGGCAAAAAAATGTGTTTTGACAAAGCTGTTTTTCACGCAGTACTCGTACTTTCCCAATTTTTCTGGGCAGTTATCTTTAATAAAAGAATTAAGCCAATTTGTTTTTGTGTAGTTTTACATATTATGAGTCTCCAGTATTTTGTTTAGATTTTTTTGATTTTTTAAAAATAGGTTAAAAAATTGTGTATCAAAATGAGACAATAAAGGCAGATTTGAATTCAAAAGAAAAATAATTGTTGAATTTGGCTAAGGCATTTAGAGGGGGTTGGTTAGAAGCTTTAGCTACTACCTTAGGACAGTTTCTAAGTCTTTTTAAACTTTAAAAATGATTTTATAAATCTTAGATTAAGGATGGTCAAGTCCGAGATTTTAAACTTAGGAAATTAGAGCTTTTTTTAAAGGGCTTGGTTATGATTTTAATCTTCACTCAAGTTTTTCTTCAAAATTGTTTTCAAACAATCACAAATTTTTTTTTTTTTTAGAAAATTTAATTTGACATATTTTTCTAAGGTAACCGGATATCTTTTTAGATATACGGATTTCTTTATTTAGAGGAAAAAATACTTTTTCATGCATTGCACTTTCCATGTTCATGCATTTTATTTAATATGTGATTTTTGTTATGATATTTTTCTATGGTATTATTATTATATTGATTCACTTTTTATGATGATTATTGTTTGTTATATGGTCTTGAATATTTCATGTTATCATATGCTTGTTATTTAGTCATTTATTCTTGTCACATCATTTAGCATATATTATATTCATGCATTATTATTTTTATTTTTATGCATATTCCATGATAGCATTATTTTATATTTCATGACATTTCATGTCACTTAGATCATATTCCATATCCTTTAGGTTATATTATTTAGAATATGCCATATCATTTAAAATTGCCATGTGATTTAAATTATTTTATTTTATTTAGAATATATCATGATACTTAGGATTTTTCATTTCAACTAGAATATACTATGCCATTTAAATTATACCATATCATTTAAGTCGCATTATATTATCAAGATTTTGCTATGTCATTTTATTCATGTCACACATGTTCATATTCATATATATTTTTTTTTAAATGTTTTGAAAAAGATAATGATTTTCAATAAAATAAAGATGTTCCCGAGTTAAAATAATTCAAGAGTTCTCTGCCGGGTTTTGCTAGGGAGGATATCATCAATTATCATTAATAACGGAATATCTTCTTTAAAACGAGAATGTTTCGAAATTTTTTTCAAATAAATAAAAATTTCTATATTTTGTCACGTTTGTCGGGAAATATAGGAAAATTTTGAATTATTAAATTTCGGATTATTTTCAATTAAAAATGGAATTATTTTTCTTAAAATTGAGAATTAATTTGAAATACTAAATTTAAAACCGATTTTTTATCGAGACTTGAGATAACAAACGATTAATAAGGTACCGTTTTATACGGGCATTGTGAGGGTGCTAATCCTTCCCCGCACATAACCGAGTCCCGAACCCGATTCTTCGATTTTCTCTGGTTTAAAACACATACTTGAAATTTTTTTAATGTTTTAATTAATTTTAAAATGTTTTACAAAACCGGTTTTAATAGGTGGCCGATCACACCTAGCCAAAAAAGATTGGTGGCGACTCCATGTCTTTTTTCGAGATTGTTTTCAAACCCTCATTTTATTTCAAGAGAAATTAAGTCGACTTTTTCTCGGTTTTTTTAATGTCACGCCTAACGAATAATAAAGTCTTGCGATGAGACTTGTTATGTTATGTTATTTTTTTAGGTTGTGACATTCGCGTCCAAGCAAAACAGGTAAGCTACAGGGTTTTTTACGTTTTTTTTCCCTCTCTGGCGCTGCGGTGCTGAATCTCGAATTGGCTAGCGCTGCAGCCTGCTGGTTCCTCCATTTTTACGCACTTCTTCAGCTGTTTTTTATGGGCAAATCTCGTCCGATTTTGACGAGTCTTATATCGTTGGAAAGGTATGGAAGTCAGCTTCAAAAGTCATGAAGAAGTTTTCTCAAATTAAGACTTTAAGATCATGTTTTTCTTAAAACAAGATCCGGAGGTCGAATCTTCCTACTCGTTGCTTTGCACCATTTTTCATCGTTTTGCACCCTGAAGCTCCGGATCACTTTGGACCTATAAAAACACATAAATAATCACTAAATAACTACTCTAAACATAAAATGGATAAATAAATAAATATAAAAAACATCTAAAACTAATCAAATCCTAATAAAATCCTCAAAGACTTAGCCGATTTAAATTCATAAAAGGTGGCAAAATAACTATATTTCCTAGAGTTATCGAGAAAAACAAAACAAAACAAACTAACTAAATAACCTGACACAAAACATCACTCAAGATAAATGCACTCAAACAATGATTTCTTAATTTTCCTCAAAAGTTACCTCAAAACCCTGATTCAAAGTAGAACATAAGCATAATCCAAATCTATGATTCAATTCAATCGTAAACTTCATGCTTGAATGGATTTTCAATGTGTGTGTGTATATAATCTCTTTGCAAATCATCACATGCAATCTAAATAAGTTTATATCGATGTAAAATACAAATTAGTACTAGATTCTCATATGTTTGCTTTTCATCTCTCTCTCCACTAATGTAGACTAACACTTCATCAAGGATCAAGTAGGTCTTTATTAAACTTGTAATGTTAGGCTAGGATCAAGGTATGATAAAGGATAATTTTTTTGTTAAATTCACCTATAGACACTTTACATTTTTTTTTCAAGATTTTTGAGAGCCATAGTCTTTTCCTCAAATTACATTCTTCATTCTTTAAATACACTTCCTTTTTTATTCACCAATTTATTCTTTTTTTTTTCTTCTGTTCTTCGTTTTTGAAGAATCATAACCTTTTCTTTCTTTTCTTTTTATCACCACCATTTCACCCAAATTTGACATGGCTCATAATTTTTTCCTGTAATATCATCACATGCCTATGTAGTGTGGGTTAATCATGGTTTTTCTTATTAGGCTAGGCTAAAATATGTGGCAACCAAAGAAAAAAGATATATCAATTAGGCTCAAAGAGGTAGACTAATGATATTTATATATAAAGGTAAGCTTGAAAGGCTCAAACGATCCAAAGATGACCTAAATCACTTCCTCAGCTTAGTATTGTCTAGGATTTCGCCTCGAGAGAGAATCAAACAAATTCTAGGTTCTTGACATAATTGCAATTCACATTAACATAATCAGTCTTTAAATAAGCAATGCAAATCTAAGCAAGAGATTAAGTGCTCAATTTGTTGAAAATCACATCTTAACTGAAACTAACAAAAGAATTTAACACATTCTTCTCATGCTTATGTTTTCCCAAGAATCAAGATAAATCAATAACTAATTCTAATCATTGGATAAGGATTCCATCATATTAAGTGCAAAATATCTCAAGCAAAAACTAATTTTTTTTTTTTGGACTCCTAATAGAATTAGACAATCACATAAACTAAAATAAATCTAAAGACACACCCCCACACTTAAAACAAACATTGTCCTCAATGTTTAGAAATAAAAAGAGTAAGAACAAGAAAACTCCCCTATCGATAAAAGCAACGCAGGAGAAGCTTTAGTTTTCCTCTCAGACCTCATCATGCTTGTCTAAGTTGGGTGAGTGGTCACTACAAAAGAAAACAAAGTAAAAAGAAATTAATAATAATAATAAATACTCTAAAAATTATATAAAAAAAAGTTTAGAACTTGGGTTGCCTCCCAAGAAGCGTTTGATTTATAGTCATCGGCTTGACTATCACATGCCCATTAGCCGGCATCCTTCCACTTGAACCATTGCCCTCCCTTTTTCTTTGCTTTATGAGGCCTTGCATTCACAAAATTGTGACTTCCATGCATCTTGGAAGTAGAATGTGAAATTGTCTCAAGTGGTGTAGTGGAACAATTTTCATTGAATGTTTCTTTGGAATCACTGTTCATCACTTTAACTGCGAAACATTCATTAAATCCATTAGAAAACTTCATAGCCTTAAAAATTTTAAAAGTTTAAAAGTTACCTGTTGGTCTAAAACTCTCATGGTAAGTTCTCCTTTTTGCACATCAATGAGAGTTCTACCGGTGGCTAAGAATGGTCTCCCAAGAATTATGGGTATTTCATTATCATCCTCCATGTCAAGCACAATAAATCAACAGGAAAAAAGAATTTGTCAACCTTGACTAGCACATCTTCAACCATGCCTCTTGGATGTTTGATGGATCTATCGGCTAGTTGCAACATCATTGTAGTGGGCTTTATTTCCCCCAAACCAAGCTTGCGATAGATAGAAAGAAATAGGCATTAAATTTATACTCGCCCACAAATCACATAAATCTTTACCAAAACAATTATCACCAACAGCGCATGGAATGGCGAAGCTTCCCGAATCTTTGAGTTTGGGTGGGAGTTTCTTTTAAAGAATAGCGCTGCACTCTTCAGTAAGTGCAACTATCTCAATCTCATCCAATTTCCTCTTCTTAGATAAAATTTCTTTCATAAACTTGACATACTTAGGCATTTGTTCTAAAGCTTCAGCAAAATGTATATTATATGGAGCTTTTTAAATACCTCAAGAAACTTCTGAAACTGCTTATCAAGTTTTTGCTTTTGAAGGCACTGAGAAAAAAGATGGTGGAGGGTAGATTGGAGGCTTCTTCTCTTCTTCTTGAGCCTTTTCAAATTTTTTCCCCCAAATTTTCCACTTCAAGAGGCTTGGATGGTAATTCTGGCACTTTCTTTTGAAGACGTTGAGGAAAGGATGGTGGTGGGTAGATTGGAGGTGTCTTCTCTTGAATTTTCTCATTATGCTTCTTGCTACCCATTTCTACCTCTTTCCCAATCCTTAAAGTAATTGCATTGCTCTTTTCTAACTCCCCTAGGATTGATTTCAGTATCACTTGGAAAAGATCCCCTAGGACGATTGTTAAGTGCATTAGCAAGCTGGCCCACTTGTATCTCAAGATTTTTAAGTGATGTTTTATGGTCCTAAAGTGATTCTGAGTGATTCTGAATGAGATTATCAGTTCTTGCCATGAATTGGTAAACATCTCTTCCATTAATGTCCTATTTTCTTAGATAGGAGCCCTAACTTGTGCCTGAAAACCAGGAGGGACTACTTGCTTAGCTTGTGATGATGGCCCTTGGTTGTTCCAAGAAAAGTTTTGTTGATTACTCCAACCTGGATTATAGTTATTTGGATATGGGTTGTTCTGCTGCCTATTATAGTTTCCCACATATTGAGCAGATTCAGCCTTGGTTGGGCATCTATTACTGTTGTGTCCTTCCCCATAAACTTCACATGTTACAAATGGGCTTTGGACTGAATGCACACTCATAGTGTCAAATTTCTTGGACAAAGCAGCCATCTGTGCAGATAAAGCACTGATCTCATCTAACTGATAAACGCCTGGAGCTTTCTTGGCAAAATTCGCTCAGTGGACCATTGATAATTATTGGAGGCCATCTCCTCAATTAAATCATAAGCCTCATCAATTTCTTTTCCCATAAGAGACCCACTTGCTGCAACATCTATTCAACTTCTAGTAGAACCCATTAACCCATTGTAAAAGGTGTTTACCTGAAGCCAGTCAGGTATCCCATGATGCGGACATCGTCAAAGTAGATCTTTGTACTTTTCCCAAGCTTCATATAATGGTTCTGAGTCATACTGCATAAAAGATGTGATGTCATTCCGCATCTTAGCTATCTTGGCAGGAGGAAAATACTTGGCAAGAAATTTTTGGGCCAGATCAGCCCAAGTAGTAATGGAGCCAGCAGGAAGAGAGTTCAACCAACTCTTGGCCTTATCTCGAAGTGAGAAAGGGAAGAGTCTCAGTCTAATGGCATCTCAGAAACACCATTTTGTTTGAAAAGATCGCAAACCTCCAGGAAATTCACAATGTGAGAATTCAGATCATCGTTTGGTAAGCCGCCAATCTGAACTGATGTTTGGATCATCTGAAAGATGACCGGCTTTATCTTAAACGTATTTGCCTGGATGGCAGGCCTCTGAATACTAGTCTGAAGGTTTTTCATGAGAGGAACCCCATACTCTCGCAAAGTCTTTGTATCGTTAGCTTCAGCCATTTTACCTGAAAATAAGAAAGAAAAAGAAAGTTTAAATTAAGACTAAGGTTGCTTGGTATTAATATTAACAAAAATAATAAACAATTCCCTGGCAACGGCGCCAAAAACTTGTTGTCAGATTTCACAATGCAAGTGCACGTATCGCAAACAAGTAATAAAGTGTAAAGTGTCGAACCCACGAGGAATTGCTACTAAATTTGCTAAATACTAAAATTAACACACTCAATCTTATCTAAACAATTAAATAAAGATGGTAATTAAAAACTAAATTAAAAGAAACTAACATTAAAAGCAAGTAAACTAAAAGGGGTGAATTCAATTAATTATAAAAGCCCAGGATTACAACTTCCCTCAACACGTCGCTTGAATCTCTCTCTGCCTCTTCACTTGATTAATGATCCTGAGTTGTTAACCTAGAGTTCTATCTTATTTATAAGTATCTGTCGATGGTCTCATAAAAATATCCTTCTTAACTAATTAATAATATGTCTATGATAATTGAATTAAAGAAGAACTCAATAAGCTTAGGCTCTAACAATGGTTACACATGACCAGTAAGTATATTTCTACCCTACATGCAAATCAATTCATCCTAATAAATGAATATGAAACATGTGTCATTCAATCCATGTCTAACACTAAACTCCCTATGTCTAGTTGTATTTAGGTTAACAAATCAATCTAATTGGTGACCAATCAACTAGAAGCAGTAAGAACAAGATTGAACAAACAACTCAACAAACCATTAAATCAAGCTAGAGAGAGAAAGTAAATTCAAACTATATGCTGAGTTCCATTGAAATCCTAGTAAAAAAAATTAGTTCATGATAATTAATGAAAACAAATATTCAAATAGTTTCACCATCATCAACAACACACGAAAAATAAAGAAGAGAAAAGAGAAAACTAAGAGTTGTCAGTTCTTGAATCTTGAATCTTCAAATCTTCCAATCTTCTTGAGAGAATTTGATGGCAACTATCTTCTTGAGAGAGAATTAGGTTTCTAGGTATCCAATCCCCATTGTTTTGACCTAAAAAAGTCATATTTAAAGTGCCTAAGGCCCCTAGAGTGCGAAACTTTGCGTCCAAGCAAAACAAGTAAGCTACAGGGTTTTTTACATTTTTTCCCACTTCGGCGCTACAGCGCTGGCTTTCCAGCATTGCAACGCTGAGTCTCGACTTGGCTGGCGCTGCAGCCTGTTGGTTCCTCCATTTTTATGCACTTCTTTAGCTGTTTTTGATGGGAAAATCTTGTCCGATTTTGACAAGTATTATATCGTTGGAAAGGTATGGAAGTCAGCTTCAAAAGTTATGAAGGACGTTTTCTCAAATTAAGAATTTAAGATCATGTTTTTCTTGAAACAAGCTCTAGAGGTCGAATCTGCCTGCTCGTTGCTTTCCACCGTTTTTCATCGTTTTGCACCCCAAAGCTCCGGATCACTTTGGACCTATAAAAACACATAAATAGTCACTAAATAACTATTCTAAACATAAAAAGGATAAATAAAATAAATCTAAAAAAATCTAAAACTAATCTAATCCTAATAAAATACTCAAAGATTTAGCCGATTTAAATGCATAAAAGGTGGTAAAATAACTATATTTCCTAGAGTTATCACAATGATCTTAATCAAAGCTTTGGGCATCCTACTTGACGGGTTTGACTCTCTTTCATTACTTTTCAATCCATTATTTTTGGCTAAAATACTAAAAAAGCATCTGAACTATTTCATTTTTCTTAAGTAAACAGTTATACTTTTATTATATCCAAATAAGTCATTATCCTTTGATTTGTATCTAAATAAGCTCTTTATCTTTTATTTTGTATCCAAATAAGCCTTTATTTCAAATGAAATATTGATTTATGTTAGGATTTATTTAGGTGTAAATTAATTGTTAAGGGCTTTGTGTAAATTAAAGTTTAAAAACTTATTTGGACGTAATAAAAGTACAAGGTCTTATTTAGATAAAGTAATAAAGTTCAAACGCTTTTTGTTAATTTAGTCATTACTTTTAAATATATTTTTAATTATCATTTATAATGAATCTTACACATGTGAATGATAGTGATTAGTATATATAAAAATAATAAACAAAAAAATAATGGATTGAATCATAATTCGTATGACAATCTAGTTTAGCAAGCTTAGCTTGTTAAAGTTTCTACTAAAATGGATAAACAAAACCTTATTAAAGTCATCTACTAAACTCTTCCTATTCCCAAAATGTATTCTCCTTGCGTTCAATCTTTTGTATAACTAATCTAGTATCCATTTGATAATAATAATATTATTAAAACCCAACTCGAATGCTAAGTCAAGCCCCGTTCCAATCGCTTTCACTTCCACAAGAAAAAGAAGAAGTCAGAGCACCAACACTAGCATCCCTCGTCACCACCACCCAATGTGTCATGGTCTGGCATCGGCATGCCTTGGTGCTACCATGACTACCCCAATGCGGAGCAGCGGACGAGACCTTGTCCATGGGATAGGTGATCCCTGATGGTGCCAAGAGTGACACGGGCCCTAGAGCAGGCAAACTTGTGGGCACCTTGGAGTCAGTTAGCTTGGTGTGAGCTCTCGGGTGAGCCACGTGCGGAAGCATCGAGTGGGTTGGTGGAGTAACGAGATGGATGGTAGCAACGTTGGGAGCTAGGGGAAAACCATTGTGCCTTGAGTTGGCCTTGGATATGCTTAGAGGAAAAAGTGTCTCCATTTCAGACATCCCAATGGTTAAGGGTGGCAGAGCCCTTAAAGTTCTTAAGCTCTTTACCAGGGGGACGATCAGTGTCAGCTCTCCACCACCCCCTTACCTAGCAAGCGGGCGGGGCTTGCCTGGTGCAAGTGAGCTACTCCTAGGCATATGTATTGTTTAGGTGGGTGAGCATCGAGGCCAAAATAATGGCACAATGTTTCTTCGGACAAGGTAATCCTGAGGACGGTTCGAGGCCAGCAGGCCTCATATCGCGCCAGTCGGTTGAAGTGTGGGGTTGGACCATAGCATCGTTATGCCCTACGGGCTCCTCCACCCAAAGTCCAGAGTGTTGCCTGGGACCATGCAATGGTGCTTGCATAGGAGGGGCAGCGAGATGAGATTGTGGGACAAGTGGGCTGGCAGGCACGCAAGCTGCTAGTCCCATGTGGCTTAACGATAGCAGGCGTGGGAGTGTGCTGGAGTTGGGACAGTACACTCGAGCATTGAGACATGAACATGATGTTGGGTGTCCATCATGTTTGGAACTAACCTAGAACAAGGCTAAGAGATTGGCCTAAGAACGGCCATCGTGGGCGAACGAGTTAAGCCTAGTATGACTCTTGCTGGTGGCAAGCCAGTTGATGAGTAGTGCCTCAGGGTTCAAGGCACGAGAGCTTCGAGGCCTGCATGCGGGCATGGTGTTGGGTTTCTCACCATGTTAGAATGTGATATCCTAAGGGAAGTGGGGCTGAGATCCCCACATGAGAACCTCAAGGGTCGGCCCTCGAGACCCTCGTGCGGGATGGGTGCTTGAGACCCCTTGGGGCAAGTATGCTGGTTGCGTGACGGGAGTGGGTGTCCTCCCTAGATGAGTTGCGATAGGTTGCGTATGGCCTTGCAGGGCCGAGCCATGAAAGGCTCTTGAGAGTGCCGCTTTGAGATGTGGGCTGTCCATGCAGAAAAAAGGACATGGGAAAGGCTGACCTCGACTAGGAGTAGTCTTGGTGTCGCACGGTCGTGCAGTTTCAGCTAAAGGAACACGTGGTTCGTGACACGTGGTATCAGAGTGAAACTAGTCTCATCCTAGGCGCTAGGATGATGACCCGAGCATTAAGGAAACGTGGGAATTGAGACGTTGCTGGCTTGAAAGAAGCCATCGAGGCGAATGTAGGCTTTGCTCGAAAAGGGGCCATCGATGCGATACATGGGAAATGGCCAGATTCATAAGGCCTTCGAGTGGACTCTTAGTTGCCAAGTGAGAGCCATGACAGCCTAGCCTCACCTGGCAAATAGTGTTGGCTTGTGCGGGCATGTGATGCCATTCGGCTTGTGGTCGACTTATGAGACCCAAATTACGAAAGGGGGCACACCTTGGATTGGTGTTGAACATGGCCATGTGGGCCTAATCGGTAAGGTCCCGAGAGGGACACGAGTTGAGTTCTAGAACATTATAACTAATGTGTGCACTTTGTTATGTGCAGGAGCCCTAGCAGGGACATGAGTGATGCACCTGAACGGTGCTTGGAGCAAAGTTGCAAAGTGACCACAGGGAAACGTGGTAGGCCAGCGGGCCAACTGAGTTTGAGACTGTCAGTGGGCCAAATGAGTTATGTTGGTAAGAGGACCACTTGAGTATGTGCAAGGCGTCGAAGCCGCTTTGGTTTGAGACGATCGGTGAACCAAATGACTTGAGTAGGCCAATGATAAGGCCGCAAGAGTGAAAATTGGTCAGAGGATGATTCGAGTTTGAACAAGGCATGGATTGCCTTTCGGTTTGAGCATGGCATGGAGAAGGCTTTCAAGTTTGAACCGGGTAAAGAGTACCATCCGAGTTAGGCGGTGGCCATTAGAGTTTGTCTGGGCGGTGGACCCTTGGTCTTCAATGGATAAAGTTACAATAATTTAATGTTTTGATCTGTATTAAACAATAATTTAATATTTGTTTGTATATTTAAACAATTATTAAATGATTTAGTTTGAGTATTTAATATTTTTCAATTATTAAACAAATCAAATTAACAATAATTATGAAAAGAATTGTAACTTTTGAACGGTTAATTGATTAAAATGAAAATAAAAATATTTTAAATTGAAAGTAATTTATATTCTTGACAATTAAAATAGTCAAACATAATGTGTAATAATGATAATGAAATCCATTTTGTCAGACATTTCAATAATTTAATTATCTATCAATTTTTTAAAAATCAATATATATATATATATATTAATCGTATATTAAAATCAGTTATAGGTTAAAATGTATCAATTATTTTAAAATCAGTTATAGGGTAAAAAGCTTAAAAACATAACAATCATCGTAATGTGTAATCAATATATATGTATATATATGTGTGTATATTTATATATTTTTTACATGAAGTTAATTTAAGTTAAATATTTATAATTGGAAAAAGATGACACAAAATTATTCTATGTAAAAATGATAGCAATTACATTTTTATTACTTTTAATATGAATTTAATTGAGTGGTATTTAAGGTCAATAATAATAAAAGTAAATGTAATCAATTTAATTTGTTTGAATTATTTTTTAAATTAAAAATACATAAAATAAAATAAAATGCATTTATTAAATGACATATGAAGATTTTTTAAGACTGTCCATGTGTCAAAAATATAGGCCATACACATAGAATTTTTTCCTTTTATATAAAAAATTTAGCTTTTATATATTTATATAAGATTAATCACAGGGATTATTGTTCCATTGATGTTATTATTATTATTTTTTTTTATGGAATATGCTAATGGAGAGGATGCTAATAAGAAAAATCATTAATTTTTCTTATTAATGATTTAGTGATTATTATTAGAGGTGGCAAAATGAATATGAATCCGAAAACCCGCCTAGAAAAATCCGAACCCGAACCCGCCCAAACCCGATTTG
The DNA here is from genome assembly GCA_030761205.1 of Fremontodendron californicum. Classification (NCBI taxonomy): domain Eukaryota; kingdom Viridiplantae; phylum Streptophyta; class Magnoliopsida; order Malvales; family Malvaceae; genus Fremontodendron; species Fremontodendron californicum. Next base: position 1,857,726 of record JAULJL010000045.1, on the reverse strand, counting down.
ACCAAAAAGTCAAAAACCCGAACACGAAAAAATCCAAACCCGAAATGGCCCTAGCCCGAAAGAGCCCAAACCCGAAAAGACCCGAACCCGAAAAAACCCGAACCCGAGCCCGAATCCGAATTTAATACGAAAAATAAAAATTATCAAATTGTAATTAAATAATTTTTTTATAAAGTAAGAACTTTATTTATCAATTTTATTCTAATATCTTTTTTAATAATTTAATTAAAATTTAATTTAATTTATATTATATATATATGATAAAATAATAATTTTATAAAAAATAAAGTTATATTTTGTACTTATAACTTTAATGTCCCATATCTTGATGAATCCACTATCTAAAAATTCTAAATTCATGAAAATTTTAGAAATGTAAATTTTTTTGACATAAAATATTACTTTTCCTTTATTTATGTTATTTTAAGAGCACCCTATAATAGTATAATAATATTTTCTATATATTAAAATTAATTAATAGCAATTCATTCATTTTAACTTATCTCTAGTATAATAGTATTTCTTATATTAAAAAATAGATAAAAACTACTTTTAAAAAAAATGTGTTGCTCTTTGCAACATATATATAGTTTTCTAAGGCATATTATTAAATTAAGTCATCAACACCATATTCACTTGCCCAAACCCGGACCGATCCGAAATATAGGCCTCAAATTCTGCCCAAACCCGCCCGTATTTGTAAATGGGTAGTTCAAGCCCGTTTAGGCCTCAAAGTTGAATGCCAGGGTTCGTCCCTAATTTTTTTTATTTTATTTTGTATTGAATATAAATTATAATGTATTTACATGTTGAAATTCGAGTTCATCAAATCAATTATTCTAAATATTAATATGATTAATTTATAATATATCATATTTTTTATAATAAATTATTTTAAAATTTAATTTTATATAAAAAATTAATTTTATATTCTTTTGGTGCTAACAAATATTAATTTTAATAAATAAATATAATTAAAAATATCATATTATAATAAAAGATTATTTTTTAAATAATAATAAAATAATTTTTAAAAGTAAATATTTAAATTATGTAAAAATGATTATATCTAACATAAAATAAAAATGATGTAAAACAAACCCGAACCGAACCCGAACCCGACTGAGCCCGAACTTGAACGGACCCGAACCCGGACGGACCCGAACCCGATCGGAATCGAATCCGAACGGACCCGAACCCGATTGAACCCGAACTCTAATAAACCCGAACCCGAATAGATCCGAACCCAAATGAACTTGACCGAACCCGCCCAATTGCCACCTCTAATTATTATTCACCGGGACTTTAACATATTCCATAAAAAAAATCAAGCTGATTATCCACGTCATTTGCTTATATATAATTTAGAAACCCCTTATATGTATATCCTTAAATTGCTAAGTAGTGAACTTTTTATAAAATTTATAAATAATTTAAGAAGTGTGTTTGGATGAAAAATTTTAAAATTTTGAAGAATTTTGAAATGTTAGTATTTTAAAATGTATCAATTCAAAATATTAGCCTTTGTAATTGTATTGTTTGGATAAATATTTTTTAGAAAGAAATTTTGAATATTGAAATTTGATAAGGTAAAAAACAATATTAGAGATAAAATAAAAAAAATATTGAGAAAAATATGCAATAAGGATGTCATTAGATTTGTAAAAATATATAAGTATTATTAATAACATGAAAAAAAAAATTAAAATGAGTTTTCGTAGTTAGAATTGAAAAAAATAAAAGTTGAGTAAAAAAATGAAACATAATAAATGTTAATATCTTAGTAAGAAATCAAAGAATTTCACAAATTTCACCTCTCGAGGTGAAATTTGAAAAGAGAATTTGAGCCATCTAAAAATCATTTTTCAAATTCCAAGAATTTTAAAAATTCTAATTTTTATTTTGCCAAATAAGGTAATTCTATTTTAAAATTTTGAAAATCTCTATACAAATGAATTTTTTTTTTTTAAAATCCCTCATCCAAACACATTAGAGGTTATCTTATGTTTTACTTTTTAATTATTTTTTAAAAAGATTTTACTCGTTTGGCTTGAAATAGCCAATTAAAATTGGGTTATGTTTTGAATAAGTTTTTGATAATTTGGAATGGCGTGGTTCGACCCGGATTATTATTTAAAAAATATTTTTTATTAAATTTAATTATAAAAAAATAAATATAATTATTCAAAAAATATTTTAATAAATATAAATAATAAAATAAATTTTCGAATTAATTTAGACTTAGACAAACATTTTTCTATTTAGGCTCAGCCCAACCCGATATATTAACACCTATAAGATAATGTGCATTAAACAAAACACACTCGAAAGGAGAAATTCGAGCCATTGGAGATCTCAAATGTATATTTAGCTTCACCCTTTTGGACTTGTTGACCATGAAACTCTTTGGGCTTTAAAAAATCAGGCGAACAAAAACAAAAACCGATTGCTTTTTACGAATTAGGACAATTATTTTAAAGGGTTGGCTTGGCTTTCAAACGTCCTTGATTCATCATATTTTCTTTCTATTCGCAGCTATCTTTTTTAAAATCGAAATTGGAAAACACCCAGAAACAAAATATCTTTTATACCCAGCATTCCACAATAACTCCTCAATTAACTTCTGAAAAAACAAGGTAAGCTTTTTTTCCTTCTCATTTTCTGTCTTTTTCTTGTCATGTTTTTTTTTTTTTTTTTTTTTTTTTTTTTTTTTTTTTTTTTTTTTCTTATTACAACTTTCTTCTATTACTGAAACATGTTACTAGGTTTTTCATGTTATGTTTTATTTTTTTTTTTTTTGTTTGGACATTGTTTTATTCTTTTTTTGTTGACAATTGGGCTGTTTTATTTGAAAAAAGTTTTGGGTTTATTTATTTTTTGCAGGATAAGAAAAGATAAAGGAAAAACTGGTTGCTTTATTTCATCTAGGTATTAAGTTTATTTGTTTATTTTTTAAAGTGTGAATTTTAAAAGATGAGCGGTGCTCCGAAGAGATCTCATGAAGAAGGTGGTGGTAATTCTTCTTCTGCTTCGAAATACCCACATGATGATACTGGTACTTACCCTAAAATGCCGACGTCTTTAGTTCCCAGTGAGTACCATCATCATGCCCCTTATGAGGTGGGGCAAGATGTTAGAATGCATAGGAATTCCAGAACTGAGCCTCGTGATTCGGATAGACGGTCACCTCTACAGCACTCCATGTATCGAATGCCTTCGTCTACTGTTTTGAGTGATTCACATATGGATTCCCATCAGGGTGGTTCCGAGAGTAGGATGGAGTCGCGGGATGCCAAGGAAAATCGAGAGGTTAGGATTGAGAGTAGAGAACCAAGGGTGGAACAGAGGGAGTTTTATGGTGAGGTTGCGAAGAGGGAGTATCAAAGTGGGAAAGGTGAAAAGGATGGTAGATTTGAGACTAGAGGGGATGAGAGTAAAGAATTGAAATATGATAGGGAGAATTATAGTGATCCAAAGGGTGATGTGAAGGCTGAGAAGGATCTTTATGGGGGGGCAAGTATTCATTCCACTTGGAAGGATTCAAGGGATTACAACAGAGGAAAAAGATATTCAGAACCCCCAGGTGGAAATATAGATCCATGGCATATCCAGCGTAGCAATTCACCAAGACTGGTTGGAGTTGGAAAGGAGGGTTCTGCTACAGAAGAAAAAGATTATGCAGAAGCTTATGAGGCTGTCGGTGAGAACAAGTTTGATTCAAAAGGTGAGGATAGGTTTAAAGACAAGGATAGAAAAAGAAAAGATGGGAAACATCGGGATTGGGGAGATAGAGATAAGGAAAGAAGTGATCGTAGGAGCAGTGTGCAAGTAGGTAATAGCAGCGGCGAGATCAAAGAATCTGCAAGAGAGGAGAGAGAAGCAGATAGATGGGAGAGAGAAAGGAAGGATTTGAAGGAAAAAGAAAGGCCAAAAGAGTGGGATAAAGATCATATCAAGAGAGAATTATTGAATGGAGCAGAGAAAGAAGGATTGAACAATGAGAAAGAATTGGGAGATGGATCTGTTAGAATACAAGAGCAGGAAAATCAGGCATCTGAGCAGAAAAAACAAAAAGAGTTGGATAGCTGGAAAAATGTTGATAGAGAAGCTAGAGATAGGAGAAGAGAAAGAGATGGTGACACAGAAGGAGACAGACCTGAAAAGCGCAATAAGTGTTATGACAAAGAATCTGATGATGGATGTGCAGATGGTGAAGGGGCTGCAGAAAGAGAAATGGAAGTTTTTAATTATGGAGTCCAGCAGCGTAAAAGGATGCTTCGGCCAAGAGGCAGCCCTCAAGTGGCAAACCGCGAGCCTCGTTTTAAGCCCCAACCTCAGGACAATGAAGGGTATGTCCTATTCTTCTTAGTGGTCGTTTTAGTTGCAAGCATATTTAGCTTAACATGGCATTATTTTACTTGTTATGTGGAATTATTCTCTTTAAAATCTCTATGTGCATGTAGCTTTTGTTATAAAATTCAATGTATAAGTTCCTAAGCAGTTTCCTTGATTGTTCCTTGTTAGTTAGATCCAGTGGCTTTTTTTAATTATAATTTAAGTGAAAGAAAAAGGAAAATCTTAGCTTTAGAAAAATATTTCACAAGAACTTGCATTTTTCTCAATCTCACAGGGGCAATTCAGGGTTAAATTTTTTTAAAAAAATTTTCAGCCTATATTATGGACAAGTTCTAGAAATTCTGAATTATTTTGATGGACAATATCCATGCAGTTAAGGAGAATTTGAATTGTTCTTTATGTTTGACATTCATATTTTGGTGTTTGTTGGTACTTGTGACGTATCTTTCGTGCTGTAGTAGTAAAAGAACACTACATATGCGGAGGATTATTGACTAATTGGTAACAGACATTAACGCAATTAAATTAATAACTTGAAAAGAACAACACAACCTGACTTTGAGCAATATTGTTCAGAAAGGTCAGTAGTACAGTTTTTCAGATATTGAAATACTCAAGTCCACTTCAGAACATAAAATGATACAGTTATACTTGATGATGCTTGCTCTTATCTAGGTGTTCTTGATGTTACTGAATTCATTGAATTGCTTATTTTCTCATTGAGAATGGAAAAGATTAACTTAAATTTGAGAAAGGAAATCATGGAGTCAAAGGAGAAGCTAAAGTTGGGCTGTTTGAAGGTTAATATAAATTTAAGCATTGAAATGGTAAGAATTTACTGAAAAATTGTGGAGGTAGGAATCTACCAGTAATGACTGGAAAGTTTGGGTGTGGGATGGGACTAAAATATATAACAGCTTGGCCTAGAAAATTTTCTCCATGATAGAAATCTCTCTTCTCTCTCATTATATCAATATCCATTCCTTCTCTCTAGTACTTTCCTTTTGCCTCCATCGCTTTCAATGTGCTGCCACTTTCCATATAATCCTTTTTCTAGCCTTCTGGTTTAGATATTGGTTTTACCATTGCTTGCAAATTGATTGATTTGTCTATTTGTATTGGCTATTTTCATAGGTATTTTGAAAATGTTTTAGAAGTATTTGTGCTACTATTGATCTTACTGTTAAAACCAATGCTGCTGAAATTTAATTTTACGGCATCTTATTTTCTCAGTTTGTATGGTACGGAATTGATGCCAATTGTTTACAGGGATACATGATGGCATCTCCAACTTTTAAGTCATTACACAATGAAATTAATATAAATTAACTCTTATACAAGTTCTTTTTAAATGAAAAAAAAAAATATATATACTGAAAATTCTATTGATGTCTGGTTGAGGCTTTGGTGGCTACACATTTTCTTTTTCATGAACTTTTGCTATGGTATTTCACCCTTATTATTGTTGCTTTCTAACCTTGGTTTTTGTTTATTTACTCTGCAGATCTCAGGGTAAGATGTGGTTTAATGCATTCTGGATTTCAAACTTTTAACTGGAATTTTGGTTTGAAGGGGACATTATGATCTGGTGAAGTAAGACTAATCTGAAAGAAGTTATTTAGGTTGCCAAAGCTTCTCTTCGCCTGTGCTTAACATGTGAACATTTATCTTTTGTATGTTTGAAGTGTCGTCTATAGTTGTAGTTTAGGCTTGATCTTGTACACTGACATTTGATTTGGTAGACGAAAACTGGAACCCATGCATTCTCTCAGATTTTTTGTTTATGTGATTTGGAGGCCCGAGGCCGTGGTAGGATGTATATAGGCCTTTCTACATTAAGCTACTCACAAGGCTAGGAATAATTAAATGAGCAGCATCAATATAGACGATTATTGCTATATTCCAAGTGGCTTATCTGAAGGTTCTAAACACTAAAGTTTATAATTATTTTAGGATTTCAAGGATGTTTAAGGTGACTTAGAGAAGACAGAAACTCAAAAGTATTCGAGCCTCATGAGTGTAGGAAACAGTATTTCAGTGGTTATCTAAGTGTTGTCTTGTTTATAACATGGTTTTCTAAGTGTGGTCTTGTCTATAACAAGTGACCAGTTATCTGTTGAGAAGCATGCTGGGTTTTGAAGCCCATGGACTCTGATCACAGAGTGGCTACAAAGATTTTATTTGGCTCAGACCATGGCAGGTCCAAAATGTCCAGAGAGGCTTTAAACATTTTACTTGGTAATCAGGATTGTTTGATTAAGTTTTTATCGACACCTCTTGTTGACAGCGGTGAAGTAAACGGTTATGAGCAGATTAACCATTTTTATTGTGAAAAGTGGAAGGTGATCGATTGCCAATGATCTTCTTGTTGAAACTTTATTTATTTATTTTCTTTTTTGAAGTGAGGGATAATCTTCAATATCCTTGTTGAAATGTTTTACTGCAAAGTGGGAAAATTAATGGGGTTGCTTCGATGTAGCTAGGCAAAGTAAAAAATTGAAGGAGTGTGTGAAAGACTAACTGGTTTCTAAGAACTCTTTAAAATTTTTTTTCTTTTCCCTTGTAACTATTGAGTAGGTGGTTGTGTGTTCAACTTGTCATTTTGACTAATTAGTGGCATAGATGAGAGAATTAATCACATCATTTTAAGAAGCGAAAGTTGAAGATGGTATTTCCTTCTGAGATTTTCACACTGTGAAGAAGTTTCTCTTGTTAGTGATGAATACTTTCAGTTGATTGTTGCTTCTTCTTCTTTTTCACACCTATTTTATGTGACTTGTTCAGTGCAATTTGAAGTGGATTGTTTGTGGTCATTGGTGGAACAGAAGGTTTTAGGCATTCACAGGGGTTATGTTCTTTCGTTTCGTCATTATTTAATGTTTTTGTGGCTCAGGTAAACCTGAAGTGTCTTCTGTTGTTTATAAAGTTGGTGAATGTATGCAAGAGCTAATAAAGTTGTGGAAAGAATATGAAGCCTCTCAAGCTGATAAAAATGGTGAAAGCTCTCAAAATGGCCCTACTCTTGAAATTCGAATACCCGCTGAGCATGTTACCGCTACAAATCGCCAGGTAAGACCCAAGAGATTTTTTTTTTTGTTGAGATTTTTTTCTTTTCCTCGTGCAATTTGCTCACGAATGCTGAAAACTTTTCCTTAATGGCGTTTTATTTTTGCTGTTTTGATTGGATTTTTTTTTATTTTTTATTTTGCCTTTTTTTTTTCCTTGGGAGGTCTTTGTTATGAGATCTTGATGGTTTTATGTCTTGAAATTGAATGAAAATTCTATGGACCTTTCTATTTACTTATCAAATCCATGATCATTCTTTTTAAGTTTTATAAGTGCATTTTATGCAGGTTAGAGGTGGCCAGCTATGGGGGACTGATATATACACAGATGACTCCGATCTTGTCGCTGGTATGTGGTATTGGGAATATGAAGTCTGTAGGGCTAGCCTTCCTTGGCTATGTAAATCATACAACTTTTAGTAGTATACCCAAATGTTGCATTGATGTTGAGATGTTGTTTTCTAGTTCTTATGCATACTGGTTACTGCCGCCCTACTGCTTCTCCGCCTCCACCTGCTATCCAAGAGTTGCGTGCTACTATCCGTGTGCTGCCACCGCAAGATTGTAAGTCCAAATTCTGCTTGTATCTTACTTTTCTACTATTCTAGTATTGAGAAACATATGCTGTAGCAGCTTAGCTCTATTAAACAATAAACTTAGTCTATGCTGAGTAAAATAAAGTAGCATCTGAGCTTAAACTTTGTGGTTCGACCTATTTTGGACTTAAACAAAGAATTACTTTTAAAGAAAATAAGCATTTAAAATTGATAAAAAATTCAATTAAATTTACTATGGGCTATTTGGGTTTTCTAGTAGCAAAACCAGGAACCATGAGGTGGATCAAAATTGACTTGAGCCGAACCAACATCATGGTTTGATTTTTTTTTTTTTTTTTTTGTTCACAGCTCTACTGGCGAGGCATGATTATAATCTTTATTCTCTGTTACTCTATTTATGCTATTTTTCCTTCGGAAAACTGTTTTCATGCATCGTTCTGACATTGTAACACCAATAATTTTGTTAGGCTACACATCCAAACTTAGGAACAATGTTCGTTCCCGTTCTTGGGGAGCTGGAATCAGTTGTAGTTATCGTGTTGAGCGTTGCTGCATTGTTAAGGTTACAAGCTTCTGATCTTCTTCTATTTATCCCATCAGTTTTCACAATGCGTGAAAAACTTATAATGTTTCTTGACTTTGCATTTTCTCGACTTAAAATTCAATAAGTGATTATAATGTCTTTTGCTTCTTACATGTTGTGTTGCTTGCTATATTTAAATTTAGAAAGGAGGTGGAACCATTGATTTGGAGCCATGCCTTACACATTCATCAACCGTGGAGCCTACCCTTGCTCCAGTAGCTGTAGAACGAACAATGACTACTAGGGCAGCAGCTTCGGTATTTCATGCCTTCTTTGTTCATCTTAGTTATCTTTTATTGCTGCTATAATCATCTAATGTGCTGTATTTTGTGTTTATCAAATACAAATAAGCTTACTTGATACTTTTCAATTCTCAGAATGCTTTGCGGCAACAAAGATTTGTACGAGAAGTTACAATACAATACAATCTATGCAATGAGCCTTGGTACCTTCAATACTTATTTTTGGATATCTGTCTTGATTTGAAATTTTCTTATGCTTATAGATATGTGGACATGTTTAATACATGAATTTCTTGATATTTTACCATTGAAGTTTCAAATTTATATTTAAGATTCATAATTTTCTAAAGTTGTAATCTAACAAGTGACTGATTCTTCCAGAACCCTTTGATAGGATTTGAACATGTACTTGTTAGTATGTTTGGTAATGAGTTAACTAATTATTATAAGATAAGCTGCAGGTTCAGTTTGTAATCTGCTAAGTCTCTGAAATTAGTCTATATTGCCTTCCTAGGTAGGCAATTAGGTTAGCTAGGTTGAATTCTAATCTAGCTTTAATTTTGTTTGAACTAAGGAGGCTAAAATACAAAGTAAGTGCCGTACTTAATTAGTTTTCTCATCTAAGCCCCTATCCTTTTATTGCAATCCTTGGCCCTTTAACATTTATTTTGAACTAGAGGTGGCAAAATGAACCCGAACCCGAAAACCCGCCCAGGAAAACCCGAACCCGAACCCGCCCAAACCCGATTTGACCAAAAAGTCAAAAACCCGAACCCGAAAAAGCCCGAACCCGAATGGGCCCGAACCCGAATGGACCCGAACCCGAATGGGCCCGAACCCGAATGGACCCGAACCCGAATGGACCCGAACCCGAATGGGCCCGAACCCGAATGAGCCCGAACCCGAATGAGCCCGAACCCGAATGGACCCGAACCCGAGACCGGCCCGAACCCGAACCCGAATTTAATACTAAAAATAAAAATAAACAAATTGCAATTATTTTTTTTTACAAAGCAATAACTTTAATTATTAATTTTATTCTAATTTTTCTTAATAATTTAATTAAAATTTAAAATTTAATATATTATATATATATGATGAAATAATAATTTTATCAAAAAGTAAATTATATTTTGTACTTATAAGTTATAACTTTAACGTCTCATATCATGATGAATTTACAATCTAAATATTTTAAATTCTTGAAAATTTTAAAGATGTGAAAAAAATTTGACAATAATTCAATTAATCTATAAGGGTAAAAAAATTGACAATAATTCAATTATTTTGGCCTTTTGGGTTATACTTAGACCTGCTCACGGGCCGGGCCTGGGCAGGATATTTTGTGTTCCGGCCCGGCCCGGCCCAGAACAGTAATTTTTATTATAATATTATTTTATTTAATTTTAATTATAAAAAAATAAAAAAAATATTTTTTATTCCAATGAACAGTGTTTCGGGCCTAAACGGGCGGGCCGGGCCGACCCAGGGCCAGGCCTGGGCAGAGAAAATAAAAAAAAACTGGGCCGCTGCCCGGCCCGGCCCATAAGCAGCTCTAGTTATACTTATGCGGTTAGGTTAGGGTGGGTTTAATTGGATTATGGCTTTCATGTGATTTTATTTTAGCGGGTGGATTTAATGGGGTTTTGGGTTTTATGGCCTTTTGGTTTTGGGTATATTTATTATATATTAATAAATAATCATATTAATTATATATTTATTACGTATAATTTAAATATAAATTATATTTTTTAGTACTACTTTATAATTTATACTTTATACTGATGAAAAAAATATAAGTACTCGATATATATATATATATATATATATATATATATATATATCTTGACTATAAGCATAAATTTTTTGCATTTTATAAGTATATAAACGAATAGATGAAGGCCAGGATTTATTTTTAAAAGTTTTTTATTTTATAATGAATATAAATTATAATGTATTTATATTTTGAAATTCGAGCTCATCAAATCAATTATTTTAAATATCAATATATTAATTTATAATATATCATATTTTTTATAATAAATTATTTCAAAATTTGATTTTATATAACAAATTAATTTCTTATTCTTTTGGTGCTAACAAATATTAATTTTAAAAAATAAATATAATTAAAAATATCATATAATAGCAAAAGTATAAAAATAAAAATAATAATAATAATAATAAATTAATAATTTGTTTTTAGATATAAATATTTAAATTACGTAAAAATGATTACATCTAATATAAAATAAAATAATGTAAAACATACCCGTACCCAGATCGAACCCGAACCCAGACCGAACCCGAACCCGAACCCGAATGGGCCCGAACCCGAATGAGCCCGAACCCGAATGAGCCCGAACCCGAATGGACCCGAACCCGAATGAGCCCGAACCCGGATGGACCCGAACCCGAATGAGCCCGAACCCGAATGAACCCGAACCCGAATAAACCCGAACCCGAATGAACCCGACCCGAACCCGCCCGAACCCGCCCAATTGCCACCTCTATTTTGAACCAGTTGAGCCCTTATTTGTAGAGGTGGCAATTGGGCGGGTTCGGGCGTGTTCAGATCGGGTTCATTCGGGTTCGGGCTCATTCGGGTTCGGGCTCATTCGGGTTCGGGCCCATTCGGGTTCGGGCCCATTCGAGTTCGGGTTCGGTTTGGGTTCAGGTATGTTTTACATCATTTTATTTTATATTAGATATAATCATTTTTACGTAATTTAAATATTTATATCTAAAAACAAATTATTAATTTATTATTATTTTTATACTTTTGCTATTATATGATATTTTTAATCATATTTATTTTTTAAAATTAATATTTGTTAACACCAAAAGAATAAGAAATTAATTTGTTATATAAAATTAAATTTTGAAATAATTTATTATAAAAAATATGATATATTATAAATTAATCATATTGATATTTAAAATAATTGATTTGATGAACTCGAATTTCAAAATATAAATACATTATAATTTATATTCATATAAAATAAAAAACTTTTAAAAATAAATTTTGGCCTTCATCTATTCGTTTATATACTTATAAAATGCAAAAATTTTATGCTTATAGTCAAGATATATATATATATATATATATATATATCGAGTACTTATATTTTTTTCATCAGTATAAAGTATAAATTATAAAGTAGTACTAAAAAAATATAATTTATATTTAAATTATACGTAATAAATATATAATTAATATGATTATTTATTAATATATAATAAATATACCCAAAATCAAATGGCCATAAAACCCAAAACCCCATTAAACCCACCCGCTAAAATAAAATCCCATGAAAGCCATAATCCAATTAAACCCACTCTAACCTAACCGTATAAGTATAACCCAAAAGGCCAAAATAATTGAATTATTGTCAAATTTTTTTACCCTTAAAGAATAATTGAATTATTGTCAATTTTTTTTTTCACATCTCTAAAATTTTCAAGAATTTAAAATATTTAGATTGTAAATTCATCATGATATGAGACGTTAAAGTTATAATTTATAAGTACAAAATATAATTTACTTTTTGATAAAATTATTATTTCATCATCATCATATATATATAATATATTAAATTTTAATTAAATTATTTAAAAAAATTAGAATAAAATTAATAATTAAAGTTATTGCATTGTAAAAAAAAAAAAAATTAATTAATTGCAATTTGATTATTTTTATTTTTAGTATTAAATTCGGGTTCGGGTTCGGGCCGGTCTCGGGTTCGGGTCTATTCGGGTTCGGGCCCATTCGGGTTCGGGCCCATTCGGGTTCGGGTTTTTTCGGGTTCGGGTTTTTGACTTTTTGGTCAAATCGGGTTTGCGCGGGTTCGGGTTTTTCTGGGCGGGTTTTCGGGTTCGGGTTCATTTTGCCACCTCTACTTATTTGGATAGAAAATGGCATGTGGATTAAGATAGTTAACTTTTTTTGCTAGCTGAGATAGGATTGTTATGTGGAATAGACGATGTGGAACTATGTTATCCAGACTCGAGGGTGAGTGTCAGATTCGGGTATGTGTCTAACACGGGTATGCTCAATTTTTTCTATATATTTGGAGGATCATACCCCCATATCCATGTCCAACTATATATCAGACATGGGGGTCAGGAGTACTTTAAGGAAAATGAATAGTCTGGATAACATAGATATGGAATGAATTTTGCCACGTGACATAGAGGACATCAAATAAATTTTACCATAATGAAGAAGAAACAGAGAAAAAAAAAAGGATAAAATATTTTTTTTTTATTTTATATATTGATGCATATATACTAATGCCACATTATTCCACACCATCAATTACATGTTGCACTGGCATCTTATTACAGCTGGAAAAGAGGTGTAACAGTGTTAATCCACGTGGCATTTACATCCAAATAAGGGATAATTAGATTGATTTCAGTAAAAAGATAGGGGCTCAGATGATAGATTTAATTAAGTACAATACTGTTTTTGTAGTTTAGCCATTTAAAGACTGTTTGACATGGCTGGAACTATAGTATGTTCAAGAGAGTTTTCTGAAAGTGTTGTACTGAAATTATTTGAAATAACTAAATTATTTTTCTATTTGAAAATTTCATCAACTGTGTATCAACTTCTTATTATAGCTCTTTTTCAGACGTTTTCTTTTCAAGTATAGGCTTTTAGCCTCGAAAACCTGATTTTATCTTTCACAGAAGCTCAAGGTTTAGCTTTTCTTTTTCTCCCCCCTCCCTCAGAACCCGTGTTTTGTGTTAGTTGAGCTTTTAAAAGTACAAAAGCTGCTCTAGAAGTTGGGCCAGAAAAGGTAAAATTCTTGTCATGTTAGTACCCATGTGATTGTTTTAAGATCATATGATGCAAGAGAGGAAGGATAGAATCAGAGAATAGATAGTGAAGTGAGAATGAAAGGAGTAGAGATAGAAAGGGGAGAAAAAGAGGAAGACAGGACTAAAGTGAGAATTAAAGAAAGAAATGAAGGCAATAGGGGGAGCAGAAAGATAACCTTTAATTCTACCTTCTTTTTTTCAATAATCAAGTCTAACGAACAATTGAAGTAATGATACTTATAGGGGCTAGGGCACCCCTGCCATAGCCCATGGTGCTAAACAAATAAGGGAATCCATAAATAATCAGAATCACAAAAGAAATCCTAATGGTGGAAAAGAATAGATTCACTCTGATTTGTTGGTACTTGGTAGACACACAACTGTCTAATTTCTGAATGGTTGGTGTTCAGTATTCAGAACCTGAAGTTTTGTTGAGTATGAAGTTGTCATGAATGTCTTGTGTTTAATTGTTTATTATGCTGCAGCTGGTTACACTATCTTTTTTGTTGTCGTTATTGTTTCGGGTTCTCATATCTTTCTGTTCTTTCACGATCAAGTATTTATGTGGTTGTTGCCATTTCCACAGGATTAAGTATAGTATCAGTATAGTTGCTGATAAGGGTCTGAAGAAGCCCCTTTATACATCTGCACGTTTGAAGAGGGGTGAAGTTCTGTACTTAGAGACACATTCGTGCAGGTATTGTTATTTATATATTGCATTAATTCACATTTATGCAACATGATTGATGGTTGCACTACTTATTTTAGTCTTTCATCTTCCCCTTCTTTTTTAATTTTTTTTTCCCCTTAATTCACATTTTCTCATTGCTGTTGGCCATGCACTAGTACATAACATAGATAAGAAGCATGAAAAGGACCCTGATATCCTATCAACTACCTGTTTTGGCTGGGGATGAAAGTTAATAGAGCTGCCATTGAGCCTCTCATGAGCTACTCGGGATCTAATTGATTTCATCCTGTTTAATGAATTAGTTGAGCTGGAGCACATGGGTGCTTGGCTCATTTACGTTCATGAACCGAACTCTGTGAGCAGCACCTGAACAAAACCAAACTCTGTGAGTAGCACCTGAACAAAACCAAACTCTATGAGCAGATCATGAAAAAAAAAAAAAAAACTCATTTTAGCTGGCAAATACTTTATTTGAGATGTTTATTTACTCAAACTGACTTAAAAATTTAAATCCTGAGTCATAATTTTCAACCTAGTTCTAACAATGCAAAATATAAACCTTTTGAGTGCAGCAGTGAAGAAAAGAGAGAAAAGATAATATTTCTGCTGATAATTTACAATGCTGAAATTACAAGGTTTAAATAGAGTACAAATATGCCTAATTGACAGCCTTAAGTCTGCCTATAAATCTGCCAATAATTCTGCCTAAACAAATCTGTCTCAATCTCCTTAATTCTAGGATTTATCATTAACAACCTGATTAGGATCAGATTATGATTAGGATCAGATTATGCTACCTTAATTCTAGGATTTACAAATCCCTAAGAATCTTTGCCTGATTTTCTGCACTCCCCCTCAAGTTGGTGCATAGATGTCGATCATGCCCAACTTGCTGATTAGTGTCTCAAAATTGGTTCTAGGCAAGCTTTTAGTCAGACCATCAGCTAGCTGTTGATCTGTGGTTATAAATGGCATACACAATATTCTACTTTCCAGTTTTTCCTTAATGAAATGTCTGTCAATCTCAATATGCTTTGTTCTGTCATGTTGAACTGGGTTGTTAGCTATGCAGATAGCAGCTTTATTATCACAAAACAATTTCATAGGAGATTCTGAACTTAGCTTTAGTTCTTCAAGCACTCTCTTCAGCCACATTATTTCACATACACCATTAGCCATAGCTCGAAATTCAGCTTCTGCACTGCTTCGAGCAACCACATTTTGCTTCTTGCTCCTCCATATTACTAAGTTTCCCCATAGGAATGCACAGTAGCCAGAGGTGGATCTTCTGTCAGTAATTGATCCTGCCCAATCTGCATCTGTGAATATTTCCACTGTTCTTGAATCCCCTTTCTTGAACCACAATCCTTCTCCAGGTGTACCTTTTAAGTACCTAAGAACTCGATAGACAGCTTCTAAATGTTCCTCATATGGGGAATGCATAAACTGACTTACCACACTGACTGCAAAAGCAATGTCAGGCCTTGTGTGGGACAGATAAATTAATTTCCCAACGAGACGTTGATATATCCCTTTTTCCACTGGTACTCCTTCTGTCTTTCCTCCAAGCTTTTGATTAGTATCCATTGGTGTGTCACTAGGCTTACATCCACTCATTCCAGTTTCTCTTAGCAAATCTAAGACATACTTCCTTTGGGATAATACAATGCCTTTTTGTGATCTTCCAACCTCCATTCCCAAGAAATATCGTAACGATCCCAAATCTTTGATCTCGAATTCAGCAGCAAGACATTTTTTCAATCTAGCCAACTCATTATCATCACTTCCGGTAAGAATTATATCATCAACATAGACAATCAAAATGGCCATCTTCCCTGTACCTGTATGTTTTATGAACATTGTATGATCAGTTTTTGCTTGACAATAGCCTTGATTTTTTACTGACCTTGTGAATCGTTCAAACCAAGCTCTTGGAGACTGTTTCAATCCGTACAGTGACCTTTTTAGCTTACACACTTTAGTTCCAAACTGATCTTCAAATCCTGGAGGAGCATCCATAAAAACTTCTTCTAATTCTCCGTTAAGAAAGGCATTCTTAACATCTAGTTGGTGTAGAGGCCACTCAAGATTCACAGCTAAAGATAAAAGTACTCTTACTGTGTTTAGTTTTGCCACTGGTGCAAATGTCTCCTGGTAATCTATCCCGTAGGTTTGTGTAAAGCCTTTTGCAACCAGTCTTGCCTTGTAACGTTCTAGAGTTCCATCTGATTTGAACTTTATTGAAAACACCCATTTGCATCCCACAGGTGTCTTCCCTTTGGGTAAATAGACCTTTTCCCATGTGCCATTTTTTTTTCAGTGCATTCATCTCCTCAAAGACTGCCTCCTTCCATTCGGGAACTTTTAGAGCTTCCTGTATATTCTTTGGAACATCCACACTAGACAATTGTGAGGTAAAAGCAAGAAAAGAGGGTGACAATTTTTCATAAGACACATATTTTGATAATGGATGTTTAGTACAACTTCTGACACCTTTCCTAAGTGCAATAGGAAAATCAAAACTTTCAGTTTGTGAGGGACATGACTCAGATGGAATACCTGAATTTGGAGGATCAAAGATTTCTGGTTCTGGATTCGGGACAGACTTCTGGTTCTGCATAGTTGTGATTGCTCCCTTAGTTTGAATCTGTTTTTTTCCTTGAGTAGACACGAAGCTCAGAATTTTTCTCAGTTTCTGGTCTAGTTTCAATGTCTTGTTGTGGCATTAAAGTAAGCTGCCTTTCTTTCATAGGTGATTTACCTGATTCTAAACTATCCAAGTTATTATTGATAGGCTGTACCAAGATGTTAAAATCAGTGGGTAGATGTGAATCAGTAGGTAGGTGTGATTTTTGCTCAAGATCACAAACACTGTCAATTTTTCCAAGTTCAAGTTCAATTAACGATTCTTCATACTGATTCTCCCCCTGAAGAGGAGTGTCAAAAAAACTTTGGGATTCAAAAAATGTGACATCCATAGTGACAATTTTTTTTTGTTTGAGGATCAAAACACCTATATCCTTTTTGTGTTGGAGAGTAACCAAGGAAAACACATTTTAAAGCTCTTGGGTCTAACTTACTACGGTTGTGATTATGGATATGAACAAATGCAACACAACCAAACACTTTTAGAGGTAAGTTAGAAATCAGCCTTGTCAAAGGAAAAAACTCATTAAATCTGTTTTTTGGTGTTTGAAAATTCAAAACTCTTGATGGCATTCTGTTTATTAGGTATGTAGCAGTGAGAATAGCTTCCCCCCATAAGTATTTAGGTACCTTAGTTGTAAACATTAAGGACCTAGCCACTTCTAAGAGATGTTTATTTTTCCTTTCTGCCACTCCATTTTGTTGTGGTGTATCAATGCAAGAACTTTGATGAACAATTCCTTTTTCCAAAAAATAGTTGCCCAGAATATGATTAAAGTACTCTTTTCCATTATCACTTCGAAAAACTTGAATTTTTTCTTGAAATTGAGTCTCAACCATATTGTAAAAGGATTTGAAAATGTTTCCTACCTCTGATTTTTCTTTTAGTAAATAGACCCAACAAATACGAGTGTGATCATCAATAAAGGTTAGAAACCATTTTTTACCAGAAATTGTTGCAGTTTTACAAGGACCCCACACATCACTATGAATGAGAGCAAATGGTTTAGAAAACTTATAAGATTGAATTGGAAAAGAAACTCGATGATGTTTAGCAATTTGACAAATATCACACTGAAATGAAGATGGATTTTTATTCTTGAATAAGTTTGGAAATATGTACTTCAAATATTGAAAGTTTGGATGGCCTAGTCTAAAATGCCATAACATTACTTCATCGTTACTAGAAGTAGAAACTGACCGGAGACCGGTTATTTATGCTTGTCCACGTATGGAACTTTCATCTTCAAAATAATAGAGTCCATCACTTTCCCTAGCATTGCCAATCATCTTCCCTGAATCCAGTGCCTGAAATTCACAGTGGTTTGGGAAAAATTTAGCACAACAGTTTAAGTCATGGGTTAGTTTACTAATAGATAACAAATTGCAAGAGAGGTTGGGGACATGAAGGACATTATGAATGACAAAAGTTTTTGAGATGGCTACAGATCCTTTTCCAGCAATTGCTGAAAGAGAACCATCAGCAATCTTAATTTTCTGGTTGCCTGCACATGGACTATAAGAGGAAAACAGTTTAGAACATCCTGTCATATGATCAGTTGCACCTGAATCAATGACCCATGGGTAATTAGAGTTAACAGACACATTGAATGCTATGGCTTGAAGATAATTACCTTTTTGGGCTAGGGAACAAGAGGAAGACACATTTGAAAATTGTGTGGATTGAAAAAGTTTATACAGTTGGTCTAACTGTTCCTTACTGAAAGAAGATGTCTCATTAATTCCCCCTGAACCATTCGAAGCCTCTTGCTCTGAAGTGCTTGTTTGGAATGCCTTTGAGTCACGGTTGAATGATCGTGGTTTCCAATTCGAAGGCTTTCCATGTAGCTCCCAACATGTCTCCCTTGTGTGGCGTGGTTTGTTGCAATGATCACACCACACTTTGTCTCCTTTTCTGGATTGTCGAGGGTTATTATGGTTGGCTTTAGTAACAAGAGCAGAGGCTTCGGTAGGAGATTGGTTACTGTCTCCTAACATGATTTTCCTTCTTCCTGCTTCTCTTCTAACTTCAGCAAATACCTCATGAAGAGATGGCAGTGGCTGTTTTCCAAGTATACGGCCTCGTACCTCATCCAAACTTCTATTCAAACCTGCCAGAAATTGATAAACTCTGTCATTCTCAATTCTTTTCATGTATCTTACATGATCATTAGCATTCTCCCACATGTCATTGTAACATAAGTCCAACTCTTGCCAAAGTCCCCTCATCTCATTGTAAGATTCCGTCACATCACGATCACCCTGTTTGGAGTGCCATAACTTTGTCTTCAATTCAAAGATTTGGGAAGAGTTCTCCAAGTCTGAATACATTTCACGAACACTATCCCAGACATCTTTGGCGGTTGGCAAAAACATATATGTTTTTCCAATTGTTGGCTCCATGGAATTGACCAGCCATGCAGTGACTAATGAATTTTCTGACCTCCATATTCTGAACGAAGGATCATCTTCGGCAGGTTTCTTTGTCTCGCCCGTCAAGTGGCCAAGTTTTCCCTTGCCGTCGATCATGAGTTTGATTGACTGTGCCCATTCTAGATAGTTTTTACCGTTCAATTTGTGAACGATTAATTGGAGAGATGGATTATCAAATCCATTTATTTGCACAACAGGGTTTACCGAAGTTCAACTGGTGTTGACACCAGAGGATGGTAAACCTCTTTCTCCGGTCATGGCTGTTTTAACCATCAGGATTTCTTCCTCAAGGCTCTGATACCATGAGTGCAGCAGTGAAGAAAAGAGAGAAGATAATATTTCTGCTGATAATTTACAATGCTGAAATTACAAGGTTTAAATAGAGAAAAAAGAACCTACAAATCTGCCTAATTGACAGCCTTAAGTCTGCCTATAAATCTGCCAATAATTCTGCCTAAACAAATCTGTCTCAATCTCCTTAATTCTAGGATTTATCATTAACAACCTGATTAGGATCAGATTATGATTAGGATCAGATTATGCTACCTTAATTCTAGGATTTACAAATACCTAAGAATCTTTGCCTGATTTTCTGCACCTTTTTTTGGGTCAAAACCAATACAAATATAATTGAATATCACCCAAAAGCATTGCAATTAAAAATAATTAAAACTGGTCCTAAAAATATCAGATGAGTTATATTTACAAGCTCAGGTCCTATCTGACCGTTGATGGCAGAATAACAAAGTTGAGAGCAAGGTGTTCTTCCCCCACTTTCCCTCTGCTCCCTGTCCACTTTTCCGGTGGCCCCATCTTTACCTTTACCTTTGCTTGGCATGGCATAGACATAAATTTCTTAATTTTTTCCTATTAATATTAGTATCAGGAAATCTAGCCAATTGATTTATGATGAAGAGGCTAACTAGTGGTTTTGCCAAGTTGGATTAGTCTCTTCTCTGATTCCCCTTGCCTTTATTTGAAACAAGTGCCTGAAGTTCTGCATTAAATTTCAGTGTTTCTGTGGTTTGCCAGAACATTTTTTTTATGTTTCCTATCTGCCTAAAATCTGATGTTTGTACTTCAATTGAAAGACACTATTCCTTGGATTGTTTGCAAATATTTTAGTTTAATATATGCAGTGAAATTATGGATAAACATCCCTGGAAGTCTTGAGTTGCTGAAACCAGAGTATGGTTTATAGAAAGTTTTAAAGCAAATTAAAAAAATTCAATTAAAATAGCCCCATTAACTTGGTCATTTGATTTATTCAGAAAACAATTCAGTTGCTTCAGAAATCGTTTCTTATTGTTATGAAAAGCTATAGGCAAACTGACTGAATGTACTTAACTAAAATATATTCTTTAATTTTCAAAAATTAAATACAAAATATAAAGTCAAAGAGTTAAATAATTATCCAACTTGTATTTTTGATAATCTGATTGGCTATTCTCATATTTGGTTTTCTTAGACTCTGTTTGGTTGATTCTTTTGCTATTTGTTTTTTTCAATAGAAAGTTAAAAGCAAACTATAAAAGATGAACTGAAAACAAGAGACAAATAGCAAAAAGAAAATCAAAGCACCAACCAAACGGAACCTTAGTTATTCGATCATTTAGTTAATTACACTGACAGATTCGGTTTTAAGGATACACTAACCTATTTAAAAGAATTGACCATTCACATACTCGTAATAGTTAATGTGACAATTTATTGGCTATGTTACTCGGATTCAGGTGTAACTGTCTGATACGGGTATGTGTTCGACACGGAAATGTTCAATTTTTTATAAAGTTTTTCCATGTATGTTGAGGGTTCTTGGAGGGTCATATTCCCATACCCATGTCTAGATGTGTGTTGAAATGGGTACTTCAAGAAAAATGAAGAATCGGAGTAACATAGCTTATTGGTGATGTTGTTTTTTAATATTTTCGATTACTATCTGAAGGTATGAGCTCTGTTTTTCTGGAGAGAAGATGGTGAAAGCTACACAAGCGTCTCAAGCGCATGAAGCAGATATAGAGAAGTCTCAAAATCACCACTCGCATTCCTCAAATGGTGAAAAAAACGACTCTGATAACATCATGATAGATGTTTTCAGATGGTCTCGCTGTAAGAAGCCCCTTCCCCAGAAAGTCATGCGTTCAATTGGAATTCCCCTGCCACTTGAGCATGTAGAGGTACTTTCTTGAAGATGCATGTTTCTTTTGCCCATTTTAGTATCTGCCATGTCAATCACCCTTTAAGATATTACTATAAAGCCAATAGGAATAAAATGCTCAAATTGACATGAGAAGCATATATTATAGAATAATCTGAAAGACCATTAGTACCAATTAGATGATGGATATCAAAATCCTTCAAAGATTATAAAGCTATGTTACTTGGATTCGGGTGTGAGTGTCGGACACGGGTATGTGTCCGACATGGGTATATTCAATTTTTTTTTCAAATTTTTTTATGTATTTGGAGGGTTTTTGGAGAATCATATCCTCATACCCATGTCCGGATATGCGTCCGACATGGGTGTTAGACATGAATACTTAAAGAAAAATGAAAAGTCAGAGCAACATAGGTATAAAGCCCACTTAAAAACTTAGGCAACTTCCAGATCACATTATCTTTGTTTTCTCCTGTACCAAATGCTGTATGAGGCATAGGAACATCTGTTATTCTCCTTTCCAGCCTGCCAATTTGATCCTTCCAATGTAAGTACTGGCACAAATTTCTTGGCATATTTTTTTTTTTTTTTTTTTTTTTTTTATGTTTTCGTAAGTCGAATCCTTATCAGGAGCTTGTTACGGTCCAAACAGGTATTGGAGGAGAAAATTGACTGGGAAGATGTGCAATGGTCGCAAATAGGTGTTTGGATAGCTGGAAAAGAGTACACACTTGCACGGGTGCATTTTCTATCCTCAAATTAGCTGTTGTTTTCAAGTTTGTTATCACATGTACAACCATTTGTCATGTTTTTATGTATGAATGAAAGCTACTGATTTCAAATATAATATATATAATAAGTGTTAAATTTAGTCTTTACTACAACTACAATGAAGCATCATGGAAGTGCAACTCTGAAGGGTACTGCTTGCATTTTCGCGGTCGAGGGCTTGCTAAAAATAGAGACAATTTTATATGAATGTTTTTGACTTGTATTGTTAGGGTTGTAAATGAACATAGCGTTCAATAAACGGTTTGTGAAGTTGTTATAACGGTTTTTTGATTTCCAGAAGATTTTAAAATTGGTTATAATGGTTTTTGGTTAGGTATGATTGATCATCTAAAATTTTTTATCATTTTAATAAAATCTTAAAATTAATTAAGATTTATTAAAAAGATAATTTCGGTTTGCGAAAACAAAATTTGAGTTTAGGAAAGTATTAGCACCCCACGATGCTCGTTTAAAAAAAATGATATTATTTAATCATGTGTTATCCTTTCAACTTTGGTAAAATGATTTTAATTTACATATTTAAAATTAATTTCTTTTATTTCCTTAAAATCTTTTTTTAATTATTATTTTAAAAAAAAAATTATCCCTTTTTATAAAAAAAGAAGTTATCATTTTTTTTCTTTATTTTTTTCATTATTATTATTTTTAAAAAAAATTAAAGAGAATTTTATATTGAAAATTTACATTAAATACCCTAATATTTTTGGTGATATTTAGTGAATTTTTTTACCTCAAGATTTTTTAAGAATCACCACTTGTGAATTGTTTAGAGTTTCATTGATGCACTCAAAAGAGTATATCTTATTTAACTTTGCACTAAAAAATCAATTGTAAGTATAGTAGTTAGCAAGGGTCGAGTTCTTAAGATAACTTAGTTTATAACTTAGATTCAAAGAAAACAAAATAAAAAAGAATTTTTGAAAGAGTTTAAAAATAAATAAAACAAGAAAAATAGAAAACAAATAAATAAGTAAATAAGAAAAAATTAAATATGAGAAATATGGTTAAGATTTCATTCTCTACCACTAGATAATGTTATGAATCAAATTCAAAATTATCAACATCAATTAGCTATCAAAATTAACAACCGTAGATAACATCCTGTGATAACCCAATCCTTCTTTAGTTTGTCGTTAAGCAGGATAAACGATACTACTTAATCTCTAACTATCAAACAACTTAAGATAAACATCTCTAAATTTAATTTGACAGCAGCTTTATGATGAGAAAGATAGGTTGATCTAAGCAACAAAAGTATGAACATGAATTGTTTAACTTAGGTTATGTTCTACTTTGCAATTAGCGAAAACTTGACCATAATCATTAATCACAAATTGCCACTTATGAATAGGAAATCAAGACAATTATACGAATCAAGACTCCTAAACTAGCATTAGATAATTATCAAGATATATCTAGTTTGCAACCTAAACAAATCAAGACAACATCATGAACAATTCTTATAGAAGAACACAAGCAACTTTGATAGAAAACTAATGATAGATAGAATCTCAAAATCAATTACAAAATATGTCTAGGGCTTTGAAATCACCCTTAACTAAAGAAAAGTTTAGCCTAATATAGGCATAGATAATATATACATAAAACTAAAAAGAAAAAGAAAAATAAAAGAATGGAGAAGAAGAAGAAGAAGAATGATGATGATCCTTGAGTCTCTTCAAAAATCATGATAGTTTGTGGCTCAAAAGATGGTATTTATAGAGCTTTAAAGTCTTGAAAACCTTTTCTTGCTCTTCAAGGAAGCTAGGAGTCAAAATAAGGCAAGTTTGGACTTTTCCCAGAATTTTTTCGTATTTGTGGTTTTTCTCGGATTTGGAGGTCAAAAACTCGGCGCCGCGGCCCCCCAACTTGCTATCTTGTCTGTTTTTGCTTTCTGACTTCACTTTCGCGACTGATACACTGTCTCGTACTTCGTCGCCTGATTTGGATAACCATCCGTCGTCCTATTTAGGCGTGTAAATATCGTTGGAAAGGTATTCAAGTCAGCTTCAAAAGTCAAGTAGGAAGTTTCTTAAAATAATGTCTTTAACATAATGATTTTCTTGCAACAAGCTCCGGAGGTCAGATCTGCCTGATCATCTAGCACTAAGAAATTGATATTTTTGACTCCTAAATCTTTTTCCATCTTGTGATTATGATTTTGTAAGCTATTTACCATCATTATTGACATCTTTTGACTTCATTCTCCTTATTGTAACTAAAATTCCAAAACATAATATAAGTAAACCAGATAAAGATCGAAAACATAAAAAAAATTAAAGGTAGAAAGGCATAAAATGTATATTTTATGAACTTATCAAATACCCTCACACTTAGCTTTTTGCTAGTCCTCGAGAAAAACAAAATAAAAATAAAATAAGAAAATCTAATCTAATCCACTTTCGTAGGAAATCACGGTGGCAATTAGCATGTGACACAAGCCTTTAAACCCATCACTAGGTGTCCCTAGTGGACGAGTTTAGTCTCGTGAGGATTTACTAGTACGATACCCATAAACATTGAAGACATAAGAAAATACCCAAAAAATAAAAATAATAATTACAACTAATTCTTCAAATATAAATTAGAGATAATCATTGGATAAGTCTTATAAACTAATCAATAGCTTAAAAAAATTAAAAAAAAATCATGATTGAATGTAAATAGTTTGAGTTAAGCCAATATTAACATAACATACTTCAATCAAAATAGTGCATAATCAAACATAATCTCAACTTCTCACTAGGATACTCATGATTTTCACTCTTTAAAATAGTGGTAAAGTGTTTACACTCAATCAATCTCATGAAAACAGTTCTACCATATGCTTGCTTGTCCACCTATTCTCCACTATTTAGATCATGCAACTTCATAAATCAAGAGGTTTTTATTCAAGGTTGTAATGGGGCCAAGGGATTACAATGTGGTTAAAGAATAAAAAGGAAAAGATATCACAAAGGTTCCAAAGACTTCATAGAATTTAGAGACAAAATAAGATTTTGCAAATAAAATTTTCTCAATATTCCTTAGAAGTACATAATCACATAGGCTAAATATTTCATGTTGAGCCTTTGCTTCATTCTAATCAAATTTGTAACATTCTTTTCTTTTCCCAAAAGTTCAAGAGATCCGCCCATCTACTCTCCTTTCTCTTTTTTTTTTTCTTCTTTTCTTCATCCCTTCTTTCTTTTCTTCATTCTTCAACCTCTAAAACCCCCAAAAAAATTCTTTTTCTTTTCTTTTCTTTACTTTTTCCTTTCCTCTTTCTCCCTCTACCCTTATTTTCCTCTCCCTTCTCTCTAAAACTCATCTCTCTCTCTTTCTCTAGTTCATCTAGACGCCGAAAACACCATGGCTATCCAACTGTCGATCGTCGCTCGCCTGTGACGAAAATTCCCCAAAATTCAACCGTAAATTACTTTCACCCTTTTTTCATTTTCGACCTTGGTTTTCTAAAAAAATGCCTAGATTTTCATAGATCTACATCGAAAGCCGTGACTTCTCTCAGTTTTCGATGTTTTCACCGTTGGATCCCCACCAAATTTCAGCAAGGCTTCTCTTACCCTCCTCCACGTTCGCACCGTAGGGATCTCCAAAATCATTTCCCAAACCCTATTAAACCCAAAAGATCGAATCCTTCCATGTGTTTTTTTTTTTTTTTGGTGCTTGCTATTTTATTGTGGTGTTGATGTTGGTTGTTTTGGGGTAGAGTTAATGGTGGCTATACAGGGGGGTGTGCGCTCGGATTTGGTTTCTTTGTGCTCTGTGTGTGCTTCCCCCTCTCCATTCTCTTGGAAAATTCGGTTTTTTGTAAGGAGTAAGAACCCAAGTCCCTAGAAAATCCTCGATTTTTGGGGTTTGTAAGTTTGTCCAAGCAATATGGTTGGCTGGGCAGTGGAGATGGGGAGAGGGTTGTAGGTTGGCAGCGTGATTGAAGCTGCCAATCTATTTTTTTTATTATTTATATTATAAAAAAGGTGTTGGATTTGGTTTTGGGCTTCAAAAATAATTTAATAAAATCAATCCCAAAATGTCCAATTTAACCATGCCTAATAATAAGCCCAATGTAATAAGCAATATAAATTAGTCCAAAAATAATGAGCCCAATTGACAATCAATATTCGATTAAGTAACTTGGGTCGAAATAGCAAACCGATCTCAATAAAAAATTGGACATCTAGACAATCGAAAGTTTATCTCGGATTATTCTTGATGTTTATCTAGACAAAATTAGATGTCTACAGCTGACTTCGTTGCCAATTGCTGAGAGTCAAGAATAATGCAAAGACCTAGACAACATTTGTTCAGGACCATCGACCCATACAAAAATATTTCTTTCACACAAATCTTATATTTTCTAATTTTCTAATTTTTTTGATTTTTGATTTTTTTATTTTTTTCGGGACTAGCGGCTCAACAGAATTTTTGTTTTACTTTATGATTCGAAGAATGCTTATCTCATAAAAGGCTTCACAACTTTGAAATTAAAAGCTCCTCTAATCAGAGGCTCAACAACTTGGAAATTAAATGCTCCTCTAATCAGAGGCTCCAGAATTTTGAAATTAAATGTTCCTCTAATCAGAGGCTCCACAACTTTAAAATTAAATACTCTTCTAGAGGCTTAACAACTTTTAAATTAACTGCTCCTCTAATCAGAGGCTCCACAACTTTAAAATTAAATGCTCCTCAAATCAAAGGCTCCACAACTTTGAAATTATATACTCCTCTAATAAAAGGCACCACAACTTTAAGATCAAAAGCTCCTCGTAAATTTTCAAAACTGAGTTTGATCACAAATCTTATCGCATCTCACTTTCTTCCTTTAGTTTTACAAAAGTGAAAACTCATTCCCAGATATCACCATCAAAAAATTTAAAAAATATTAAAATTCTGGATCTTACCACTAGAAACTTTGGATATCACCATCAAAGTCTTGAACAATCTCTTTTTTGATCCACGTTCTTCCTTTAGTCTGACGAATGAGAAACTCATTCCCAAATATCACCATCGGAAGACTTAGAAAATTCTTAAAATTCTGGATGACACAACCAGAAGCTTTGGATATCACCACCAAAGTCTTGAACAATCTCTTTTCCAACCCACTTTCTGCCTTTAGTCTTATAAAAGTGAAATCTCATTCCCAAATATCATTACCGGAAGACTTAGAAAATTCCTTATAATTTTTGGATGTCACCACCAAAAGCTTTGGATATCACCACCAAAGACTTCCCAAAATGAAATACCTCGTCGAACACTTTGGATATCGCCATCGAAGAATTGAAAATTAATATTTCTCATCAAAAGGCTTCAGATATCACCATCGAAGACTTGCCAAATGAAATTCCTTATCAAATGCTTCGGATATCACCACCGAAGACTTGGCATAACAAAGTTCCTATCAGATGCTTTAGATAGTACCACCGAAGACTTTACCAAAACCAAAACAAAGTTGCTTATCAAATGCTTCGGATATCGCCACCGAAGACTTTCCAAAATGAAATTCCTTATCAAATGCTTCGGAATCACCGCCGAAAAGTTAGCATAAAAAGTTCCTTATCAGATGTTTCAGATATCCCCACTGAAGACTTGACAAAGCAAAATCCCTTATTAGATGCTTCGGATATTGCCACCGAAGACTTAACAAAATAAAATTCCTTATTAGATGCTTCGAACATCACCACCGAAGACTTTCCATAACAAAGTTCTATATTAAATGTTTCGGATATCACCATCGAAGGTTTTACCAAATGACTATTCCGTATTCGATGCTTTGGATATCGCCATCGAAAACTTTACAAAATCAATATTCGGGATTCTTCCAAGGTTTTTTTTTTTTTTTGATTTTTTTTTTGTGCTTGCTGTTTTATTGTGGTGTTGATGTTAGTTGTTTTGGGTTAGAGTTAATGGTGGCTGTACGGAGGGGTGTGCTTGGGTCTAGTTTCTTTGTGCTATGTGTGTGCTTCCCCCTCTCCCTTCTCTTGGAAAATTCGGTTTTTTGTAGGGAGTGAGAACCCAAGTCCCTAGAAAATCCTCGATTTTTTGGGGTTCGGAAGTTTGTCCAAGCAATATGGCTGGCTGGGAAGTGGAGATGGGTAGAGGGTTGTAGGTTGGCAGTGTGATTGAAGTTGCCAATCTATTTTTTTAATTTATTTAATCATTTTTTATTTTTATTATAAAAAAAGAAAGGTGTTGGATTTGGTTTTGGGTTTCAAAAATAAATAAAAAAAATCAGTCCCAAAATGCCCAATTTAAGCAAGCCTAATAATAAGCCCAATGTAATAAGCAATATAAATTAGTCCAAAAACAATGAGCCCAATTGACAATCAATATTCGATTAAGTAACTCGGATCGAAATAGCAAACAGATCTCAATTAAAAAATTGGACAACTAGACAATCTAAAGTTTATCTCGGATTATTCTTGATGTTTACCTAGACAAAATTAGATGTCTAAAAGTTCGATTTCTGTTCGTTTATATTCGTTTATTAAGCTAAATAAACGATTATGAACATGATTTTAAGGTTCGTTTATAAACGAACCGAACTCAAACAAGGTATGTTCAGTTCATTTATGTTCACGAACTAGTTCGTTTAATAGATTGTTTAAAACTCATTTACTTTTCGATTGTAATATAATTAATAATATAATTATTTGTATTTGTATTTTATTTTATTTACTTATAATATAATTAATATATATTATATTATTTATATTTAATAATAACTTAAATTTAATAATTTAATAATATTTGTGTTTTATTGTTTATATTTAATAACAACTTAAATTTAATTACATTTGTATTTTTTATTTTATATTTAATAATAACTTAAAATTGACTTATTTTTTATTTGTATGTTTGTTAAATTTGTTTAGATTTATTTGTTTATTGTTCATGAAGGTTTTTTAATTATTTGCGAACATGTTCGATTATATGTTCATGAACAAGTTCATTTAATTTAAATGAACGAACACGAACACACTCAATTTTAAACGAATAGAGCTCTGATACAATTTTAAAATTCTTAACAAACACGAACCGAACATAAACAAGCTCAAAAATAAATAAACGAACAGGAACAAAGGTTTGTTTGTTCAAGTCTAATTCATTTACAACCCTGTGTATTGCCATACATAAAGTCTATTACATATATCCTATTTATAGAATATATAGAAAATAAATAAAGAAAAAAATAGTTGTCAATCTATATTTATAGCAATTACATCAGTATTTACAGCTAGGAAATCTTCAAAGATTTTACCTATAATTTAGCCAACATTCGATCAACTTTTCGATCTCCCCCTCAAGTTGGTTTGAAAATGTCTTTCATTGCCAGCTTGCTGATTAAATTCTCAAATTGTCTCTTGTGCAGCCCAGTTAAAATGTATGCAACTTGCTCATTGGCTCTATTTATGACATACAAATCAATCCACTATCTAGTTTTTCTTTTTAATGAAGTGTTTATTAACTTCAACATGTTTAGTTCTGTCATGAACAATTGGATTATGACCAATGAGGATTGCTGCTTTGTTTTCACAATACACCTTCATAGGTAATGGACTAGAGATCTTTAAGTCTTTTAGAAGACTTCTACCACAACACTTCAAAAATTCCATGAGCAACTGATTTGAACTCAGCCTCTGCACTACTTCTTGCTACAATACTTTGCTTTTAACTATGTCAAGTGACCAAATTACCTCCAAAAAATTTGCAGTACGCGGAAGTTGATCTTTTATCAATTACACTTCCTGGCCAATCAACATTCGTATATAAGGATGGCAGCGGGTCAGATATCTGTTGTTTTGTAATATCTTAATCTGAATACGCATAACTGTTTTAAAATCTGAATCCGTTTATTATCAGCATTAAATCCGAATATTACTATCCAAATCCGAATTAAATAACATTTCCACCGGATATACGAATCCTCTAAATATTCGAATTGAGTAGGTCAATTTTAAAAAATAAAAATATAAAATAAAACAAAAATTAATTTTAAATTCAAAGTCACTCATAATTAACAACAAAAAAAGTTCTAAAATACAAAAATAACAATTCCAAAATACAAAAAACAACTTAGATAATACAAAGAACTACTTCCATAAACTAAAAGCATTTGTTCCAGAAACTAAAAACAACCATAAAACTTAGTTCGTGTTATATGTGTATTTTATCTAGACCTGTCAATCCGTGTATTTACAGCCCTATGTATTACCATACATAAAGTCTATTAAATATTATCCGATTTATAGACTATATAGAAAATAAATAAACAAAAAAAAAATCTACAGTTATCAATCTATGTTTATAGCAATTACATAAGTATTTACAACTAGGAAATCTTCAAAGATTTTACCTATAATTTAGCCAACATTAGATCAACTTTTCAATACTCCTCCTCAAGTTGGTTAGAAAATGTCTTTCATTGCCAGCTTGCTGATTAAATTCTCAAACTGTCTCTTATGCAGCCCAGTTAAAATGTATGCAACTTGCTCATTGGTAGAGATATATGACATACAAATCAGTCCACTATCTAGTTTTTTTTAATGAAGTGTTTATCAACTTCAACATGTTTAGTTCTGGCATGAAAAATTGGATTATGACCAATGGAGATTGCTGCTTTGTTGTCACAATTCACCTTCATAGGTAATGGACTATAGATCTTTAAGTCTTTTAGAAGACTTCTAATCCACGACACTTCAAAAATTCCATGAGCAACTGATTTGAACTCAACCTCTCCACTACTTCTTTCTACAAGTTTGCTTTTTACTATGTCAAGTGACCAAATTTCTTCCAACAAATGTGCAATACGCAGAAGTTGATCTTTTATCAGTTACATTTCCTGGCCAATCAACATCCGTATATAGGGATGGCAGCGAGTTGGATATTTGTCTTTTTTTTTTTTTTTTGTAATATTCAAATCCTATTCGCATAATTGCTTTAAAATCTGAATCCGTTTATTATCCGCATTAAATCCGAATATTACTATTCAAATCCGAATTAAATAACATTATCCGCTGGATATCCGAATCCGCTAAATATTCGAATTCAGTAAGTCAATTTTTTTAAAAAATAAAAATATAAAATCAAACATAAATTAATTTTAAATTCAAAGTCGCTCAATATTAACAACAAAAAAGTTCTAAAATACAAAAATAACAACTTAGATAACAAAATAACAATTCCAAAATACAAAAACAACTTTAGATAATACAAAGAACTAGTTCTATAAACTAAAAGCATTTGTTCCTTAAACTAAAAAAAAACCATAAAACTTAGTTCATGTTATATGTGTATTTTATCTAGACCTGTCAATCCGTGTATTCATATCATGTTCATGTATTTTAACGTGTCATAATCGTGTTTAAGGTATTATATATTTATATAAATTATGACACATTAATAATTCGTGTTATATAGATTTTGACACGTTCGTATATTCATGTCATGTTTGTGTTATTTTTCATGTCGTGTTTTAATTATTCGATCCGTTGCCATCCCTAATCGTATTCATGTCGTGTAAAGAATTTGAAAGAAAAACAATATACACATATATGTATATAATTTGTTAAGGTCTATATTTATATAAAAATATCATGTATATTTAGAATTTATAAATATTTAACATATATTAACTAATTTAATTTTATAATTATTTTATCATTATACTTTTATGTTGTCCAATAAAAGTAAACAATAAAATATGAAAGAGGATTTATGTATAATTTTTTAAGCTGATAAAAGTTTGATTCTTAAGATTTACACTTAAAAATATATATGTATATTCATGTCATATTAGGAAAAAATTATATTTTTATTTTAATTAAACATAAGTACATAACTTTGTTACCATTTAAATAAAATAAATATTATCATTATAGTGATTTAACTAATTAAGCTGATTAAGTCATTAAATATTATTTTATTAAAGTACCATGCATCTTTAAAATTTAAAGGTATTTAACATAATTAATTAATTTAATTTTATAATTAATTTATTATTATATTTTGTTTTGGAAATTTTTTTTAAATTATTATTATATTTAATTATATTTGATATAATCTAATTTTAGTAGCATATTATTTCA
The DNA here is from genome assembly GCA_030761205.1 of Fremontodendron californicum. NCBI lineage: Eukaryota > Viridiplantae > Streptophyta > Magnoliopsida > Malvales > Malvaceae > Fremontodendron > Fremontodendron californicum. The sequence goes on along the minus strand of JAULJL010000045.1, from coordinate 1,825,288 downwards.
AAAATCAAGATTAGCTCACTTGGTAAAGTCTTTAGTAGTTAACCTTGCAAGCCAAGATTCAACTCTCTCCATGAGCATAAATTTATGCATTTTACAAATAAATGAATTAGTGGATTCGGATATCCAAATCTGTTATCCTTATAAGTAATACAGATTCGGATAATGGATATCTAAGGTCTCATATCCGCATCCGCTCCGCATCCGCTGCAGATAGTAATTATAATATCCGAATCCGAATTTTATCCAAATCTGCAATATCCAAATTAGCAAAAAATGGATCTTCTAGTTGCGGATATCCAAATCCAACCTATCCATTGCCATCCATATCCGTATATCCCTCAATCTATAAATGGCTCCGTTCTCGAACAATAGACCTCTTCCTAGTGTTCCTATCAAATATCTCAAAATCCTATATAGTGCATCAAAATGAACTTGTCGAGGTGAATTTATGAATTGACTTACCATGTTGATAGCAAAGACTATATTTGGACGTGTATGTGACAAGTAAATTAATCTCCCAACAAGTCTTTGAAACTGATCTTTTTTCACTACTTCCTTAGGCTTGGCTAGTTCTAGTTTTAGATTGGGTTCAATAGGTATCTCTACATCTCACCAAGTAAGTCTAGAACATACTTATGTTGAGAAACAAAAACACCTTTCTTGGATCTTGCAAACTCCATTCCAAGAAAATACTTCAAGACACCTAGATCTTTGATTTCAAACACATTGGCCAATACCTTCTTTAGCCGCTCAAGTTCAACACTATCATCACCTGTCAAAATTATGTCATCCACATAGACAATTAAAACAGCAAATTTACTTTACTTGAGTGCTTACATAACATGGTATGATCAGTTTGACTCTAAGAATACCCATTTACAATTTTCCCAAAACATTCAAACCAAGCTCTAGGAGATTGTTTCAAGCCATACAAAGATTTTTTCAATCTACACACTTTTTTTTTTTCAAAGTTACCTTCAAAACCAGGTGATAATTCCATCAACACTTCTTCCTCTAGGTCTCCATTCAAAAATGCATTTTTTACATCTAACTGGTGTAATGGCCAGTTTGAATTCATATTTAGTGAGAGCAATACACGGATGGAGTTCACCTTGGCCACTGGAGCGAACGTTTCTTGTAATCAATTCCGTGGGTTTGTGTAAACACTTTTGCAACAAGTCTTGGCTTTTATCTCTCTATACTCCCATCAACCCTGCATTTAACAGTAAATATCCATTTACATCCCACAATCTTCTTTCTCTTGGTAAATCAACTATCTCCCAAGTGTCATTGTTCTTCAGTGCATTTATCTCCTCTAAAACTGCTAACTTTCGATCCGGATGATCAAGAGCTTCTTGAATTTTAGAAGTAAATGCCAATAGGTATTAGAGAGTCTATGATATGAACTGATATGGGAGAAGGAACTGAATTTGGAGCAGAGATGTTACTTGAAAGATCCAAGGAGTTAGAACTTGGAGATAATGATTGGTGTTGTGCTGGAATCAAAGGCTGATGTTTACTATGGTGATGAGCTTTCTTTTTACTGTACACTTTGATCTCAGATGCAGGATACTTTTGATCTTGTTGTAGTATTTCTCCCATGTTTGTGGTACACTTATATCTGGCAATGATAGATTAGTGATTTTCTAATTGTTATTATTTGTGACATTTATTTCCTGAATGCTCAAATTAGGAGAAAAATATTTTGGCAAAGGTACTAATGTTTCCCAGAAATAATATTCACTTGTCTTGTTCTGATGCACTCTAAATGGTGTATCTTTTTAAACATTGCACTTAATATGATCAATTATATTAAAGTAGTATGCAAGGGTTGAATCCACAGAGATTGCTTTTAATTTATAAGTTGGTTGGTTCAAAACTTTAGTTCTAAGACAAGAAAAGAAAATAAAAGAAAAAGGGGTTTTTGAAATAAATAAAAGTAAAGCAAATCAGAATATTAAGAATGCACGTAAGTAAATAAAAGAAGTCAAATATGAGAAAAGTATGGTTAAAGTTTCATTCTCTATCACTAGACATCATTGAGAATCAATCTATCAAAATCAATCAATTATCAACCGTAGATAACAACCTCTTGTGTTACCCCAATCCTTCCTTAGTTCGTCGTTAAATAGGACAAACGCCACTACTTAATCTCTAAACATCTCTAAATTTAATTTGATAGCAGCTTTATAATGAGAAAGATAGGTTGATCTAAGCAACAAAAGCATAAACATGAATTGTTTAACTTAGGTTATGTTCCACTTTGCAATTATTGAAAACTTGACCATAATCATTAATCACAAATTGCTACTATTGAATAGGAAATCTAGACAATTACATATCAAGTCTCTCCTAAACTAGCATTAGATAATTATCAAGATATATCTAGTTTGCAACCTAAACAAATCAAGACAACATCATGAACAATTTTTATAGAAGAACATAAGCAACTTTGATAGAAAATTGTTGATAGATAGAACCTGAAAATCAATTACAAAACATGTCTAGGGCTTTGAAATCACCCTTAACCAAATAGAAATTTAGCCTTGCATAGGCATTGTTAACATAAACATAAGATTAAAAGGAAAATAAGAAGAAAACTAAAAGAATGAAGAAGAAGAATATTGACTATTTAGCCTTTTGCTCTCTCAAATTCTCTAAGCAAAAAAATTAAAGCATAAAACATAAAAATGGTGTAGAAAATGGCTGCCCCCTTGTCTCTATTTATAGGTAGCCTCTAGGTCTTCTCCTTGTGATTTGCGGCTCTCTCCTTGAGTAAGGAAAGATGGCTGCTACGTCTTTTGTATTAAGGAAAGAAGAAATACTTGCAGCCAAAGGATGTCATACTTAACGAAAGAAAGGGTGACTTGAGGCCAAAGCATATTAAAACAAGGAAAGTCTTGACTATTTAGTTCTTCTACTTTGACAAGAATTAGTTTTAAGGAAAGATTATTGAAATTAATGCAAGGTTGAAAGGTTGACAACCACTAATCCTACTTTGACAAGGATTAACATATATTTCAGCTAGGTTACTTAGTAAGGAACAAATTAAGGTAGCCCATAGTGTCTAAAAAAAAGGGTGGCGGCTGACTTCTCTAGGTGTGAATATTTCTTGCTGCTAGCCCTAATTTTACCATGGGAGTGGGTTTTCCAACTAGGGTTTTTAGGAATAAAGAATCTATGATCAGCCACTAGTTTATTTATGGAAGGTTTAAGTTAGGTTTAACCACATAGTGTCTACTTGATGGGCAGGCAGCTTTCCTTTGTGCTTGAAGCTTCATTTCTTGTCCAAATTTATTCTTTTCAATTTCATAGCCATCATTATCTTCCAAAACACCTACAAAACACAAAACCATACTAACTATCAAGGATTTCAAGGAACTAAGCACAAAATATAAGGAATTGATATATGGAAATGTATAAATTTAAGCATTTATCAAATTCCCCTACACTTAGTCTTTTTCTAGTTCTCGAGCAAAATCAAATAGAAACAAGGTAAGGACATCGAATCTAGTTCACTTTCAATAACAATTAGAGAAAATCATTGGAAAAGTCTTATAACTTAGTTAATAGCTTAAAGAAGTTCACAAAGAATCATGCTTGAATGTAAATAGTTTTGAGTTAAGCCAATATTAACATAACATATCTCAATCAAAATAATGTATATTGAAACTTAATCTTAAATTCTCACATGGAATACTCTCATGATTTTCACTCTATAAAGTTGTGGTAAAGTGTTTACACTCAATCAATCTCATTAAAAAAAAACAGTTCTACTATATGCTTGCTTGTCCACCTATTCTCCACTATTTAGATCATACAACTTCATATATCAAGAGGTCTTTATTCAAGGTTGTAATGGGGCCAAGGGGTTGTAATGTGGTTAAAGAATAAAAGATAAAGGATATTACAATGGTTCCAAAGACTTCATAGAATTTAGAGACAAAATAAGATTTTGCAAATAGAACTTTCTCAATATTCCTTAGAAGTACATAATCACATAGGCTGAATATTTCATGTTGAGCCTTTGCTTCATTCAACTTTATAACATTCTTTTTCATTTCTTTACGCAAAAGTTCAAGAGATGATTTTTATTTTTATTTTTATGGGAATGTATTTTTACAATGTTCCCTTTTCTTTTTCTCCTCCCCCACACTTATGTTTTGTATCTAACCCAACTTTTCAATAAGTATCCCTTGTTTTTGCAATATGTCTTGTAGACACCTAATTTTGTCCGAACCACTAAAACAAGTATGTTTTCTTCCTAAATTGATGTTTCAGAATGTAAAAAGACTTTTTTTTCATCCTGCAGGTGGTACGCCGAGACTTAGTTTAAGAGGGTGAGCATAAAAAGTCAAACTCAAAAAAAGTCAACCCTAAAAAAGTCAACCTCGAAAAGTCAACTATTGAAAAAGTCAACCCACTTTTAAAATCAAGATTTGAAGTTCAATTGAAAAATGGCGAAAGAATTTTGATAATCCGAGGTCTACATCGAAAGATATAGAGTTCGGAAGTTGGGATTTGGAGATTCAGTAGAAAGGAAACCCTAATCCGAGAAATTTGGGGAAAAGTGCTTAAACGATCGAATTGGTCGAAATTGAAGGTTCCAAATGAAAGATAAGCACTGACTACGGGTAATGGAGAAGCCACTTGGAAGAAAAATCGAAAGAAAAGTCAATCCGGGAGAAAACCGAGAATTAGGGTTTTTGGTGGATTTCGGTGAAATCGGGAAAAATTACAGAAATGGCCCAACTTGGTAAGAATAAAGCCCCTAAAGGATGAGGAATGATTAAAAAGGGATATCCCAAGGCTTAGCTTGAAGAAAATCTGAAAATCGGACTTGTTTTGAGCAAAATCGGGTTTCGAAAGCAAAAGGGCAAAACTGAAAAATTTGGGAAAAATAGCAAATAGACTCTAAATCTTCTGAAAATTTGCAAATCTTATTTTTAAATTATTTGGAAGATATTGACAAAAGAAAATCTTGATTCGGAGTTCGTTTGCAAAATGTCCAAATCCCGGGCTTCTAATGTAGTAATTCAAGAAGGAAAATCCCGAAAAAATAGCAAATGAGCTCCAAATCTTTTGAAAAGTTGGAAATTTCATTTTTAAATTATTTTGAAGAGATTGGCAAAATAAAATCTTGATTCGGAGTTCGTTTGCAAAATGGCCAAATCCCAGGCCTCCTATGCAATAATTCAAGAAGATAAATCCCGAAAAAATAGCAAATGGACTCCAAAAATTCTGAAATTTTGCAAATATCAATTTTAAATTATTTGGAAGAGATTGACAAAAGAAAATCTTGATTCAGAGTTCGTTTACAAAATGGCCAAATCCCGAGCTCTTATGTAGTAGTTCAAGCAGATAAATCCCGAAAAAATACCAAATGAGTTCCAAAAATTATGAAAACTTCTCTATCACAGTTTTAAATTATTTGGAGGAGATTGGTGAAGAAAAATCTTTATTTGGACCGCGTTTAAAAAATGGTAAAATGTGGGGGCATGAAAGGGCATTTTTAGAAGAAAAAATCCAAATAAATAGCAAACGGACTCGAAATTTTTTGAAAACTACCAGAATTCAATATTTTATTATTTTGAAAGTATTAAAAAAATAAAATTTGAATTTGGAGTCCGTTGGCCATTTATTTACATCCGTGGGGCAAAACGGTCATTTCACCCAAGCAACCGAAAAAGACTTCTTTTGGCCTTTCAAAAAATCAGACTTGGTCTAGAAAAGAGAAGTGCTGGCCTAACAAGGCCCAAAGGAAGGATGAAGCTTCTAATTTTTCAATCAAATGGCCAAGAATTAAGAGTTAGTTAGAGATTTTTTTTGATCAAGCCATTGTGATTAAGCCACATAGGCCAATGCATGAGGATGGAGAGTTTCAACATTATTCTTGGACAACTGTAATTATGGAAAGATGATAAACTAATCTAAGGGTGATAATTTCATGATTTTTCACCTTGAATCACTAGCCCTTGGATGGAAATTGGTTGGAATCAAAATGACAACATCCTAGGTGAGGAGAGAGGTAAAATTCTGCCAGCACTATAGGGTGGAGGCAGATTTTTATTTTTTGGACTTCATTTTCAGATTTCTTCTTAGTTTTTCTTGGTTTTTCTCTCCTTGGTTGAAAGCAAAAAGAAAATGTTTAGAAAAGAAAGGAAAGTTTGAAGAGATAAAGCTTGAAATATAGCTTCTTGAGGTTGCTCTTGAGCACCAACTCTTGCACTTTCTTGATTTTCCATTTTTGTTTTTGCTATTTTGATTATTATTTGGTGAGCTTTTTTTTTTTTTAAACAAGTGTTTTTTTTTTTTTTAAGTTCTTTCTTCATCTTTTTCTTAAACAAGTTTTTTTTTTATATATTTTTTTTACTTCCTCACAATGGCCGAATGGCCTACATTTATTTTTATTGATGCTATTTGTTGCTTTAATTTATCATGTTATTTATGTTATTTTATTTAATCTTGATGTTTTAAGTGTTATTCTACTTCATATACTTGAATCATGTTTTCATTTGGTTGCTTTGTTTATTGCCATTTATGATTTAAATATCATGTTCTTGCATTTTTTTAATTTTCTGTTTTCATAATGTTTAAATTTGTTGATGTTTTATATTTAGTATATCAAGTGTTTCTGAAAATGCTTGTGAGTATCTCTACCTTGTGTTTGCATGATTTGAGTGTTATATTTTTGTTAAGCATGTTAGTATATCATGTGTTTGTGAAAATGCTTGTTAGTTTTAGTATCTCTACTTTGTGTTTGCAAGATTTGAGTGTTATATTTTAGTTGAGCATGTTAGCATATCAAGTGTTTGTGAAAATGCCATGCTTGTTGGAGCTTGAGGCCATTCGGCTACTCCACGTGTTTTACATTGTATGTGCATTTTTACCATGTTAGTTGGTAGGTTTTGCATTTGCATGACATTTGATTGAGTATTTAGTTTAAGTATACCAAGTGTTTGTGAAAATGCCATGCTTGTTAGGAACCATGGGCCATTCGGCCACTCCATGGTATTCTAGCATCAGGTGTGCATTTTTGCTATGTTAGTTGATAGGTTAGCATTTGCATGATATTTGGTTGAGTTTTTGGTTTAAGCATGCCTTGTGTTTGTGATATTGCCATGCATATTTTAGATGTTAGGTTAGGTTTATTTTGCCATGCATGTCCATGCATTTTAGACCTAGGTTGCATTAAATGCCATGCAAGTTCATTTAGGTCTAGGTCACTATATTGATGCCATGCATTTTTTTTACGACATTTAGGTTTAAATTCATGCATTTCATGCATCATATTTGCTGTATTTTTTCATGCATTTCATGTTCTTGCCACTTGAATAATGACTTAGGCCAATTAATGGTTCAAAGTCATGCTCTCTTGAGCATACTTGTGGAAAATTAAGTTTTGTCAAATTGATTATTCTACCTTTGTTTTTTTTTTACTTAGTCAATTTTTATCTAACTTTTAAAAAGTCTTAGCTACTGTTTGTGAGTCGTTTTGTGAGTTTTAAATATTTTTACTTTGATTTTTAAATGATTTTATCAAAGACAAAATATTTTTTGGTAAAACAGATTTTTCACCCAGTACTTGTACTTTCCCGATTTTTCTGGGAATTCATCTTTAATCAAAAAATTAAGCTGATTTTTTACTGTGTAGTTCTACATTTCCTAAGTCTCCAGTATTGTTTTTAGATTTTTTTGAATTCTTAAAAATAGGATAAAAAATCGTGGCTTAAAACTTGATGTTGGAGTTAGACTTGAAGTTGAAGGAAAATCATTTTTCTATTTTGGTTAAGTAACTTAGAGGGGGCTGATTAGGAAGTTTAGCTACTGACTTTGGGTAGTTTGTAAGCCTTTTTAAACTCTAAAAACGATTTTTTAAGTCTCGGGTTAAGGATGGTCAAGTCCGGGATTTTAAACTTAGGAAATTAGAGCCATTTAAAAAAACTTTAGCCCAGTTTTTATTCTTAATCCAAGCTTTTCAAAATTGTTTTCAAACAATCACAAAGTATTTTGGTTTTAGAATATTTATTTTGGCATATTTTCCTAAGGTAGTCGGATATCTTTTTAGATATACGGATTTCCTCAATTAAAGGAAAAAATACATTTTCATGCATTGCATTTTTCATATTCATGCATCTTATATAATATGTGATTTTTGCTGTGATAATTTCTATGATATTGTTATGATTTTGATTTAGGTTATATTGTTTATTATATGATTTGGAATATTTCATGATATCCTATGCTTTTTATTTAGTTATTTTTTGTCATATTATTTAGCATATACTATGTTCATGCATTATTATTTTCATGCATATTATATGATAGCATTATTTTATATTTTATGTCATTTAAATTATATGCCATATCATTCATATTTGCCATGTCATTTAAATTATTTCATCTCATATAGAATGTATTATGTTACCTAGGTCATTTCATGTAGAATATATTATGTTACCTAGGTCATTTCATTTAGGATATATATTATGTCATTTAGGATATTTTATTTCATTTAGAATATATCATATGACTTAGGATATTGCATCACATATAGAATTTATTATGTTACCTAGGTCACTTCATTTCATTTAGAATATGTCTTATAACTTAGGATATTTCATTTCGTTTATAATATGCTAAGACATTTAAATAATATCATATCATTTAGGATGCATTATATTATTTAGATTTTGCCATGTTATTTTATTTATGTCATGCACATATACATACTCATATCTTTTAAAATGTTTTCAAAAGGATAATGATTTTTCAATAAAAAAATAAAGATATTCCCGAGTTAAAATAATTCATGAGTTCTCTACCGGGTTTGCTGGAGGGAATATCATCAATTATCATTAATAAAGAAATATCTTTCTTTCAAAAATGAGAATGATTCGGAACGTTTTCCAAAAATAATAAAATTTTTTATATTTTGCCACGTTTGTTGGGGAATATAGGAAAATTTTGAATTTATAAATTCCGGATCATTTTCTATTAAAAATGGAATTATTTTTCTTTAAATTGGGAATTAACTTGAAATACTAAATTTAAAACCAACTTTTTACCGAGACTTGAGATAACACACGATTAATAAGGTACCATTTTATACGGGCGTTGTGGGGGTACTAATCCTTCCCCGCACGTAACCGAGTCCCTAACCTGTTTCTTTGATTTCTCTGGTTTTAAACGCAGACTTGAAATTGGTTTTAAAAATGTTTTAATTAATTTTTAAAATATTTTATAAAACCAATTTTAATAGGTGGCCGATCACACCTAACTAAAAAAGATTGGTGGCGACTCCATGTCTTTTTCAAGGTTATTTTCAAAACCTTTATTTTTCTAGAGGAATTAAGTAGACTTTTCCTCGGTTTTTCAAAGTCACGCTTGACGAATAATAAAGTCATGCGATGAGACTCGTTATTTTTTAGGTTGCGACAGCTTGGCGACTCCACTGGGGACTATTAGAGAGTCAGGCCTAGAATTAGTCGTGTGTTATCAAAGTCTCGGTTTTGTTGGTTTAATTGGTATTTAATTTTAATTCCCACATTTTTTTATATAAGGAGAATTTTGCAAATAATAAAATGTTTTTAAATACATTCATACTCATGTGCATGCATTTTATTATTGTTCTCTAGTTATTTAAGGTTGTATATTATAATTGCTTGTTGGTTAATGCGTTACACTATTCTTGAATGTTTTTTTTAATTGCTAGGGCATTTAGAATAAGGTTTGTAGAATAGGTGGTGAAAGGTTTGTTGTTCCTCTACACACACCACACGTCCATTTGCATAGCATGAATCCTCTACCCGGGTTCCGTCCTTTTAAGTGGGAGTAAAGTAACTACGCCTTCGTGATGATCCTCCGTATGGGCTAGTGAAACACTTTCGGAGTATAAAATACCTAATGCCGTCGTGGTAATCCTCCGTACGGGCATAGGAAAATATACTCTAACGAATTGAACCCGCTTTTAACGGGGTGCCTTACTAGCCTTCACCGGCGACAGTGAGGAGCAATTCGGGGCCTTTAGAACCGATTCACCCTCATATAGTGAACCTAGGCGAAGCCATGCCGGATTTTCGTTAGATACACAGAAGTTAGGAACACATGAGGGACATTTCTAACCTTTTATTACCTATTTTTATATCTCAAATAAGTTTTGTAAACCGAGCAAAGATGAACGTACATCGCCCGTAATAAGTGTGATACTCTGCCCCAAAGGCACCGTGATGCCTATATAAGTAGATATTATTGGGGCAAGTGTTCACTAACCTTTTGAAATTCAAAATACAAACATTCTTTTTCAAACATTTTTGCATTTTTTGCACATTTCATGCATGTGTGAATAGAGCATGTACATTTATCGTTGTATTTTTGATCTCATTCTTTGCAATAAACAGTTGGAAATAATAATCTCATTTGATGATTTCATAAACCAGTAGTGTTACATGAACATTTGCATATTGTACCATAGTAGGATCCACTACCCCGAAATTTTTTTGAAAATAATATGATTGGTTTTTAATAGAAAAAAACATGTTTCAAAAAATCATGAATTTGGAGGCAAATCTTGCATAATGAGATTTTTGAATAATCAAGATTTAGGTCCCACCAATTTTGTGTAATCATTGGTTAATTTATTTTATCATTTTGACATCATGTCACAGTCCTAACATGCATGGTTATTCATTGTAGAATACATTTGTGATTACATGGTCATTCTTTGTACTTACCTTTGTATTAATTCATTTATTCTTAGCATGTATCATTTTGACATCATAGCATGCATGGTCATTCATTGTAGAATACGTTTCTGACATGCATAGTCATTATTTGTATATACCTGTGCATCAATTTATTCAATGCATCATATTGGCATTAGATTGCATCCATAGCATACATAGTCATCATAATTTCTCTGTATATGTTCATGCATTAATCATCAGTATATTCATGCACATAAAAATAGAGCATGTAATTGTATTCTTAATCTCATGACATTTTCATTTGCACGAAAGGGGTTCGAGATATGAGGAATGAATCAGAGGAATGATTGGGTGCTTTGGAATGCAATCAAGAGGAATGTGGACATGAAATCCAGGAAATGAAAGAACAGCTTGCCAAATTGCTGAAAATGGTTGAGGATATGGGTAAGAGTAAAGAGGAACTTTCTCAGGGCTCTGCATCGCCTTTGGACCAACCAAAATCATTAGGTCTAGAACATACAATCCTTGCTGGATCCTGTGCTTGTCAATGCCACAAAGGTTGCAATCCTGATGAAATTATGGACAAAATCATGAAAATGATCAAACCTGAGAGCCTGATACCAAAGATAGAAACCTCGGATCCTGTACCATACCTGCCAACTGTTCTAGGTCCAAACCAGTATCCCCACCCTACTATGGTCCAATCGTCCATTGGGATGACCACTACGGGATTCTCGAATCTCACTCCATTACCACCAACTGCCAGTTCATACTATTTCCCTCATCAATCACCGTATCAAACATCCGGGATAGGAACCTCGAGCTATATACAACCTCCAAAGACCCCGTGTCCAAATCCATACCCTTACCATGCTGTTCCTCCATCTCTCCATGTAAACACTCTGGTTCAGACTTTAGTGCCACTACCAAGTGCCCCAACTCGTAGGCCATGTGTGACTAAGAAACGACCCCAGGATAAGACCCAAAAGCCTTTTGATCCCTTTCCAATCAGCTACCGAGAGCTTCTCCCTATACTGATCCAAAATCACATGGTTTCCTGTATACCATTGAAATCCCTGTTACCACCATATCCAAGGTGGTATAATCCAAATGCAAGATGTGACTATCACTGTGGAATTGTTGGCCATAGCATTGAAGACTGTATGGCATTCAAAAAGAAAGTGCAAACTATTATAGATGCCAAGTGGTTGGATCCAACGACACTGATTGATAGAGGACTAGGAAAGCGTCATTAGGATTGGGAGATTTACAGCATTGCGGTGGAAAGACTTCGGTCTTATATGATGTAATAGGATTTCACTTATTCAGTATCTGGCTCTTATAGCCTTAGGATGCTAAGAAGAATAAAGTGCTTGTAAAGACAGTTTTAACCACTGTTCAAATTTTGTAAAACATGGTTTATACCATTGTGAATATTGGTATGGGAATGAATTGACTATGCTTCAAATTTATGAGATGTTGATGATTAAGTTCCTCCGATTCTTATTTCCTCTGTGATATCTTCCCCTTTGCATTTTACATCCGATCAATCATTTGTCATACCATACATTCATACATGCATCTTGGTAGCACCAGGTGGTATTCGTGACAAACATAGTCAGCATGATTTTTCTATATGTTCATGCACTAATTTGCTTACTACATACATCATGTTAGCATTAGGTCGCATTCATAACACACATGGTCAGAATGAGTTTCTTTGTATATACTCCGTGTCAATCATTGTTTACATGCATCATAATTGACATCGTGTTGCATTCATAATGTATACGATTATTCATTGGGAAATAATCTGGAAAATACATAGCCATTCATTGCATATATCCATGCATTGATTTGTTTATTCTTTGCTTGCAGCATGTTGGCATCGTGGTTGCATTTATTACATGGTCAGCGTGTTTCAACTGTACATGTCCATACATCATATTGTTTATTCTTCACATGCATCAAATGAAAATCATGGCTCATTCATAATGACATACATTTGGGGGAAATAAAACAGAAGTTGGCTTGGCTTTAGGAGTCTTTGAAAGAATTTCCATTTCAAATAAGAGGTATAAGAAGTACTGAGTACCCTTTTTAATACAGGCTAGTGCTATGGAGGATGAACAAGTTGCCCGAATGGAAAAAATGGAAAGGGAATAGAAAGAATTGCGAGAACAGCTAGCAAAATTTCAAGCAGAATCTAAGGATCATATGACTAAATTGATGGAGCTGATGTCCGCCGTAGTCAAGGGAAAAGGATACACCTAAAACTTTGTCACCAGGAAACGATTAGAGGCATAAAAGGATCAGAAGGAGGTGTAATGATTGATGTCCAGAACACAGTTAACCCCGTCAATGTCCTAAACTCAGATGATCCAGTTGAACAGGCAAAGTTGAAAATGGTTGCAGTAAATAAGGTTGAGTTCGCAGATTCCCAAGGGAAATATCAGTTGTTAGATGAAAGGCTCCAGACAGTAGAAAGTACAGATGTATTTGGGAGTTTAGATGCAAAAAACAATGTTTGGTCCTCGATTTAGTTATTCCTCCTAAGTTCAAGATCCCTGACTTTGTGAAATATGACGGGACGACCGATCCGTCATCCTACATCATTATGTTCTACCGGAAGATGACAAGTCATGTAGATAATGATAAGCTTTTGATTCACTGCTTTCAGGATAGCCTCAGCGGATCCGCAATTAGGTGGTATAGTCAGTTGAGCAAGGATTAGATTCGCTCTTGGAATGACCTGGCTAGGGTTTTTCTAAACCAGTACAAGCATATGACTGACATGGCGCACCGTCTCACCTTGCAAAGTAGGAAGAAAAGAGCTACTGAGAGCTTCAAAGAATATGTGCAACGGTGGATGAGCCTGGCCGCCCAAGTACAACCGCCCTTAACTCAGAAGGAAACCACTGTCATTGTGTGAATATACTGCAGGCTTCGTACTATGATATACTTGTTGGCAACACCATAAAGAATTTTTCAGACATAGTAATTTCAGGGGAGATGATTGAGAATGCTATCAAGGATGGGAAAATTGAAGGAGAAAGAACATCCAATACCAAGAAAAAGGGGGCATCTGAAAAGAAAAAGGAAGATACCTAAGTCGTGGAAGGCTTTGCCTCACTTCCCCAATTCTCCTCGTATGAGCCATTTTACTCTACCTTGAATAATGTCTCTCAAGGTTTTTATCCCTAACAATCAATGACTGTAACTACACCAGAATTTACATCTGTTTATCAATCGAACACCCTTGAGAATAATCGAAGGGGGCATAAAAAGCGAAAAAGAAATCAGGTTGACCCGATTCCTGTGACATACAATGAGCTATTACCTCAACTCATCCAGAATCATCTTGTAACACCCATGCAATTAGAGCCTCTGAAGCCCCCTTATCCGAGCTGGTATGATGCTAATGAGTGTTGTGGTTATCATTCTGACAATCAAGGTTACTCAACAGAGAACTGCCTCGCTTTGAAGTACAAGGTCAGGGATCTCATCAAGGCTGGTTCGATAAGTTTTGAAGATGGGAAAGCCAAGTGTCATAAGAAACATGGTGCATGATATATTAGGTTTTTGACGCATGTAGTTCTATACACTGTGATGATGAAAGCACTTGTCTCATGTTAACATCTACATGAATTAAATGAATTTTGAATTTTAAATGCTTTGTGTTTGTTGTGTTTTAACAATAATTTGAACTTGCAAAAAACAAGCATTAAGGAATTTTTAATAATGGACAGTCTCGAGAATATTGTTGATCATTGTTAGAAATGACCCAACATTTTCCCCTATCTTTTTTAGGCTTCTTTATGCCTAAACCCTTGAATCAAGAACACTTGAAAGACCTAATGCTTCAAGGAATATGAATGATTGAACTTCACAAAAAAATATATAAGCATTGTCATTGCAGAATAAGCAAAGATGTAAATCCTAGTCTAGGCTATGAACAAAGGAACGAATTTGTTGAAAATTTTTGAATTCCTTGAAATTAAAACAAATGAGACATTCTTTCAATAATCTAGATTTTGATAATTTGATGTGTGTCAAGATTGTGCTAAAACCATTCATGACCTTTTCCAATGACCATAAAACTTCAATTACCCAAACATCACTTCATGATTAATACCTTGGGGTACAATGACCAAACCAGATTATCCCATATCCCAGAGAAAACCCATTTTTAGTTCATATTTTCCTTGTCTCTTAAAGAACTCAGATTGGAAACTCAGCCTTTTCAGTACAGACCTAGACTTGCTATGTTCCTCGTTGATACAAATTCTCATGGTTAATCAAATTGGGGCATCATATGTGGAAATGATGGATACATGGTGAAAAAGGATGGACTAACGCATGAATTATTGGGGCATGCGATATAAAAAAAGAATTGCGATATCATGCATATGAGAATTCGGATGATTCCAAAGTACAAAATGGAATTTTGATTATCTATTCCCCCTGAGGATTGCTTTTCAATGAGAATATTTGTGCTTGATATGAGAAATGGCTTTTTTTTCATATCTCTTTCACAAGAGAAAAATTATTATCCACAGTCACCCCTTTTGAGCCAAAAGAATTCTTTCTTCTTTGAACCCTGATAAGGATCACCCTCTACTCTAGAGGGCAAATGCGAGGAAAGATCTTTTAGAGAACATGGAGGAATAAATCCTAGCTCAAAGACAGATGCAAAGCAAATGGAGCCCCGAATAAATACGGGCTCACTCTGTTGAAAAAAGGCGGCAAAATGAAAAAAAATGTGAAAGACATGGCAAATTGAAAGCCAAGAACGAAGAAGAAAAGACGCAAAAGTCAAAAGGAATGAAAAGTCCAAAAGGGACAAATGCTTCAAAGAAAATCTCCTCAAGAAATGATCCTTGATCTGATTACCCTCGAACACATATTTTGGGCATATTTATCCTTTATTTCTGAACCCTGAGCCTTGGCCTACATTACGTGCTTTAAAAGTCCATTTTGATCAAGAATGAATATTTAATTTGAAAGGTTTTTCCTCAGATTTTATTCCATCTCATCAAATTATCATTTCACTAAGGAAGAATTTAGAACTCTCAAGTGCATGGTAGAAAAAAAAAAGAGAAAAATTGGAAAGAATGGGACTCTAGGGCGAAATCCCAAAAATGGGCGGTCTAGAGTAAGATGGAATTTTTTATGCCATTTATGTTAGTGCCGATACCACAAAAGAGAAGGTCATCTTGAAGAAGTGGTCATCGAGGAACATTTAAGAATTCCTGAACCTCCCAAATTGTCAATTCTCATTCACAGGATTGTCTTCAAAAACTGAAACTTTTTTTTTTCTCCAAGATTAAACTTTTCGGTTTAAACATCTCGGCCAATCTTGACGCTTGTCAAAATGCCTTGATATGGAAACTAAAAGAATGTTGAATTTGCTTGGTTCTCAATGAATTCATGATTTATAAAACCTGTTCCATTTGTGAGCCTAGAAGGGATATACATTTTTGTCATGAAATTTTTCTGGAAAAGCCAGAACCTTGTTATACCAAGCCTTGCCAATCCCAGTTGAAAAAATCCAGATTGATACTTAGAGAAATTTCTAACAATGATCATCAGTCTTCAGAAGATTTGTACATCACACATTGTGGGGTTAATATTTTTTGTTCAGAAGTTTTCAAAATGAGAAAACAAATAAAGATATTTTTTTGAAATACCCATTTTGATGTTGACATGAGACAAGGATTTTTCTAACCCAAAGGTATAGAACTGCCAGGATAGGTCTTGACTTCCAGATATGAGAAGAAGAAATAGAACCCAGTTCAGATCTCTGTTGATGAAAGTTTGAAAACTGTTGGGGCAAAGAGAATAGCCAAAATGAATTGAAGATATACTCTGATTTGAAGAGGAAAAATGAATTTGAAAGGCTACGCCAAAGTCTAGAAAAACAACTGGGGGCACACTCATGAGCACTCATCTCTTTATCGAGCTTTTGCATCTGCACAGTGTCGGCAAGCATTTGCATCATTCATGGGTATTTGCACTGGTATTATTCCATAAGCATCTGCATTTTACCTTTACATTCTTCATGGAATTCGTATTTGCGTCATCTCAAGCAATTGCATCATTTCTAGAATCATTGCATTTTCATTATTGTGTGGTAATTGTAGTTACACCATTCATAAACCAGTTACATGAACATAATTAGTAGGGGCATCTGCATCATGAAACATGGGCATCAATCCAGGCCATTTGCATTTGCACCAAGAAACATTTACATCAATCCAAGCCATTTACATTTGCATCATGAAGCATGAGCACCTTGTTAAAGACATGTGCATCTGCATCATTTCTCAAAGCTTTTGGAGGAGTTCCCCAGAATTTTACAATAACCAAACCTTTGGTGGTGATAGCCAAAGCTTATGGAGAAGTTACCCAGAATTTTATAATGAGCAAACCTTTGGTGGTGATAGCCAAAGCTTTTGTAGGAGTTACCCAAGATTTTACAATGAGCAAACCTTTGGTGGTGATAGCCAAAGCTTCTGGAGGAGTTACCCAGAGTTTTACAATGAGTAAACTTTTGGTGGTGATAGCCAAAGCTTCTGGAGGGGATATCCAGAATTTTACAAATTTTAAAAATGACCAAGTCTTCGGTGGTGATAGCTGAAGCCTCTGGTGGAAATATCCAGGGTTTTATAATTTTGAAAAATAAGGAATCTTCTTCTGGAGGAGTTACCGAGAATTTTATTCAACATTTGCATCTACATCATGGAGCATTTGCATCATCTCTTAAAGCTTTCAGGTAATTGAACTCGTTCTGCTTCTCAAATGAGTCGAGCCCCGAGACCACCATCGAGGTACTTTCTTTTATTTTGAATTTGCCGAACCCATAATTTTAACACGTTTTAAAAAATGAACAAGTCTTCGGTGGTGATAGCTGAAGCTTCTGGAGGTGATACCCAGAATTTTTACAAATTTTAAACAGTGAGAAAGTATTCGGTAGTGATAGCTGAAGTTTCTGAGGTGATACCCAGAATTTTAACAAATTTTAAACAGTGAGAAAGTCTTCGATGGTGATAGCTAAAGCTTCTGAAGGAGATACCCAGAATTTTATAAATTTTAAACAGTGAGAAAGTCTTTGGTAGTGCTAGCCGAAGCCTCTATGGAGATATCCAGAGTTTAAAATTTTTGGAAAAGGGAGAAAGTCTTTGGTAGTGATAGCCGAAGCCTCTGTTTAGATATCCAGAGTTTTAAAATTTTTGAAAAAGAAAGTCTTTGGTGGTGATAGCCGAAGCTTCTGGAGGAGATACCCAGAATTTTAAACACACATAAGAACAAGACAGGTTAAGACCCCAAGACCATCGTCGAGGTCATTTCTTTTCTTGCAAATCGAATTTGTTCCCTTAAGACGAGTCGAGCCTTGATTAGTCAGGGAATTTAATTTAAGGACAAAATCTTAAGTTTATAGCTTTTTCAAAAAAAAAAATGAAAAATGAAAAATGAAAAAAGAAAAAGAAAACCCATTTCCCTTTCCTTCACATGTGACTTCATTAATCGTACAAAATTAATGTCGGTATATCTTTGCCTGATTCCTGATTCTCAGCTATTGCCAAAGAGGGGTAGCTGTAGACATCTAATTTTGCCCGGACCACTAAAACAGGTATGTTTTCTTCCTAAATTGATGTTTCAGAATGTAAAAAGAATTTATTTCATCCTGCAGGTGGTACTCCGAGACTTAGTTTAAGAGGATGAGCATAAAAAGTCAAACTCAAAAAAAGTCAACCCCAAAAAAAGTCAACCTCTAAAAAGTCAACCTCGAAAAGTCAACTACTAAAAAAGTCAACCCACTTTCAAAATCAAGATTTGAAGTTCAATTGAAAAATGGCAAAAGAATTTTGATAATCCGAGGTCTACATCGAAAGATATGGAGTTCGAAAGTTGGGATTTGGAGATTCAGTAGAAAAAAAATCTAATCCGAGAAATTTTGGGAAAAGTGCTTAAACGATCGAATTGGTCGAAATTGAAGGTTCCAAATGAAAGATAAGCACTGACTACGGGTAATAGAGAAGCCACTTGAAAGAAAAAACGAAAGAAAAGTCAATCCGGGAGAAAATCGAGAATTAGGGTTTTTGGTGGATTTCAGTGAAATCGGGAAGAATTACAAAAATGACCCGACTTGGTAAGGCTAAAGCCCCCAATGGATGAGTAATGATTAAAAAGGGATAGCCCAAGGCTCAGCTTGAACAAAATCTAAAAATCAAACTTGTTTTGAGCAAAACCGGGTTTCGGAGGCAAAAGGGCAAAATTGGAAAATTTGGAAAAAATAGCAAATGGACTCCAAATCTTCTGAAAATTTGCAAATCTCATTTTTAAATTATTTAGAATCTTGATTCGGAGTTCGTTTGCAAAATGGCCAAATCCAGGCTTCTTTTGTAGTAATTCAAGAAGGAAAATCCCGAAAAAATAGCAAATGAGCTCCAAATCTTCTAAAAATTTGCAAATATCATTTTTAAATTATTAGGAAGAGATTGACGAAAGAAAATCTTGATTCGGAGTTCGTTTGCAAAATGGCCAAATCCTGGGCCTCATATGCAATAATTCAAGAAGATAAATCTCGAAAAAATAGCAAATGGACTCCAAAAATTCTGAAATTTTGCAAATCTCATTTTTAAATTATTTGGAAGAGATTGGAGAAAGAAAATCTAGATTCGGAGTTCGTTTTCAAAATGGCCAAATCCCGAGCTCCTATGCAGTAATTCAAGTAGATAAATCCCGAAAAAAATAACAAATGAGTTCCAAAAATTATGAAAACTTCCAGATCACAATTTTAAATTATTTGGAAGAGATTGGTGAATAACAATCTTGATTTGGAGCTCGTTTAAAAAATGGTAAAATGTGGGGGCATAAAAGGGCATTTTTGGAAGAAAAAATCCAAATAAATAGCAAACGGACTCAAAAAATTTTGAAAACTTCCAGAATTCAATATTTTATTATTTTGAAAGTATTAAATAAATAAAATTTGAATTTGGAGTCCGTTTTCCATTTATTTACATCCGGGGGGCAAAACGGTTATTTCACCCAAGCAACCGAAAAGGGCTTCTTTTGGCCTTTCAAAAAATCAGACTTGGTCTGGAAAAGAGAAGTGCTGGCCTACCAAGGCCCAAGGGAAGGATGAAGCTTCTGATTTTTCAATCAAATGGCTAAGAATTAAGAGTTAGTTAGAGATTTTTTTTTTGATCAAGCCATTGTGATTAAGCCACATAGGCCAATGCATGAGGAGGGAGAGTGTCAACATTATTCTTGAACAGCTGTAATTATGGACAGCTGATACACTAATCTAAGGGTGATAATTTCATGATTTTTCACCTTGAATCACTAGCCCTTGGATGGAAATTGGTTGGAATCAAAATGACAACATCCTAGGTGAGGAGAGAGGTAAAATTCTGCCAGCACTATAGGGTGGAGGCAGATTTTTATTTTTTGGACTTCATTTTCAGATTTCTTCTTAGTTTTTCTTGGTTTTTCTCTCCTTGGTTGAAAGCAAAAAGAAAAAGTTTAGAAAAGAAAGGAAAGTTTGAAGAGATAAAGCTTGAAATATAGCTTCTTGAGGTTGCTCTTGAGCACCAACTCTTGCATTTTCTTGATTTTCCATTCTTGTTTTTGCTATTTTGATTATTATCTGGTGAGGTTTTTTTTTTTTTAAACAAGTGTTTTTTTATATTCCTTTTAAGTTCTTTCTTCATCTTTTTCTTAAACAAGTTTTTTTTTTTTTTACATTTTTTTTACTTCCTCACCATGTCCGAATGGCCTACATTTTTATTATTGATGCATTTTTTTGCTTTAATTTATCATGTTATTCATGTTATTTTGTTTAATCTTGATGTTTTAAGTGTTATTCTACTTCATATACTTGAATCATGTTTTCATTTGGTTGCTTTGTTTATTGCCATTTATGATTTAAATATCATGTTCTTGCATTTTTTTAATTTTCTGTTTTCATAATGTTTAAATTTGTTGATGTTTTATATTTAGTATATCAAGTGTTTGTGAAAATGCTTGTGAGTATCTCTACCTTGTGTTTGCATGATTTGAGTGTTATATTTTTGTTAAGCATGTTAGTATATCATGTGTTTGTGAAAATGCTTGTTAGTTTTAGTATCTCTACTTTGTGTTTGCATGATTTGAGTGTTAGCATATCAAGTGTTTGTGAAAATGCCATGCTTGTTGGAGCTTGAGACCATTTGGTTACTCCATGTGTTTTACATTATATGTGCATTTTTTCCATGTTAGTTGGTAGGTTTTGCATTTGCATGACATTTGATTGAGTATTTAGTTTAAGTATACCAAGTGTTTGTGAAAATGCCATGCTTGTTAGGAACCATAGGCCATTCGGCCACTCCACGGTATTCTAGCATCATGTGTGCATTTTTGCTATGTTAATTGATAGGTTAGCATTTGCATGATATTTGGTTGAGTTTTTGGTTTAAGCATGCCTTGTATTTGTGATATTGCCATGCATATTGTAGATTTTAGGTTAGGTTTATTTTTCCATGCATGTCCATGCATTTTAGACCTAGGTTGCATTAAATGCCATGCAAGTTCATTTAGGTCTAGGTCACTATATTGAAGCCATGCATTTTTTCATGACATTTAGGTTTAAATTCATGCACTTCATGCATCATATTTGCTGTATTTTTTCATGCATTTCATGTTCTTGCCACTTGAATAATGACTTAGGCCAATTAATGGTTCAAAGTCATGCTCTCTTGAGCATACTTGTAGAAAATTAAGTTTTGTCAAATTGATTATTCTACCTTTATTTTTATTTTTTTTTACTTAGTCAATTTTTATCTAACTTTTAAAAAGTCTTAGCTACTTTTTGTGAGTCATTTGTTAGTTTTAAATATTTTTACTTTGATTTTTAAATGATTTTATCAAAGGCAAAATATTTTTTGGTAAAACAGTTTTTCACCCAGTGCTTGTACTTTTCCGATTTTTTTGGGAATTCATCTTTAATCAGAAAATTGAGCTGATTTTTTGTCATGTAGTTTTACATGTCCTGAGTCTTCAGTATTTATTTTAGATTTGTTTGAATTTTTAAAAATACGATAAAAAATCGTGGCTTAAAACTGGATGTTGGAGTCAGAATTGAATTTGAAGGAAAATCATTTTTCTGCTTTGGTTAAGTAACTTAGAGGGGGCTAATTAGGAAGTTTAGCTTCTAACTTTGGGTAGTTTCTAAGCCTTTTTAAACTCTAAAAATGATTTTTTAAGTCTCGGGTTAAGGATGGTCAAGTCCGGGATTTTAAACTTAGGAAATTAGAGCCATTTAAAAGAAGATTTAGCCCAGTTTTTATTCTTAATCCAAGCTTTTCAAAATTGTTTTCAAACAATCACAAAGTATTTTGGTTTTAGAATATTTAATTTGGCATATTTTCCTAAGGTAGCTGGATATCTTTTTAGATATACGGATTTTCTCAATTAAAGGAAAATATACATTTTCATGCATTGCATTTTTCATATTCATGCATCTTATATAATTTGTGATTTTTGCTATGATAATTTCTATGATATTGTTATGATTTTGAGTTATGTTATATTGTTTATTATATGATTTGGAATATTTCATGACATCTTATGCTTTATATTTAGTTATTTTTTGTCATATTATTTAGCATATACTATGTTCATGCATTATTATTTTCATGCATATTATATGATAGCATTATTTTATATTTTATGTCAGTTAAATTATATGCCATATCATTCATATTTTCCATGTCATTTAAATTATTTCATCTCATATAGAATGTACTATGTTACCTAGGTCATTTCATGTAGAATATATTATGTTACCTAGGTCATTTCATTTAGGATATATATTATGTCATTTAGGATATTTTATTTCATTTAGAATATATCATATGACTTAGGATATTGCATCACATATAGAATGTATTATGTTACCTAGGTCACTTCACTTCATTTAGAATATGTCATATAACTTAGGATATTTCATTTCGTTTATAATATGTTAAGACATTTAAATCATATCATATCATTTAGGATGCATTATATTATTTAGATTTTGCCATGTTATTTTATTTATGTCATGCATATACATACTCATATCTTTTAAAATGTTTTCAAAAGGATAATGATTTTTCAATAAAAAAGAAATAAAGATATTCTCGAGTTAAAATAATTCATGAGTTCTCTACCGGGTTTGCTGGAGGGACTATCATCAATTATCATTAATAAAGGAATATCTTTCTTTCAAAAATGAGAATAATTCGGAACGTTTTCCAAAAATAATAAAAATTTCTATATTTTGCCACGTTTTTTGGGGAATATAAGAAAATTTTGAATTTATAAATTCCGGATCATTTTCAATTAAAAATGGAATTATTTTTCTTTAAATTGGGAATTAACTTGAAATACTAAATTTAAAACCAACTTTTTACAGAGACTTGAGATAAAACACGATTAATAAGGTACCGTTTTATACGGACGTTGTGGGGGTGCTAATCCTTCCCCGCACATAATTGAGTCTCGAACCCGTTTCTTTGATTTCTCTGGTTTTAAACGCAGATTGAAATTGGTTTTAAAAATGTTTTAATTAATTTTTAAAATATTTTATAAAATCGGTTTTAATAGGTGGCCGATCACAGCTAGCTAAAAAAGATTGGTGGCGACTCCATGTCTTTTTCAAGGTCATTTTCAAAACCTTCATTTTTCTAGAGGAATTAAGTGGACTTTTCCTCGGTTTTTTAAAGTCAGCTTAACGAATAATAAAGTCTTGCGATGAGGCTCATTATTTTTTAGGTTGCGACATGTCTCATACATTCTAGTCCATCTTTAGAACAAGGATAGAGATATAAATGTGTTTAGGCTAGGTGTAAGATGTGGTTACCATAAAAATAGCTTTTTCATTGTAGGCTCAAATTGGCTCACTAAGGGGGATGTTCTCTTGGAACATCAATAGGGAATGACTGATTTAGCGTTGGTTAAAAATCCTAATGCATGTTGTCACATGCATCAGTATAGTCTTAAACGGTTTAAAGCAAGTTCTAGAGAAACATGTAATCATAAGAGCACACAAGAAAGAAATTAGACTGATATGTATAATGCATCAATCATATAGGCTCAAAAACTCACAAGGATGTTTATACAAGTCAGATTTAAGTCTAAACACACTTTTTTCTCAACCAACATATCATATTAACATTGACTCATTGAGAAATAGTATCACACTCAATTCTCATGAAAAATGTTCTCACTATTCAACCAGTTTTAGACCTATGCAATTCATATCTCATCATAGTATTGAAAGTAACTAAAACACACTAAAAACAAACTAACTAAAGGAAATCCTAAATTCTTCCCCCCACACTTAAATTCTTACATTGTCCTCAATGTAATACTATTAACCAAAATAAAAGAATCATGTGTAAGAGAAAAGAACTAAACAATTAAAATAACTAAAGAAAACATTAAAAGATAGAATGATGGAGACTAAGAAATAGCAAATCTGATTATAATGTGTGTTCTCCATCCTTTTGGGTTGCCTCCCAGGAAGCGCTTTGTTTATTGTCCTCAGCGCGACTTGGACTCATGCTAGCCTTATTCAACGTAATTTGGCTCAAAGAGTGGTAAATTCTCTATATCTTGCATTGGAGTGTTCTTATTGTAAGGTTTTAACCTATGTCCATTCACCTTGAATTCATTACCTACTTTTGGATTTTTGATCTCAACTGCACCATGTGTAAAAATGTTAGTAATAACAAAAGGTCCAATCCATCTAGAACGTAACTTACCAGGAAACAACTTAAGGCGGGAATAGAAAATAAGAACTTTTTGTCCAACAATAAAGTTCTTTCTTAAAATCATTTTATCATGGAAAGCCTTAGTCTTTTCCTTGTAAATACTAGAATTCTCATAAGCATCATTCCTTATGTCCTCAAGTTCTTGTAAGTGAAGTTTTCTTTGCTTACCTGCCTCATCCATCTCCATGTTACATTGTTTAATAGCCCAATAGGCTTTATGTTCTAATTCAACTGGGAGATGACAAGGCTTATCGTACAGAAGTCGATAAGGAGATATACCAATGGGTGTCTTGTATGCTATCCTATAAACCCAAAGTACGTCATCAATACATAAACTCCAATATTTTCGATTTGAATTAACAGTCTTTTTAAGGATGGTTTTACTTCTCGATTTGACACTTCAGCTTACCCACTAGTTTGTGGATGATAGGATGTGGATACCTTGTATGTGTGTTATACTTTCTCAGAAGTGCTTCCATGGACCTACCAATTCTCGATAGAGGAGAGTACGACAGAAGATAGGGCGAGACGAGCTATTGAAAGGCTTCAATTTACAGGTAAAGGACAAACTGATTGCATCTACCAGGCACGGGACTTATTGGCTTAAGAAGGAAGCCAAAGAAAGAAGGGATAGAACCAGAGCAAAGGAGCAAAGACCATACTGTTAAAACTTGACAATCAGGATCAATTAGAGATGAATAATAGAAGGGAGAAGACTAATCATTCATCATCATGAAAGGCAAATAAAAGGCTTTAGCAGCCCATTCTTGACCACGAACCTTGATCCTAGTACTCGTAGGTAGGGCTTATTATGGAATAGGAAACAAAACCCCGGGAGGTCCTCCCTTGTTTAATAGCATATCAAGTTTCTGTCTGGTTTGCTCTTTGGACTTAACTTTTCCCTTGGACGGAAGTAGCCTCGTCTTGTGGCTCCCAGCCCTTATCGACCAGCGTATGAGCAGAGTACTTGAACCGAGACTGGATCGAGTTCATTTACGCTTTGCCTTCATTTCGAATTCGAGTTGTTCAATCAATAGGAGCAGGTAAGCGCTACTCTTTTGGAGCAGTTGTACTGTTCTTTGAAGAAATCCCTGCCCGGGTCCTTTCTTTACCTTTACATGTCGATTTAGCAAGCAAGGCTAATTTAGTCTTTGCATTCATGCATTCTGACTGCTCGACCTTGACCAAAACATCCCCTTCAATAAGAAGTGCCTTACCTATTAAGCTTTAAAGAGTAATCCACGGGGGAAGAACAAACATAAACTTTTATTTTTTGAAGCACTTCTTCCTAATAGAAAAAATGAGAAGTTCAGTGTGAAAAGCTATAGGTGTTCTTTCTGTGAAAGCTTTCCCAACCTAGTAATAAAGGGGGCGCGCTAGGCACTCACCCTTTTTGTTTTGCTAGTGAGACATGCCCTCTTTCTTTTCGCTCTTTCTGTTAGCCAGTTCCAGTAGCGAGCAGTTCATGATTGGCTTTTGGGTTGGCTAGTTTTGGAATTGATCAATTCACCATTCCGAGCATTGGACGGAGCTAGAGCAAGAGCCTGTCCGCTTACCAAGGAATAGAAAAAAAGGACTCGGGGCCAGAGCAAGTTGGGTTGGGGTATAGAGCCGCTACTTCTTCTCTTTAAAACTCACTTCTTAAGGTTCAAAGATGCTCGCTCGTCTATCGGGATAGGAGAAAGAAAAGATCTCGGCTAGGAGTCAGAGGAAATCTCTAGCGGATCTTTTCTAAGCCAAGAAGATGCATCTGCTGAAGTAGCAAGTATTGGGGTTTCAAACTGAGGAAATCACCCGAGGGTAGGACCAATACGGTAGTTGTTAGGATTAGAGGGCAGCTTACTTCCTTCTTAGAGGATGGTTAGTTTACTACTTGCTCTTGTCAACCTATTTCTCTTCGAGATGGGAAGAAGAGTTTCGTAGCCCAAGGAACTTACTATCCCACTTTCACTTGGTCTCGTCTTTGAGACGTCCTGCTGTTAGAAAGTCTGTTTCCATCGAAGACTCCGGTATCATGGTCTACCTTCTTATAGCATCGATATCGAGCTTTGGCCTACCTTTCTCAAGCCTCTTCCCATTTCTAGAGAAAGGCAGTCCCGTAAGTTACAGCAGCTCGAGATGAAAGGAGAATAAGGGTATTAATTGTCTACTATTTCTTTCTCGCAAACTGATTGACCATACATTTGAGGAAAAAGGCACGAACCCCTTTACCGAACACTGCCCTTTGCAAAAGTGAGTACCTCTATCGCTGATTATGGCCTTTGATGTTCCAAACCTTGCAAAAATGTTAGTCTTGACAAAATCTGAAACAACTTTAGAATCATTAGTTCTAGTGGCTTTTGCTTCGACCCATTTTGAAACATAATCAACGGCAAGTAAAATATAAAGATTAGCAAAGAAGAAGGAAAAGGTTCCATGAAGTCCATGTCCCATACATCAAAAGTTTCGACAATAAGTACTGGAGTTTGAGGCATTTGATTTCTAGCATCTAAGTTACCTGTTCTTCGGAAACGATCACATGACTTGCAAAAGAAGTATGCATCTTTGAACAAAGAAGGCCAAAAGAATCCACAATCAAGCACTTTCATGGTTGTTCTTTTCGATTAAAGTGTCCTCCACATGCATAAGAGTGATAAAAAATTAGAATAGATTGAAATTCAGATTCGAGTACACACCTTCTTATAATCTGATCGGAGCAATGCTTCCAAAGGTAGGGATCATCCCAAATGTAGTATTTGGCATCACTCTTGATCTTATTTCTTTGAGCTAGGGTCAACTCTTATGGAAACTGCTTGGTAACTAAGTAATTAACAATATCGGCATACAAGGAGTGTTGTGCTATGTGAAAAGAGTTGCTCATCCGAAAAGTTCTCATGCAATGGAAGTGCATCCTCTACATGAACTAAATAGGTAAGGTGGTCCGCAACCAGATTTTCACATATCTCTCTTATCTCTTATTTCCAACTCAAACTCTTGTAAGAGAAGTATCCACCTTATCGATCTTGATTGGTATCCTTCTTTGTGAGCAAGTACTTAAGAGCAGCACAATTACTTTAGTTCCAATTAAATAAGAACATAATTTTTATAAAGCAAAAACAATTGTTAAAAGCACTTTTTCAGTTATGGAATAGTTCAATTGAGCATCATTAAGAGTTCGAGAGGCATAATAAATGGCATGTGAGGCTTTGCCAACCGTTGGCCTAAAACAGCTCCAATAGCATAATCACTAGCATCACACATGATTTCAAATGGTACATTCCAATCTGGTGGTTGCATGATAGGGGCTGATGTCAAAAGTCCTTTCAAGGTTTCAAACGCCTTTTTGCATTTATCATCAAAGTGGAAAACCACATCTTTTTATAGCAACTTGCAAAGAGGTAACTTTATCTTTGAGAAGTCTTTGATAAACCTTCTATAGAAACCTGCATGACCAAGAAAAGAACGAACCTCGCTCACATTTGTGGGAGGTGGTAAAGAATGCATAATATTTTTTTATTTTAGATTTATCCACTTCTATTCCCTTAGAAGAAATAACATGGCCTAAAACTATTCCTTGTTCTACCATTAAATGACATTTTTCCCAATTGAGTACAAGGTTAGTTTCCATGCATCTTTCAAGTACAAGTGTAAGGTTATCTAGACATTTATCAAAAGAATCACCATAGACACTAAAATCATCCATAAAAACTTCTATGATGTTCTCTACATAATCTGAGAATATGCTAACCATACACATTTGGAATATAGCTGGTGCATTACAAAGTCTAAATGGCATGTGTCGGTATGCAAAAGTACCAAACGGACATGTGAAAGTTGTTTTCTCTTGGTCCATAGGAGCAATTGCAATATGATTATAACTTGAAAAACCATCAAGAAAATAATAATGAGAATGGCCAGCTAACCTTTCAAGCATTTGGTCAATAAAAGGTAAAAGAAAGTGGTCTTTGTGAGTTGTGGAATTAAGTTTACGATAGTCAATACAAACTCGCCATCATGTTTGAATTCGAGTAGGAAAAAGTTCATTCTCATTATTAGTTACAACCGTTATTGAAGACACCTAATTTTGTCCTGATCCCCTGACGCTAAATAAGGTGAATTCCTTCTTTGAACTTCTCGGAATACAAAGAAAATTCCCCCATTCCACAGATAGGTCTCCAAGACTTTGATTCGGAGGTCAACACAAAAGTCAACCCTAAAAAAGTCAACTCTAAAAAAGTCAACCTCAAAAAGTCAACTCTCAGTCAAAATCAAGATTCGAAGTTGAATTGAATTTTGTTGGGTGTATCACAGCATGTGGATTGATGTTGAATACCCTTTACTTTGAAAAAACTTCCTAAACAATGGTTAAAGTATTCAGTACCATTGTCAAAATGGAAAAAACTGATTTTCATCTTAAATTGGTTTTCGACCATATTGTAGAAAATTTTGAAAATGTATTTCACTTCAGATTTATCAATCATTAATAAATCCAACATAAACGAGTATGATCATCTATAAAAGTTACAAACCATCTTTTACCTGATAAAGTAGCAATTTTAGATGTACCCCCAAACATCACTATGAAACAAATAAAAGGATTTTGATGCACGGTATGGTTTTGAAACATATAAAGTTCGATAGCTTTTAGATAAATGACAACTTTCACATTGAAAATTAAAACAATCCAAAATTTTAAACTAAGGCAAGAAATAAATGTCTTAAATAAAGAAAACTAGGAAGACCTAATCTAAGATGCCAAAGCATTATTTGTTCACGAACAAGAATTGAACTAATACTATTGCTCAAGCCGTGAGCCCATTTATTGTTGGAGGAGTTGTCATCAAAATAGTAAAGACCATTAATCATTCTAGCACCACCAATCATCGTCCCAAAGCTCCGGTCCTGAAACTCACAGTAGGAATAAAAAAATATAATAATGCAGTTAGAGTGTTTAGAAAGTTTTCTTACAGACAAAAGGTTGCAAGAGATGTTAGGGACATGAAGAATCGATTTTAAATCTATTTTTTCAGATATTTTAACTACACTTTTTTCTGCAATAGGTGAAAAACTTTCATCGGCAATTCTAACCTTTTGATTCAAACAAGGTGAATAGGATTTGAATAAATGGGAGAAACTGGTCATATGGTCAGATGCACCTGAATTAATGATCCAAGATATAGAGATGAAACAACTAGAAAGAGCAAAGGATATACTACTTGTTTGTGCCAGAGAACTACTAGGAATACTCGATGATGGATTAGACTTTAGTAATTTTAGGAGGTGATCCATCTGCTCTTTGCTTAAGGGACCTATCACCATGTTTATTGGCAAAAGGAGTCGAATAGTTGGACCTATCACCAGGTTTATTGCCTTTCTAGTTTGTGGGTTTTCCATGGATTTTTTAGCAGGTCTCCCGAGTGTGGTGAGGTTTGTTACAATAGTCACACTAGACTCGAGGTTTTTCATCTATTTTTTGCATTTCATTTGATCTTCGCTGCTTGATATAGGACCAGTTTGCATCAGAAGCTGCAAGAACAGAGGTCATAGAACTTCTATCAACTTTCTGCCCCAGCATAACTTTCCTCAGGCTTTCTTCCCTTCTTACTTTAGAAAAGACTTCTCCAAATAAAGAAAAGGGCTGTCGGCCAAGGATCATTCTTCTAACCTCATCAAATTCAACGTTTAGGCCGGCAAGGAACTTGGAAATTCAATTGTTGTCCACCAATTTCTTGTGATACTTGCAATCATTAGAGGAATTCCATTCGTAGTTATTGTACATGTCTAGGTCCTGTCATAAACCTTTTAAGACATTAAAATACTTGGTGATAGTGTTTACTTCTTGTCAAACCTAACCAAATCTGCGTTGTAGTTCATAAATCGGATATTGGTTACCATAATCAGAATACATCTAGTTGATATTGTCCTAGTGTTCTTTTGCCGTCGGGTAGCACATGTAATTTGAGCTGATGTCGTCGTCTATGGAATTAACAAGCCAAGCCATGACCATGGAAATTTCGGCATCCGGGGTTGCAAACATAGGATCTTTTGTCGTTGGTGCCTTATTGTCCATAGTTAAATATTTGATTTTTCTCTACCTTGGATGTACATATGAATAGATTGGGACCAGCGATGAAAATTGTCACCATTAAGCCTGATATTGGTGATTTGGACAGAATATGATTATGGATTAAGGGTGTTATTATTTTTTGAGATAATGGTAGGAGTGAGGGTAGAATTGGTGGGGGTCTCGGACATGCCAGACATGGTAGTAACTAAATTTGTTTATGTTTTTATTGAAAAACAAGGGAAAAAATCGGGGCTGAAGTAGTGTGAGGGAAAAAATTGATTCTGCAGTGTTTCAAAGAATGGCGACTAAGGTAGAAAAATAATCGGCTAGGGCAGTCAAATATAGGTGACGGCTAGATTAGGAAAACATAGGTCAGATTTTCAAGAGAAAAAAATAGTCTAATTCTGATACCATGCTAAAACAGAGAGACAACTGAATCTGAATGTTTCTGACTTGTATTGCCACACATAAAGTCTATTACATATATCTTATTTATAGACTATACAAAAAATAAATAAGAAAAAGAAATCTACAGCTGTCAATCTATATTTACAGCAATTACATAAGTATTTACAGCTATAAAATTTTCAAAGATTTCACCTATAATTCAGCCAACATTTGGTCAACTCTTCAACAGGGATAAACCTTGCCATTCCCATGTCTGACTTGCAACTAGGAAGTTTGACCTGCATCCGATTGACATAATTGGAGAGAAGTGATATGGTTCTCATTTATAGAGCTTTTGATAAGTCGGTTTGGATTTTAATTTCGCAGAACATAAATCAAAGGTTCTCTCCATTAAATGATCATGGTTAGACACGAATTGGTATCAAAATTTCTATTGTATAGTTGTATTTGAAGACTGAATAGCCTTAGAAATCTGTATGTAGCCTTGCTTCCAAATTTTGGTTTAATTAAGGGCGTACTGTGGTTCTTGAATCCTTAGCTGAATATAATTTGTAAGAGATTAGACTACATGGCATTTGTTCCAAGTTTAGTGTCATAGATTTGAAAGTATCATTAGACTGTGATTTAACATTTTTAGGATGCATTTTGGTGCATATGATTATATTCTATGTTATCTGGATTTGGGATGAGTATTGAATACTGGTATATGTCCAAAATGAGTATGTTTATTTTTTAAAAAATTTTCATATATTTAGAGGATCATACTCTTATACCCATATCTAAATATGTGTCGGACACAAACATTTAAGAAAAATGAAGAGTTCGAATAATAGATTATATTGTTAGGATAGGGCAAGACACAATTTGAGTAAATTGTTTACAATTTTTCTTAAGTTGGTTCAAACATAACAAAGATATTTAATTCAGTTGATTTTCTATTTATTCAATTACAGTTTAAGATAATAAGAAACATAATATGGAAACAGGAGTTCTTGCAAAAACAAAAAAGTTAAATTTATGTTAAATTTATTGATGTGATATTTTTTTTTTTCTTTCAAAGAAGTGATCCTTGATCATAATGACGTGATGGGATATTTTATGTTGGCCACATGGTATTAGGGTGAACATTGATTTTATAATATGACATTGACTATGCTAATATATGATATTTTGTACAATTTTAAAATTGAGAAACCAACATGGTATTATTTTATATTTTTTGTTCTTTCCAATATCAAAGTTAAGTTTTGAATCTTTGACGAAGTTTTGGTTTGGGGATGATTGAATAGTTTTGTAGTTTCTGAGTGAGTGCAGCAAATAAGTTGAGAATTGATATTATTATACTCATCATTTACTTTTGTATAAAAATTGAAACTATAAACATGTTTGTGGAGCCATGCTATCCTTTGGGGGTATAATAGTATATATTGGTTAAGATTTAGTTGCCCCAACATTTTAGTGAAATTATTTGCTTATGCAACTCTCTCTTAAAAGGAAATTAAATACTCTGATTGCAGCAAGCAATCAAGTTCATAAACTTATCATTCGTTTAGACAAAGAGAGTGTGAGAGGCTGGCAGGGGTTTCAGATTTAAGAGAGGATGATGAAGAAATGAGGGTTAGAGTTTAGACCATAAAATCCACATCAGTTAATGGTACATCCACCATGCTACATCATCGTTTGGGAACTTCTGCCGTAAGTGTCTTAGGGTCCATTTGGATCGGCGGTGAGATTAGTTCCGGTGAGATTAAAAACAGTGGTAAAAGTAAGATTAGTTACTATAGTGATAAGATTAGGTACTGTAGCAGTGAGATTAAAATCAGCGGTGAGATATGTGTTTGGATGCAAAAACAACGGTGGCGGTGAGGTGAATTATAGTGGAAAGAGAAAATGATTATTAAGAATATTAGATAAAAATGTATATATATAATAAAAATTTTAGTTTATTTGATATTTATAAATTTAATAAATAATTAAAATTATATTTATGTTAAATAATAATTTTATTAATAAAAATTACAAAAATATATCAAATAATATTTTTGTATTTATTTTTTATTATTCATGTAATTATTTATTTCCATTTAATTCGTATTAATTTTATAATAATAAAATTTATATATTTATTAAATTATTATATAATAATAAAATTTATTATATATTTATTATATAAAGAATAAAAAATTAACCATAAAGGTTAAAATTGTAAAAGGCTCTCCCACTGGAGGACCTTTTCTTCCATTGGAGCGTTCATGCTCTAGTGGAAAAAAGGGGGACCGTGCTGGCCCTGTTATCCAAACATTACCTATGGTGCGATTGGGGCAAAAAAGTGCCTCAACCGCACCGAACCGGGGCTCCCTTTGAATTCAAAGGGAGCCTTAGTGCGCTTTCAATAAGGTTTTGATCGATTATATAGGTAAACGATCAACATTTTTTATATGATAAAATGTAAAATTTAAATCACATAATTTTGTTAGTAAGTAGTTTAATATATTTTGTAAATTTGATAAAAAATTATAAAATTTTAAATCTTAAAGTTAAACCAAATAAAAATTTATATTATCCATATATTTAAGAAATCTTGTAATATGCTAACAATAAAATGTAATTTTCAAAGAAAAATATGCAAAATTTAGATTACATATTATGTTATCATGTAGTATAATAATTTACGTAATTTTTAACAAATTCACATAATCTGATAATAAAGTGTGTAATCTTGTTGGAACATAATTTTAACTAAATCACAACATATATTATCATTATATAATTTCTTAAGAAAAAAATACATCCTATAATTTCTTAAGAAAAAATATAATTTCATTGGATATTCGAATATCCATTCAAGTGTATTCGAATATAAACAATTAGCCTCTCGTATAAGAGGATTGGTTGTTCCAAGTCCATAATGGATGTTCACTATTGGACGTGCAATTGTTTCTTGGTCTTCAAATAAACAAATTTGTGTGGCTTTATCTTTTATGGAATACTAGTTTATAACTGTCACATGCCAACAAATATTTACTTTGGTTTCTAAAATGTATACCGTTTAGTGAAAGAACCAAATGACCAATATATCACTTTATATTGTGATAATAAAGCTGCAATTTACAACACTAAGAATGATATTGTCAAATAATAGCAAACATATTGCTACGGGGTACAATCATATAAGAGATGTTGTAAAGAAGGTAAGGTTAATCTTGAGTACTTGCTTACCTATAAACCAAATGTAGCGGATCTACTTACAAAACCCTATCTTTTGATGAGAATGCTAACACAATGAGAGATATGGAGCTAATACCGGTTACTAGAGATGATTTTGATTGATACCAGCTCTATCTCATTGATGTCATTTAAGAAATTGATCCTTTATGTATAAAGAATAATCTTCTCATTTGATGATCATTTTTAGACTTGTCAATTCTAACCGAACCCAAAAAACCAAACCAACCCATCCGAACCCAAACCCGACCCAACCCGATTTGATCAAAAAAGTCAACAACCCGAACTCGAAATGACCCGAACCCGAAATAACCCAAATCCAAAATGACCCAAAGAATTAACCCGAAATGACCTGAACTTAAATTAAGTATAATTTTATTTTAAAAATATTAATTTCATAAAAATAATACCTAATAAATTATTAATTTGTTTTAAATTTATAGCTTGTAATTACCATTTTGGAGTGTGGTAAAGTATGCAATTACCATTTGATATGTATAAATTGATCTTATTCCTATATTTGTTCTCTTCTCTATATGTAAAATAATGCAGTGAGTCAGTGACATGTATAGATATCGTACAAAATCTATAATTATATTAGTATGACAATTTTTTTACATGTGATTAGTTTAAATTTTTTAATTGTTATTGTAATTTTAAAATATATTATATTAGTTGGAATGAAATTGAATTTTTTGATCAATGCCTGAAAATAAGAACAAATATTTGTTTGAATTTAAAGAGATATTATATTAAAATTTATCAATGAATGATCATTTTAAATAACTCTTGTTGCCTATATATATATATATATATTTGAAAATCAATGTAAATAATTCTAAAATAAAGAAAGAATATTGCACCAACATAATTTGAATTTTTGTCTTCATTTTTTGACAAAAACGGCACCACCCAACTCATGAGATGCTACTTCATCATGCACGTGCATATGCATATCCATATCCATGAAATTAATAATTCTCTAATTCCCTATAATCTGTCCTAAGGTTATTGTTATACATGTTATTTTAGGATAAATGTTTAAATATATAATTTTTTAAATTTTATCATGTGATTTTCTAAAAGTATATAAAATAAATCATTGACATGTGTATGTTGTTATAATGATTTATACATTATAATAAATTAATAATACATTTACAAATATCAAATTCAAATATGTAAATTGATTAAGAATTTTAAGGTAACGGTTTCAAGTATACAGTAATACCCATTTGAGTAAAACTATAAAATAGATACTTAAGTCTCGAATTCAAAAAATTATCTGATTATGTTCGAATCAGAAAAATCGGGTTAGATAAATATTTATTTTTAAATTAAAATTATAATGTGTATATTTATTATTTATATTTCGATAAAATTCTAATTAAATATGACTCGATCAAATAATTTGTTTAAATTTGATCTAATTTTATTTCAAAATTAATAAATTGAACTTAAATGACCCGAACAATCGAATCCAA
Organism: Fremontodendron californicum; assembly: GCA_030761205.1. Lineage (NCBI taxonomy): Eukaryota > Viridiplantae > Streptophyta > Magnoliopsida > Malvales > Malvaceae > Fremontodendron > Fremontodendron californicum. The sequence goes on along the minus strand of JAULJL010000045.1, from coordinate 1,789,620 downwards.
ATAATCTGAGTAACAAACCCGAATAACCCGAGTGTCAAACCCGAATGATCCGAACACGAAATGAATGGAATCCCAAATGACTCGAATCTAAAATGACTCGAACCCGAAATGATCCAAACCCGAATCGACCCGATTTTTTTTAAACCCGAATTGACCCGACCCATCCAATTGACAGTTATAATCATTGTGTATAAGATTTCAATGGATATCAATCTTGAATTATTCGAGAAATTTATGTATGAAATACATAATATTTTCAATGCATCAATATTTGAAATAGTGGGAGTAAAAGAAAGAAAATAATTATTCCTTATAAAGTCCCATATCTAGATGCATTGTTATTCACAACAAAGAGGTTGGATATAAAATCTTTAATAAACTTGTAGCTCATTAAAAATGGAATGATAAGTAAAAAAAGAGATTGCTAACACTCTTGATAAAATCTACCTATTCAAGTAGAGAAGTCAGTGGCCGCTTCTTATGGATTTTCAGTTAATCCTTAAGTACTTTGCTAGCATAGGATAAAGTGAAGGCCCATGTATTAAATTGCTCTATCTTTTGGAGGAACACACGAACCAATGTAGAGTGTGAATATGTTTCCTTGTGTCTTATATTTAATTTAAAGATTCAAGCCTTTGCCACATATTAGACATACAATTTACATAAGAACCAATTTGTATATTTTCTTTAGGATGCATATTTTCATTATTAAGTAATAAGTGGGGGATTGTTATTTATATGTTACCAAATTAGTTCTCTTCCTCTTTTTCTTATGAAGCATTTGGCCAAGGAGATTAAGGTAGAGGGAGAGGTTTGTGAAACCTAAACTACTAGCATACTATTCGGCCTAAACAACATCCCTACCTCTAGAAGATTTTCTTGATCATTTGTGTGGATTACCGTTGGGGGAGGACAATTGGACGATTTTGGTTTCTGACAACCAAACCCGGTGTACAATAACAAAATGGAGAACTTATGAATTTGGGTTTTCGACAATCCAAGTCAAGAGGTAAGAAATTTGATGCACTCAAAGGAGTATATCTTATTTAACCCTTGCACTAGAAAGATCAATTGTTAGGTATAGTAGTGAGTATGGGTCGAGTCCTCATGGACTGGATTTGAATTTATTAGTTATTAGTTTATTACTTCAATTCAAAGAAAATAAAGGAAAAATGGGGTTTTTGAAATAATTAAAAGTAAAGCAAATCAAAATAATAAAAATGCAAGTAAGTAATTACAAGAAGTCAAATATGAGAAAAGTATGGTTAAGAGGTCGTTTGCCACCACTAGATATCATTGAGAATCAATTTCAGATCTATCAACATCAATTAACCATCAAAATTATCAACTATAGATAACAACCTCTCGTGTTACCCTAATCCTTCCTTAGTTTGTTGTTAAATAGAACAAGTGCCACTACTTAATCTCTAACTATCAAATAACCTATGATAAACATCACTAGATTCAAAGTGATAGTAGTTTATGATAAGAAAAATAGGTTGATCAAAGCAACAAATACATAAACATGGATTCATTCAACTTAGTTTATGTTTCACTTTGCAATTAGCAAAAACTTTAACATAATCATTAATCACAAATTTCCACTATTGAATAGGAAATCAAGACAATTACATATCAAGTCTCCTAAACTAGCATTAGATAATTATCAAGATCTATCTAGTATGCATCCTAAACAAATCAAGACAACATCATGAACAATTTTTATAGAAGAACACAAGCAACTTTGATAGAAAATTAATGATAGATAGAATCTGAAAATTAATTAGACAACATGTTCTAGGGCTTTGAAATCACCCTTAACCAAAAAAGAATTTAGCCTTGCATAGGCATTGTTATCATGAACATAAGATTAAAAAGAAAATAAGAAGAAAACTAAAAGAATGAAGAAAAAGAAGAAGAATATTGATTATTCAGCTTCTAGTTCTCTCAAACTCTCTAAAATAAAAAGAAAATCATAATACAATCATAGGAATTGGTGTCTTGAGGCTCTCACCCCTTGTCTCTATTTATAGGCATCAATTAGATCTTTCCTTGTAGTTTGCGTATGTTTCTCTTGAATAAGGAAAGGTGGCTGGCGGCTAGGTCTTGTAAAAGCTTATTTGCGGCTCCCAAGGTTTGGTTTAAGAAAAGGTGGCTGCTAGGTCTTGTATTTTAACGAAAGAGGTAAGACTTGGCAGCCAAGGTTTACTTACCTAAGGAAAGAGAGGGTAACTTGCGGCCAAAGCATATTGAAACAAAGAAAGTCTTGGCTATTTAGTTTTCCTACTTTGACAAGGATTAGTTTTAAGGGAAGTAAGAAGAATTCTTGCGATTAATGCAAGGTTGAAAGGTTGATAGCCACTAATCCTACTTTGAATAGGGATTCTATACATGGGAAAATAACTTGCCGCCACTCCTAATTTGATTAGGAAAACATGTAAGTCAGCTAGGTTACTTAGCAAGGGACGAATTAAGGCAGCCTATGATATTGCAAAAGAAGGTGGTGGTTGCATTTTTACACAAAGAATTTAAAGTTGCCGCTAGGGCTCTTTTGACCTTGGGGATGGGTTTTCCAACTAATGTTAGACATTGTATGATCAGCCACTAGTTTTATTTATGGAAGGTTTAGGTTAGGTTTAGCCACTTAGTGTCTCCTTGATGGGCAGGCAACTTTCCTTTGTGCTTGAAGTTTCATTTCTTGTCCAAATTCATTCTTTTCAACTCCAAAGCAATCCTTCTCTTCCAATACACCTACAACAAAACACAAAACCATAGTAAACTATCAAGGATTTCAAGAAACAAAACACAAAGTATAAGGAAATGATATATGAAAAATGTATGAATTTAAGCACTTATCAGAATTCCAACCCTTTATTCTTCTTGATATGATAGTCAATTGATTTATAAATAAGTTGATTCCTAGGTTCAATTTTGATTGCCTTTACTTTTCGCTGCGCATGTTAAATTCTGTTTTTATATATGATATGATCATTGTTTATGCATGACCGAATCCGACAATTGGTATCAGTGCCTTTTTGTTTTGTATGTTCAATTGATTTTATGTTTTGATTGTTACCGTTTTAACAAAAGAGTTTTGTTTTGGAGTTGTTTTTAATCCTATTCACTTGTTTGATTTTAATCAATATTGCTTTGATTGTTTTTCAAATTCTGGACAGCAGTCATTCATGATATTAGATCTTGTTTTCAGGTGTTTAAATAATGATTTAAACATTATATTTGATTGTCCAAATGTTAGCCATCAATTTGCTTTGTGCTAAATTGGATTGATTTTGGTGATGATTTGTGACTGAAAAATTCAGTCATTCAAATCTATTTTTTTCTTTGGGCTGATTTCAGATCTGAAATTCAAATATGTTAAATTATTATTTATATATCTGGAAATCAGTGGAAAGTACCAATCATGGAATGGTTCCATGAATCGAAGCAAACCAAGGCTGCATAGCCTCCTCATGTGCGGCAGATTGGGCTGTTTTGCAGCCACTGTCCGCTACTCACTTAGGCAGCAAAGGTTGCTGTCTTGCCGCCACTTACAGGCATAAGATTGATTAATTTGCCGCCACTATCCGATACTCATTTAGGCAGCAAGATTGATGCTTAGGACAGCATGTTTTTCTGATTTGGTAAGTCCTTTGGTGGCTGACGATTCCTTCTTAGTTCATAGAAGGAAAGTTGCCAAAATTAATTTGATTAGTTATGGCAATGGTAAGTTGAAGTAAAGGGCTACCAATTTATATTAATTGATAAAGGAAAGCTGCCAAAATTAATTTGAATAATTATGACAATGGTAAGTCAAATTATGAGCTACTAATTTCTTTTAATTGTAAAAGGAATGTTGCCAAAATTAATATGGTTGATTATTTGATTTATGGCAAAGATACTGTCGGATTTTCCAAGAAGAGTTGCCAACTTAATTTGATTTAAGATGGTAATTAAATTACCAAGATTTTGGAAAGTGTTTGACTTCTTAAATTGTTTAGGAAATTCAAATATAGAAAGTTTTTAAATATGTTAATACTTTTCTAATGGAATCAAGTTGTCTTAAACTAAAAGTATTGGATAATTAATCAAATTAATTATGACAAGTCCTAATTGTATAAGGAGTTTACTCCAATTGTGAAGAGGATAAATGTCAAATTACCAAGATTTTGGAAAGTGTTTGACTTCTTAAATTGTTAAGGAAATTCACTTTTCTAATGGAATCAAGTTGTCTTAAACTAAAAGTATTAGGATAATTAATCAAATTAATTATGACAAGTCCTAATTGTATAAGGAGTTTACTCCAATTGTGATTAGGATAAATGTCAAATTAAAATATGGTAACTAGAGATTAAAACGGTTTTTTTCTTTTAATATAGCTTTTTATTTTAATTTTCAAATTACTTATATTTTTTATATGTACCAAAATACGTTGGTTTTTACATAGATTGAGAAATCGTCATGGCCGATGGCGATTTTCCTTAAAGTTTTTAAATTTTTTTTTATAGAATTGTAAGGGCGACTTCCATACATATTTAACCTAAAAAAATATGCAAGGGAAGTCGCCCTAAAAAAATATACAAGGGCGACTTCCCTTGTATATTTGTAAATAAAATAAAATATTATAGTGTGGAAGCCGCCCTCATGGAGGGCGACTTCCACACTAATTTTTTATTTTAAACATTTAAATTATAACCATTGGGCAACGGTTATAATTTTAAAAATAAAAAAAGAAAATTTAAAAAAAAATATTTGAAGGCCTTCAAAATCCCAACCCCATCTCTATAAATCTCGGTCTCCTTCATTCTTTCTTCCAACTTAATTCATAAACTCAAATTTCTTCCTCTTATTTCATACAAAAAAAAAAAAATCTCAATCTCCTCTTATTTCATATAAAAAAAATCAAAATTTCTTTGAAGTTCTTTATTGTTCCATACAAAATCTCTTAGCGTTGATTTAAAAATGGCTTCATCATCATTGTTGAGGTTGCAAAAGAATCACATATCCTCCGTTGTATTTCAAGAGGTAAGTCAATTTTTGTAATATTATCTGTACTGCATTATTAATTTTTTATAATTTTATAATTATTTAATTTAATTAATTATCAACAGGAAACTCGTCGCGTCTTACGTTCGAGGAAAATTTCTTTTGACAACCCTCATCCATATATTATTGACCAATTAAAGAGAGTCTGATTTTATTTTGCAGCTTAAGTTCGACGATTTCTACTTCAGCCCGAGTTAATTAGTGCGTTGATTGAACGATGGAGACCTAGACGCACACTTTTCATTTTCTGTATGGTGAATGCACGATAACTATAGAAGATATTGCGCTTCAACTTGAACTTCCAGTGGATGGCATGGCAGTTATAGGCGCAAGCTTTCTAGATTGAAATGAAGAGTGTCAAAATTTATTGGGCGCTGTACCTCCAAAAGTGTATGTCAAGGGCTCAATGGTGAAATTAACTTGGTTGCAGTCCTTTCAAAATCTCTCCGAACACGCAAGTGAAGAAGACGTAAAACATGCTACTAGAGCATATATTTTACGTTTGATTGGAGGAATGCTAATGCCCGACAAATCGAGCAATCAGGTACATTTAATGTATCTTCCATTACTTCGTGATTTAGAGTATACAACAAATTATAGTTGGGCTTCTACATGTTTGGGGTTTTTGTATAGAGAACTGTGTCGGGCTACAGTTCCAAAGACCATGACATAGGCGGATGTTTAGTGCTTCTGCAGTCATGGGCTTGGTATCGACTGTCATTTCTTGCTTCGCACGCGAATTTTTAGCTTGTATACCCCTTAGAAGCAAGTAATAATCTTGACTATTTTATTAATTTTGTACGAACTTGTTTTTTTTATAGGTCTATAAGATTTTATATGCATTTTAACAGGTGGTGTCATCATAAAGATTATACCGATATTCCAACCTACCTTGCAAGTATAAGATTACGACTAGATTGACTAGGATATGATAAGGAAAATGCTTCAATTGTTAAATTCAAGTATTTGTGTATTTAATCCATATGAACACTAATAATTTATAATAATTATTCGCAGTTTCAGTGGATGCCATATTCTTCAAATGAGATTATGGCATGCCTTCCATCGGATGCCTACAATAATTGTCATATATGGAAACAAATACAGCATTGATATGCTTTGCATATATGGAGTGGCACCACACCGACAGGGTGATGCGACAATTTGAGATGCAAAAACCAATTCCGCAACAACTGTTGAACCTTGATAAGGTTCACAAGATTGACATGCGTGGGCGTCATGAAGAATTCTGGTCTTCGAAGCATCAACAATGGATCCAGTGGTGGGATATACGTTCTCAAAGAATTCCTCTAGGTTATGCCATTGTTCGTAATAATTTCATACAATCTAATGATTACATAAGATGGTATAAGGATGAAGGCCGGCCTTTTGTTTGTCCGCCATCGGAGTTTGAGGATGTTAGGAGTATGCCATTTCCAGGACGAACTTCAAATCCAGTTCCTCCTACAAAGGAAATGGAAGTTCCTAGACCTAGCCGACAACGTGAGCGGACGCGTCAACCGGCCTCATCACATGCGGAGGAGTTCACTGCACTGAGAATGTCATTTAGTCATCCTGAACCTGAACGGGATCATGGAGTAGCATCCAGTCATCGTTATTCCATCAGTCACCCCGGGGATGAAGTTGATGAGTGTTACCAACCATCACCGCCAATGACGAGGTTAGATGACCAGCTTCTCACCCGAAGTTCAGGTTCAACATATCTAAGTACACTGTATCAGTTTGAAACCTCTGCGTCAGCATATGGTGGTACATCATTTGTGGGTCCATCTAGTAGTCAAGTTACCTTTATAGGTGGACTAGGTGTTGGCTCCTCCAGCAGTGGGTTTCCATTTTTATATACAGAAGATATGGGTCCCTTCAATAGTGAGTTTCCATTGACTGATGTAGCTGATGTGAGTCATTACAGCACCGTCCATGAGCATGCGGATGCCACACAACCAGAACCAGTGGCGGTTACAGCACGAGGTCAAGGACGAGGTCAACCGTGAATACGTGCCACGGACGAGGTTAAACGACAGGTGCAACCACCACGCAATAGGAGAGCTCCGCAATGTTGGTCAACACCACGAGATAAGAAAGCTCCTCCATAAATAGTTAGAATAAATGTACTTTTGTATAATAATGTATAATATAACGAGAATCGTGTATTTTTGTATAATAATATATAACGAGAATAATGTATTTTTGCATAATAATGATAAATTTACATGTTTCGCATTTCATGTTATGGAAGTTTTTTTCTATTTATCATTACATGTTATATAATTATATTTTTATATATAATTATAATTTTTTATTTTTTATAAATAATTAAAATTTTTTATATAATTTTTTTTATTTTTCTTTGGTTAAATGTAAAAATTAATCGTTATTTAAATTTTTGTAACCATTATACAAAAAATAACGGTTATTTAAAATAAAAAAATAACCGTTATACATTTTTTTTTTGAAAATTGCTATTTTTTTAATTTTGTTATTTAAAATTTAAAATTTATTACATTTTTATTTTTTAAAATTATAAATTATATAATTTATATTTTTAATTTTGTTATTTAATTTTTTTTTTTAAAAAAATGTTGGGAAGCCGCCCTCATGGATTTTAAAAATTTTAAATTTTTATTTTTTTTAAAAATAACCAAATAAAAAATGCTTTGTTAACATTTATTTTTAAAAAATTATTTATTTTTTTAAAATTATAACCGTTGACTTATAATTTAAATATTTTAAAAATAAAATTCAGTGTGGAAGCAGCCTCATGGAGGGCGGCTTCCACACTAGAAAATTTTATTTTTTTTACAAATATTCAAGAGAAGTCGCCCTCCACGAGGGCGGCTTCCCTTGCATATTTTTTTTAGGTTAAATATGTATTGAAGCCACCCTCAAGGAGTGCAGCTTCCAAAAAATTATATAAAAAAATATTAAAAAACCTTAAGGGAAGTTGCCATCGGCCATCGCGATTTTCTAATCTATGTAAAAATCAGCATATTTTGGTACGTAAAAACAATTATAGGTAATTTGGGAATTTAAAAAAAAAAGCTATATTAATATAAAAAACTGATTAAAACATAAAGTTTTATGTTTATGTTGATCATATGATTTTGAATGTGATGCACTCAAAATAGTGTATATTTATTAAACCTTGCACTTAATATTATCAATTATAGTAAAGTAGTATGCAAGGGTCGAATCCACAGGGATTGGGTCTTTCAATTTATAAGTTTATTGGTTCAAAACTTTAGTTCTAAGAAAAGAAAACAAATGAAAAGAAAAAGGGCGGGTTTTGAAATAAGTGAAAGTAAAACAAATTAGAATAATAAGAATGCAAGTAAATAAAGAGAAGAAATCAAATATGAGAAAAATATGGTTAAGGTTTCATTCTCCACCACTAGACATCAATGAGAATCAATTTCATATCTATCAACATCAATTAGCTATCAAAGTTATCAACCGTAGATAACAACAAACTCTGTTACCACAATCTTTCCTTAGTTCATTGTTAAATAGAACAAGCTCTCTATTTAATCTCTAACTATTAGACAACCTAGAATAAGCTCTCTAGATTTAATGTAATAGCAGCCTTAAGAAGAGAAAGATAAGTTGATCTAAGCAACAAACACATAAGCTCGGATTGTTTAACTTCGATTATGTTCCACATTGAAATTCCCGAAAACCCAACATAATCATGAATTACAAATTGCTACTATTGAATAGGAAATCAAGACAATTACACGGATCAAGACTCCTAAACTAGCATTAGATAATTATCAAGATATATCTAGTTGGCCACCTTAACAAATCAGGACAATATCATGAACAATTTTAATAGAAGATCATAAGCGACTTTGATAGAAAACAATGATAGATAGATTCTGAAAATTAATTACAAAACATGTCTAGGGCTTTGAAATCACCCTTAACCAAAAAAGAGTTTAGCCTAGCATAGGCATTGTAAACATAAACATGAAATTAAAAAGAAAATAAGATGAAAAACTAAAGAAAGAAAGAAAAAGAATATTAATTATTCAGCTTCTAGTTCTCTCAAACAAAGAAGAAATCAGAATATTGTAGCTTGGAGAAGTGTAGTGATCAATTCCCCTTTGTTCTCTATTTATAGGCAAACTTTAGGGCATCCCATAGGTGACTTGTGGCTGACTCCCTTTAATTAATGCTGACTTGGGGTTTTTTTTCCTTGCAAGGAAATGTGGTGGCTGACTTAAGGTTTTTAAGGAAAGAAACAATACTTGTCAGCCAAGGTTTAGTTACCTAAGGAAAGAAAGGGTTACTTGCAGCCAAAGCATATAGAAATAAGAAAAGTCATAACTGATTTAAATCTCCTACTTTGACAAGGATTAGCTTTAAGGAAAGATTCTTGCAATCAATGCAAGATTACAAAATTGACAGCCACTAATCCTACTTTGAAAAGGATAAACATAAATGTCAGCTAGGGTATTAATCATAGGAAAAATTAAGGCAGCCACATTGTTTAAATAAAAGGGTGGCAGCTACACTTTTTGTAGGTATAAAAACTTTACCCACTAGGGCTTATTTGACAATGGGAGTGGGTTTTCCAGCTAGGGTTTTTAGGGATAAAGGGTGTATGATTAGCCACTAGTTTATTTATGGAAGGTTTAGGTTAGGTTTAGCCACATAGTGTCTTCTTGATGAGCAGTTAGCTTTCCTTTGTGCTTGAAGCTTCATTTCTTGTCCAAATTCACTCTTTTCAACTCCGTAGCAATCCTTATCTTCCAAAACACCTACAAAACACCAAACAATAGTAACTATCAAGGATTTCAAGGAACTAAGCATAAAATATAAGGAATTGATATATGAAAATACATGAATTTAAGCACTTATCAAGTTCCCCCACACTTAGTCTTTTGCTAGTCCTCGAGCAAAATCAAATAGAGACAAAGTAAGAAAACTGAATCTAGTTCACTTTCAATAAGAATTAAAGATAATAATTGGACAAGTCTTATAAACTAATCAATAGCTTAAAGAGTTCATAAAGAATCATGCTTGAATGTAAAAAAAAATTGAGTTAAGCCAATATTAACATAACATATCTCAATCAAAATAATGCATGTTCAACTTAATCTCAACTTCTCGCATGGGATACTCTTATGATTTTCACTCTTTAAAGTAGTGGTAAAGTGTTTACACTCAATCAATCTCATGAAAACAGTTCTACCATATGCTTGCTTGTCCACCTATTCTCCACTATTTAGATCATACAACTTCATAAATCAAGAGGTCTTTATTCAAGATTGTAATGGGGCCAAGGGGTAATAATGTGGTTAAAGAATAAAAGATAAAGAATATTACAAAGGTTCCAAAGACTTCATAGAATTTAGAGACAAAATAAGATTTTGCATATATAACTTTCCCAATATTCTTTAGAAGTACATAATCACATAGGCTAAATATTTCATGTTGAGCCTTTGCTTCATTCTAATCAACTTTGTAACATCTTTTTCTTTTCTTTTCCGAAAAGTTCAAGAGATGATTCATATATTTTATTTCCTTTTTTTTTTTTTTTCAATATGGGAATGTATTTTTACAATGTTCCCTTTTTTTCTCTTGACTTTTGCCTTTCTCCTCCCCTACACTTATCTTTTGTATCTAACCCAACTTTTCAATAAAAATCCCTTGTTTTTGCAATATGTCTCAAACATTCTAATCATCTTTAGAACAAGGGTAGAGATATAAATGTGTTTAGGTAGGTGTAAGATGTGGTTACCAAAGAAATAGCTCATTCAATGTAGGCTCAAATTGGCTCACTAGGGGGGATGTTCTCTTGGAACATCAATATGTGATGACTGATTTGGCCCTGGTTAAAAATCCTAATGCCTCTATCATATTCATGTTGTCATATGCATCAATATAGTCTTAAACAGTTTAAAGCAAGTTCTAGAGAAACATGTTATCATAAGAGCACATAAGAAAGTAATTGGATTGATATGTTAATGCATCAATCATCTAGGCTCAAAACTCACAAGGATGTTTATACAAGTCAATATCAAGTCTAATCATGTTTCTTTCTCAATCAACATATCATATTAACATTGGCTCATTGAAAAATAGTGTCAAGCTCAATTCTCATGAAATTCTTCCTAATAAACCAGTTTTAGACCTATACAATTCATATCTTATCATAGTATTGAAAGTAACTAAAACACACTAAAAACAAACTAAAAACAAACTAAAGGAAACCCTAAATTCTTCCCCCCACACTTAATTCTTACATTGTCCTCAATGTAATACTATTATCCCAAATGCAAGAATCATGTGTAAAAGAAAAGAATTACTAAATAAAACAAACTAAAGAAAAACAATAAAAGATAGAATGATTGAGAGTAAGGAATAACAAATCGATTATAATATGTTCTCTTCATCCTTTTGGGTTGCCTCCCAAGAAGCGCTTAGTTTATTGTCCTCAGCCTGACTTAGACCCATGCCTTCATTATTCAACATAACTTGGCTCATAAAGTGGTAACTCCTCTACAGCTTGTATTAGAAAGTTCTCATAATAAGGCTTCAATCTGTGGTCATTCACCTTGAATGCTTTATCTGTCTTTGGACTTTTGATTTCAACTGCACCATGAGTAAACACATTAGTAATAACAAAAGGTCCAACACAACGAGAACGTAACTTACCTGGAAACAACTTAAGGCGTGAATGGAAAAGAAGAACTTTTTGTCCAACAACAAAGTCCTTTCTTTATATTATCTTGTCATGGAACGCCTTAGTCTTTTCCTTGTAAATCCTAGAATTCTCATATGCATCATTTCTTATCTCCTCAAGTTCTTGTAAATGAAGTTTCCTTTGCTTACCTGCCTCATCCATCTCTATGTTGCATTGTTTGATAGCCCAATATGCTTTATGTTCTAATTCAATCGAAAGATGACAAGGCTTACCATAAACAAGTCTATAAGGAGACATACCAATGGGTGTCTTATATGCTGTCCTATATGCCCAAAGTGCATCATCAAGTCGTAAACTCCAATCCTTCCGATTTGGATTAACTATCTTTTCAAGGATGGACTTTACTTCTTGATTTGATACTTCAGCTTGCCCACTAGTTTGAGGATGGTATGAGGTGGCGACCTTATGTGTGATGTTATACTTCCTCAAAAGTGCTTCCATGGTCCTATTGCAAAAGTGAGTACCCCTATCATTGCTTATGGCCTTTGGTGTTCCAAACCTTGCAAAAATGTTAGTTTTGACAAAATCTAAAACAACTTTAGAGTCATTAGTCCTAGTGGCTTTTGCTTCTACCCATTTTGAAACATAATCAATAGCAAGTAAAATATAAAGATTACCAAAAGAAAAAGGAAAAGGTCCCATGAAATCCATGCCCTATACATCAAAAATTTTAGCAATAAGTATTGGAGTTTCAGGCATTTGATTTCTAGCCCCTAAGTTACCTGTTCTTTGGCAACGATCACATGACTTGCAAAAGAGGTATGCATCTTTGAAAAAAGTATGCCAACAAAATTCAGAATCAAGCACTTTCATGGCTGTTCTTTTCGATCCAAAGTGTCCTCCACATGCATAAGAGTGACAAATTGTGAGAATAGATTGAAATTCAGATTTGAGTACACACCTTCTTATAATCTGATCAGAGCAATGCCTCCAAAGGTAAGGATCATCCCATATGTAGTATTTTGCATCACTATTGAGCTTATTTCTTTGAGCTTGTGTCAACTCTTGTGGCAACTTCTTAGTAACTAAGAAATTAACAATATCGGCATACCAAGGAATTGTTGTGCTAAGTGAAAAGAGTTGCTCATCCGAAAAGTTCTCATGCAATGGAAGTGCATCCTCCACATGAACTAAACGGCTAAGATGATCTGCAACCAGATTCTCACTACCTCTTTTATCTCTTATTTCCAAGTCAAAATCTTGTAAGAGGAGTATCCATCTAATAAATCTTGGTTTGGCATCCTTCTTTAAGAGCAAGTACCTAAGAGCTGCATGGTCAGAAAATACAATTACTTTAATGCCAATCAAATGAGAACAAATTTTCTCTAAAGCAAAAACAATTGCCAAAAGCTCTTTTTCAGTTGTGGAACAATTCAATTGAGCATCATTAAGAGTTCGGGAGGCATAATAAATGGCATGTGAGGCTTTGCCAACCCGTTGGCCTAAAACAGCTCCAACTGTATAGTCACTAGCACTACACATGATTTTAAATGGTACATTCCAATCTGGTGGTTGCATGATAGGGGCTGATGTCAAAAGTCCTTTCAAGGTTTCAAACGCCTCTTTGCATTTATCATCAAAGTGGAAAACCACATCTTTTTGTAGCAACTTGCAAAGAGGTAATGTTATCTTTGAGAAGTCCTTGATAAATCTTCTATAGAAATCTGCATGTCCAAGAAAAGAATGAACCTCTCTCACAATTGTGGGAGATGGTAAAGAATGCATAATATCTATTTTAGATTTATCTACTTCTATTCCCTTAGAAGAAATAACATGGCCTAAAACTATTCCTTGTTCTACCATAAAGTGACATTTTTTCCAATTCAATACAAGGTTAGTTTCCATGCATCTTTCAAGTACAAGTGTAAGGTTCTCTAGACATCTATCAAAAGAATCACCAGAGACACTAAAATCATCCATAAAAACTTCTATGATGTTCTCTACATAATTTGAGAATATGCTAACCATACATCTTTGGAATATAGCTGGTGCATTAAAAAGACCAAATAGCATTCGTCGGTATGCAAAAGTACCAAACGGACATGTAAAAGTTGTTTTCTCTTGGTCCTGCGGAGCAATTGCAATCTGTTTATAACTTGAAAAACCATCAAGAAAACAATAATGAGAATGACCAGCTAACCTTTCAAGCATTTGATCAATAAAAGGTAAAGGAAAGTGGTCTTTGCGATTTGTGGAATTAAGTTTACGATAGTCAATACAAACTCGCCACCCTGTTTGAATCCTAGTAGGAACAAGTTCATTCTCATTATTTGTTACAACTGTTACACCTGATTTCTTTAGAACCACTTGGATCGGGCTCACCCATTTGCTATCCGAGATAGGATAGATCACTCCAACATCTAGGAGCTTTAGTATCTCCTTTTTCACAACCTCCATCATAGGAGGGTTCAATCTTCATTGTGCCTCTCTTATTGGTTTTGACCCTTCCTCTAACAAAATCCGGTGCATGCACATGGAATTTCCAATTGCTGTCTTATGCTCAAGCACTCGGATAAGTCACTCTTCTTGCAAAGGTGCAAGCTCTTTGGAAATGATGATCGGTAGTGTAACTTTTTCACCTAAGAACACATATTTCAAATGACCCGGTACAGGTTTCAATTCTAATGTTGGTGCCTGCAAGATAGAAGGTAGAAGTTTCTCATTAAATGTGAGTAAATTAATATATGAAACATCAAACCTTTCATCAAGAGATGGCAACACTTGTAGAGATTCTAATGCCTCCTTCACATGTTGACTCAAGGTTAGTTTCTCTTATTCTTTAGAGTTCTCTATTCCAAGGTACTTGTTAATGACCATTTCCAAACTATCTTCACTATCTAGCTCATAAGCTTGTTGCACCAAAAAATCAAATATGTCAATAGCAAAAACATAATGTAAATCACTAGGATACCTCATGGCCTAAATGATATTGTAACGGATTATCTCGCCATCAAATTCCATAATGAGGGTGCCATCATGCACATCTATCTTAGTCCTAACTGTTTTTAAGAATAGTCTCCCTAATAGTATGGGTGTTGGATTAGAAGACATCTCATATTCCATCTCAATAACATAGAAATCAGTGGGAAAGACCAACTCATTAACTTGGATAAGGACATCTTCTACAACTCCTCTTTGATAAGTGTTAGAACGGTCAGCAAGTTGTATTATTACACCGGTTTCCTCTAATGGTCCTAGATTCAATGAAGCATAAATTGAATATGGCATGACATTAATAGATGCTCTTAGATCTAGCATAGCACGCTTAAACCTGGTTTCCTATCTTACAAGGAATGGTAAACATACCTGGATCCTTGCATTTAGGTGGGAGTTTCTTTTGAAGAACAGCTGATACATTCTCCCCTACACTTATCTTTTCATTACATTTCAACTTCTGTTTAGAAGTGCATAATTCTTTTAGAAACTTGGCATATCTTGACCCTTGCTTAATAGCATCTAGTAAAGGAATGTTCACCTCTACTTTTCGGAGGGTTTCCAAAATTTCCTTCTCTTGCTCCTCCTTCTTGGACTTTGCTAACCTACCAGAAAAAGGTGGGGGAGTTACATAAGAAGGAAAAGATGGTTTAGGAGTTACCTTTTCTAATGGCTCATTGGGATGTGAAGATGATGTCATGGTGTTATCCTCCCCTTGAGCACTATCCTTTTGTGATGTCTCAAGCTGTTTCCTATTTCTTAGAGTTATAGCATTGACATTCTCTCTTGGATTCACTATGATTTGGAAAGGTAATTTCCCGGAATCCCTTGCTTGTGATTGACTCATTATTATTTCCATGTGTCCCATTTGAGTCTCTAAATTGCGGATACTTGCCTTTGTGTCCCTTGTTTCCTGTTGAAGTTGCAATACATTAGTAGTAAGGGATTTGACAAGATCTGCTAGAGACTCACCTGAATTTGTGGTGGTGGCACTTGTTGTCGGGATTGGTATGGTTGTTGCATTCTTTGCTGAAAACTCAGTGTTCTATTCTCAATGGGTGGGGCAGCAGCTTGTGATTGGTTCCCTCCATAATTAAAGTTTGGATGATCTTTCCATCCTAGATTGTAAGTGTTTGAGTAGGGATCATACTTCCTTGGTTGGTTCTGAAATCCGCCCATGGCATTCACATGTTCATTGGTGTCCTCTTGAAGTGTTGGGCACATATCAATTTGATGCCCCATGGTAGAACATATGCCACAAGCCTTAATTTGTTATATATTACCTACAGTCAATTGTTGAACAAGAGATGTCAGTTGAGAAATTTTTTGTTCAAGGGATGATGTACTTACCTCATTGACTTTCTTGGGTTGTGGTGGTGGATCATGTCTCATTGAGAATTGTTGGGAATTGACTGCCATGTTGGAGATGAGAGTTCTAGCAGCTCCGGGAGTCTTATCAACTAAAGTTCCCCCACTTGCGGCATCTATCATACTTCTCTCCATGGGCATGAGACCTTCATAGAAATATTGGATGAAAAGTTGTTCACTTATCTGATTGTGTGGACATGATGCACAAAGTTTCTTGAACCTCTCCCAATATTCATACAAGGACTCTCCGTTGTATTGCCGAATCCCACATATCTCTTTTCTAATGTTGGCAGCCTTAGATGCTGGGAAATACCTTTCCAAGAATGCTTTCTTCATACCATTCCATGTAGTTATGGTCCCGGATGGTAGGTAGTAGAGCCATTCCTTTGCCGAATCAGCTAGAGAGAATGGGAAGGCTCTCAACTTAACTTGCTCTTCCGTGACCCTAGTTGGTTTCCTACTTGAGCAAACTACATGGAATTTCTTGAGGTGATTAGTAGGATCCTCTCCTGCAAAACCATGAAAAGTTGGGAGAAGATGAATCAAACCAGATTTTAATTCAAAAGCTACCTCAAGATTAGCATATTCAAAGCATAATGGTTGTTGACCCAAGTCAAGAGCAGCTAGCTCCTTGAGAGTTCGGTTGTCAGCTGCCATCTCTCCTTGTTCCTCTTGGATGTCTTGGATCAACTCTTCACTTGAACTTTTGTATGAAGCAACAAATTTCAAGATTCTCCTAAATCTTAAGTCTTCTTTGGGAGCTTGGAAGATTCACTGAAAAAAAAAAAAAAAACAAGAAAGTAACTAATTAGAACTGAAAGTAAGAATAAACCAACTAACAAATAAACTAAAAGAAGCAATCCCTAGCAACGACGCCAAAAACTTGATGCACTCAAAATAGTGTATCTTTATTAAACCTTGCACTTAAAATATCAATTATACTAAAGTAGTATGCAAAGGTCGAATCCACAGGGATTGAGTTTCAATTTATAAGTTTATTGGTTCAAAACTTTAGTTCTAAGAAAATAAAACAAAACAAAAAACAAAACAAAAAAGAGGGTTTTTGAAATAAGTGAAAGTAAAACAAATCAGAATAATAAGAGTGCAAGTAATTAAAGAGAAGAAATCAAATATGAGAAAAATATGGTTAAGGTTTCATTCTCCACCACTAGACATCAATGAGAATCAATTTCATATCTATCAACATCAATTAGCTTCAAAGTTATCAATCGTAGATAACAACAAGCTCTGTTACCCCAATCTTTCCTTAATTCATTGTTAAATAGAACAAGCTCTCTATTTAATCTCTAACTATTAGACAACCTAGAATAAGCTCTCTAGATTTAATGTAATAGCAGCCTTAAGAAGAGAAAGATAGGTTGATCTAAGCAACAAACACATAAGCTCGAATTGTTTAACTTAGGTTATATTCAACATTGCAATTCCCTAAAACCCAACATAATCATGAATAACAAATTGCTACTATTGAATAGGAAATCAAGACAATTAAACGGATCAAGACTCCTAAACTAGCATTAGATAATTATCAAGATATATCTAGTTGGCCCCTAAACAAATCAAGATAATATCATGAACAATTTTAATGGAAGAACATAAGCAACTTTGATAGAAAACAATGATAGATAGATTCTGAAAATTAATTACGAAACATGTCTAGGGTTTTGAAATCACCCTTAACCAAAGAAGAGTTTATCCTAGCACAGGCATTGTAAACATAAACGTGAAATTAAAAAGAAAATAAGAAGAAAAACTAAAGAAAGAAAGAAGAAGAATATTAATTATTCAGCTTCTAGTTTTCTCAAACTCTCTCAAACAAAGAAGAAATCAGAATATTGTTGTTGCAACCTAAAAAAATAACAAGTCTCATCGCGAAATATTTTACTCGTTAAGCGTGACATTGAGGAAAACAGAGAAAAAATGACTTAATTCCTCTTGAAATAAAATGAGGGTTTGAAAACAACCTCAAAAAAGAAATGGAGTAGCCACCAATCTTTTTAGGCTAGGTGTGATCGGCCACCTATTAAAACCGGTTTTGTAAAGCATTTTAAAATTAATTAAAACATTTTTAAAACCAATCTCAAAGTCTGCGTTTTTAAACCAGAGAAATCAAAGAAGCGGGTTCGGGATCTGTTATGTGCGAGGAAGGATTAGCACCCCCACAACGCCCGTATAAAACGGTACCTTATTAATCATGTGTTATCTCAAGTCTCGGTAAAAGTCGATTTTAGATTTGGCATTTTAAAATAATTCCCAATTTAAAGAAAAATAATTTCATTTTTTAATTGAAAATGATCCGGAATTTATTAATTAAAAATTTTTCTATATTCCCTCACAAACTTGGCAAAATATAAAAAATTTCATTTATTTGGAAAATCTCCGAATCATTTTCATTTTTTGAAAGAAAAATATTCCTTTATTAATGATAATTGATGATATCCTCCCCAGCAAACTCGGCAGAGAACTCATGAATTATTTTAACTCAGGAATATCTTTATTTTTATTGAAAATTATTATCTTATTTTTAAAACATTTTAAAAAGATGAATATGAACATTTATGACATGATAAAAGATGACATAGCAAAATCTAGATGACATAGTGTAATCTAAATAACTTTGCAACATCTAAATGACAAAGTATATTCTAAATGACATAGCATAATTTAATGACATGACATAATAAGAAACATAAAATAACATTATAATAAAATGTGCATGTAAATGAAAAAAAAAAAAACAATGCATGAATATATTAAACCCTAAATATATGGCAAAATAATTAATGACTTAGCAAAAAGCATAGAATAACATAAAATGTCCATAACCATATAACCACCATGACAATCACCATGAAATCTAAATCAAAACAATAACATCAACATAGAAATATTCATAGCAAACATAAAAAATGCAATGCGTGAGAGTGAATTTTTTTTTTTTTTTTAAATATATCATATATCATATAATATGTGCAAACATAAAAAATGCAATGCGTGAGAGTGTATTTTTTCTTTTAAATAAGGACATCCGTATACCTAAAAAGATATCCGACTACCTTAGGAAAAGACTTAAATCAGATTTTTCTAAATCAAAAATACTTTGTGATTGGATGAAAAACAATTTGAAAATTTTTAGATGAAAATGGCACTATGGCCGAAACCCCCTTTAAAAAGGCTCTATTTTCCTAACTTTGGAAACCCAGGTTTGACCTCTCTTGACCCGACCTTTATAAAATAAAATTTTAGAATTAAAATGACTTAGAAATTACCCTAGGACAGTAGCTATTGTTCTAAATCAGCCCCCTCTTAATCCCTTAACCAAAACAGAAAATTATTTTCTTCTTGAAAACAAATCTAACTTTTCTAACCAATTTTAAAACGTGATGTTTTACCTATTTTAAAATTCTCAAAAAATCTAAAAAAATTATGGGAGACTCAGAACATGTTGACCTCTATGAGAAAAAATCAGCTTAATTTTTAGACTAAGGATGACCTACCCGAAAATACATGAAAATCAGAACATTGGGTGAAAAACTGTTTAACCAAAAAAACATTTTTAAACCTTTGATAAAAATGTCCAAAAATTAGAATAAAAATATTAGAGACTCCTCTAAGATCCTATAATCAGTGGTAAAAATTTCCAAAAATTTGAACAAGGATTGCTTAATGAAAAAAAAAATCACAAAAGTAGAAAATCCAACTTGACAACATCTTAATTTTCCACAAGCATGCTCATGAGAGCTTGGCTTTGAGTCATTTATTGGCTTAAGTCAAAAAATCAAGTGGGATAAGATGAAATGCATGAACAAACAGTAAGTTAAATGCATGAAATACATGACCTAATGCCTAAATGACATAGAAATATGCATGGCATAAAAGATGACCTAATGCCTAACATGAGATAGAAAATGCATGGCAATAAATGTAACCCTAGACCTAATAAACATGAAACATGCATGACAATAAATATGACCCTAGACCTAATGAACATGAAACTATGCATGAAAATACAAGATGACCTAAGACCTAATAAGCATGAAAATATGCATGGCATACAAAAATAACCTAATGCCTAAAATATCATAAGAATATGCATGGTAATATAATATGACCTAATACCTAATATGACATATAAATATGCATGGAAATAACATGAACATGTAATGACCAAATGAAATAATAATAATGCAAGAATATGGCAAAACAAATACACAATCACATGGCATGATGATGCAAAGCATGTGATGCACCCAAAAGAGTGTATCTTATTTAACCTTGCACTAAAAAGATAAATTGTAAGTATAGTAGTTAGCAAGGGTCGAGTCCTCAGGGATTGGGTTTTAGTTTATAAGTTAATAGTTTAAAACTTAAATTCAAGAACAATAAAAGAAAAGGGGTTTTTGAAGCCAGATTTAAACTAAAGTAAATAATAACAATAAGATGCAAGGCGGTATAACCAGCCAATAAAAATATATATACTAAATTAGGCAGTATAACCAGCCAATAAAAATATATATACTAAATTAGGCGGTATAACCAGCCAATAAAAATAAAACAAAGTTAATATACAAATTAGGCGGTATAACCAGCCAATAAAAATAAATATAAAAAATAAGCAAACTAAAAGTAAGAAAACAAATAAGTAAGAAGAATCAAATATGAAAAATATGGTTAAGGTTTCATTCTCCACCACTAGACATCATTAAGAATCAATTTCAGATCTATCAATATCAACCAACTATCAAAGTTAACAACCGTAGATAACAACAAGCTCTGTTACCCCAATCTTTCCTTAGTTTGTCGTTAAATAGAACAAGCTCTCTATTTAATCTCTAACCATTAAACAACCTAGAATAAGCTCTCTAAATTCAATTTAATGGCAGCTTTATGATGAGAAAGATAGGTTGATCTAAGCAACAAACACATAAGCTCGGATTGTTCAACTTAGGTTATGTTCCACTTTGCAATTATTGAAAACTTGACCATAATCATTAATCACAAATTGCCACTTGTGAATAGGAAATCAAGACAATTACACGGATCAAGACTCCTAAACTAGCAATAGATAATTATCAAGATCTATCTAGTTGTACACCTAAATAAATCAAGACAACATCATGAACAATTCTTGTAGAAGAACATAAGCAACTTTGATAGAAAATTAATGATAGATAGAATCTGAAAATCAATCACAAAACATGTCTAGGGCTTTGAAATCACCCTTAACCAAATAGAAGTTTAGCCTAGCATAGGCATTGTAAACATAAACATAAAATTAAAGAAAATCTAAGAAGAAAATAAAAGAAAGAAAGAAGAAGAGGAAGAATATTAATTATCCAACCTCTTGCTCTCTCTAAAGAAAAAGAAAACTAGAGAAAAGAAAGAAAACTAGAGAAAAGAAAGAAAACTAGAGAAAAGAAAGAAGAAGAAAACTTAGAGAATTTTATTAAAATGGCTAATATCCTACCTATGTACAATATGATCCTCTACAATCATCCAAGGCCCTCTATTTATACACATTTTGGAGGGCTAAATGACAAGAGACAAGCTTTACAAATTTCAAAGGTAGGTATAATAGGTGGGTGAATTTTTCTAACAATTTTCGTCATATTGTATGACAATTTTGATCAGCCAACTTGATGGTCGATTTCGTCAATGTTGGAGGCCTGATCTGATCACATGGTCTTCTAGAAAAAGGTTCCCCTATCAGTTACGGATCCATAGCCGTTAGAATCAGCTCATTTGCTGATGTGGATAATCAGATATGGGCAAAATACGAAAACAGGTCAGCACAGACGTCATTGCACATCAGCCAACTTGATGGTCGATTTCGTCAATATTAGAGGCCTGATCTGATCATATGGTCTTCTAGACAAAGGTTCCCGTATCCGTTACGGATCCATAGCCATTGAAATCAGCTCATTTGCTGATGTGGATAAGCAGATATGGGCAAAATACGAAAACAGGTCAGCACAAACGTCATTGCACATCAGCCAACTTGATGGTCGATTTCGCTAGGGAAAACGACTCCGTTTCAAGAAGTGTAAAACATGAAAAAGATAGATACGCCTCTTAGCTTTTCACGGCTACAAATTTCAGCCTTATTGCTTCAGTGAAACTCCAGATATAGCTGATATGGTAAAAGGTGTCGGAACTGGAACTGAACTGGATTTGCCCCTAATTCTAGTAATCTGAAATCACTCAAATAAACTTGTGAAAAACACCAAATTACATAAAAATATAAAAGATCATAAACACAATTAGACTAAACAATAATAACTCATATTTGACACAAAACAATAATAAAACATAACTAAAAACTATATAATTATACGAGTTATCACACCCCCACACTTAGATTGTTGCTAGTCCCTAGCAACGACTCAATAAAAATAAAATAAGAAAATCTAATCTAATCCACTTTCGTAGGAAATCACGGTGACACTTAGCATGTGACACAAGCCTTTAAACCCCTAGGTGTCCCTAGTGGACGAGTTTAGTCTCGTGAGGGTTTACTAGAACGATACCCACAAACATTGAAAAACTAAAATATAAATAAACTACATATACTAAAAACATTTATTCCTAATCCTTTCAATACAAATTAGAGACAATCTTTGAACAAGTCTTATAAACTAATCAATAGCTTAAAGAATTTCACAAAAATTCATGCTTGAATGTAAATTGTTTGAGTTAAGCCAATATTAACATAACATATCTCAATCAAAATAGTGCATGTTCAAATTTAATCTCAACTTCTCACATGATATACCCTCATGATTTTCACTCTTTAAAGTAGTGGTGAAGTGTTTACACTCAATCAATCTCATGAAAACAGTTCTACCATATTCTTGCTTGTCCACCTATTCTCCACTATTTAGATCATACAACTTCATGAATCAAGAGGTCTTTAATCAAGGTTGTAATGGGGCCAAGGGGTTTGTAATGTGGTTGAATAACAAAAGGATAAAGATATCACAAAGGCTCCAAAGAGTTCATAAAGTTTAGAGACATAATAAGATCATACAAAGAAACTTCTCAAAACTCTTTACAAGAACATAGTCACCTAGGCCGAATATTCATGTTGGGCTTTTCTTCATTCTAAACAACTTTGTAACATCTTTTTCTTTTTCCACAAATTCAAGAGATGAATCATATTTTTTACTTAGGAATGTATTTGCCAGTATTCCATTTCTTTTTCTCTTGACTTTTCTTTTCTTTTCCCCCCACACTTATTTCTTGTTTCTAACCCAAATTTTCAACTAAAAATATCCCTTGTTTTTTTGCAATATGTCTCAAAATATATAATCCATCTTTAGAACAAGGGTAAGGATATAAGTATATTTAGGCTAGGTGTAAGTTGTGGTTACCAATAAAACATCATATTTAATGTAGGCTCAAATTGGCTCACTAGTGGGGATGTTCTCTTAGAACATTAATAATGGATGGCTGTTTGGCTCTGGTTATAATCCTAATGCCTCTATCATATTCATGTTGTCACATGTATCAATATAGTCTCAAACGGTTTAAAGCAAGTTCTAGAGAATCATGTAATCATAAGAGCACTCAAGAAAGAAATTAGATTAATTTGTATAATGCATCAATCATTATAGGCTCAAAAACTCACAAGGATGATTATACAAGTCAGATTAAGTCTAAACATGCTTCTTTCTCAATCAACATATCATATTAACATTGGCTCATAAAAAGGTTGACATCAAGCTCAATTCTCATGAAAATCTTCTCACTAATAAATCTGTTTTAGACTTATGCAATTCATATCTCATCATTGTATTAAAAAGGAACTAAAACACACTAAAAAAAATAATAATAATAATAATAAAGACTCATAAAAAAAATAGTAGACAAAAATAAACGAAATCCTAAATCATTCCCCCCACACTTAATTCTTACATTGTCCTCAATGTAAGTCTATTAACCCAAATGAAAGAATCATGTGTAAGAGAAAAGAACTAATAAAATAAGAATAGGAACAACTAAGACTCAAAAGAAAACAAACTCATGCAACCTAAATAATCCTAAAATACTAAACAAAAATTAACAAGTAAACATAAAAAGATTAAAATCAAACTGACAAGATATGTCTCAAGTCTCCCTTACTCAGACCTTGTTCAGAATGAATACTTCTAAATTGCTTAAAACACAACAAACTTTTTTTTTTTTTTGAAAAGAAGAAATCAAACTGACAAGGTATGTCTCAAGTCTCCCTTACTCTGACCTTGTTCAGAATGAATACTTCTAAATTGCTTAAAACACAACAAACTTTTTTTTTTAAGAAGGTAAAATTTAGGAGATATTACCTGTAGAGGTTGCTAACCACTTATTATAACTGAGACACAACAAACAAAATGTTAGATAATGTCACAAAGACAAAGTGCAATCCACTCCTTGCTCGTCCATATCTCTTTTTCTTTTTCCGAGCGTTTGCGAAACAACCGTAGCAAATAAACACTCATAAGCTTGGAGCTTTTTAAGTAAATCTTCAATGGTTGTAGCAGAAATTATGGTTCTCCTTGCCTCTGAAAACATGAATCCATTATCCACAGCATTATCTAAATATGAAAGCAAATTACTAAAATAACCATTAATATTAAGCAAACCAATGGGTTTCTTATTTGTGACCAAAGATGACCAAGAAGCCACGCAAGCTATTTCTTCCAATGTACCCAGACCTCCTGGTAAAGCAATGAATGCATCGGCAGAATGGTACATGATTGTTATCCGTTCAGGGATACTCCAGACTTGTATTTCCTTACCCACGGTAGGTCCACAAAAACTTGTGAATAGTTTTGGCACGATTCCTAGAACTGGACTTCCTCCGGCGTGTGCTGCTGTAGCGATTGCTCCCATTAAACCCGTACTACCGCCTCCATAAATCAAGTGGATCTTTTGTTGGGCAAGTATTACTCCAACTCTTATGGCTTCATCAGCGAATATGTTATTTTTCCCTGGATAAGCACCTCCAAAGACACAAATTTTTTTAATGCGCTGGGATGAAGTACTTTCCATTTTTTTTTTTCGAGTGCCTGAAAGAGAATGAGTACATGGTGTAATATATAGAGGACTGAGTAGTGAATCAGACAAGAGTAATAATGTCGCCGAAAGTGTATCTGACCTGTCAGAAGAAAATGTTAACCTAACAAAAGATTTTTGCGTGATTTCAGGAAGAAAATCAAAAAGAGAAAAAAAAATCAACCGTAAAAGACAAATAAAAAAAACGAGAATAATTACACAAATCGAACAACACGTAAATTAAAACAAAATAAAGTTATTGCAAATCAAACCAAAAGCTGAGAAGTTATTTATTGTAGTTGTGATTGTGGCTCACATCTTCCTCTGGTTTTACGTCCAGAAACGGCTTAAACGCCTTCTATGAGTCGAGGATATGCTTTCCATCCAATTTTCTTACAAGCTGGCAAACAGGGTCTTTTAACATCAGATTCCCAAGATGTTGCCATTCCCTTTGGAATTGCGGCCATAAATCAAGAATTTCTCTTTGTACGTCTCCACTAGGATGCGTCTCAAGAGAAAGTTGGATATTACCCAAATTCTCCTTACTCAGTCCATCCTTAATGAATTCAATTTTATCATCTCGATTAGAGGACGGAATCCCAATAGAACGACATTTACCGTTACACGTCCATCGTGCACATTTGTGGCAATTTGAACACATGCGCTTTGCTCGTCGCTTCTTTGCAAAAGTGCTTCTACCTGTACCTGGTAAATGCAAAATAGGAAGATATTCATCTTCACGTACCTTGGCTTCAATTATCCAACGTATGTCTCCAGGAATCCCTTTGTGCATAAGCATTCTTAATCTTTCAAATCGAACTTGGTAAAGCTTCAGTAAAATATTTCGAGGAAAAGGAGGAAATCGTTTCTACAATCTTGTGAGAATATCATCCATCCTGAAAAAAAAAATGAAAAAAATTGAAAGAGAAATTGGAAGAGAAATATATATACAATATCAGTTTTGTGGGTAGCTGATGGAACCGACTTAAATAATCACGGAGTACCGTTATCCGCCATTTAACCGGGGTTAAAAAAAAAATTATATTTACATCTAGTTATTTTCAAAACAAGGATCAGAAAGACAAATAACATAAAAAGACTCAAAAACAAAAATAAAATCCTAAATTCTTCCCCCCACACATAATTTTGACATTGTCATTAATGTAATGCTATTATCCCCCAATGCAAGAATTATATGTAAGAGAAAAGAACTATTAAACAAAAAAAACTTATTCAGCCTAAATGAACTCAAAAACAGTAAACACAATTAACAAAGAAACATAAGAAATAAAAATAAAAACAACAAAAATAATAAAAGAAAAAGGAAAAGAAAGAGAAAGCAAATCTGAATATGGAAGGTTGGCAATTTCATCTTTAATTGGGCTGCCTTCGCAATTAACACTTGAGTTAGTGTTTTGAATCTAACCAACACCCCTTCTTGGCTTTTTAGGCTTGTCAGGCTCATACATGAAATTTCCCAAATTTATGCGTTTGAGAGGAAGCTTTCTTTGCACAACAGTGGATGCATTCTCCATTACAAGTATTATTCCATCATCCTTTGTGGTGCATATGTCATCGAGGAATGGAGCATATTTTTATACTTGTTGAATGACCTCCACAAACAAGTTGTTTAAGGTTTCCGGCATGTGTTGTTCATGTTCTTCCTCCTTGAAATTTGCAAATCTACTAGGAAAAGGTGGAGAAGAAACATTAGTAAAAAGTGAAACCTTAAACGTTACCTCAGGTGCCGAAATACTCTTATTTGGATCTTTGGCTTCATTATCCTCAAGAATAGAATCCATCTCTAATTTTGTTTCATCCTCATCTTGTTCCTCATTCTTCAAGGTCACAATAGTAGCATTCTCCTTTGGGTTTACCATCGTTTGGGCTGGGAGTTCTTCAGATCTTTGTGCTACCCATCCCACCATACTACTAGCCAATTGGTTCATTTGCTTTTCCAAACTCTGGATGCTTGCCCTTGTTTCCTGTTGAAATTGCAAAGAATCAGTAACAAGAGAATAGACAAGATCTTCTAAAGAAGTACCTGAGTTTTGAGTCATATGTGGTGGTTGAAAAAGATCTGGTTCTTGAGACCATGATTGATTGAAGCTAGATGGATGAGTGTAATTGGCATAAGGATCTACTTCTTGGTAATTTTTCGAGTAGCCATAATTAGTATGATCCCACCATCCTTCATGGTAAGTGTTTGAGTAATGATCATGCAGTTGGTCTTGGAACCCTTGATGGCCTTGACATCCTCCCATGGCCAATTGTTGAACTGGGGAGGTGAGATTGGCTTGTTGATTCTCCATGTTCATGTATGCCACCAACTCTTCAAGTGTTAGATTGCTCAATTCCATTGTTTTTTTTTTTTTTTTTAAATTTGAAAAGAAAAACTTGTATGTACAAGAAAATAAAACTAATTAGAACTGAAAATAAGAATAAACCAAGTAACAAATAAACTAAAGAAAGCAATCCCGGCAACGGCGCCAAAAATTTGATGCACCCAAAAGAGTGTATCTTATTTAACCTTGCACTAAAAAGATAAATTGTAAGTATAGTAGTTAGCAAGGGTCGAGTCCTCAGGGATTGGGTTTTAGTTTATAAGTTAATAGTTTAAAACTTAAATTCAAGAACAATAAAAGAAAAGGGGTTTTTGAAGCCAGATTTAAACTAAAGTAAATAATAACAATAAGATGCAAGGCGGTATAACCAGCCAATAAAAATATATATACTAAATTAGGCGGTATAACCAGCCAATAAAAATATATATACTAAATTAGGCGGTATAACCAGCCAATAAAAATAAATATAAAAAATAAGCAAACTAAAAGTAAGAAAACAAATAAGTAAGAAGAATCAAATATGAAAAATATGGTTAAGGTTTCATTCTCCACCACTAGACATCATTAAGAATCAATTTCAGATCTATCAATATCAACCAACTATCAAAGTTAACAACCGTAGATAACAACAAGCTCTGTTACCCCAATCTTTCCTTAGTTTGTCGTTAAATAGAACAAGCTCTCTATTTAATCTCTAACCATTAAACAACCTAGAATAAGCTCTCTAAATTCAATTTAA
This sequence comes from Fremontodendron californicum, assembly GCA_030761205.1. NCBI lineage: Eukaryota > Viridiplantae > Streptophyta > Magnoliopsida > Malvales > Malvaceae > Fremontodendron > Fremontodendron californicum. Next base: position 1,761,413 of record JAULJL010000045.1, on the reverse strand, counting down.
TGGCAGCTTTATGATGAGAAAGATAGGTTGATCTAAGCAACAAACACATAAGCTCGGATTGTTCAACTTAGGTTATGTTCCACTTTGCAATTATTGAAAACTTGACCATAATCATTAATCACAAATTGCCACTTGTGAATAGGAAATCAAGACAATTACACGGATCAAGACTCCTAAACTAGCAATAGATAATTATCAAGATCTATCTAGTTGTACACCTAAATAAATCAAGACAACATCATGAACAATTCTTGTAGAAGAACATAAGCAACTTTGATAGAAAATTAATGATAGATAGAATCTGAAAATCAATCACAAAACATGTCTAGGGCTTTGAAATCACCCTTAACCAAATAGAAGTTTAGCCTAGCATAGGCATTGTAAACATAAACATAAAATTAAAGAAAATCTAAGAAGAAAATAAAAGAAAGAAAGAAGAAGAGGAAGAATATTAATTATCTAACCTCTTGCTCTCTCTAAAGAAAAAGAAAACTAGAGAAAAGAAAGAAAACTAGAGAAAAGAAAGAAGAAGAAAACTTAGAGAATTTTATTAAAATGGCTAATATCCTACCTATGTACAATATGATCCTCTACAATCATCCAAGGCCCTCTATTTATACACATTTTGGAGGGCTAAATGACAAGAGACAAGCTTTACAAATTTCAAAGGTAGGTATAATAGGTGGGTGAATTTTTCTAACAATTTTCGTCATATTGTATGACAATTTTGATCAGCCAACTTGATGGTCGATTTCGTCAATGTTGGAGGCCTGATCTGATCACATGGTCTTCTAGAAAAAGGTTCCCCTATCAGTTACGGATCCATAGCCGTTGGAATCAGCTCATTTGCTGATGTGGATAAGCGGATATGGGCAAAATACGAAAACAGGTCAGCACAGACGTCATTGCACATCAGCCAACTTGATGGTCGATTTCGTCAATATTAGAGGCCTGATCTGATCATATGGTCTTCTAGACAAAGGTTCCCGTATCAGTTACGGATCCATAGCCATTGAAATCAGCTCATTTGCTGATGTGGATAAGCAGATATGGGCAAAATACGAAAACAGGTCAGCACAGACGTCATTGCACATCAGCCAACTTGATGGTCGATTTCGCTAGGGAAAACGACTCCGTTTCAAGAAGTGTAAAACATGCAAAAGATAGATACGCCTCTTAGCTTTGCACGGCTACAAATTTCAGCCTTATTGCTTCAGTGAAACTCCAGATATAGCTGATATGGCAAAAGGTGTCGGAACTGGAACTGAACTGGATTTGCCTCTAATTCTAGTAATCTGAAATCACTCAAAGAAACTTGTGAAAAACACCAAATTACATAAAAATATAAAAGATCATAAACACAATTAGACTAAATAATAATAACTCGTGTTTGACACAAAACAATAATAAAACATAACTAAAAACTATATAATTATACGAGTTATCAGCATGAATGAAAGCATGGTAGTCAAACAATCAAGATGAAAATGCAAATACACAAGGCAAGAAAAAAAACCATGATAGCCAAGTGGTTATGTTAAAAATGTGAGAATATGGCAAGGCAATAACACAAACATAGGCATGGAAAATATGCAAGACATAAATGAAAGCATGATAGACAAATAATCATGATGAAAATGCAAAGATATAGCTAGGCAAATACACAAACACATGGTATGACAATAATGCAAAGCATGAACAACTTGATGTAGTAAAAACAGAAAATTAAAGTTAGTAAATAAAGCAAGTAGACATGAAAATAAATGATAAAAATAGAAAAATAAGAACAAGTAAAGAAAGTAGAAATAAGCTCCATATTTTGATTATTTTAGAAAGCTAAATCATCAAAACAAACTAATATACCACAACCAACATAGGAATAAAATCAAACACAAGACAATCACACCAAAATGAGACCATTCGGCCACTTTGAAAAAAGGTAGTAAAAAATTATTTTTGATATTTTTTGTGAAAACACAAGATAGGAGCCTTAAAAGGGAGTTTTAAAAACCTTTATTTTATAATAAAATAACAAGAAATCACATGAAAATAAGCAAAATCAGCATAGAAAAAGAAAGAAAAATGCAAGAGTTAGGTGCTAGAAGGCTACCTTTCAAAGCTATCTTTCAAGCTTCCTTCTCTTCAAAATTTTTCTTTGCTTTTCTACCACTTAGCTATTGCTCAAACATGAAAATACTCAGCCAAAAAACCCTCCTAAAAGATGAAAAACTCTCCTCTATTTATGGGCAGCCGAATAGCCTCCTATGTTGACATAATGTTGTCATTTTTTTTTTCCTAGCTAGCAAGATCCAAAGGCTACTAATCAAAGATGATAAAAATGTGAATTTGCAACCATAGGATGAAGTGATCAGCCCCTAACCATAGCCAGCTATCCAAGAATCCTAACCATAATGTACTCATCCTTTCTCTTCATTCATTTAGCCACTTGGCAAGATCACAAAGGCTCAATCAAATAAAAATACCACCTTGCTATTCAATTTTGGCCCTTAGATAAGAGAACTCAGCCATTCCTTCCCCTCTTCATGGGCTGGCCGAATGGCCCTTAAAATTCCAGCATTTTCTCTTTTTTTTTTTTAATTGTAAAAATGACCCTCTTCGGTTTCTTCGATAAAATTACACTTTAGCCCTCTAAACTTAATTAAATTGCAAACGGACCCCCAATCCGGATTTTCTTTTTCCAATACCTCCTAAATAATATAAAATTGAGTTCTGAAAGTTTTCATAATTTTTCGAGCCCGTTTCTTATTTTTCCCCGATTTTTCTTTAAAAGTTTCGATTTGGTGCCTCCCAAATTTAGCCTTTTTCAATTGAGCTTTGATTCTAAATTTTTCTTCACCAATCTCTTCCAAATAATATAAATTTGAGATCTGGAAGTTTTGATAATTTTCTGAGATTGTTTCCTATTTTTTTCAGAATTTTCTTTTGGAATTTCAGCTTAGTGCACCCGAACTTTGCCATTTTTTCAAATGAGCTCTGATTCCAGAGTTTCTTTCACCAATAACTTCCAAATAAGATAATATTGAGATCTGGAAGTTTTGGAAATTTTTTGAGCTCGTTTCCTATTTTTCCCGGATTTATCTTCTGGAATTCCAGCTTAGTGCACCCGAACTTTGCCATTTTTCAAATGAGCTCCAATTCCGGATTTTTCTTCACCGATCTCTTCCAAATGACATAAAACTCAGATATGGAGGTTTTTATAATTTTCCAAGCTCGTTTCCTATTTTTCCCGAATTTTCCAAGATTGCCCTTTAACCCCCGAAACCTCGGTTTTACTCAAAACATGTTCGATTTCCAGATTTTTTTTCCATTGCCTTTGTTATATATTGACTTGGAGTTGGTCCAAAAAGGCCTAATTTTTAAGATCAAATTCCCCTCCGATTTGATTTTTCCTTTATCCAATATCGGAAATTTCCTCGTTTTTCCATTTTTCCTCCAACCGGCTCTTTTCTCGGAATTACTTCAAACTGAGCCTTGGGTTGTCTTTGTTTACTCACTCTTTATCAATTAAGGGCTTCAACTTTACCGAATCGGGCCATCTCTGCAGTTTTCCCCAATTTTGAAAAATTCACCAAAAACTCTAATTTTCGGTTTTCCTTCCAAATTGACTCTTCCTTTGATTTTGCTTCCAATTGGCCTTTCCAATACCCGTAGTCATTGATTATATTCCATTTCAAACCTCCAAATTTGACCAATTTGATCGTTTAAGCACTTTTCCCCAAATTTATCGAATTAGGGTTTTTTTTCACTGAATTTCCATAACCCATCTTCCAAACTCTATATCTCTCATTGTAGACCTCGGATTATCAAAATTCTTTCACCATTGTTCAATTCAACTTCAAATCTTGATTTTTATTAAGGGTTAACTTTTTTAGTGGTTGACTTTTTGGAGTTGACCTTTTTAGGGTTGACTTTTTTCGGATTGATTTTTCATGCTGACCTCCTAAACAAAGTCTTGGAGTACCATCCGCAGGTTGAGAAGAGATTTTCTGCATTCTAAAAAGCACAAGGAAGAAAATACCTGATTTAGGGGCCCGAACAAAATTAGGTGTCTACAATTGTAGCTTGGAGAAGTGTAGAGATCAGCTCCCCCTTGTTCTCTATTTATAAGTAAACTTTAGGGCATCCCATAGGTGACTTGTGGCTGACTCCTTTTAATTAATGTTGACTTGGGGCTTTCTTTCCTTGCAAGGAAAGGTGGTGGCTGACTTAAGGTTTTTAAGGAAAGAAATAATACTTGTCAGCCAATGTTTAATTACCTAAGGAATGAAAGGGTTACTTGCAGCCAAAGCATGTAGAAATAAGGAAAGTCATAGCTGATTTAAATCTCTTACTTTGACAAGGATTAGCTTTAAGGAAAGATTTTTGCAATCAATGCAATTAATGCAAGATTACAAAATTGACAGCCACTAATCCTACTTTGACAAGGATAAACATAAATGTCAGCTAAGGTATTAATCATGGGACAAATTAAGGCAGCCACATTGTTTAAATAAAAGGGTGGCGGCTACACTTTTTGTAGGTCTAAAAACTTTACCCACTAGGGCTTATTTGGCCATGGGAGTGGGTTTTCCAACTATGGTTTTTAGGGATAAAGGGTGTATGATCAGCCATTAGTTTATTTATGGAAGGTTTAGGTTAGGTTTAGCCATATAGTGTCTCCTTGTTGAATAGTCAGCTTTCCTTTGTACTTGAAGTTTCATTTCTTGTCCAAATTCACTCTTTTCAATTCCATAGCAATCATTATCTTCCAAAACACCTATAAAGCACAAAACCATAGTGACTATCAAGGATTTCAAGGAGCTAAGCATAAAATATAGGAATTGATATATGAAAATACATGAATTTAAGCACTTATCAGTATGTATGTGATAGGATCCAAGATGGCCCAATCCTATGACAATTTCTATGTGGGCCAAGATCCAAGAAAATCTAGGGAACATGGCAAGAATGGGTGGAATTCACTTGGGCCATGTTGCAAGTTATTCAAGAAAGGCTTCAACATGCAAGATGGGCTTGCATCCAAGTTTGGTCCATGTGATTCAAGAACATAAGTGAGGCCCAAATGCTTAAGTAATTACAAGACTTAAAATAAGCCCAAATAAAATGATAGGATCCAAGATGGCCCAATCCCATGGCAATTTCTATATGGGCCAAGATCCAAGAAGATCTAGGAAACACGGCAAGAATGGGTGGAATTCACTTGGGCCATGTTGCAAGTTATTCAAGAAAGGCTTCAACATGCAAGATGGGCTTGCATCCAAGTTTGGTCCATGTGATTCAAGAACACAAGGTGGCATATTAAGAGGGCCTATTTGGGCTTATTTTAAGTCTTGTAATTACTTAAGCATTTGGACCTAACTTATGTAATATGTCCACCAAACTTGGATGCAAGCCCATCTTGCATGTTGAAGCCTTTCTTGAATAACTTGCAACATGGTCCAAGTGAATTCCACTTATTCTTGCCATGTTTCCTAGATTTTCTTGGATCTTGGCCCACATAGAAATTGCCATGGGATTGGGCCATCTTGGATCCTATCAGTATGTGAATAATTACGGACTCGACCCAATAAGATTGTGGATGGTTAAATCATTTATGGTATTTTTGAAATATGATATGTGAACTCTGCCTTATCTCTATTTTTTTCGAATTATAAAATTTTTTCTCATCTAATTTTCCTCGAATATAACTAGAGATTTCTCATTATAAATCTAATTAGTTAAAAATGGTTATTGAATCTAACTATAGATAAATTTTTTTTTCTTATTTCTTATTTCTTACTTCTTACTTTCCTTCCTCCCAACCAAACAACCAACGAAAGGGTGGTTTATAATACATCAATCTAGAAACTAAAAATCAAGAAAAGATATTTATATAATATTTATTTACTCATGGAGGAAACATTATGTGTCTTCGAGGGGACCAAGCAACACCAAAGATGAGGTAGCAAGCAAGACTTGGGTGAAATTTGTGACAATTTTTTATTAAAAATAATTAAATAAAAATTAATATAAAAAATCCAAATTGATAGATTGAAAAGTTTTGTTACATAAATTAAGAGTACAAAACTTGAAAAGATTTTAATATATTTTGATATATTTTTTAGATAAGTAGTTTTACTAAAAATTTTGATAGAGTTTTTTTATCATTGAATAAGTTGTATATTTAATAATTATTTTTATATATTAATAATATGCTCATTGTGTTCTATCAATCTATAACTTTTGATTTTCAAAATAATTTTTTTGTGATCGTTTTTAATTAAAAAAAAAAAAGAATTTTAAGAACTTCACCTAAAAAATTTCATGTAAGTCTTGCCTACACTAAAAGGGGACCAATCAACTAAAGAATGAAAACGAAACATAAGAGAGGGACCAACAAGCAAGAGAAAGACAACTCATGAAACTGGAATTAATTAATTAAATGGAGTATTATTATCACTTCTTTTTATGGAGAGTTAGCTAAGTTATGTGAACCTTTTAAGGACATATAGAGGTGCTTTTGAAATTGTAGTTATGGAATTTAGATACAAGGAAGTGAGTTCTTTGTGCAAATTTAGGTTACAAGGTGGTAAGTTCTTTGCTACTATATCATTCCAAGCACATATAATTTTATAAGAAAAAAATCCTTATATTAAATCTTAGTCCTTGTTCAAGGGATTAGTTAGTAAATCTAATTCCAAGCCAAAGTCAAAATAAAAATTCAATAAAATTGAATTGAATTTTTTTTTGTGTGGATAAATCTATTTGTTTTATTTGTAAAACTATATATATATATATATATATATATATAATAATCAAGTTGTCTTTAATAAAAAAATATCTAACAAACTAATGATTAAAAATAAGAGAAAAATTATCTAGAAAAAAAGTAAAAAAGAATTGGTATTTTTTTTGTTATAAAAAAAAGTTGCACATTACAGTGGTTTTGAGTTAATATGAATTTTTTTCAAAGGTAAAATAAAATCTTTATTCCCTAATAGGGGTATTTGTAATTTTATTTCTCTAAATGAACTACTTTAAGTCGCATCAATATTCTTTTCCACATCATCATTTTCTTTCTTCAACCCACTATCTTCTCTTTCTCTCCTGCAACATATTCCTATCTCTTGCAATTTCTTTTTACGTTTCCAAAATCAGTAAAAATATTAAAGTCCAATTAGATTCCTTCATTATTTCTCTCAATCTCAATTACTCTCACTCTTTACTTTCTCTAATCTCTTCAATTACAAACTATACCCAAATACCAAAGTAAATAAAAAAAAATGAATAAAATAACACAATTTCAACAAAAATATATAGTAATAAAGTTAATCCATCAAATGTTGGATATCATAATATATATTGTGTGTATACATACGAAATACATATTTTAATACATAGATTGTCGTATCTAGATACACGATGTACATTAACATACACAATTGATATCAAAAAGTGAATGAGAAATCAGTCTCATTAAACACCCACTTAAAGAGGAAGGAAAATTGGTTGAAGGTGTGGTTGGTTGTATAAGCTAGTGTTCCATGTTGGGTTGGGCCCCAAGAGACACCCAAGTTTTGTGGTGGGTGAGGACCTATAGAACTTGGGCTGGACCACACGCGTGCGCTGCCGCCGCCGAGCCGGGCTGGGTTGGGTCGGACCTGGCTTGGGCTTGTATCTTTTTTTTTTGCTGCCCAGCCCACCTTTTCAACCAGCTCTTTGTCTAAATAATTTTGTCTTTTCGGTATATGACCAAACTAGTCTGTATACCTTCTAGAATGTGTCCTTTCGGTTGAGGACCGAAACATTTCGTGTCCGTTTGGTTTGAACCGAACTGGTTCGTAGCTATTCCAATTGAAGTGTCTGTTGCCTGTTGGATGAACCGGTTCGGTGCTACAGACTTGCCTATTCCGAACGGTCCCCAGTATTTCTATAAATACCGGGGTATTCTGTTTGTTTAATACACCAATTCACTCATATTATTCCTGTCTTCTAAGAGAGAGACTAAGCATTCTTCTGGTTCGCTGTGTTGCATCCGAGTGTGCTCTCATTTGCAACAATTATTGAGGAAACCTGAGAGACAATTTGCATCAAACTGTAAGCACCTTTAGACAGGCAAAAAATATCTTAAGGTCAGAGGTCCAATCTTGACTCGATTTTGTTTATTTGCTGTTCGATTAAAGTCTGTAAGCATTGTTGTATTATTCATGTTCTCAATTCTATTCGTGTATATATATATATATATATATATATATATTAGTTCTTCTTCTTGTTATATGTTTATAATTTCAGTATATAGCGTCTATAATTTCTTACAACGTTTTTTTCTTTCGTATTATAATTTGTTATATACTGTTGTATTATATATATATATATATATATATATATATATATATATATACACACGTTTGATTGACAGAATATTTATATTTACTCTTATCGCTACTGTAGGTATAAGTTGTATACTGTTTTTAGTAACTTATATATTATATATATTCTTGTATTGTCTAGTGTTTTTGGATATTGTATGATAGAATATATATATTTATTTAGTAACCGAATTCTTCATACAGCTTTTGTTGAGAATATTTTATACTCTTTGACTTCTTTTGGTTCAATTCGTTACATGTTAAACATTATATAGCATATATCATTTGTTTGTTTTATATGATTGTGATATTTTTTTAGATATATTTTTTTGGTTTTAACTAAACTGTTGTTAGCTTATATATATATATATATATATATATATTACTTTTGTTTAGCATATATATATACGTTATATATATATATTTTTTATTTGTTATTAATTATATATATATATATAGATATATTACTTTTATATACTGGTTGTTTTATATTTTGTTTTATAACATATATTTATTATAATATTATTACTGTTGTAATATATATTTATATATATATTTTTTGTGAACGTTTTTGATTATTTGGTACACTATTTTGTATTAGTAGTGTAATATTTCTGTTATAATATTATACAAAAGTTGATCCTGTTATTTTTTGAAATAACAGATGGCCGAAACATCTATCAGTATTGTTAGAGCACCCGTAGCACCACAACCTCTACATGTCACACATGGTGAGAAACCCGAAAAGTTCAGTGGTCTGGACTTTAAACGATGGCAGCAAAAGATGCTGTTCTATCTAACTACCCTCAACCTAGCCAAGTTCTTATGGAAGGAGGCCCCGACTTTAAAAGAGGGAGAAACCGATACTACGGTTGTAGCTTCGGTGAATGCATGGAAGCATTCTAACTTCCTATGCAAGAACTACATCCTCAATGGTTTGGACAACACGTTATACAACGTGTATAGTCCAATCAAGACAGCTAGAGAGCTGAGGAGTCCTTAGAAAGGAAATACAGAATCGAGGATGCCGGCACAAAGAAATTTGTGATTGGCCGATTTTTGGATTTCAAAATGGTGGACTCGAAAACCATAATAAGTCAAATCCAAGAGTTTCAGTTGATTCTCCATGAGATTTTTGCCGAAGGAATGACTCTTAGTGAATCATTTGAAAGGGCGAGTTTGATAGAGAAACTCCCTCCTTCGTGGAAGGATTTCAAGAACTATCTAAAGCACAAACGAAAGGAGATGACTTTAGAGGACTTGATTGTTCGATTGAGAATCGAGGAGGATAACCGAGGTTCAGAAAAGAGGGCTAAGGTTCAGACCATGGAAGCCAAGGCGAATGTTGTTGAACATTCGAAGAAGACCAACAAGAGGAAATTTGTTGGTTCTAGTTCTTCCCAAGTTAAGAAAGGAACGGATTTCAAGAAGTTCACGGGAACTTTTTTCATGTGCAACAAGCCCGGACATCGTGCAAAGGGCTGCCAATGGAACAAGAAGAAGAAAGCTCAAGCCAACCTAGTTGATGATTATGAGATTGAGTTCACTGCTGTTGTGTCACAAGTGAACTTGGTGGAAAACCCTAAGACATGGTGGGTTGATACCAGAGCCACTTGTCACATTTGTTCTGAAAGAAAGAGTTTCACTAAGTACAAAGAAGCTACTGAAGATGAGCAACTATTTACGAGAAATTCTACGGTTTGCAAAGTACGAGGCCATAGAAAGGTGGTACTCAAGATGACCTCCGGGAAGGAACTTACATTGAACAATGTTGTCCATGCTCCTGAAATCCGAAAGAATTTGGTTTCCGGCTCTCTGTTGAATAAGAATGGGTTTAGGCTCGTATTCGAGTCTGATAAATTTGTACTCACCAAAAGTGTGATATTTGTGGGAAGGGGATATCTTTGTGATGAGCTTTTTAAGCTTAATGTTATGACAATTGTACAAAAGAATAAGATTATTAATAATAATATTTCTTCTGTTTACTTGGTTGAGTCCCCTACATTATGGCATGGTAGATTAGGTCATTTAAATTACAAGACCTTGAAGAAAATCAGTAATTTGGATTTACTTCCGAAATTTGTCATTGACAAGAATCACAAATGTGAAATTTGTGTGGAATCCAAATTAGCTAAGGCTCCTTTATATTTAATAGAAAGAAGTAATGAACATCTAGAATTAATTCACACTTATATTTTTTATTAAAAATTTGTGCAAACTAGAGGCAATAAAAAGTATTTTATTACTTTTATAGATGATTGCACAAAATATTGTTACGTCTATTTGCTAAAAAGCAAAGACGAGGCCTTGGAAACTTTTAAGCTCTTTAAAAATGAGGTCGAAAATCAAGTAAGGAAGAAAATAAAGAAAATAAGGAGTGATAGAGGTGGTGAATATGATTAATTGTTTAATGAATTCTATTAGGAAAATGGAATCATCCATCAAACCACTGCTCCTTATTCACCTCAACAAAATGGTATTGCAGAAAGCAAGAACCGAACGTTGAAAGAAATGATGAACACTTTGTTGATAAGTTCAAAGTTACCTCAAAACTTGTAGGGGGAAGCTATTTTATCAGCTAATTATATTTTAAATAAAATACCCCACAAGAAGTTAGACAAGACACCATATGAATTGTGGAAGGGTCTAAGACCAAACTACATACACATGAAAGTGTGGGGGTGTCTTGCGAAGGTAGCTGTTTCTCCACCTAAAAAGATCAAAATAGGACCTAAAACTATTGATTGCGTATTCATCGGATATGCAAACAATAGTACTGCTTACCGTTTTCTTGTGTTCAAGTCGGACATTCCCGATGTTCATATCAATACGATAATTGAATCAAGGAATGCCTCGTTCTTTGAAGATGTTCTTCCTTACAAAGAAAAATAGGAAAATAAGACTACAAAGAGAACTCATGAGTCCTCGAGTAGTGATCTACATGTGGATAAAGAGGAACAAGAGGAACCTAGAAGGAGCAAACGAGCTAAAGTACTACTACTTATGATCCGGATTTTCTAACATATTTGTTAGAAAATGAATCTCAAACTTTTAACTAGGCTATGTCATCTCCAGAAACACAATTCTGGAAAGAGGCCATTAACAATGAAATATAGTCCATCATGTAGAATCATACATGGGAACTGGTGGATCTTTCTCACAGCATAAGCCATTAGGATCAAAATGGATATTTAAGACGAAAATGAAAGCAGATGGATCGATTGATAAAATATAAAGCCCGGCTTGTAATAAAAGGTTACAAACAAAAGGAAGGGCTTGATTATTTTGATACGTATTCACCAGTTACGAGAATAACATCCATTTGAACGTTAATAGCTATAGCAGCTCTTAACAATCTCAATATACACCAAATGGATGTTAAGACAGCTTTCCTGAATGGAGATTTAGACGAAGAAATCTATATTGAACAACTCGAAGGGTTCAAAGTTTCAGGACAGGAAAAGAAGGTGTGTAGACTTGTTAAATCATTATATGATTTAAAACAAGCTCCTAAACAATGGCATAAAAAAATTGACAATACAATGTTGTCAAATGGTTTTCATATTAATGAATGCGATAAATGCGTGTATGTAAAAAATAAGAATAAGGGATATGTCATTGTTTGTCTATACGTAGACGATATGTTAATCCAAGGCAGTAATGATGAGATCATTAAAGCTACCAAAGCAAGGTTGACCAGTAAATTTGATATGAAAGATATAGGTGTAGCTGATGTGGTTTTAGGAATTAAAATTTTTAAAACACAAGATGGCATGGTAATATCTCAAGATCATTATGTAAATAATATTCTTGAGAAATTTAGTAAGAATGATACCAATATATCCAAAACACTCGGTAGATGTTAATTTACATCTAAAGAAAAATACTGGTGACGTAATATCTCAATTAGAATATTCACGTATAATTGGCAGTCTTATATATCTTATGAACTGCACAAGACCAGATATAGCTTACTCAGTTAGCAAACTGAGTAGATTTACTAGTAATCCTCATTGTGAGGGTACTCAGATATTTGAGATACACCTCAAGTTATGGACTGCACTATACAAGATATCCAGCTGTACTTGAAGGGTACACTGATGCAAACTGGGTATCCGATACTAAAGATTCAAAATCCACTAGCGGATTTATCTTTACTATTGGAGGAGCTACAGTGTCATGGAAATCTTCTAAACAAACATGTAATGCCAGATCCACTATGGAATCTGAGTTTATAGCTTTAGATAAAGCTGGTGAAGAAGCAGAATGGCTTCGGAATTTTTTAGAAGATATTCCATGTTGGCTGAAACCTATGCCGGCAATTAGTATACATTGTGATAGCCAATCTGCAATTGGTAGGGCACAGAGTAGTTTGTATAACGGTAAATCTCGATACATTCGTCGAAGACACAATACCATTAGACAGTTGCTCTCAAATGGGATTATCTCTATTGATTATGTAAAATCAAAGGATAATACTGCGAATCCGTTTACTAAAGGTTTAATGAGAGAACAATTATATATATCATCGAGGGGAATAGGTCTTAAGCCTATAAATTAAAGTTACATAGTGGAAACCCAACCTAGCTGACTGGAGATCCCAAGATCTAGGTTCTAAAGGGACAACTAAATTATGTTAACTAAGTGTGAGCACTAAAAGAGTTAAACACTCTTATCCATTCGTATGATGATTTAGTACTGCCTGCAAAGGAGTTAGGATAAGCTATGCTTTTAATGATTCTTATAGCTTGATAAAAATCAAGTGGGTATTGTAGGATACTCTTAATAAGAAATCATCTATTATGATTAAGAAATGTGTCCATTTCTATGAGAATTGATCAAGCTAAATTCTCTAAAGTACTCATAAGAAACCAGGAAGTGTTTGGGGCCAAAATGGACACAACCGTAAGAACCGAAGATGTTCGAAGGGGAATTGTGTGATACCTATTGTCTTGGTTTACACGAAAGGCTGAATAGTTCAAGACATCATGTTCACTAGTTAGCCGAGTAAATCTGATAGTTATTCACTATGGAAGGTTCAAAGCCAAAAGCTACCTATCTTGATGCAATTACTCTTCAAATAAATTCTCTCTCGTACTCCGAGTCAGTTCGTAGTTTTATTCAGACAATTTCCATTCATGTGGAGGATTGTTGGATATCATAGTATATATTGTGTGTATACATACAAAATACGTATTTTAATACACGGTGTATATTAACATACACAATTGATATCAAAAAGTGGATGAGAAATTAGTCTCATTAAACACCCACTTGAAGAGGAAGGAAAGTTGGTTGAAGGTGTGGTTGGTTGTATATCCCACATAGAACAAAGTTTGGCTTTAGATTATAGTTTATATAAGCTAGTGTTCCATGTTGGGTTGGCCCCAAGAGGCACCCAAGTTTTATTGTGGGTGAAGACCTACACAACTTGGGCTGGACCACAAGCACGCGCCGCCGCCGCCGAGCCGGGCTGGGTGGGGTCGGGTTAGAATGGACCGGGCTTGGGCTTGTATCTTTCTTTTTGTTGCCCAGCCCATTTTTTCAACCAGCTATTTCTCCGAATATTTTTGTCTATCAGGTATATGACCGAGCCGGTCTGTATACATTCTAGAATGTGTCTTTTCGGTTGAGGACCGAAACATTCCGTGTCCGTTTGGTTTGAACCGAACTAGTTTGTGGCTGTTCCAACAAAAGTGTCTGCTGCTTGTTGGATGAACCGATACGGTGCTACAGACTTTTCAGTTCCGAACGGTCCCCAGTATTTCTATAAATACCGGGGTATTCTATTTATTTAATACACCCATTCACTTATATTATTCTTGTCTTCTGAGAGAGAGACTAAGTATTCTCCTGGTTCGCAGTGTTGCATCCGAGTGTGCTCTCATTTCCAACGATTATCGAGGAAACCTGAGAGACGATTTGCATCAAACTGTAAGCATCTTTAGACACGCAAAAAACGTCTTAAGGTCAGAGGTCTAACCTTGACTCGATTTTGTTTCTTTGCTGTTCGATTAAAGTCTACAAGCATTGTTGTATTATTCATGTTCTCAATTCTGTTCGTATATATATATATATATCAGTTCTTCTTCTTGTTATCTGTTTATATTTTCAGTTATAGCATCTATAATTTCTTACATAAAAAACTCATGTAATTTTTGTGCAAATAAGGTGAGTTTGTGAGTTCTTGCAGATATTGATTTTAAAAGTTTTGGGTTGCAAGTGCTAGAAATAGAAAATCAAGGCCATAAAAAATTAAGATAAAAAAAAAAGAGAAAGGGAAAAAGAACATAAAGAATGACAAAAAAAAGAGTTCGATTAAAGAAATCAGAGGAAGTAAAGAGTGAAAGCAATTGAGACTTGAGAGAAAGAGAGAATGAATCTAATTGAAATTTTTTGTAAAGACCCATTTGATTGGACTTTAATATTTTTACAATGATTTTGGAAATGTTTAAAAAAAAATTTGCAAGAGATACCAATGTGCTGTAGTAGAGAAAGAGAAAATGGTGGATTAAAAAAAGAAGATAATGACGTTAAATAGAATGCTTATGTGGCTTAAAGTATCTCATTCAGGGAAATAAGATTACAAAAATCATTATTAGAGAATAAAAAATTTATTTTATCCTAGTGCAGGAAAACACTCTAATATAAAGTGGTACGTTAACATTACATATAGGGTAGGTTTGGTTCGGTGAATCTTTCATTACAGGTCGTAATCTTACATTTCGTTATGAGATAACCATGTTTGGTTCACTAACGTTCCGCAATCTTGGTAATATGATATTCGCTACAGTGTCAAAATTAGGTCATATTGGGTGTAATGTCATACTCACCTCTCTCTAAGATTATGTTACATTACGCCAGCAATGTAACATTTTTGCCACTTTTGCCCTCCAATATTAATATTTTCGGTCCCTTTTGCCCTTATAACATAATGAAATTACACCCAATACCACGACATTTGTTTTAGCCGACAGTGCCTCTTCCTTTGGTCTCCATTTCTCTCTAGATCGTAGCCTCTCCCTCTCGACTTCTCCCGTATCATTGCCTCTCCCAATTGATATCTTCCCCTTTCTTGATTTCGTCGGTCAATCCAGGTATGATTTCATTTCAAAATCTATATTTATATTATTTTAGGTTCTTGATTATGTATATGCATGTCAGATTAAAGGTTTAGGGTTTTGATTTTGGTATTAATTTTTGGGGTTTTGAATATTGGGGGTTTAGGTCTGGGGTTTTGGGCTAGCTTGATTATTTAGGGTTTTGAATATTGGGGGTTATAATTTTTGGGGTTTCAACTATTAAGGGGTTATTGGGGTTTCGTTTATTAAGGGTTTATTGGGGTTTCGAATTTGTTCATACAAAGCATACCTAGAAGTACTCCTGTTCCTGTCAGAAGGAAAACTTGTTGTATCCACAGTGTCTTCATCTCCACATCGAAATACTGGAATTTGCTTTCAAAGCTTTTGATCAATTTCTGAGGGATGAAATATAGAAGAAATCCAACTGAAGCTATTTTTAAACCTGTGAAGAAAAAGTTCTCAGTAGAGTCTAGTTGCTTTATTTGTTCATACAAAGCATACCCTTTAGTAATCATTTGTACCAAGAACCTGAATAGGAATAAAATAAGCATGAAGATTCCAATTTTAGTCTCACCCCTATCTGAAAATAGCTTCTCCAATAGAACAACACAAGTAGCAAATATCCCCACTTCATAGGAAAGATGATTTCAACCAACTGTACCTTTTTCTTAATGAAAGGATTTTTAAGAACAAAGAAGAATAGCTAAAAAGAGGTAATGCATAGCAAGATAATTATTGGAGTCTTAGATGGCCAGTTATTCAAGTAGGCACTAGCCAACACACCTAGTGAAACTCTTTTCACAGATTATAACATTACCATTTTTTGGCATTTTTGCTTTCTCTTTTACTGCCTGAATTTGTAGTAGACTATGGAGAATTTGTAGCATGCTAAATGAATTAGCTGTTGAAATTATTGGTTGGATGTGCATGTTTATAAGGAAGCCATTGGGTTCCATTTGCTGTTGAAATTATTCCTTGGAAAAAAAAAATTATTGCCTGATATATTGTAAATCAGGTGATAATTTCTGAAACTTTTAGAGCTCACAAACTAACTTAAGTGACATTTTATAAAATAAAATAAAAAAAAAACAGCAATCATGGAAGAACTCTTTTTTTAATCAGTGAATCAAACATTTATGGATCCAAATAATCCTCATTGGGTTTGGAGTTGGTTAGAGCGATGGATGGCAGTTCGGCCATGGGAGATCCGAAGCACAACAGATAACAAGCACGCTGCAGGTCTCCATCTACTATTGTCTTGTACAAAGACAAGGGCATTTTAGTAATGTGAGGATTCCGGAATGTTACATTCCTGCCAACCAAACATGATCATCTTAAATGAAGGGACGGTCAACTAAACGCATGCATGTAAGATTCACGGGAATGTAACTTCGTCATCTTGTAAGGGAGAATCCTATTACCAACCGCAATCTTACATTCATCGAACCAAACCCGCCCATAGGGTTATGACGGATCCCCTACGAATGCATAGTATTTTGAATTTCCAAAAACATGTTTAAATTTTAATTGAATTTTCTTTGTAATCCAATTGATTCAATTTGAATTTTATTGGTTTACATTGGTTTGATTTATCAATTTTTATTTTTTTAATATTATTTTAAATATATTTAGATATAAAATAATATTTTATAAAAAAATTAAAAGAGATATAAAACTAATAAAAATATAATTTGTTTCGGTTAAGATATTTTTGGTTTTTTCACTTCATGATTTGAAAATCGATCCAAGCCGAATTGCAATATTTAATATCCGATCCAAATCCTAACTGAATAAGAAAAAAAATCTAAACTAAACCGAATATTACGATTTTGAATCGATTTTCGATTTTTTTTTTCGATTTTTTCTCAACCTTAATTACCTCTCATTTATGTATGGGAGTTAGATATATAGTATTTTTGTCATTTTATTATTATTATTATTATTATGTGTTTTAATATTCTTTTGATAGATTATTTTTTAATATATATTAAGTAAAATATGGTTTTTCTTTGTTTTCTACAAACTACTAGTTATTTTTATTTTTATTAAGTTTTGAAATATTAATAAGTTTTACATGTTATATTATTTATAACAAATTTTTATGTCGCATGAGATGTCTTTTAATTCAATTTTTTTATTTACTATTAAATTTTTCTTTATTTTATAATAAATATTGAATGAACCTTCGTACTTAGAAGGATAATTTAAATGTTGGACACCTCTATTTTAGAGTTCGAGATCATTTACATTCAGGCTACTTTATATTATTTTGGATGCTGGTGATTATGGTTATTTCAATTTATTTAAATTTTGGTTGTTTCAAGTTTTGAGCTTACATGTTTTCACATCATTTATTTCAATTGTTATTTTTTATTGATGAATACGACGAGTGTATATATAGTTTTGTGATAGAGATGACAATCCAGCAAGTTGAGTTGGATTCGAGTTAATCATTTTGAATTTAGATCATTTCAAATTTTAATTTCTTTTTTTTTTTTGAATTATTTTGATGAAATTATAAATACAACTAGAAGTTATAATCATAATCAAGTATTACATCTCATATAAAAAATTAATTAATTAAAATCAAATAAGCAAATCAATCTACGAACAACCGGATACATATAACTAGATATATCCAACATAAAATTGAACCGAATTCACGTATACATGGTAAAACTTTAATCTGAGACCTAAAATTTCAAAATCTCTTCCTAACTATCACTAAGACAATATCTCATTGGCAAATTTTTGTTTGAATATCAAAGTTGAGTTTAGGTTGTCAGATTTTTTTAGTTAATCAAGGTTTGTCTTTTGACATTTAGTCTAGGTCTTTGGCTTTTGGTCAATGTAGACACCTAATTTTGTCCGGACCACTAAAACATGTATGTTTTCTTCCTAAATTGATGTTTCAAAATGCAAAGAGACTTTTCTCATCCTGCAGGTGGTACTCCGTGACTTAGTCTAAGAATACAAGCATAAAAAGTCAAACTTGAAAAAGTCAACTCTAAAAAGTCAACCTCAAAAAGTCAACCCACTTTCAAAATCAAGATTTGAAGTTCAATTGAAAAGTGGTGAAAGAATTTTGATAATCCGACGTCTACATTAAAAGATATGGAGTTCAGAAGTTGGGTTACGTAGATTGAGTAGAAAGAAAATCCTAGTTTGAAAAATTTAGGGAAAAATGCTTAAACGATCAAATTGGTTGGAATTGAAGGTTCCAAATGAAAGATAAGCACTGAATACGGGTAATGGAGAAGCTACTTGGAAGAAAAGTTGAAGGAAAAGTCAATTCGGAAGAAAATCGAGAATTAGGGTTTTTAGTGGATTTCGGTGAAATTGGGAAAATTGCAGAAATGGCCCAATTCGGTAAAACTAAAGCCCCTAATTGATGAGGAGTGAGTAAACAAGGATAGCCCAAGGCTCAGTTTGAAGTAATTCCGAGAAAAGAGCCGATTGGAGGAAAAACGGAAAAACGAAGAGATTTCCAATACTGAAAAGAGGAAAAATCAAAAAGGAAGGGAATTTGATCGTAAAAATTTGGTGTTTTTGGACCAGATCCAATTCAATATATGAAAAAGGCCCAGAAAAAGAAAATCAGAAAATCAGAATTGTTTTGAGCAAAACCGGGCTTTGGAGGCAAAAGGGCAAAATTGGAAAATTTGGGAAAAACAGCAAATGAGCTCCAAAAAATCTGAAAATTTGTAGATCTCATTCTTAAATCATTTTGAAGAGATTGGCAAAAGAAAATCTGGATTCGGAGTTTGTTTGCAAAATGGCCAAATCCCGGGCCTACTATGCAAAAATTCGAAAGGATAAATCCCGAAAAATTAGCAAACGAGTTAAAAAAATTTTGAAATTTTGAATATCTCATTTTTTAAATTATTTGGAAGATATTGGAAAAAGAAAATCAGGATTTGGAGTTCGTTTGCAAAATGGCCAAATCTCGGGCCCACTATGCAGAAATTCAAGCAGATAAATCCCGAAAAAATAGCAAAGGAGTTCCAAAAATTTTGAAAATTTGCAAATGTCATTTTTAAATTATTTTGAAGATATTGGCCAAATAAAATCTGGATTTGGAGTTCGTTTGCAAAATGGCCAAATCCCGGGCCAACTATGTAGAAATTCAATCAGATAAATCCCGAAAAAATAGCAAATGAGCTCCAAAATTTCTAAAAATTTGTAGATCTCATTTTTAAATTATTTGGAAGATATTGGCAAAAGAAAATCTGGATTCAGAGCTCGTTTAAAAATGGTAAAATTTTGGGTGCACAAAAGGGCAATTTTGGAAGAAAAACTCCAAATAAATAGCAAATGGGCTCAAAAAATTTTGAAAACTTCCAGAATTCAGTTTTTTATTATTTTGGAATTATTAAAAAAAGAAATTTTGAATTTGGAGTCCGTTTACTATTTATTTAGGTTTAGGGGTCAAAAAGGTTATTTTACCCAAGAAACCGAAAAGGGCTTTTCTAGCTTTTAAAAAAAAAATGAAGCATGGGCTGGAAGAGGAAAGGTCAGCCAGCCAAAGTCCAATGGAGGGTAGATATTTTCTGATTTTTCATCAAAGGGCCAAGGATGAAGAGTAAGGTAGTTATTTTTTGTGATCAAACCTGTGAAATTGTGCCATATAGAGAGGATTAGTGACATATTTATGACATCATATTTAGATTAGCATCTTCATGATGTCATAATTCAAGGGATGGTTATTCTAATCTAAGGGTGAGAATTCTACATAGAAGGCATCTTGGATTGAAGGTCATTAGATGAAATTTGGCTCAAAATTCTAGAACCTCCTAGAGAATTCATATGCCAACCGGCCACTACAAGGAGAGGGGGTCTCTCTTTCATTTTTGGACTCTGATTTTACTGAATGCTTTCCATTTTTGAAAGGCAAAAAGAAATCTTAGAAAGGCAAAGAAATTAAGAAGAGGAAAGACTTGCAATATAGCTTTGAGAGGTTGCTTAAAGCACCATACTCTTGCACTTTCCTTGAATTTCCATTCTTGATTTTGCTGTTTTCATTGTTATTTTGGTGAGTTTATTTTTATTTTGATTTTAAAATAAGTGTTTTCAAGCTTTCTATTCAAGTTCTCCTTTCATGCTTTCTTGAAAAATCTTGAAAAAACCAATTTTTTTTTACATATTTTGAGCAGGCCGAATGGCCCCTTTTTTATATATGGTTGCTGTTTTGCTTTTTTGTTTCATGTTGTTAGTGATGTTTGACATGTTTTTGATGCTTTATATCTTCTTCAAATACAAAAATATGAAGCTTGTTTT
This sequence comes from Fremontodendron californicum, assembly GCA_030761205.1. Classification (NCBI taxonomy): domain Eukaryota; kingdom Viridiplantae; phylum Streptophyta; class Magnoliopsida; order Malvales; family Malvaceae; genus Fremontodendron; species Fremontodendron californicum. Next base: position 1,740,685 of record JAULJL010000045.1, on the reverse strand, counting down.
GATTTTGTTGCTTACTTATCTCCATTGTTGAGTTTACTATCTTGTTTTCATGTTTATTTTCCTTGTCTTACATTTTTAATTTTCTGTTTTCAACATTTTTGAGTTGTTCATGATTTGCATTTTACTATGCTAAGTGTTTGTGAAAATGCCTAGTTGTTTTCATGCCTTTACTTTATGTTTGCATGGTTTAGCATTGTTTCTTTTTAGTCTTGCATATTAGTATATCATGTGTTTGTGAAAATGCCATGCCCATTTTGAAGTATAGGACCATTCGGCTACCCCTCATGTTCTATGCTTTGTATGTGCATTTTCATCATGCTAGTTGATAGGTTTGCATTTTCATGATATGTCGTTGTGTATTTTGTTTAAGCATGCTATATGTTTGTGTTATTGCCATGCATTATTTAGGTTTAGGTTGTGCTTGTATTACCATGCATTACATGCATTTTAAACCTAGTTTGCATTAAATGCCATGCAAGTTCATTTTAGGTCTAGGCCACATTCTCTATTCCATGCATTTTTCATGTCATTTAGGTTTTAAAACATGCATTTCGTGCATTCAATTTTCTGTATTTTCATGCATCTCATATCATGCCACATGATTTATGACTTAGGCCAATCAATGGCTCAAAGTCATGCTCACTTGAGCATACTTGTGGGACATTAAAGAGTTGTCAAATTGATTATTCTACCTTTGTGATTTTTTTTACTTAGCCAATTTTTGTCTAACTTTTTAAAAGTATTAACTACTGTTTTTGGGCCTTTAGGAGAGTTTCCAACATTTTTACTTTGATTTTTAAATGATTTTAAATAGTTTTCCACCCAGTACTCGAACTTTTCCGATTTTTCCAGGAAGTCATATTTAATCAGAAAATTAAGCCAATTTTTCTCATGTATTTTTTCATGTTCTGAGTCTCCAGTATAGTTTTTAGATTTTTTTTTTAATTTTTAAAAATAGGTAAAAAAAAATCATGTTTTAAAACGGATAGTAGAGGCAGATTTGAATTTGAAGGAAAATCATTTTTCTGTTTTGGCTAAGTTACTTAGAGGGGGCTAATTATGAAATTTAGCTACTGTCTTAGGGTGGTTTCTAGGTCATTTCCTTTCATATAGAATATATTATGTTACTTAGGATATTTCGTTTCATTTAGAATATATCATATGACTTAGGATATTTCATTTCATTTAGATTATGCCATGACTTTTAAATTATATCATACCATCTAGGTTGCATTATGTTATCCAGACTTTGCAATGTCATTTTATTTATGTCACACATGTTCATATTCGTATTTTTTTTTAAATGTTTTGAAAAAGATAATGATTTTCATTAAAATAAAGATATTCCCGAGTTAAAATAATTCATGAGTTCTTTGCTGGGTTTTCTGGGGAGGATATTATCAATTATCATTAATAACGGAATATCTTTTTTAAAACGAGAATGATTCGAAAAATTTTCTAAGTTAATAAAAATTTCTATATTTTGCCACGTTTGTTGGGGAATATAGAAAAATTTTGAATTAATAAATTCCGGATCATTTTCAATTAAAAATGGAATTATTTTTCTTTAAATTGAGAATTAACTTGAAATACTAAATTAAAAACCGACTTTTTTTTTTTACCGAGACTCGAGATAATACACGATCAATAAGGTACCGTTTTATACTGGCATTGTGGGGGTGCTAATCCCTCCCCACACGTAACCGAGTCCCGAACCCGCTTCTTTGATTTCTCTGGTTTAAAAAGCAGACTTGAAATTGGTTTTTAAAATGTTTTAATTAATTTTAAAATGTTTTGCAAAAACGGTTTTAACAGGTGGCCGATCACACCTAGCTAAAAAAGATTGGTGGCGATTCCATGTCTTGTTCAAGGTCATTTTCAAAATCTTCATTTTTCAAGAGGAACTAAGTCGACTTTTCCTCGATTTTTTTAATGTCACGCCTAACGAATAATAAAGTCTTACGATAAGACTTGTTATTTTTTAGGTTGCGACAGCTTGGCGACTCCACTGGGGATAATAGAGAGTCAGGCCTAGAATTAATCGTATGTTATCAAAGTCTCGGTTTTGTTGGTTTAATTGGTATTTTATTTTAATTCCCACAATTGTTTTCAATAATAAGTAGAATTTTGAAAATAATAAAATGTTCTTAAATATGTCCATATTCATGTGCATACATATTATTATTGTTCTCTGGTTATTTTGGTGCATATATTTATTAATTGATGATTTATGTTGTTTAATTTTGTTTGAGGCATTTAGAATAAGGGTTGTAGAATAGGTGGTGAAAGGTTTGTTGTTCTTCCTCACACACTACGCTTGCATTTGCATATCATGAGCCCTATAAGTGGGTTAGTAAAGTAGCTACACTCTCGTGATTAACAATCCGCATGGGTTAGTAAAATACTTCCTGAGTATAAATTACCTAAGCTCCTGTGATTAACAATCCGCATGGGCTAGGGAAATATAATCTTACAAATTGAACTCACTTTTATCTGGGTGCCTTACTAGCCTTCACAGGCGACAGTGAGGAACAATTCAGGGCCTTTTAGAACTTCATTCACCTACATATAGTGAACCATAGAGCCAACATAGGCAAAGCTCTGCCGGATTTTTTATAGAATTACCGAAGTTAGGAACACATGGAGGGACACTTCTAACCTTTTATTACTTGTATTACATCTCGAATAAATTTTGTAAATCAGGCAGTGATGAACGCAATCGTTCTGCCCACCATAGATTCAAAATTTCGTCCCCAAAGGCGTCGTAATGCCAAATTTTCATTGGGACATTTTTTATAGTATTTTGTTATTATTTGATTTCTTCACCTTTACTGACTTGTTTCTTTTTCATGCATTTTTTGTGTCATCATAATGCATAGGGAAAATTATTGGCCTCGGGATAATCTTCAACCAAAAGGGTTTTCATGGAGGGTTAGGCTAGTTCGATAGTGGAAGAACATGCAGGGGTACGACAGTGGTCGGAGTCAGACCAGTGAAGAGATGGGGATTGTCTAAAGGAGGAATATATATCAGTATTGCCAGAACGGGTAGATTTAGTTTACCGGCAAAATGATCTTCGAGGGTTGATGGATATTTGGAGTCAATGGGATATGTCAGAAAAGAGGATTTTCACTCAGATATATGGACACATAGCATTGTTGATTTCGGTTAGGATTAATAGTGAGTTAATTCGGGCTATGGTACATTTCTGGAATCCTGCTTACCGTTGCTTCACCTTCAACAAGGAAAATATGATCGACCATAGAGGAATTTTCGGCTTTGTTACGTATTGAGGATGCTATCTCTAATCGGATTTATTTAAAAGATTCGAAGACAATAGGGTTTAAGAAGAAATTAGCTTGGATTGTAGGAATGGATAGCAAATGGGTCGATGCACATGTGGTTAAGAAAGGAAAAAGTGAGTGTATTCCTTGGGATGCTCTCCAATCTTTGATCCGAAGTCACCCAAATATAGAGATTGCTAGGGATATTTTTGCCTTAGCCATATATGGTTTGGTTATCTTCCCGGGGACACTAGGCCGTGTCGATTTGGCCATAGTTGACCTTTCTGAGAAGTTGAGACATAAGATAGATCCGTCTCCGGCCATCCTAGCAGAAACTATCCGATCTTTGAACTTTTACAAGAGAGAAGGAAAATGGAGATTCAGGGGATGTATGCAGCTACTCTATGTTTGGATTTAGAGTCATTTTTGGAAGAGGGAGGATGTTTCTTTCAAACCATATTTGAAAACCCTAGTACCGATCAATGAGTTCCTTAAAATAGATTGGCCCGAAGAAAGAAATGAAGAGCAGTGGATCAACCTATTCCGAAATCTTAAAGGTGAAATAATAACTTGTAGAGCTCCATGGATGATTCCTGTGCCGATATTGTACAAATACGGAGACAAGTCAGGGGTTCCACTACTCGAGATTTGGGGAGCCGTGAGCTACGCACCTCTGTTGGTGCAAAGATAGGTTGAATCTAGGCAGTTCACATCCACGACTCATGGACTGGGTCTATTAGAGTTCACATATGGAGAAGAGGGTTACTCAGGGAAGGTGCGAGGAATAATTGAAGCATGGAAAAAGACCCGTCGGATAAAGGTAGCCAGATATGCCGACATCGTCTAACCCGACTACTTAGCATGGAGAGAAAGGAGGGTTAATGATAGATTATTGGCATCTAATGGGGAAGAAGTTCAATTCTTGAGTTCACCACCAAAGAAAGTACCATCGGAGTTAGAAATTGTAAAGCTGGAATTTGAAAAAGAAAAGGCCCAAATGAGCAAAGAGATTGCCCGACTTCAAGAAGAGCTTGAGGACATGAAAAATAGGGAATCAGCCCGGGAAAAAGAAATGGAAAGGATTAAGAGAGAAAGGGACACTGTCAAGGGCGATCTTCAGGAATTACACTTGGAAAACAAAAGGTATTGTTTCGAGCTCAGATTCGAAGGGACCCTCAAGACTTCTAGGGGAATGGGAACAAGAAGCCAAAAACCTCAAGAATGAGAGTAACTATTGGAAAGAGAGAGTGAAGCATGAAGAAATCCGAGCCAATCAACTGGAGAAGGAGAATGAAGGTCTACATAGTGATGTTTCTGCTAGTATGTCAAAGGGCCATGAACAAGTAGTGGTCAGATTGAAGAACAAGGCAATCAAAAGGGGACTGTGAAAAAAAGTGCAAGATCCAAAGGAGTTACTATAGGACCAGTATTTTGTAACAGCATTTTGAATTAGAATAGGCAGATTATTAGATTGTCTTAAATAGTGATCCTTTTGTTCTATCTTTAATGTATTTAGTTCCAGGAAATCAATGAAAGATCGTTTGGTTGGAATTATCCCGGGGCCAATACTTTCAAATGCATTCATGATTCATTTGTTTCTTTCCTTTATATATTTTGTTTGTTCATTCATAAATTTATTCATATTTATAATTATTCATTCATTTATTCTTTATAATTATTCATTCATATGCATATACTTAGTCATTCATTTATTTGTCCATTCATTAACATTTAGTTATTTATTTATTCATTCATTTTTAATAAAGCATAAAAAATGTGTCAATAATTTCTAATTCATGGTTTTCAAAACTAAAGGTATGGTCGCACTCTGAAAGAATCGAATTTTCGACACCCTTAAAATACTCGATCTCAAGCCAGAGCTATGGAGAATGATCAGCTTGCTAGAATTGAAAGAATGGAGAGAACTCAAAGGGAATTGCAAGAACAGTTGGCTAACTCTCAGGAGGAGTCACGGGAACAAATGGCCAAACTCATGGAAATGATGAATACCATGATGAGGCAGAAATGGCCAGGGGAAAATTCAGTTATAGGAATGGGGGCAGTTAACCAGGAAGGCTAACCTGAGGTGGTGCAGCTGGACAGCCAAACATCCCAACATGTGGGAAATGAACTGCCAACCGGGGCAGCATCCTATGTTTACATTCAACCAGTGGCTGAAATACATAATTTTGGTCCTATAAAGGGTAACAATGGGGTTGATCCAATTGATGTGCACATTCCAGACTTTGAGAAACTAGCTGAAAAGGAAAAGGCAAAGATGGCCGAGCTAAAGAAAGTTGAAACGGCAGAATCCCAAAAAAAATATCAACTGCTGGAGGAGAGGCTGAGGGCAGTTAAAAAGCAGAGTTGTTTGGCAGTCTGGATGCCAAAGAAATGAGCTTGGTACATGGCTTGGTGATTCCTCCCAAGTTTAAAGTACCCGATTTTGAGAAATATAATAGGAGTACCAACCCATCAACACATCTGACCATGTACTGCAGAAAAATGATGGGGCACGATGATGATGATAAACTGCTTATCCACTATTTTCAAGATAGCTTGACAGGGTCTGCAACCCGATGGTATAATCAACTGACTCATACAAAGATTCATCCATGGATGGATTTAGCCAGGGCTTTCATGGAGCATTATAAGCATGTATCTGATATGATACCTGACAGGCTGTCGCTACAGAACATAGAAAAGAAGACTACTGAGAGTTTCAAGGAATACTCGCAAAGATGGAGGGATCTGGCTATACAAGTGCAACCCCCTTTAACTAGCAAAGAAACTACAGTGCTTTTCATTAATACCCTAAAAGCACCTTATTATGATAAATTGGTGGGGAGTGCCACCAAGGACTTTGCAGATATGGTGATATCCGAGGAGATGATAGAGTCTACCATTAAGAATGGGAAAATGGAAGGGGTTGAGTCTGCTACTCCGAAGAAAGTATTCCCTGCTAAGAAGAAAGAGGAGACACAAGCAGTTAGCTTCAAACAATATCCCTATACACCTCCTACACCATATACACCTCCCAGGCCTTATACTCTTCCTACATCCTATGCATCTCCTACACCCTATACACCTTACCCGGGTTATAATCCTTACTACCCCAATGTGAACCATCTTACTCAAAACTATTCCCTTATACCAATATACCACAACAGCCATTTCCAACTGGTATATCCCCACAGATAAACCTTCCCCGAAACACTATCCCAAACGCCCAGAGTACCATGCACAATGACCAACGTTCACCAGGAATGATAAAAGACCTTCATTTGACCCGATTCCTACCACCTATGGTGATCTATATCCCATACTTTTACAGGGTCAACTTGTTGCACCTGTATACCTCAAACTTCTGACACCGTCATACCCAAGGTGGTATAATGAAAATGCTAACAGAACGTACCACGCAGGGATACAAGGACATTCGACTGAGGATTGCGTTGCCTTTAAAAAGAAAGTCCAAAGTTTAATCAATACCGGAGTTGTGAAATTTGGGTCTAAGAATGGGCCAAATGTAGCGGGAAATCTGTTGCCCGATCATCCTGGGAACCAAGTAAATGCAGTATTGACGGGGGAAGAGAGAAGGTTGAAAACGTATATTAGTGAAGTCAAGACTCCAATGATAAAAGTGTGGGTCGAAATGGTGAAAACAGGAATGGTTGAGGATATAGACAATTTAAAAATGGTTGCGAACAAGGTGGAGAATTGGTACCCATTCCATGAATGTAAAAGTCATACCATACAGGAATGTGAGGGTTTTTTGTCTAAAGTCCAAAGGATGATTGTCGTAAACTAAAAAAATAACAACGCAAGTCTCATCGCGAGACTTTATTATTCGTTAAGCGTGACATTAAAAAAAAGGAGAGGAAAAGTTGACTTAATTCCTCTTAAAAATGAAGGTTTTGAAAATGACTTTGAAAAAGATATGGAGTCGCCACCAATATTTTTTAGCTAGGTGTGATCGGCCACCTATTAAAACATGTTTTATAAAACATTTTAAAATTAATTAAAACATTTTTAAAAACCAATTTCAAGTCTGCGTTATAAACCAGAGAAAATCGAAGAATCGGGTTCGAGACTCGATTACATGTGGGGAAGGGTTAGCAACCACACAACGCCCATATAAAACGGTACCTTATTAATCGTGTGTTATCTCAAGTCTCGGTAAAAAGTCGGTTTTTAATTTAGTATTTCAAATTAATTCCCAATTTAAAGAAAAATAATTCCATTTTTAATTGAAAATAATCCGGAATTTATTAATTCAAAATTTTCCTATATTCCCCGACAAAATTGGCAAAATATAGAAATTTTTATTTATTTGGAAAACTTTCTGAATCATTCTCCTTTTTTGAAAGAAAGATATTCCTTTATTAATGATAACTGATGATATCCCCTCCAGCAAACCCGGTAGAGAACTCATAAATTATTTTAACTCGGGAATATCTTTATTTTTAAAAAAATCATTATCTTTTTTAAAAATATTTTAAAACATATGAATATAAATGTGTGTGACATAAATAAAATGACATGGCAAAGTCTAGATAATATAATGCAACCTAAATGACATGATATAATTTAAATGGCATAGCATATTCTAAATAAAATAAAATATCCTAAGTATCATGAAATATTCTAAGTGAAATGAAATATCCTAAATGAAATAATATATTCTATATGAAATGAAATGACCTAGGTAACATGATGTATTCTAAATGGAATAAAATGATTTAAATGACATGGCAAATTTAAATGATATGGCATATTTTAAATGACATGGCATATTCTAAATAATATAATCTAAATGACATGAAATGTAAAATAATGCTATCATGAAATATGTATAAAAATAAAATAATAATGCATGAACATAGTATATGTTAAATAATGTGACAAAAATAAATAACTAAAAAATAATAGAATAGCATGAAATATTCAAAACCATATAATAACCAATATAATACCATAAAATAAATAAAAACAATAACAATAACAATATCATAGCAATTATCATAGAAAAAATCATATATTATACAATATGCATGAATATAGAAAATGCAATGCATGAAAGTATATTTTTTCTTTTAATTAAGGAAATCCGTATATCTAAAAAGATATCCGACTACCTTAGGAAAATATATCAAATTAAATTTTCTAAAATTAAAATACTTTGTGATTGTTTGAAAACAATTTTGAAAATCTTGGATTAAAAATAAAACCTTTGCCAAAACCTTTTAAAATGGCTCTAATTTCCTAAGTTTAAAATCCCGGACTTGACCAACCTTAACCCGAGATTTATAAAGTCATTTTTAAAGTTTTAAAAGGGCTTAGAAACTATACTAAGGCAGTAGCTAAAGCTTTTAACTAACCCCCTATAAATGCCTTAGCCAAAATCAACAAGTGTTTTTCTTTTGAATTCAAATCTGCCTCTACTATCCAGTTTTAGCACACGATTTTTTAACCTATTTTTCCAAAATAAAAATAAAAAATCTAAAAAAAGTACTGGAGACTCAGAACATGTAAAACTACACGGTAAAAAATTGACTTAATTTTTTGATTAAATATGGCTTGCCAGAAAAATCAGGAAAGTTAGAAAACTGGATGAAAACTGTTTTCCAAAACACAATTTTTTGCCTTTGATAAAATCATTTAAAAAATCAAAGTAAAATTGTTGGAGACTCTTTGTAGCTAACACTTTTAAAAAGTTGGGCAAAAATTGGCTAAGCAAAGAAAATCACAAAGCTAGAATAATCAATTTGATGACCTTTTAATTTTTCACAAGTATGCTCAAATGAGCATGACTTTGAGCCATTAATTGGCCTAAGTCACAAATCAAGTGGCAATGACATGGAATGCATGAACATACAGCAAATGAAATGTATGAAATGCATGGTCTAAAGCATAAATGGTAAAGGAAATGCATGATAATTCAAAATAACCTAAATTCCTAGCATGAGTTTGCATGGCAATAAATGCTATCCTAACTTAATATGCATGCAATGCTTGATAATGCAAATATGACTTAGACCTAAATGTTATGAACATGCATGAAAATGATTATGTAACCTAAGACCTAAGTAGCATAGCAATGCATGGAAATACCAATATGATTTAAGACCTAATATGCATGGCAATACCAATATGGCCTAGACCTAAAATGTAATGAGAATTCATAGCAATACTATGAACATACAAGGACCAATAAACCTAATACTAATGCTTGAACAAACAGCAACTAATACACAATTTCAAGATATGATAATGCAAAGCATGTTACCTAAACAAAATGCAAATGCATGACAAGGCAAGGAATGCATGAAGAGGCTGAATGGTCACATGGTACTCTAATGCAAGTACATGACAAATCATATCAAGATACATAATGTCATGATATTTTCACAAGCATATGACATACTAAAATCAAAATACACAAGCTCATGGCATGGGAATGCAAACAAGCCAAAAAGCAAGATGAAAATGCACATGCAAAGCATATTAAATATCAAGATATGCTAACTCATGGCATGGAGATGCAAACAAGTCAAGAAGCAAGATGAAAATGCACATGCAGGGCATAGCAAAATGGAGTAATCGAATGGTCATATGACCAAATATAAAATGCAAACATGTTTATAATATAAAACATGATATATGAAAAAATGCATAATATGATCCCAATGAACACAAAGGCTGAACCTACAAGGAAAAATTATTAAGCATGGAAAAGAAATATAGAAGCAAATATAGCATAGAAAATAATGTAAAGAACATATAAAAAATTAAGCATAGACATGCAAAGCAAATAACAAGCAAAACTAGTAAATAAAACAAGGAAAGTTAAGCTCCATGGTTGGTATAAAATGGGCATAGCCTCTCAGCTAACCATAATCACTTGGTCTTGCCAAGATCATGAAGCATTTCCATTTCAAAAATCAGAAAATAAACCATGCTAAACAACAAAATTAAGGTGAGCTTCATGGTAGGTAAAAATGGCATAGCCTCTCCTCTAACCATGGTCACTTGGTCTTGCCAAGATCATGTAGCCATTTCAACCTCTTTTGCTTCATTTTTTTGTAAAAAATCAAAACATTAAATACTTAAATAAGCCTTTAAAAATCATGTTTCCCACAACATCATGCTAAAAAAAAAAAAAAAAGATCAAGGCAATCACTCATGCTACATTCGGCCAAAGCAAGAATCTTTAAAAAAAAAAAATTATTTTCAACCATCTTTTATGAAGAAGAAGAGATGAAAATTTAAATAAACCTTTTAAAAATTTGATTTCTATGAGAAATGTTGTAGGAAAATAAGATAGAAAATAAAAAAATCACCATGGAAAACAAGAAGAAAACTATGCTAGAGCTTGGTAGAGATGACTACCTTCAAGCTCTTCTATTGAAAACCTTTATTTTTTCTTTCAAAATCTTTTCTTTTCTAAATTAGCTACTGACTTCCCCTCTCAAATGATCAGCCTATATGGAAAAAATCAAACATTCCCTTTCCTCCTTCCTCTTTCCTCTTGGCCGAATGGCCCTCTAACCATTAGATGAATTTTGCACTTTTTCTCCTCCAATCTTGGCCCTTAGATTAAGATATTTTGATGACAACATAAAAATGTCATCTTGCCAATTGATAGAAGCCCTTAAGATGTGTACTCAGCCCTTGTAATAACCTCAGCCCCTAGATGAAAATGAGGACCAATCCCATGCACTCCCTTGCTTGGCCTTTTGAGTGCCTACCCTTGGATGAGTTGTGCTCTTCTATTCTTGGGCATTGGATGAGGATTATTTCATGAAAACATAAAAATGTCATCTTGGAATTTAATCCCAGACCTTAACATGTGTACTCAGCCCTTGTACATGGTCTAAGCCATTGGATGAAAAGGAACAATCCCATGCACTTCCTTGCTTGTCCGAATGGATGTCCACCTTTGGATAAATTGTGCTCTTCCATTCTTGGCCATTAGATGAGGGTTCTTTCATGACAAATAAAAATGTCATCTTGGCATTAAACTTGGCCATTGGATGGTGCATTCAACTTTTCTACAAGGCACCTAAGCCAATGGATGAATGGGGGACTATTTGCAAGGTGCTAGTGGTAGCATGTGAGCTTGATAGTGACTAAAGAATTAAATTGATCAAGCTTCCTTCTTCTCCTCTATACTTTCTAACCAAGGGAGGAATTATCTCAGTAAATCCTGCATCTTTCATACTTTTCTTAATTATAAATTTGCCATTTTCTGTTTCTTCGGTAAAATAACCTTTTTGACCCCTGAACCTAAATAAATAGAAAACGGACTCCAAATTCAATTTTTATTTTTTCAATACTTTCAAAATAATAAAAAAATGAATTCTTTAAGATTTCAAAATTTTCTGAGTCCATTTGCTATTTATTTCAGATTTATTTCCAAAATTGCCCCTTAAAGCACCCGAACCTTTGCCATTTTGTAAACGAGCTTTGGATCCAGATTTTTCTTCACCAATATCTTCCAAATAATTTAAAAATATGATCTGGAAGTTTTCATAATTTTTGGAGCTCATTTTCTATTTTTTCGGGATTTATCTTCTTCAATTTCTACATAGGGGACCCGAGATTTGGCCATTTTGCAAACGAACTCCAAATCAAGATTATCTTTTTCCAATCTCTTCCAACTAATTTAAAAATAAGATCTGCAATTTTTTCAGAATTTTTGGAACTCGTTTTCTATTTTTCCGAGATTTTTCCTGTTGAATTTCTGCATAGTAGGCCCGGGATTTGGTCATTTTGCAAATGAACTCCGAATCAAGATTTTCTTTCGCCAATCTCTTTGAAATGATTTAAGAATGAGATTTTCAAATTTTTAGAATTTTTGGAGTTCATTTTCTATTTTTCCCAAATTTTCCAATTTTGCCCTTTTACCTCCGAAACCCGAATTTGCTCAAAACAAATTCGATTTTCATATTTTCTGCAAAATGAGCCTTGGGCTATCCTTTTTTAATCACTCCTCATCAATTAGGAGCTTTTGTCCAACCGAATCGGGCCATTTTTGTAATTCTTCCAAATTTCGCCGAAATCCACCAAAAACCCTAATTCTCAGTTTTTTTCCAAATTGACTTTTCTATCAGCTTGTCTTCCAAGTAGCTTCTCCATTACCCATAATCAGTACTTATCTTTCATTTGGAACCTTCAATTCTGACCAATTTGATCGTTTAAGCATTTTTTCCCAAATTTCTCGAACTAGGGTTTCCTTTCTACTGAATCTCCGTAACCCAACTTTCGAACTCCATATCTTTCAATGTAGACCTCGGATTATCAAAATTCTTTCACCATTTTTCAATTGAACCTCAAATCTTGATTTTTAAAGTGGGTTGCCTTTTTTAGTAGTGGACTTTTTCTATCTGTTTTCTTAGACTAAGTCTCGAAGTACCACCTATAAGATGAGAAAAGCCTTTTGGCATTCCGAAACATCAATTTAGGAAGAAAATGTACATGATTTAGGGGTCCGAACAAAATTAGGTGTCTACAATGATGGATGAGGGTAAGGCCCAGTTTTACGAGGAAATAGAGGAGAAAATAGGGGTTATTGAGAATGTAGCTGGCTACAGGATAGGAAGACCTTTGATCATCTATTACCATGAACCAGAGGAGAAAGTTATGCCGGTTGTTGAGAAAATTGCGCCCAAGTTAATCATAGAATTACCTTCATCCTTTTCATACAAGGAAAACAAAGCTGCACCATGGAAATATGATTGCAGCATGGTTATGCCTGGGTCTTTGAGTTAGCAAGATATCACAGGTGTGGGGCATTTAACACGAAGTAGAAGATGCTATGCCCCGAAAACTGTTGAGAAACGTTTGCCAGGAAATAGAGGGGAAGTAGATAAAGGGAAGAAGGCAGCTGACAATCCATATTGAGATGGATTTGTCAAAAGAAGTAGAGAGGGGGTCAGCCCCAGTTAACAAGATAAAAGAGCCAGTGAATGAAAAAGAGGCTTGCGAGTTTTTAAAGTTCATAAAGCATAGTGAGTATAGTGTGGTTGAGCAATTGCAGCGTCAACCAGCAAGAATTTCAATCCTCTCATTGCTACTGAACTCGGAGCCTCACCGAAATGCCTTGTTGAGAGTTTTGAATCAGGCATATGTGGCCAACAACATATCTGTGGAAAAACTAGATAGGTTAGTGGGAAACATTGCAGTAGACGATCACATTTATTTTAGTTATGATGAAATACCACCCAATGGTATTGGGTCAATAAAGGCTGTACATATAACAACCACTTGCAAGGGACACATATTACCGAGGGTTCTTTTGGATAACAGTTTTTCATTAAATGTGATGCCCTTGGCAACCCTGTCTAGACTGCCAATTGATATTTCTTATATGTTGCCAAGTTGCAAGGTGGTTAGAGCTTTTGATGGAACTAGACGGGAGGTAATAGGAACTATCAAGGTCCCAATAGATATAGGTCCCTGTACTTACAAGGAATTTCCAAGTCATGGATATTACCCTGTCCTACAATTGCTTGTTGGGAAGGCCTTGGATTCATTCAGTAGGGGTTGTACCCTCATCTCTCCACCAAAAGCTGAAATTTGTGATGGAGGGACGTTTGGTCACTGTATCGGGAGAAAAGGACATCATAGCCTCTGCATCTACTGGTTCTCCTTACATTGAGCCAAACGAGGATGCTGTGAAATGTTTCTTTCGATCTTTGGAGTTTGTAAAAGCAGTATTCGTCACTGAAGGATGAAAAATTCCAAAACCAAAGTTGTCCAAGAATACAAGGTTGGGAGTAAGGACTACAGTGGGAAAAGGCTGCAGAGCTGGAAATGGTCTTCGAAAGTATCTTCAAGGAATGGCCCGAGTAATTGAAGTAGTGGGAAAGAAGGACTGATTTGGCATAGGATATCTTCTAAAGGCCCAAGAGAAGAGCAAACAAGTTGAAAAGAACCGACAAATGAGGATGGCTCGTCTCGCGGGTATGGATATTGAGTGGGAACCTATGACTTTCCCACCAATCCTTCACAGCTTTCGCTCAGCCTGTTTTCTGTTTGGAGAAAAGAATTTTGATGATGACTCATAATGATTGAACAAGCTTTTGAGAAGTTCAATATGGATAAGGGTGAGCAAATACAGGAGATGATGATCTGCATGACTGGGAGGAAAGAATTGAAATTAAGAATGCAAACTGGATGGTGTGACCTTGTCCACCAGAATATAGACTGACCAATTGGAGTGCGACCGAGCTGCCCATAGTCTTTAGGTCTATTCCAAAGTAATGCTTTAAAACAATCTTAATTATCTTTGCCCGAGGATTTTAAGAATGTTTTTTTGTTAAAGGGCTTTTGTTTAAACATTTTTATTCAATAAATAACAAGCACAATGCATTTTCTTCATATTGATGTGTCCATATTCTTTCATTTATGCTATTTATTTTGCTTTCATTATATATATGTTTTCCTATATTGTTTTTTTCCACCTATGAAAAGGTGTACGGATATGGGATATGAGGACCTTTCTGTCAGTAATTCTGAAATTGATTTTGAAAGACCCATTTGCAGGGGTGATTTTTAGGCCGACGAAGATAATGAGGATTATGGTCTACCTCCAGACTTATTAAGGAAAATAGAACAAGAGGAGAAACAAGTACTTCCTCATAAGGAGCTATTGGAAATGATAAATTTGGGAGTCGGTGAGGAGATAAAAGAGGTTAAAATTGGGACTACATTGTCATCATCAATAAAGGGTGAATTGATAGCCTTGCTCTGGGAATATCTAGATGTGTTTGCATGGTCATACCAAGACATGCCGAGTTTGGATCCAGATATTGTGGTTCATAAGCTCCCATTAAGGCCAGAGTGCAAGCCAATTTAGCAAAAATTGAGAAGAATGAGGCCGGACATGCTGTTAATGATAAAAGAGGAGGTGAAGAAACAGTTTGATGCTAGATTCTTAGAGGTGGAAAAATATTCGTAATGGGTGGCAAATATTGTTCTAGTACCAAAGAAGGATGGCAAGGTGCGAATGTGCGTCGATTATCGAGATTTGAACAAAGCCAGTCCCAAAGATAATTTCCCTTTGCCCCATATCGATACTTTGGTGGATAATACGGAAAAGAGTTCCTTGCTATCTTTCATGGACGGATTCTCGGGATACAATCAGACTAAGATGGCACCGAAAGATATGGAGAAAACCACATTTGTTACAATGTAGGGAACATTCTGCTACAAGGTAATGCGTTTGGGTTGAAGAATGCTGGGGCAACATATCAGAGAGCCATGGTGACCTTATTTCACGATATGATGCATAAGGGGATTGAAGTCTATGTTGATGATATGATTGCAAAGTCACAAGGAGAAGAGGATCATATTACGAATCTTGAGAAACTCTTTGAAAGATTAAGAAAGTTTCGACTCAAGCTAAACCACTTTTGGAGTCACTTCGGGGAAACTGTTGGGTTTTGTTGTTAGCAAAAGGGGAATTGAGATTGATCTGGATAAAGTGAAGGTCATCCAGAATCTACCACCACCACGCACTCAAAAAGAAGTAATAGGCTTTCTGGGAAGATTGAATTACATTGCTCGGTTTATTTCTCAATTAACCGACAAATGTGATCCAATATTTAAGCTACTGCGAAAACGTGATCCAGGAGAATGGGATGAAGGTTGTCAGATTGCTTTTGAAAAAGTTAAGCATTATCTATCCAACCCACCAATATTAATGCCACTTGTTCCGGATAAACCAATGATACTGTATTTATCAGTATTTGAGAGATCCATGGGTTGTATCTTGGGGAAACATGATGAGACTGGGAAGAAAGAACAAGTGATTTACTACCTTAGTAAGAAGTTTACAGATTATGAGCTGAAATATTCGTCAGTAGAAAAGTTGTGCTGTGCCTTAGCTTAGACTGCTCGGAGGCTCAGACAGTACATGTTGTACCACACGACGTGGTTGATTGCCAAGCTAGATCCAATCAAGTATATGTTGGAAGCACCTTCTTTGTTAGGGAGGAAGGCAAGATGGAAGGTTTTAAAGTCACAGTATGACATTGTATATGTAAGTCAGAAGGCTATCAAGGGCAGCGCAGTGGCTGAATTCTTAGCAAGTCGGGCGGTGGATGGTTATGAGCCTTTGAACTTTGATTTCCCTGATGAAGATTTAATGTATGTCTCGCAAGCGAATGAGGTTCCCTCGAAGAAAAAAGTATGGAAAATGTACTTTGATGGTGCATCTAATGCCATGGGGCACAGAATTGGTGCGGTGCTCATATCCCCAGAAGAAGATTATTATCCTTTCACTGCCATATTGGATTTTGATTGTACAAACAATACTGATGAGTATGAGGTATGTACTATAGGCCTTCGTGCTGCAGTGGATAGAAAAATCAAAATATTAGAAGTTTTCAGAGATTCAGCCCTAGTGATATACTAGTCTATTGGAAGAATTTGAAGAAGTAAATTTCAATTACTTCCCCCGAGAAGAAAACCGAATGGCGAATGCTCTGGCTACTTTGTCATCGATGTTTAAGGTGAATGAAAGGGCTGGAGTTGTGCCGATATAGATGAGCATATATGAGTCTCCTACCCACTGCTTGAGTATCGAAGAAGAAGCAGATGGTCTCCCTTGGTATAACGACATTTTGCAATATATTAACAGTCAACAGTATCCAGAACGGGCAACAGAAAATGAAAAGAGGACTCTGAGAAGGTTAGCAATGGATTTTGTTCTAGATGGTGAGATTCTCTACAAGAAAGGGAAAGACCAAGTCTTATTGAGATATGTCGGATCTGCTGAAGCTCAGAGAATCATAGAGGAAGTCCATGAAGGGATATGTGGCACCCATGCTAATGGTCACATGCTTGCTAAACAGATTATGAGTGCAAGATATTATTGGCTGACGATGGAGGGAGATTGTATCAGTTAATCCCCGAAGTGTCATAAATGCCAGATCTATGCAGATAAGATTCATGTGCCACCATCGCCATTGCATGTCATGACAGCACCATGGCCATTTTCAATATGGGGAATGGATATGTTATGCCTATTACCCCGAAATCTTCAAATGGACATCGTTTCATCCTGGTGGCCATAGATTATTTCACAAAGTGGGTGGAAGATGCTTCTTATACGAATGTAACAAAGTCAGTGGTATGCAGATTTGTCAAGAAGGAAATCATATGCCGATATGGATTGCCAGCAAGAATTATTTCAGATAATGCTCTCAATCTAAATAATAAAATGATGAGAGAAGTGTGTACTCAGTTCAAGATCACGCATCACAATTCGGCACCTTATCGTCCGAAGATGAATGGGGCAGTAGAAGCAGCCAATAAAAACATCAAGAAGATTGTCGAGAAAATGATTGATGTGTAAAAAGATTGGCATGAGATCTTGCCTTTTGCTTTTCATGCATATCTTACTTCGATTCGCACATCTACAGGGGCAACGCCGTTTTATTTGGTATATGGGATGGAAGAAGTGCTACCTATTGAAGTTGAAATCCCTTTACTTCGGGTTTTGATAGAGGTTGGCCTAGAAGAGGCAGAATGGGTTAGAGCTCGTTATGAACAGCTGAATCTCATCAAGGAGAAAATATTGAAGGCAATTTGTCATGGACAGTTATATCAGAAAAGGATGATTCGAGCCCACAACAAGAAGGTTCATCCCAGACAGTTCCGGGAAGGGGAGTTAGTACTGAGGACAATTCTCCCTATAGTGAAGGATCCGCGAGGATAATAGGCTCCAAATTGGGAAGGACCCTATGTGGTAAAAAGAGCTTTTTCTAGAGAAGCATTGATTCTAACTTGAATGGAAGGGGATGATTTGAGAAATCCCGTGAATGCCGATGAATTGAAGAAGTATTATGCTTGAAGAAAGAAAAAAAAAAGAAAAGAAAAAAAGAAAAAGTGTGATACTGTGCACATGGAAATTCGAATGATTCTAAGCGTAAAAGTGGAAATTCTATATATCTATCTCCCTTGAGGATTGCTTTTCAATGAGAATATTCTTGCTTGATATGATGAATGGCCATCTTTCATATTCCTTTCACTAAAAAGAAATTATCCTTAGTTATCCCTTTGAGCCTTAGGAATTATTTCTTTCTTTAAACCTTGATCAAGGATCACCCTCTACACTGGTGGGTAAATGCGAGGAAATAAATCAAAAAAATCATGGCAAAAAAGAGAGCCATCGAAAAATGTGAAATCAAAGAATGGAAAATGAAAAAAAAAAAAAAAGATTGGAAAAGAAAAAGAAAAGTCCAAAAAAAAAAGGGACAAATGTTTCAAGAATGAATTCTCCTCAGGAAATGATCCTTGATCCCATCACCCTTAAACACACTTTGGGCCTATTTATCCTTTCTTTCTAAACCCGAACCTTGGCCTATATTACATGCTTTAAAAGTCCATTTTGATCAAGAATAAATATTTAATTTGAAAGGTTGTTCTCAGAATTCATCCCATCTCTTGAATTGATATTTTTACCTTGGAAGCATTTAGAATTCTCAGATGTATTGTAGAACACAAGAAAAAAGAGAATATAATGAAAATGAAAAAAAAATAATGTAAAAGGAGAGGTTTAAGCCGAAAACCCACAAAGGGTGACTTAATACCGAATGGGAGACACTTGAGTTGAAAACCCGCAAAGGGCGGCTCAAGTACTGATTAAGGTTTGAATCAATGCTCCGTGTAAAGGGGGAGAAAGTATCTGAAAATCAAAGGAATGGGGAAAAACTCAGTCTGACGTAACTACGGAAGCTGAGGGATTACCCAAGTAAATTGCTCATTCAAAAGAAGTTTCAGATGGTTTGAAAAAGGAGGGGTCCAAGATATTCCGCATCTGGGGCATCTACAACCTATAACTTTACATTTGTTTCTTAAATCCTTGATATTAACTTTTACAATTTTAAAACATTTGTTGCAATAAATTCTTGTTATCCTTTTCATGACATTTCGCTGGTTTCATATTTTCTTTCATACATTTTTGAGATTGCGTTTTGTTTGTTTTTAAATTGAATGATGATTAGTAAAAACAAAAATATTTAAATAAAAGGATTTCAGAGTATTACTAAGGAATATATTTAAATCTTAGAAAAGGTTCGAAAACCACTAATCCTGATGGAAAATTCACCTAGTAAAGGAAAACAGTGAATATGTTGGAGACTCCGTCATGAAGTCAAAAAATTTGTGAATTTCAGTGAAGTCAAAAACTGAGACTGTTTGACAATTTATCTTGAATGAAAGGTTCCTTAAATGGGGCATCAGTGAACAATTGAAGACTCCGTCATGAAGTCAGATAATCTGTGAACTTCAAAAAAACCATGGATTAGAAATCATGACATAATCATTTGATTGCATTCATCCTTAGGAAACATACAAGCATTTGCAAAGCATGTCATTCTCATCATTGCATTTAGCTAACATTGCAGGAATCAGGAAAACTTTGGCTTCCCCAAATTGAACTCGTTCTGCTTCTCAAATGAGTCGAGCCCCGAGACCACCATCGAGGTATGTTTCTTTCATTTTCAAGTTAACTTTATTTTCCAAATGAATCAAACCCAGGATCATTCTTAGTATTTCCTTTTGTATTAAAATTGAACTCTTTCTGCTTCTCAAATGAGTCAAGCCCCGAGACCATCGTCAAGGTATTTTCTTTAGTTTTAAATCGAATTCATTCTACTTCTCAAATTAGTAGAGCCCCGAGACCATCGTCGAAGTATTTTCCTTTTGTTTTAAATAAAATTCGTTCTGCTTCTCAAATGAGTCGAGCCCGAGACCATCGTCGAGTTATTGCCTTTTGTTTTAAATCGAATTCATTCTGCTTCTCAAATAAGTCGAGCCCCGAGACCATCGTCTAGGTATTTTCTTTTGTTTTAAATCGAATTCATTCTGCTTCTCAAATGAGTCAAGCCCCGAGACCATCGTCGAGATATTTTTCTTTTGTTTTAAATCGAACTCGTTCTACTTCTCAAATGGGTCAAGCCTCGAGACCATTGTCGAGGTATTGCCTTTTGTTTTAAATCGAATTCATTCTACTTCTCAAATGAGTCGAGCCTCGAGACCATTGTCGAGGTATTTCCTTTTGTTTTAAATCGAATTCATTCTGTTTATCAAATGAGTCGAGCCTTGAGACCGTCGTCAAGGTATTTTCACCATTCTTAAGACTTTCGAGCATCATTTTTAAAGTTGCATACACCGCATTTTCCAAATCACGGGTAAGGCCTCCGGGCATCATTCTTAAGACCTTCGGGCATTATTTTAAAGTCCCATACAGCGCATCTTTCCAAATCACGAGTAAGGCCTTTGGGCACCATTCTTAAGATCTTCGGGCATCATTTTAAAAGTCGCATACGGCGCATTTTTCCAAATCACGGGTAAGGCCTCCAGGCACCATTCTTAAAGTCGTATACAGCGCATTTTTCCAAATCACGAGTAAGGCCTCAGGGCATTATTTTTAAGATCTTCGGGCACAATTTCTCTTTAAATCATGGATAAGACCTTCGGGCACTCTTTTTAAGACCTCCGGGCATAATTTTTCACTTTGAAAATCGAACTCGTTTCTTTAAGATGCGTCGAGCCTTGATTAGTCAAGGAACTCAATTTAAGGATAAAATCTTCAATTTACAGCTTTTCCAAAAAAAATGAAAAAAATGATAAAAAAATGAAAAATGATGAATGAAAACCCATTTCTTTTTCTCTTCACATGTGATTTCACTAACCAGACAAAATTAGTGTTTGTTTATCTTTGCCTGATTCCTGATTCTCAGCAATAGTCAAAGAGGGGCAGCTGTAGACACCTAATTTTGTCCAAACTACTAAAACAGCTATGTTTTCTTCCTAAATTGATGTTTCAGAATGGAAAGAGACTTTTCTCATCCTGCAGGTGGTAAGCCGTGACTTAGTCTAAGAATACAAGCATAAAAAGTCAAACATGAAAAAGTCAACCTCAAAAAAGTCAACCCTAAAAAGTCAACCACAAAAAAAGTCAACCCACTTTTAAAATCAAGATTTGAAGTTCAATTGAAAAATGGTGAAAGAATTTTGATAATCCAAGGTCTACATTGAAAGATATGGAGTTTGGAAGTTGGGTTACGGAGATTCAGTAGAAAGGAAACCCTAGTTCGAAAAATTTGGAGAAAAATGCTTAAACGATCAAATTGGTTGGAATTGAAGGTTTCAAATGAAAGGTAAGCACTGACTACAGGTAATGGAGAAGCTACTTGGAAGAAAAACTGAAGGAAAAGTCAATTCGAAAGAAAATCGAAAATTAGGGTTTTTAGTAGATTTCGGTGAAATTGGGAAAGTTGCAGAAATGGCCCGATTCGGTAAAACTAAAGCCTCTAATTGATGAGGACTGAGTAAACAAGGATAGCCCAAGGCTCAGTTTGAAGTAATTACGAGAAAAGAGCCGATTGGAGGAAAAACGAAAAAATGAGGAGATTCCCGATACTGAAAAGACGAAAAATCAAAAAGGAAGGGAATTTGATCATAAAAAATGGGTGTTTTCGGACCAGCTCCAATTCAATATATGACAAAGGCCCAGAAAAAGAAAATCTAAAAATCGAACTTGTTTTGAGCAAAATCGAGCTTTGGAGGCAAAAGGGCAAAATTAAAAAATTTGGGAATAATAGCAAATGAGCTCCAAAAATTCTGAAACTTTGTAGATCTCATTCTTAAATCATTTGAAGAGATTGGCGAAATAAAATCTGGATTCGGAGTTCGTTTGCAAAATGGCCAAATACCGAGCCCACTATGCAAAAGTTCAAAAGAATAAATCCCGAAAAAAAAGCAAACGAGTTCCAAAAATTTTGAAAATTTTCAGATCTCATTTTTAAATTATTTGGAAGATATTGGGAAAAGAAAATCTGGATTTGGAGTTCGTTTGCAAAATGGCCAAATCCCGGGCCCACTATGTAGAAATTCAAGCAGATAAATCCCAAACAAATAGCAATCGAGTTCCAAAAATTGTGAAAATTTTCATATCTCATTTTTAAATTATTTGGAAGATATTGGCGAAAGAAAATCTGGATTTAAAGTTCGTTTGCAAAATGGCCAAATCCCAGGCCCACTATGCAGAAATTAAAGCAGATAAATCTCGAAAAAATAGCAAATGAGCTCCAAAAATTCTAAAAATTTGCAGATCTCATTTTTAAATTATTTGGAAGAGATTGGAAAAATAAAATCTGGATTCGGAGCTCGTTTAAAAATGGTGAAAGCTCGGGTGCACAAAAAGGCAATTTTGGAAGAAAAAATCCAAATAAATAGCAAATGGGCTCGAAATTTTTTGAAAACTTCCAGAATTTGGTTTTTTATTATTTCAAAAGTATTAAAAAAATGAATTTTGAATTTGGAGTCGGTTTGCTATTTATTTAGGTTCGAGGGTCAAAAAGGTCATTTTACCCAAGAAACCGAAAAGGGCTTTTCTTGCTTTTAAAAAAATTGAAGCATGGGCTAGAAGAGGAAGGGTCAGTCGGCCAAGGCCCAATGGAGGGCAGATATTTTTTGATTTTTCATCAAAGGGCCAAGGATGAAGAGGACGGTAGTTATTTTTTGTGATCAAACCTTTGAAATTGTGACACATAGAGAGGATTAATGACATATTTATGACATCATATTTAGGATAGCATCTTCATGATGTCATAATTCAAGGGCTGATTATTCTAATATAAGGGTGAGAATTCTAAATAGAAGGCATCTTGGATTGAAGGCCATTGGATGAAATTTGGCTAAAAAATTCTAAAACCTCTTAGAGAATTCCTATGCCAACCGACCACTACAAGGGGAGAGGGTCTCTCTTTCATTTTTGGACTCTGATTTTGCTGAATGCTCTCCATTTTTTAAAGGAAAAAAGAAAGCTTAGAAAGGCAAAAAAAGTAAGAAGAGGAAAGGCTTGCAATATAGCTTTGAGAGGTTGCTTAAAGCACCATATCTTGTACTTTCCTTGGATTTCCATTCTTGATTTTGTTGTTTTCATTGTTATTTTGGTGAGTTTATTTTTATTTTGATTTTAAAATAAGTGTTTTTAAGCTTTCTATTCAAGTTCTCCTTTAATGCTTTCTTGAAAAATCTTGAAAAAACCAAATTTTTTTTCACATATTTTGAGCTGGCCGAATGGCCCCTTTTTTATATATGGTTGCCGTTTTGCTTTTTGTTTCATGTTTTTAGTGATGTTTAACATGTTTTTGATGCTTTATATCTTCTTCAAATACAAAAATATGAAGCTTGTTTTTATTTTGTTGCTTCCTTATCTCCATTTTTGAGTTTACTATCTTGTTTTCATGTTTATTTTCCTTGTCTTACATTTTTAATTTTCTGTTTTCAACATTTTTGAGTTGTTCATGATTTGCATTTTACTATGCTAAGTGTTTGTGAAAATGCCTAGTTGTTTTCATGCCTTTACTTTATGTTTGAATGGTTTAGCATTGTTTCTTTTTAGTCTTGCATGTTAGTATATCATGTGTTTGTGAAAATGCCATGCCCATTTTGAAGTATAGGACCATTCGGCAACCCCTCATGTTGTATGCTTTGTATGTGCATTTTCATCATGCTAGTTGATAGGTTTGTATTTTCATGATATGTGGTTGTGTATTTTGTTTAAGCATGCTATATGTTTGTGTTATTGCCATGCATTCTTTAGGTTTAGGTTGTGCTTGTATTACCATGCATTACATGCATTTTAGACCTAGTTTGCATTAAATGCCATGCAAGTTCATTTTAGGCCTAGGCCACATTCTCTATGCCATGCATTTTTCATGTCATTTAGGTTTTAAAACATGCATTTCATGCATCCAATTTGCTGTATTTTCATGCATCTCATATCATGCCACATGATTTATGACTTAGGCCAATCAATGGCTCAAAGTCATGATCACTTGAGCATACTTGTGGAACATTAAAGAGTTGTCAAATTGATTATTCTACCTTTGTGGGTTTTTTTTACTTAGCCAATTTCTGTCTAACTTTTTAAAAGTATTAGCTACTGTTTGTGGGTCTTTAGGAGAGTTTCCAACATTTTTACTTTGATTTTTAAATGATTTTACCAAAGGCAAAAAAACGTGTTTTAGCAAAACAGTTTTTCACCCAATATTTGAACTTTTCCGATTTTTCTGGGAAGTCATCTTTAATCAGAAAACTAAGCCAATTTTTCTCTTGTAATTTTACATGTTATGAGTCTCCAATATTTTTCTTTTATATTTTTTTGAATTTTTAAATTAGGTAAAAAAATCATTTTTTAAAACTAGACAGTAGAGGCAGATTTGAATTTGAAGGAAAATCATTTTTCTGTTTTGGCTAAGTTACTTAGAGGGGACTAATTAGGAAATTTACCTACTATCTTAGGGTGGTTTCTAGGTCATTTTAAACTTAAAAAATGATTTTTATAGAGTTCGGATCAAGGTTGGTCAAGTCCGAGATTTTAAACTTAGGAAATTAGAGCCATTTTTAGAAGGTTTGGCTAGGGTTTTAATCTTCATCCAAGTTTCTTTCAAAATTGTTTTCAAACAATCACAAAGTATTTTGATTTTAGAAATTTTAATTTGATATATTTTCCTAAGGTAGCCGGATATCTTTTTAGATATACGGATTTCCTTAATTAAAGGAAAAAAATACATTTTCATGCATTACATTTTTCATGTTCATGCATACAATATAATATGTGATTTTTGCTATGATAATTTCTTTGACATTGTTATTATTTTGATTTATTTTATGGTGTTATGTTATTTTTTATATGGTTTTGAATATTACATGCTATCTTATGCTTTTTATTTAGTTATTTATTTTTGTTACATTATTTAGCATATATTATGTTCATGCATTATTATTTCTATCTTCATGCATATTACATGATAGCATTATTTTATGTTTCATGTCATTTCATGTCATTGAGATTATATTTTTTAGAATATGCCATGTCATTCAAAATATGTCATATCATTTAAATTTGCCATGTCATTTAAATAATTTTATTCCATTTAGAATATATCATGTTACCTAGGTCATTTCATTTCATATAGAATATATTATGTCACTTAGGATATTTTATTTCATTTATAATATATCATGTTACCTAGGTCATTTCATTTCATATAGAATATATCATGTTACTTAGGATATTTCATTTCATTTAGAATATATCATGTGACTTAGGATATTTCATTTAATTTTAGAATATGCTATGACATTTAAATTATATTATACCATTTAGGTTGCATTATGTTATCTAGACTTTGCTATGTCATTTTATTTATGTCACACATGTTCATATTCATATTTTTTAAAAAAAAAAAATTGTTTTGAAAAAGATAATGATTTTCAATAAAATAAAGATATTCCTAATTCATGAGTTCTTTGTCAGGTTTGCTGGGGAGGATATCATCAATTATCTTTAATAACGGAATATCTTCTTTAAAACGAGAATGATTCGAAAAAATTTTCAAGTTAAATATTTTGCTACGTTTGTTGGGGAATATAGAAAAATTTTTAATTAATAAATTTCGGATAATTTTCAATTAAAAATGAAATTATTTTTCTTTAAATTGGGAATTAACTTGAAATACTAAATTAAAAACCGATATTTTTTTTTACCGAGGCTCGAGATAATACACGATTAATAAGGTACCGTTTTATATGGGTGTTGTGGGGGTGCTAATCCTTCCCCACACGTAACTGAGTCCCGAACCCGCTTCTTTGATTTCTCTGATTTAAAACGCAGACTTGAAATTGGTTTTAAAAATATTTTAATTAATTTTAAAATGTTTTACAAAATCGGTTTTAATAGGTGTCCGATCACACCTAACTAAAAAAGATTGGTGGCGATTCCATGTCTTTTTCAAGGTCATTTTCAAAACCTTTATTTTTCAAGAGGAATTAAGTCGACTTTTTTTGGTTTTTTTAATGTCACGCTTAACGAATAATAAAATCTTACAATGAGACTTATTATTTTTTAGGTTGCGACAATCAACTTTCACAAATTTTAGTTTGTTTTAACTAAATACTATCGATCATGTTTACATTAGGTTCAGTTTTAATTTAGGCCATTCCGTATTTGAGACAATTTGAGTGAAGATTAGGTTCAAGTCATTATCTTTATTGTAATTTAGGTGTAGAGGTGATCATGGCCGGGCCGCGGCCCAGTTTTTTTTTTCTCTGCCCAAGCCCGCCCGGTTAGGCCAGAAACACTGTTCATTGGAATAAAAAAATAATTTTTTTTATAATTAAAATTAAATAAAATAATATTATTATAATAAAAATCACTGTTCCGGGCCGGCCCAGAACATAAAATATCCTGCCCAGGCCCGGTCCGATACGGGTCGGCCTGCCGGGCCGGGCGGGCTGCCCGGCCCGTGAGCAGGTCTATTTAGGTGTAGTTTGGCATAATTTTTTTTTTTTTTTTAAAATAGCAACCGAAAAAGTGTTTGACAACTTGTTTTTATTTTTAAAAAAATGAAAACAAAATTTCCAAAATTTTTGAAAGCAAGACTTTTTATTTTCATTGTTTTCGAAAACATGTTTTTATTTCTGACACTATTCATAAGTGTATAGTGTCTAGGTTATAAAGTAATATTATATATTTCCATAATAAAAATTATCAATGAAATTAATTAATTTATATATAAAAATAATATTAAATTTAATAGAAAATAACAAAAAATTAAAATATTTAGTTAAAAAAATATACTTCGAATTTAACATATAAATGTATTTGGATGTAAAAAAGTTTAAAACATATATATACAAATATTAAATATAAATTACATGGAAATATAACGTTACTTAAATAATTTATATTATTTAATATTATATTAAATTATAATATTATTTAAATGGTATTAAATTCAAATATGATTAAATAATAATATTTAATGATACTATTAATTAAATAATACTATTTTATATTATAAGAATAATATTACTTAAATAATTTAATTTAATAAATACAGCATTATTTTTATTTATTTTTTAAAATCTTATTTTTTGTATTAAATTATTATATTTCACAACAATTCAAGTATGTATTTTCTTTTAAATGTAATGACAATGTTTGTCAAACATGTATTATGTTTTAAAATTTCGAAAACAATAAAAGAAAATAAAAGCAAAATTTTTGAAAACAGAAAACTGAAATGTTTTTCAATATATAGTAGAAAACATATAGTTGCTTGGCCTTGTAATTAAGAAACATAAATAACTTTATAAATTTTCTCTTTTTCTTTATTAATTTCCATTCAGCATAAAAAATTCAAGGCCACATGTTACACTGACTTATATGGATTATTCTCTTTTTCTTTATTATATGTTGTTTATAATTTTTGATTAAATTATCACAAATATCTGTATTTTATTATTTTATAATAATAATATATATATATATATCTTATAAATGATACAAAACATCAATCACGTGCATAGCACATGATAAGAGAACTAGTACAATACAAGTGAAATAGATATCGCATGTGGCGGCAAGAATTCGATCAAGCACAACAATTAATCTCCACCATTGAAGTTGTAATAAATTACAACTCTGCCATGTGTCTCATTCATTCTCTCTTTAACATATATTTCCTGAAATTTTTCATTCTTTTTACCCAGGCCTATCATAGACGGACCCAGGCTGGTCCGTCGACCCGGTTTACTATTTAAAAAATAATAAAAAATTATTTGAGTTGTTTATTCAATCTTGATTTAATGATATTTGAGTTGTTTATTCAATCTTGTACTTAATTCTTCTAATTGCTTAACTACCAATTAAATTGATTTGGTAACCTAAATACAACTTGACAGAGAGAGTTTTGTGTTAGACATAGATTTAATAACATGTGTTTCATTTTATTTATTATGATGAATTGATTTTGCAACCTAAATACAACTTGATAGAAAGAGTTTAGTACTTTACGATTTCATAAACATGTACATTGAAGAATTTCCTAATCTTCTCGGTAAACCCGACAAAGACTAAGAAATTATTCTCGCCAAATGGTTATGAAATCGAAAAAGCACGTTTTTATGACAAATTTGGAAAACATTTTTTTAAAATATGAAATGCATGAAAACGGGACCATTATCGAGATGTATTTCTCTCTTCAAGAGAAGGCAACCGAATACCTATAGAGGTATCCTAATACCTTTGAAAGAAATTTAAGTCGGACTTAGAAAAAAATAGATTTTTGGGCACGAATTTTTGCTCGGATTAAAGGGGATATCCGAATACTTATGAAAAAGGTATTCGGATATCCTCGAAGCAAGTTTAGGTTAATTAACTTGAAAAAAGGAGAGGCATTCGAATGCCATTGTTTGGACATCTGAATGCTCCTCGATTAACCTTAATGCAATGTTTGAAAAACCGAAGAAATCAAAAGATGCAAATTTTTTTTTAAAGAAAAACAAGGCTTGGCCGAATGCCCCCTTAGTGCAAAAACCCAAACTTTGACTCGTTTAACTACCTAAGCTCATTTTTCTTAAAACCTTGTTAGTATGCTTTGAAAAATCGAAAAAAGAAACAAATTTTGGACTACTTAATGGTTTCGGCCAGCCCCTCTTTCTAAGGTAAAGATCCAAAATTTGACTCATTTCGAAGCTCGTTTTACCTACCTAAAACTCGTTTTGTCAAACCAATTTTCTAAACCTTAAAAAAAAGTCGAAACCAACTTTGAACCCTCCCATATGGTTTGGCCAGCGCACTTTAAAATGGTCTCAAAAACAGTTTTTTATTTTGCAAAAAATACATGTGATTCATGTAGCCAACAATCTCCATATTCAACCTTCAAAACTTTAATGTATCCAAACACTTTGAAAAAAATAGACCTTGGTCATGGACTATTGATTAATCATAACCAAAATTTATTGGGAAATATTTTAAAACATGTTTTAAGCAAACAAAGTGGTTGTCTCAAAGTTGACCTCATGGATGGTAAATCCGGCTCAACTATCACTTAGAGAAAAAATGCTCTAAGATCATCAAGCTCATAATACACTTTTTCAAAAAGAAGAAAAATATGCAACACAAAGAATGCTCCACAATAAACCATAGTCACAATATGCAAACATCAAAGATAACAAAAATGGCAACAAGAAATTATAGAGAAGAAATTTTAAGAAACTAGTAAGTTGGCTCAAAGTTGGCCACATGAATGGTTAATCTAGCTCAACTATCATCTAAGATCATCAAGCTCATAACTTCTTTATTTTGAAAGGGAAAATAAAAGAAAAATCATAACCACAATAGACCACAACATACCATAAATCAAGATAAACACATGAAGTAAAAAAAATAGTGAAAAGAACCAAAATTTGCGCCACTTGTTTAAAAAAGAAGAGAAATTATTTTAGCAAAAAAACTTTATGATTTTGTAAAAGAGAATAGAGGAGAAGCTTTTTAAAAAACCTTTTGAAAGACTTAAAGCTTGAAGAAAAGAAATTAAAAAAATGAAAGAGAAGAAGAAAGAAAGCTTGAAAAGAAATAGAAAACAATAAAAAGAAGAAAGAAAACTACATTAGCTAAGCTTCTCTTAGCAAAAACCTTTATTTTTTTTTTCTCTTTTTCTCTTCCTCTTTATTTTTTTCTCTTCTTCCTTTCTTTGTTTTTGTGAAAAAATGAAGACTAGAGTGAATGAACCCCTCTTGGCTGAAACCCTTTCTTATCCCTCCTCTCCTCTTCATTTTCTTTTTAGCCTAATGTCATGCTTTTATTGTTTAGCCAATGGGATTCATCCCTTTCTCATTAAGTCTCCACCCATTGGCTAACCAATCATCTTCCTACTTGGTCCCCAAGATTGGCTCTCATTGGCCAAAAATGACAACTCATGTACCAACACGACGAGTAATGTCTTTACTCTCATGACTCATTCACTTATTTACTAAGTTGGCACTTAGCCTTCCAAGAGCATCCTCTACAATTCCTTTATATTACAACTTTACCTTACACTTATTTCTACAATTTCCCTACAACCTTTTTATTTATTTTTAATTTCACCCCTCTTCCTCCCATCCATTTTTCTATATGAACCTAAACCTTGGGCCTTCCAACAAATTCCTCTCTTCTTGGATCCTTAAAGTTGGGCCCTTCTACCAAAAAATATTCCTACATGAACTTTAAAGTTTGGGCCTTCCTACATCCTTTTTTTTTTGCAAGTTGGGATCTTAATTTTCTATCCATCTTCCTTCTATTTGGTTTTGAAAAATGGACCTCCTTCTTCCACCAAATATTCCTACCACTTGGGTATTAAAAATTGGGCTTTCATATTTTACCAAAAATTCTCATCCACTTGGATAAAAATAATGGGCTTCCTTATTCCACCAAATTTCTACTACTTAGGTAAAAAAAATAGGCTTCCAACCTTGTCTTGAATTTTCCAACAAGCCTTTTTCACCATTTTATTCCAACCATATACCCTTCCAATATTCAAAGTTGATTTTTAATAATCAAGATTACCTCTTTAACACCCAAATTTCCTTTTAATCTTGATTTTTCAAAATTGACTTTTTACCCTTTGACTTTGGTCAACTTTGATTTTTCCCGTGTTGATTTTTTCGAACCAAAATATCCAAATCATCATGCCCACTTTGCCGAACCCAAATGTTAAGTCACTAGACCATGAAAATGAGATAAATTTAAAAACTTGAATTTGAAGAAAAACGTACCTTATTTAGGGACCTGAACAAAATTAGATGATTATGGTTAGTTAAGTTTTGAGCTTACATGTTTTCACATCATTAATTTTTCAATTGTTAATTTTTATTGATTAACTCATGCAACTTGTATAAGGATGAGTGTATATATAGTTTTGTGATAGAGGTGACAATCCAACAAGTTGAGTAGGATTCGAGTCATTTATTTTGAATTTAGATCATTTTGAATTTTATTTTTTTAATTAATTTTTTTAGTTTAAATTATTTTGATGAAGTTATAAATATAACTAAAAGTTATTATCATAATTAGACATGTTCATAAATCGGGTCGCGGCTTGGAAATTTTTCATTTTTTTTACCCAGGCCCTATCATAGACGGACCCAGGCTGGTCCGTCGACCCGGTTTACTATTTAAAAAATAATAAAAAATTATTTTTATATTAATATTCATATATTTTTATAATTAAATATAAATAAAAAAATATTTTTATTAATTAAACAGTGATTTGTGTCGGGTCGGGCCGGTCCGGTCTGAATAAAAAATATTTCTGTCCAAACCCGACCAAAAATGGGTCGAATCTGTCGGGTCGGACTGGTTACCTGATTCTTGAGGAGATCTAATCATAATGAAGTATTACATGTTATATAAAAATCAATTAATTAAAATCAAATAAGCAAACCAATCAACGAATGATCGAACACATATAACTAGACAAATCCAACATAAAATTGAACGAAATTCAGATATGCATGGTAAAACTTTAATCTGAGACCTAAAATCAAAATCTCTTCCTAATTGTCACTAAGACAATATCTCATTTGCAGATTTTTGTTTGGAAATCAAAGTTGAGTTTAGGTTGTCAGATTTTTAAGTTAATCAAGGTTTGTCTTTGACATTTAGTCTAGGTTTTTGGCTTTAGGTCAATTTTCACAAATTTTAGTTTGTTTTGTAACTAAATACTATCGATCATGTTTACATTAGGTTCAGTTTTAATTTAGGCCATTCCATATTTGAGACAATTTGAGTGAAGATTAGGTTTAAGTCATTGTCTTTATTGTAATTTAGGTGTAGTTTGGCATCATATATATATATATATATATATTTTCTGTTTTCGTTTTTAGTTTTTTGAAATAGCAACAGAAAAAGTGTTTGACAACATGTTTTTATTTTTAAAAAATGGAAACAAAAACAAAATTTTCAAAATTATTGGAAGCAAGAATATTTTATTTGCATTGTTTTCGGAAACGTGTTTTTATTTCAGACACCATTCATAAGTGTATAGTGTCTATGTTAGAAAGTAATATTATATATTTTCATAATAAAAATTATCAATAAAATTAATTAATTTATAAATAAAAATAATATTAAATTTAATAGAAAATAATAATAAATTTAAAAATATTTAGTTAAAAACATATACTTCAAATTTAACATATAAATGTATTTGGATATAAAAAAGTTTAAAACATATATACAAATATTAAATACAAATTACATGAAAATATAACGTCATTACTTAAATAATTTATATTATTTAATATTATATTAAATTATTAATATTATTTAAATGCTATTAAATTCAAATACGATTAAATAGTAATATTTGATGTTACTATTAAATAGTATTAAATAATACTATTTAATATTATATGAATAATATTACTTAATAATTTAATTTAATAAATCTGATATTAGTTTTAGTTATTTTCAAAATTTTATTTTGTGTATTAAATTATTATATTTGCAAAAATTCTAGTATTTGCTTCTAAAATATAATGACATTATTTGTTTTATGTTTTCAAAATTTTGAAAACAATTCAAGAAAATAAAAGGAAAATTTTTGAAAACAGAAAACAGGAAATGTTTTCAATAAATAGTTGAAAACATATAGTTGCCATATATAGTTGGCTTTATAATTAAGAAACATAAATAACATGATATGTTTTCAATATATAGTTGAAAACATATAGTTGCTTGGCCTTATAATTAAGAAACATAAATAACTTTATAAATTCTCTTTTTCTTTATTATTTTCCATTCGGTATAAAAATTTCAAGGCCACATGTTAAAATGACTCATATGGATTATTGTCTATTTCTTTATTATATGTTGTTTATAATTATTGATTAAATTATCACAAATAGATCTGCTCAGGAGTTAGGTAACCTATCCAGTTCAACAGTTTCGTTTTGTATTGGGTTGAGTTTAGGTAGAGTTTTTTTTCCAATTCGAGTTGGTCATACAAGAATCACTATTTATATAATAAAAACTTATTTTTTATTTAAATTTAATTATAAAATTATATAAATATTAATATAAAAATAATTTTTTAATATTGCTTAAATAGTAAAATGGGACGGCCCGTGCCCGTCCAAAACCAGGCCTGAGTAAAAAAAAATAAAAAATAAAATTTAAGCCACGACCAACTCGGCCCATGAGCGAATCTAACCACAAATATCTATATTTTATTATTTTATAATAGTAATATATATCTTATAAATGATACAAAACATTAATCACGTGCATAGCACATGATAAGAGAAGTAGTACAAGTGAAATAGATATCACATGTGGCGGCAAGAATTCGATCAAGCACAATAATTAATCTCCACCATTGAAGTTGTAATAAATTACAACTCTGCAATGTGTCTCATTTATTCTCTTTAACATATATATATATTTCCTGCAATTAAAATTGTAGAAATATTATTATTGTATTATGCCGAAGTCCCAAAATGATGAGGAATGGGAACTACGCACAAATCATCCTTTCTTCGCACTGAAGCACCGAACACTTCAGTCATGTCAAGATCTTCAGGTTTCATTCCATCGGGAAGCTGCCAATCGAAATGGAAGAGTAAATTCGCAAGTGTAAGCTCAAAATTTGCAATTCCGAAAGACATTCCAGGGCAAATCCTTCTTCCAGCACCAAATGGAATGTAATGAAAATCTGTTCCCTTATAGTTAATCGAGTTGTCTAAAAATCTTTCAGGATGAAACTTGTCAGCTTCAACTCAATAGTTTTCATCTCGAAAGATAGCCCATGCATTCACTATGATCCTGGTTTTGGCAGGTATTACATATCCATTTACCTCACAGCTTTCTTGGCTTTCTCTTGGAAGTAGCAAAGGAGCAGGAGGGTGAAATCTTAGTGTCTCTTTGATAACTAGATTTAGATACTTCAAATCATGAAGGCTTGCTTCATCAATCTCTCTTTTTCCTGCAAACACATGTCATGACTATAGCAGAAGAGGAACAGCAAATGCGTGAGGATAGCATGGATGAGGAAGAAGAAGGTTGGCTGGCAACTGAGCTGGAAGATTGAGCTGGCCAGGAACGGTCATGGATGGAAGATACCAGCTAGATGAATAAGAGACTGCCACCGAGGGTGCAATTGTTATAGCTGAAGCAAAGGGACTTTACATGGCACATATACAGCTGTCATACTGTTAGCAATTCTGTTGTAACAGAATTGCAGAGAATGTACTAGAAGGAATAGTACTATATAGAGTACTCAGAATGTATCAGAAGATTTCATCAATGAGAATTATTATATTCCTTCTTCTCAATCCTTTCTTTTCTATTTCTTCTTCTTAAACCCTCTCACGTCACTGTTTATGTGACAAAGTGGTATCAGAGACCATTATCGCATCCACTACACTGGGTAAGTCCAAGAATACCAGAGACATGGCAGAAGGCACGAGGCTGACTTCCCTCCAAGAACAAATGCAGAACATGCAGGCTCAAATCGAGTCCTTGAAGGTTGCGGATTCAGTGGTTCCTAAATGGTGGGAGGAGCAACGTAACATCATTGAAACCAGACTCATGGAGAACCAAAGCTACCTTTCTAAGATGTTGGAGGTGGTGCTACACAAAGGGGAGAGCTCCATGTTCTCGGAGGGAGAAAGAGTAGCTCCCAGTTCCAAAACTGTTCCGATGGCTCAACGTGAAGGGAAGCAAACCATTGAAGTCACTGTCATCGATGATCATGCTAAGTATTCTTATAAACCAAAGGATCCAGGCATATTACCTATGAATCCACAAGACAATACTGGTGGGGTGCCTGGAGTTAAGCACCATGAAGCTGTTGACAGTTCTGGTGTCATGCAGAATCTCAATGCCTTTTCACCTCGGCCTAAGGTGGAATTACCAACTTTCGATGGTACAAATCCCAGGGGCTGGGTCAAGAAATGCCAGAAGTATTTCACCATTTTTGCCATTGCTGAACACCAGAAGTTAGAACTGGTTTCCATGTACATGGTGGGCAAAGCTGATATCTGGTTCGATGGCTACATCATGCAGAAGAATTTTGTGACTTGGCAGGAATTTGTAGGTGATCTATGCCAGAGGTTCAGTGACAGATCTTGCTCCGATGTGATTGAGGAATTCAACAAACTGTCCCAGAAGACTTCAGTGGAGGAATATCAGGAAAGGTTTGAAGAACTCAGACCTTATATGCTTCAATATAATCCTTACTTGCTAGAAGACTATTTTGTTTCCAGTTTTATCAGTGGACTCAAGGAGGATTTGAAACCTCGAGTCAAGGCAAATGAACCTATGTCACTAGCTGCTGCCTTTAGGCAGGCAAAATTGCATGAACTCTCATTAGAACTAGAATCAAAAAGGTCTAGACCACTTACTAAACCTGCTGCATTCAGCAGTATTCCATCCTATCACAAACCTTCCTATACACCCTATACCCCAAACCTATACCAGAGAAGCTCTAGTCATACTTCACCTATGGTCAATAAGTCATCCCTGATAGATCAAAGAAGATTACAGAATTTGTGCTTTAAGTGTGGGGAGAAATTCTACCCTGGTCATGTGTGTAAACTCAAACAACTTAACTCACTCACAGTTGGGGATATACCCATCGAAGAACCTGAGACCAAGGGAGATTGCCTTGACAGTGTTCCAGAGGCACAAGAAGAATTAGAGGGCAATGAGAAGGATCTGGAAATATCCATCAATGCTCTAACTGGTAATACAGGCCATAATACCCTAAGGTTACAGGCATGTATTAAGGGAAAACCTTTGAGTGTACTAGTGGATAGTGGCAGTACACACAGTTTTGTGACTCCAAGGTGGGCAAAGGAAGGGACTGAAGTCTTGCATACAGTTCCATTAACCATTACTGTTGCCAATGGTGAAAAACTGTACAGCACAGCCAAATGCAGGCAGTTGAGTTGGATTATGCAGAGTCACCAATTTGATCATGACTTGAGGGTGCTGCCAATGGGGGGAAGTGATATGGTGCTTGGGGTGGATTGAATGAAGAAATACAGCCCCTTACTGTTTGATTTCAATGCTATGACATTGACTTTCCAGAAAGATGGACAACAAATTTCCTTGCAGGGAGAACAGTCCCAAGCTAGTCTCAAGCTCATTTCTGGAGACAAACTACAGAAGATGGTGGACAAGGACTCAGAAATCTTGGGTGAGCTGTATATGATCAGTAGTGATTGTCAGGACTTGGCAATACCTTCACAACTGCTACCACTGCTCTCTACATATGCAGATGTATTTGCTGAGCCAAGAGGGTTACCTCCTAGCAGATCTCATGATCACAGCATTCCTTTAAAACCTGAACACCAACCTGTGAACCTCAGACCATACAGATTCCCACACCATCAAAAGTCTGAAATTGAAAAACAAATTTCAGAAATGTTGTCTTCCACCATCATACAAACTAGTTCAAGTCCTTTTGCCTCACCTTGCCTTTTGGTTAAGAAAAAGGATGGAAGTTGGAGATTGTGTATTGATTACAGACAACTCAATGCTGTAACCATCAAGAACAAGTTTCCAATACCAGTAGTTGAGGACTTGTTGGATGAACTCAGAGGAGCTCAGTATTTTTCCAAACTAGATCTCAGATCAGGGTATTGGCAGATTAGGGTGAAGGAGGAGGACATTCATAAGACAGCATTCAGGACTCATCATGGCCATTATGAGTTTAAGGTAATGCCCTTTGGGCTCACTAATGCTCCAGCTACATTTCAGTCTTTAATGAATGACATCTTTGCACCTTACTTAAGGAAATTTGTATTAGTTTTTTTTATGACATTCTTGTGTATAGTTCTTGCTTAATGACTCATGTTGCACACTTACAAACTGTCTTGGACATATTGAGGAAACATCACTTGTATGCAAAGAAGAGTAAGTGCTTTTTTGGACAAAGGCAAGTAGAATACTTGGGTTATATTATCTCAGCAGCAGGGGTAGCTACTGACCCTTCAAAGATTCAGGCAATGGTGCAATGGCCACAACCTAAATCTCTTAAGTCTTTGCGAGGCTTTATGGGACTGACTGGCTACTATAGAAAATTCATTCGACATTATGGCCTCATCAGCCAGCCTTTGACAGACATGTTGAAGAAGAATGGGTTCTGCTGGTCACCAGAAGCTGTGTTAGCCTTTGACATGTTGAAAGAGGCTATGACTAAGGCCCCAGTATTGGCACTTCCTGATTTTTCTAAACCATTTTGTTTAGAAACGGATGCTAGCAGTAATGGTGTAGGGGCTATATTATCCCAAGGTGGGAGACCAATTGCTTACTTAAGCAAGGCTTTGGGTCCTAGGCACAGGGACTTATCAATTTATGAGAAAGAATACTTGGCAATCCTAATTGCAGTTACTAGGTGGAGGCATTACTTGGAGGGAGGGCCCTTCATTATTAAAACTAACCATGAGTCTTTAAAGTACCTGCTGGAGCAAAAGTTGACCACTGCTATACAAAAGCGTGGTGTCACCAAGCTGTTAGGTTTGGATTATACTATCCAATACAGGAAAGGGAAGCTGAATCAAGCAGCAGATGCTTTGTCACGACAATATGACGAGGAGGCACACCTTTCAGTCCTACATTCAACTACTATCATTCCTCAGTGGGTGTCAGAAGTGGAGCAGAGCTACTTAGAGGATGATATGGTTGAAGATAAAATAGCCAGTTTGGCTATTGACCCCAACAGTTGTCCTCAATACTCATTCACTAATGGTATATTGAGGTACAAAGGAAGGGTTTACTTGGGCAGCAAAGGCCAGCTAAGGGAGAAGGTTTTACAGACACTCCATGATTCACCTCAAGGAGGGCACTCTGGGGTTCAAGCTACATACTATAGACTTAAATCTTACTTCTATTGGCCTAAGATGATGTTGCAGGTTCAGAATTACATTCAGCAATGTGACATTTGCCAGAGGAACAAGGGAGAACATGTGGCATATCCAGGTTTATTACAGCCTATACCTACTCCTGGTCAAGCATGGGATGTCATTACCATGGATTTTATTGAAGGTCTTCCTTTATCTCAGAAATTCAATTGCATATTGGTGATCATAGACAAGTTTACCAAGTTTGCTTACTTTCTGGCTCTATCTCATCCTTTCACAACTATGGAGGTAGCCAAATTGTTTTTGGATCATGTTCATAAGTTACATGGTACTCCAAGGATTGCCATTTCTGATAGAGACAGGATTTTTACCAGTTTGTGTTGGAAGGAATTAATGAAACTGTTAGGCACCACGGCTCAGTTTAGTACAACATATCATCCTGAGACTGATGGCCAGTCTGAAAGATTGAATCAATGCCTAGAACAGTACCTAAGGTGTATGTGTTTTTTAAGGCCTAAGACTTGGGTACAATGGCTGCCTCTAGCACAGTGGTGGTACAATACCAGTCACCACACAGCTATTGGAATGACTCCTTTCCAGGCATTGTTTGGATATCCACCATCAGGGTTTACCTGGGATGCTAGTGCCAATGCCAAGGTGAGAACAGTGGAAGATGCACTCAAGGAAAGGGAACAGGTTAGCAAACTAATGGTGGACCAGCTTAGTAAAGCTCAACAGAGAATGAAGTTTTATGCTGATAAGAAGCGCAGTGAGAGGCAATTTGAAGTGGGAGATGAGGTTTATTTAAAACTTCAGCCTTATAGGCAAACATCCTTAGCTCTGCGTAAGAATTTGAAGCTTTCTTCTAAGTTTTATGGACCCTATACAGTGTTAGCTCGAGTTGGACCGGTAGCCTACCATTTGCAATTACCAGAAACTGCAAATGTTCATCCTGTCTTCCATGTAAGCCTGCTGAAAAGGAAGATTGGACCTAATGTGGTACCTAGTATCGATCCACCACTACTAGGAGAGGATGGCCAGCCTTTAGTCTATCCTGCTAGGGTCATGGATAAAAGAATAGTGAAGAGAAAGAATGCTGCTGTTACCCAGTTGTTAGTAGTATGGTCAAACCTTGGTCCTGAAAATGCAACCTGGGAGGACTATACTGTTCTTAAGTCCCAATTTCCATCGTTTGATCCTTGGGGATAAGGATCCTCTGGAGAAGAGGGTATTGTCATGACAATAGCAGAAGAGGAACAGCAAATGCGTGAGGATAGCATGGATGAGGAAGAAGAAGGTTGGCTGGCAGCTGAGCTGGAAGATTGAGCTGGCCAGGAACGGTCATGGATGGAAGATACCAGCTAGATGAATAAGAGACTGCCACCGAGGGTGCAATTGTTATAGCTGAAGCAAAGGGACTTTACATGGCACATATACAGCTGTCATACTGTTAGCAATTCTGTTGTAACAGAATTGCAGAGAATGTATTAGAAGGAATAGTACTATATAGAGTACTCAGAATGTATCAGAAGATTTCATCAATGAGAATTATTATATTCCTTCTTCTCAATCCTTTCTTTTCTATTTCTTCTTCTTAAACCCTCTCACGTCACTGTTTATGTGACAACACACCCCTCACCTCTGCTTGGGCTTTCTCCATTATTTTAGGGTTTTTTAACATTTCTGACATTGCCCATTCTACGATTATTGATGATGTGTCACCTCCCGCAGCAAACATATTCTGAAATAGAATACGATACACATGCACGTACCATTGAATCAAATGTTAGCATATTCAAAAGATATAATCATTCATGTATTAGCATATTTTTATTCTCTTACTATGGTAGTTTTTATTTGTTATCTTTAAGATTTGTACTTTAATTATGTCTTCTTCTATGCTAGTTTTTGCCAACTTTGTAATCTTTCAATTGCTTTAAAACAATTAATAAAATAACTAACCAGCGTAATTGCTTTGATGCTAGAGGTTGATAAGGGAAGTCCAAGGCCTCCATGATCCTGAATATCCAGAAGAACTTGTACAAGATCATCAGCTACTTCATCTTCATCTTCATCACCTCCCTTTGCTGTTGATTTTTTAACTCTATGTTCATGAATGATGTTTTCAAGAATCTCATCCACTTTCTGACACAATCTCTTATTTTTAGGCCTCATTGCGTTGATTAGATGCAGCAATTTTATGGAAGGATATAAATCAACAAGACTGAGACCACCGAAAATTTCTGAAATGTCAGGGATAAGTTTCTCGAATGCTTCTTGGTATTTGCATTTGCCACCGAAAGCTGTCCTTGAGACTATACTAAGTGCTGAAGAATACAACAAGTTTTTCAGGTTAATCGACTGTCCAGCTTTTGATGAGATGGTTCTAACTAAATTACTCATCTCTTCTTCCCTGATTGCTCTGAATGATTGAACTCTTCTCTGACTTAAAAGCTCCGTCGCACAAATTTTACGTATCTGTCTCAAGTGTTCACCACGGGAAAACGCAATATCTTTGAAATTGTAAGTTAAAGTCTCTGCAGCATAAAGATAAGGCCTCTCGGAAAAAATGGAGTCATTGGTTTTCATCACTTCTTTAGCTCCTTCCGATGAAGAAATGACGACTGTCGGTACTTCTCCAAGTTGCATATGCATGACGGGACCATACTTCTGAGCGAGGCGAGCAAGACAGCGATGAGGTTCGGCGGTGCCGATCAAGAGGTGCAAGTTTCCTATGAGAGGTAATTTCGGAGGACCTGGTGGTAGCCTTGAAGCAGAGCCATTGGCTTTGGGTTCCATCCATGTCCGTAAGGCCATGAATATGAAGTAGACGAGAGGAGAAAGGATTAAAAAGTAGGAGATATGGTTTTCCGTGAGTGCGAAGGGAAGTAGTTCTGGAAGATCTAAGAATAGGTGATTCCCAATCAAGTTGCTAATTTTCGGTTCAATCGTTTGATATATATAGTACTTCGCACCTCCTAAATTGTTGTCTTTTTTATTTTTACAAAATTAAAAATATATATATATATATATATAATTTTAATGCATCATATCAAAATTTAATTTGCTTTTGGCTTTCAACTTTGCATTAATTGCTTAAAAGCGATTTCCACGTCGTTACGAATAAAACCTAACCTTTTTCGTCTTTCACTTGAAAAAATCCAAACTCAAAATGGCTTGAGCTCGAAAAGGTCCGAACAAGAAAAAATTCAAATCCAAAATGATCCAAACCCGATAATACCCGAGCCTGAGACCGGCTTGAACCCGAACCTAAATTTAATACTTAAAGTAAAAATAATCAAATTGTAATTAAATAATTTTTTATAAAGCTAGAACTTTAATTATCAATTCTATTCTAATCTCTTTTTTTAATAATTTAATTAAAAAATTATATATATTTTATATATATGATGAAATAATAATTTTATCAAAAAAGTAAATAGTGTTTTGTACTTATAACTTTAACGTCTTATATCCTGATGAATCCACCATCCTGATGAATCCACCATCTAAATTTCTAAACTCATGAAGATTTTAGAAATGTGAAAAAAATTTGACATGAAATATTACTTGTCCTTTGTTTGTCGTAAAATTTGACATAAATTATATTTTTATTACTACCCTATACTGATGAAAAAAACATAAGTCGTCAGTATATATCTTGGCAAACTGACAGATAATGGTGGTCTATCAGTAAAGCTTAGACCTAAACCGACGGACAAATAAGGCGTAGGTATAGTTGTGCCTATTCTGATGACACGTCATTACAAAGAGAACAATTTTTTAGCGACAGAATCATTTCCGACGGAATTACCGACAGAGGGTTAACAATTTTCAACGGAATTCTATCGAAAATGATTTTGATTTTCAACGACGAAACTTTAAGCTTTTTTCGATGAAAATCCATTTTCGACAGATTTTGAGTGACGGACTGAGGGTTTTTACCGGCAGAATATTCCATCGGTAAAAAAAAAAAAAAACCAATTTTATTAAAATCTAAAGAAAATGAAGAAAATTTAATTAAGAAAAAAAATTCTTACTGAAGTCTGTCGAAAATCGGTTTCTCCGACGGAATGTTCGTAAAAAAAAATTGAATCGTTTTCACTGCAAACGAAGTCAAGAAAGTCTTTTTCGATAGAATATTCCGTTGGAAACATCTAATTCCAACGGAATATTCCATCGAAAAAAAAAGGGAAAAAGTATTTGTGATGGAATTTTTCGCCACTAAAGACTGAAATTTCGTCGCTAAAAGTCTCAAGCATAATTAAAATTTCCCTAGACTTTCTCTTCGTTCTTTCTTTCTTTTTTCTCTTCTTCTCTTTTTTCTCTCCTCCCTATCGCCCCCTGTTGTCCGCCCGTCGTCCCCTAGCCCACCGTCTGTCCGCCCATTGTCCTCAACCACCGCCGTCCCTTCTACCACCATCCGTTCGCCTCCCGATGCATGGCTGGTAAGTTTCTCTCCTCCTTTCTCCCTTCTCTCTTTTCTCTTCTCTCTTCATTTTTTTTTTATTGAAATACACTTACAAAATTATTTTTTTGTAGGAAATTGAACATATGAAAGCATCACCTCCATCACTTTGTTAGTAAGTTTAGCCATGATTTTTCAAATTTTATTTAATATATATATATATATATTTTTAACATTTTTTATTTATTTATGAAATTGGATATTGTCAAATTATTTAGTATGTTTATATTGTTTTTTTTTTATCTTTCAGAATTTTTAGATTTGCTTTTTAATTTAAGTGTTGAATTATCAAATTATGTATTGTCCTGTTGTGTTTGTTGGAAATTTATTATGTAATGTACAAAATAATTTTTTATTTTTAAAAAAAAAATATGTGTTTTACTTGTGTAATTATTAAATATTTAT
The DNA here is from genome assembly GCA_030761205.1 of Fremontodendron californicum. Lineage (NCBI taxonomy): Eukaryota > Viridiplantae > Streptophyta > Magnoliopsida > Malvales > Malvaceae > Fremontodendron > Fremontodendron californicum. The sequence goes on along the minus strand of JAULJL010000045.1, from coordinate 1,697,806 downwards.
ATGTTAATTATTTACCAAATTTTATAATATGTGTTAGTGTGACTTAATTTGTATAATATGTGTTTATTTATCCAATTATGTATTGTGTTATTGGATTTGTTTGAAAATTGATTGTGTTATTGTGAAAATAATTTATGTGGTTGTTTATGAAATTGTATAATATGTGTTATTGTGTTTATTGTGTTGTTCATAGCTTAATTAGGCTGAGACAATGGATCATGATAAATCTTGGATGTATAACCGATTGGACAAAGATAGATATATTAGTAATGAAGAATTCTTAACTTTTGCATATGGTCACAGCGAGTACGTAAGAGACAGTAGAAGTAGATGCCCTTGTGTTAAGTGTCAGAATAATCAATTTGCAAAAATTGATGTAGTGCGTAATCACTTATATTACAGAGGATTTAATAAAAGTTACTTGATTTGGGATGCACATGATGAAAGTCATCAAGGTCAGTCATCAAGGATACGTAATGATGAAGTTGAGTCGATAAGTGATGTTGAAACAGATAATCCTTATGCCAGAATGGTTATGGATGCTCTTAATCTGAATCTCAATTTAGATGGTAATTTAAATGTTGATGAGACTATGGTTCAGGATGAACAACCGAATTTAAGTTCAAGAAACTTTTATTCCTTGCTGAACGAAGTAGATGAACCATTGTGGTCAGGATGTACAAAACATACAACTTTAGTTGCTGTTTCACAACTGTTAAATGTGAAGTCCGAATTTAATATGAGTGAATCGTGTTTCGATCGTTAGATGATTATGATAAAAGCTATGTTGCTAAAAAGTGATAATTTACTTGAAATTTTTATAGAATGAAAAAAAAATGGCCAAATTTGGACTAAACTATTTCAAGATACATGCATGCAACAACAATTATATGTTGTTTTATAACGAGTTGGTCGACTTAGAATTTTGTTCGGTATGTGGCAATCCTCGATAAAAACCAAGCAAATCAAGTGTCAGGAAGTCAAAGAAATTTCTTTATAAGATTCTTCGTTATTTTCCACTTATTCCGAGATTGCAAAAATTTTATATGTCAACGGTAATAGCTGAAAATATGACATGACATGTGCATAACCGAAGGGATGATGGAGTGTTGGTTCACCCTATTGATGGTGAAGCTTGGCAAGAGTTCAATCGTACGCATTCATCTTTTGCAGTGAAATCTCGAAATGTTAGATTAGGTTTGTGTGCAGATGGGTTTTGTCCATTTACTCATGCAGCCAAACCATACTCTTGTTGGCCGGTAATGCTTTGTGTATATAAGTTACCACCATGGATGTGTATGAAGCAACCATATTTGCTTCTTAATATGTTAATTTCGGGTCCGAATAGTCCATCGCAAAACATTGATGTTTTCCTTAGACCTTTATGTTTTCCTTAGACCTTTGATAGATGAGTTAAAATTATTGTGGAATCATGGTGTTCCGACTTATGATGGGCATAGGAAAGAAAATTTTGTATTAAGGGCTGCATTATTATGGATGATTAATGACTTCCCTGCTTACGGCATGTTATCAGGATGGAGTACACATGGAAGATTAGCTTGTCCTTATTGTATGGAAGAAGTGAAGTCTTTCAGGTTGTATTATGGCAAGAAACCATTTTTTTTTTATTGTCATCGGCAGCTCTTGCCTTTAAATCATCCTTTTAGAAGGCAAAGAGATAAATTTTGTCGAAGAGTTAAGTATGACTCTCCAATTGAGCGATTATCCGATGAGATAATTTTTGAAAGGATATATTGCATTCCGAAGATCATATTTGAGAGTAAATATAGTGAACAGAAGTTGATTGGATTTGGGGAATGTCATAATTGGATGAAAAAGAGTATTTTTTGGGAGTTGCCTTATTGGCATACCAATCTCATTCATCATAATTTGGATGTGATGCATATTGAGAAAAATGCGTTTGATAATGTGTTCAACATAATGATGGATGTGAAGGGCAAAATAAAAGACAATATAAAGGCTAGAATGGATTTGCTGTTGCTTTGCAGAAGGTTTGAAGTAGAATTGGTGGAAAGCAATGGAAAAATATACAAGCCTAAAGCCAGTTACACATTAAACAGGGAAGATCAAAAAAGGTTTGTGCATGGATAAAAGAATTACGACTTCCTGGTGGATTTGCCTCGAATATTGGGCGTTATGCAAATGTGGTTGATGGGAGGTTTTATGGCATTAAAAGTCATGATTGTCATATTTTTATACAACGACTGCTTCTAATTGCATTTCGAGATTTGGTACCTAACACAATTTGGTATGCAATTACGGAGCTATCTTATTTCTTCAGAGATTTATGCTCTACTGAAATTCATGTCGACCAGATGGAGTTGTTTGAAACCAATATCGTTGAGACCATTTACAAGTTGGAAAAGATCTTTCCCCCCGTATTTTTTGATTCAATGGAACATTTGCCTATTCACTTACCTTATGAGGCAAAAGTTGGTGGACCGATCCATTATTGATAGATGTATCCGTTCGAAAGGTACTAAAGGATGTACATTAATTGATTATTCAATTTGTTTTTCTTATAGGTCAATATTTTCTAATTTATTATTCGTTTATAATTCTTAGATTTTTACATAATCTAAAGCGAAAAATGAAAAATCTCGCATGTGTGGAAAGTCAATAGTTGAGGCGTATAAATAAAAGAAATTTCATCGTTCTGTGCCTTATATTTTGAACCAAATATTGAAACAATATTTACTCGGGTGCCTCGAAATGATGATGGAGGAGATGTTGATCCAATGGGACGATTCCCAATTTTCACACATCCAGGGAAATCTTTTGGTCCGAAAAAATTTTCAACAAATTTTCAAATGTCAAATATAAGTAAAAGGTATATTCATAATAAATCAAAAACTTCAATAATATAAAGTTTAAAACATCTAATAAAAAAATATATATTATTTTATATATATATATATATTGGGTAATTCAGTTAATTCGATTATTTTTGTATTTCGAACCGAATTAATCGAAAACCGAAATTTTTAAAAATTTTATACAGATAATCGATCGTATTTTTTTTTTTTTGGTTAATTGATTAACCGAAATAATTTCTGTTTCGATCGATTAATTCGATATTATGTACACCCCTCCATTTCGTTACTTAATAAACAACCAATTTTCTACTTTTTTTTGTTTAACAAATGAGCAATCCGTACTTACATATCCATTGAAAATTTATGTTATATTATTTGACTTTCCTAAAGTATACAACATCATGGTTCGTTTTACATTAATGTATGTTCATCAGTTGAGTTTTTTTTTTTGGTTGGCACAGTTATTGCTAAAAGATTCAAACATAAGTACTTACTCCATATTCATTGAAATTTTATCTTTTCATCTTTTGGCACACAATTATTGGTAGAAGATTAATGGTGGTATCCTAAAAACAAGTCCATATCAATTTCACATATTGTCATTTCTTTGCCCCACCATGACTATTGACATTTTCCCATTTGTTTTCTACTTATTTTTCAAAAATACATATAAATAATATTTAAAAATATATTTGTATTATGTAATTTACAAATAAACAATTATTATAAATTTAATTTTTATAATTAAAAAATATTATTATATTAATATTATTATAATTTAAAAATAAAACATTTAAATAAATAATTATTATTTAATAAAATCTAATCTAATCTAAAATTAATTTATTATTATTATTAATTAAAAATTTTATAATTTTTTTTTTAAATACCACGAGGAAGTGGGATTTGTTTAGTACACTTAATTGATCAGTCATTCAAAAAAAAACCTGATTAATTATATCTTAATTCCCAACAACATGGGCTATAGAGTATAGACTCAAGGGACCAAACGAAACGTTAGGGCTAGTGATAAGAAAAATGGCATTTGTTAAACGTTAGAGCTATGGAATTTTTTTATTATTCGTGTACAAGATAATAATTTATATATAATTCACCTAAATAAGTAGGATCACCTCACACAATTTTTAATTGTGAGGGGAAAATGGTAACGTATGTAATAAAAAAGATTAGAATTTAAATTTAATGCAGATATGCTCATGAGTCGAGCCATATCTCAAAAAAATTATAATTATTCTCATTATAATTACTTGTTGGCCGTTTCCACCGTGAGTTTTATTTTAATTCTCAAAATTTCTTTCAATTACAAAAGATAAAGGCAAAGTCTAAATGAAAATGTAGAAAATTATTTAATTTTCAAGGAAACGTTAGGGCTAGGGAAGGATAAGAAAAATGGCATTTGTTAAACGTTACAATTATGAGTTTTTTAATCCCGTTTGTGAAGTTAAAAAATTTTATTGTCCGTGTACATGATAATAATTCATATATAATTCACCCAAATAAGTAGGATCACCTCGCACAATTTTTAATTGTGAGGGAAAATGGTAATAAATGTAATAAAAAAATTAGAATTTAAATTTGATACAGATTTGCTCATGAATCGAGTCGCGTCTCGAAAAAATAACACGAACACGATACGAATACATGAGCATATCAAAATCTATATAATACGAATTATTAACGTGTCAAAATTTGTATAAATATATAACATTTTAAACACGATTATGATAATAAAAATAACACAAATACACAGATTGTCAAATCTACTCTTGACATTGTGATAACTAAGTTTCAACAAAGTTAATGGGCGTGTGAGGAGATGGGTGCTATCAACTCTCTTTGCACAATCATTCTTCATGTTTCAAATGATGCTTTATTGTTTGCATTTCTTTATGTGTCTTGGAGGGTTTTTGTTTACTGATAAGACAAACAATGATGGCTTTTATATGTATTTGCTTTGGGTGGTGGAGGCTCCTAGTGAAAGTTGAGAAAACCTATGGTATGTGTATGTCTACTTTTTTGGCTAATGCGAGGGTGGTGAGGGAAGTACTTCTTCATGGTTCTAGGTGTTGTCTGCTTATTTCAAATGTTTGATGACTACTTGCTTTGATTTAGCAATGTCTCTCTGATTGATTTTGCCTTTTGGCTATTCCTTTAATAATTTAATGAATATAAGGAAGCCAAATGGGTATCTTTAATGAGTAGGTTTAATTAGGTACTTCCCCAAATCATTTCTGCTTGTGTCTTTTCTAATATTTAATGAGGGTGACTGTCTCAACATTCCTGACATAACCCAATCCAGCGTTGTTGACAAGGAAAGTATGCAATGTTAAACGACTACGATTTTGTGCATATGTTTATAGTTTGACAGAAGAAAAATGGAAGAAACGCAAGCAATTTCAACTTTCAAGAGCCGGATCTCTTGAAAATCAACCGACGCCAGTCCCAGAGACCGCAGCTTCCAGAAACTGTTGCTTTTGTGTACAAAGTATGAACAAAGCCAAGGCTATAAGTCGAGACTCAAAACTAGAACTTATTCACAAGGTTTCAAGTCAAGATCATAAATGTCTTGTCCATTTTAATATATATATATATATATATCTTGTTTAGAGATGACAAAATGAACCTGAATTCGAAAACCCGTTCGAAAAAACCCGAACTTGTTAAAATTCGATTTGACCAAAAAGGTCAAAAACTCAAACTCGAAAAAATCGAAAACCTAAATGATTCGAGCCCGAAATGATCCGAACCCGAAATGATCCTAACTTGAAAAAACTTGAACTCGAAATCGACCCAATCATAAATATGAATTTAATATTAAAAATAAGAATAATCAAATTAAAATTAAATAATTTTTTATAATACAAAACATTAATTATCAATTTTATTCTAATCTCTTTTTTATTAATTAATTTATAAATAATAATTAATATATATTAAAATAATAATTTTATCAAAATATTATAATTTTAACCTCCATTTCTTCGTACAAGTACACCATATCAATTCAAACATTCCCCTTTTTTTATCTTTTGGGACACAATAATGTCTTTTCCAATACTAATTATATTTTCCCTATTATTGTAGGCCAACCTTTTAGAGATTCAAGGCTGCACGGCAGGTTAGGCATGGCGGCATGCATCAATTGTGGAGGAGCTTGCTCTCAGACTTTATTATATCTTTTCATGTCAAATACTTAGTTTCATATTTATTTTTGGACATAATTATTAGACTTTGTGATAAATTATGTCCATCCTCCACTCCACATGCATATTCAACTTTTCTCTTCAAAATAAGTATATTAAAATTTTTATTCTCAAATTGGGTATTTTTAATCATGATTTTCCTTTAAACAGAGTATATTATGTCATGTTGTCAATACAAATTTGAATTTTAAAAATATAAAAAAAAAAAATTATTTTAGGTGAACACTTAAAATCAAACATTAAAAAAAAAAAACCTAATTAATCCTATATATTCCCAAATCACATCATTTGTCATTTAGCAGCCCCTTGGGCTACAATCAATGGACCAAATGCAACATAAAGGCTTAGCATATATTAAAAATTCAATTATTTCTTGCATGTAAACCAAATCGATTATGGACATGATAAACAGGCCGTTGGATAGTTTTCTTGGAGCCGAATACATATTTCTTACAAAACGGAGCATATATTTTACCAAAAAATAAAAAACAAAAAGCATATCAACTACACTTCTTATATTAATTACTTTATTTTTATTGAGATGACATTATCTGGTTCACTGGTAGAGTATAGATATATACACGGTCAACGCATCAAATATAAACCCTTCCTATAGGATTTATATTTGATGCACTAACAGTATATAAATACACTGTCAGTGAACCAGATGATGCTAGCTCATTAAAAATAAAATTATCTATATTTATTTTTAAGAACTTTTAATGAGGTGGTATCATCTGGTTCACTGAAAGTGTATAAATATACACACTGTTAATGCATCAAATATAAACCTTTCCCGATATATATGGAATTTACACTTATAAGTATTAAATAAAAAAATCACATGCGTACATATAAATATAAATAAATATATATATATATACTAGAATTGGTACTCATTTTGTAGGTCAAAATATGTTTAAAAAAAAAAGAAAATTGTGTTTTAAAAATATTAATATTTTAAAAAATAAGTAATTTTTTAAATGGATTATTATTTTTTAAAGTAAAATGCATGTAATTTTTTTAAGCGGATAGTTATTCTTTTAAATTAAAAAGATATTTTCGTCCTTTAATATTTTTTATAATAATTTTATTTAATTATTTTGTAATACCTTATTCAATTGATATCATTTAACTCGTAACATCAAATCAGTTTGAAACTATTAAATAAAAAGATCAAATATTGGAATTAGTTAAGTTGTTGATATATGAATTGTGATTGCATAATTACAGCCTATTAATAAAATTGACTTCAAGCCCAATTAAAAATAACCCAAAAAAAGCTAAAAGTGGTTGATTAATAATCCATTATTACTCAACCCAAATCATTTTGAAACTAGCACTACAATCCTCAATGAGATGATGTGTTGATAACTTTATGAAATAGAGTTATTTTATCATATTTTGTGCATTTAAATTAGTTAAGTTCTTGAAGTTTAAACTTAGAATTACTTATTTTTAGTTGTTTTTTTATTAATTTTAATTATTTATTTTATGTTTAAATTAGTTATTAATTTAATGTCTTTTGTATTTTTATAGGTCCTAAAGCAAGAAGGAGAAAATCAGCTCATATATGGAAAGTCTAATTTGTTACTTATAGGCAAAGTTTTTCCTTCCAGGCTTTTGGAGCTTTATAAATTAGGACTTAAGTATATACAATCTTTTAGCTTTCGTAAACCTAATTTTCTTAAGAGGAGAGTAGCCACCACAAGTTTGCAAGGAGCAAGAGAGATTTTGGAGATTTGAAGACTTAAGTCTTACAAACCTTAGTTTTTTCTTTTCCCTTAATGTTCCTTTACTTTCTTGAAATATTTATGATGGTGAAACTCTTTTGTTTTGTGTTTTCATTAGTAAGAATGAACTAAATTAATTTTTCTAGGATTGCAAAGGAACTCAACATGTAGTTTGGATTATTTTACTCTCTTGATTTAATGATATTTGAGTTGTTTATTCAATCTTGTACTTAATTCTTCTAATTGCTTAACTACCAATTAAATTGATTTGGTAACCTAAATACAACTTGACAGAGAGAGTTTTGTGTTAGACATAGATTTAATAACATGTGTTTCATTTTATTTATTATGATGAATTGATTTTGCAACCTAAATACAACTTGATAGAAAGAGTTTAGTACTTTACGATTTCATAAACATGTACATTGAAGAATTTCCTAATCTTCTCGGTAAACCCGACAAAGACTAAGAAATTATTCTCGCCAAATGGTTATGAAATCGAAAAAGCACGTTTTTATGACAAATTTGGAAAACATTTTTTTAAAATATGAAATGCATGAAAACGGGACCATTATCGAGATGTATTTCTCTCTTCAAGAGAAGGCAACCGAATACCTATAGAGGTATCCTAATACCTTTGAAAGAAATTTAAGTCGGACTTAGAAAAAAATAGATTTTTGGGCACGAATTTTTGCTCAGATTAAAGGGGATATCCGAATACTTATGAAAAAGGTATTCGGATATCCTCGAAGCAAGTTTAGGTTAATTAACTTGAAAAAAGGAGAGGCATTCGAATGCCATTGTTTGGACATCTGAATGCTCCTCGATTAACCTTAATGCAATGTTTGAAAAACCGAAGAAATCAAAAGATGCAAATTTTTTTTAAAGAAAAACAAGGCTTGGCCGAATGCCCCCTTAGTGCAAAAACCCAAACTTTGACTCGTTTAACTACCTAAGCTCATTTTTCTTAAAACCTTGTTAGTATGCTTTGAAAAATCGAAAAAAGAAACAAATTTTGGACTACTTAATGGTTTCGGCCAGCCCCTCTTTCTAAGGTAAAGATCCAAACTTTGACTCATTTCGAAGCTCGTTTTACCTACCTAAAACTCGTTTTATCAAACCAATTTTCTAAACCTTAAAAAAAAGTCGAAACCAACTTTGAACCCTCCCATATGGTTTGGCCAGCGCACTTTAAAATGGTCTCAAAATAGTTTTTTATTTTGCAAAAAATACATGTGATTCATGTAGCCAACAATCTCCATATTCAACCTTCAAAACTTTAATGTATCCAAACACTTTGAAAAAAATAGACCTTGGTCATGGACTATTGATTAATCATAACCAAAATTTATTGGGAAATATTTTAAAACATGTTTTAAGCAAACAAAGTGGTTGTCTCAAAGTTGACCTCATGGATGGTAAATCCGGCTCAACTATCACTTAGAGCAAAAATGCTCTAAGATCATCAAGCTCATAATACACTTTTTCAAAAAGAAGAAAAATATGCAACACAAAGAATGCTCCACAATAAACCATAGTCACAATATGCAAACATCAAAGATAACAAAAATGGCAACAAGAAATTATAGAGAAGAAATTTTAAGAAACTAGTAAGTTGGCTCAAAGTTGGCCACATGAATGGTTAATCTAGCTCAACTATCATCTAAGATCATCAAACTCATAACTTCTTTATTTTGAAAGGGAAAATAAAAGAAAAATCATAACCACAATAGACCACAACATACCATAAATCAAGATAAACACATGAAGTAAAAAAAATAGTGAAAAGAACCAAAATTTGCGCCACTTGTTTAAAAAAGAAGAGAAATTATTTTAGCAAAAAAACTTTATGATTTTGAAAAAGAGAATAGAGGAGAAGCTTTTTAAAAAACCTTTTGAAAGACTTAAAGCTTGAAGAAAAGAAATTAAAAAAATGAAAGAGAAGAAGAAAGAAAGCTTGAAAAGAAATAGAAAACAATAAAAAGAAGAAAGAAAACTACCTTAGCTAAGCTTCTCTTAGCAAAAACCTTTATTTATTTTTTTCTCTTTTTCTCTTCCTCTTTATTTTTTTCTCTTCTTCCTTTCTTTGTTTTTGTGAAAAAATGAAGACTAGAGTGAATGAACCCCTCTTGGCTGAAACCCTTTCTTATCCCTCCTCTCCTCTTCATTTTCTTTTTAGCCTAATGTCATGCTTTTATTGTTTAGCCAATGGGATTCATCCCTTTCTCATTAAGTCTCCACCCTTTGGCTAACCAATCATCTTCCTACTTGGTCCCCAAGATTGGCTCTCATTGGCCAAAAATGACAACTCATGTACCAACACGACGAGTAATGTCTTTACTCTCATGACTCATTCACTTATTTACTAAGTTGGCACTTAGCCTTCCAAGAGCATCCTCTACAATTCCTTTATATTACAACTTTACCTTACACTTATTTCTACAATTTCCCTACAACCTTTTTATTTATTTTTAATTTCACCCCTCTTCCTCCCATCCATTTTTCTATATAAACCTAAACCTTGGGCCTTCCAACAAATTCCTCTCTTCTTGGATCCTTAAAGTTGGGCCCTTCTACCAAAAAATATTCCTACATGAACTTTAAAGTTTGGGCCTTCCTACATCCTTTTTTTTTGCAAGTTGGGATCTTAATTTTCTATCCATCTTCCTTCTATTTGGTTTTGAAAAATGGACCTCCTTCTTCCACCAAATATTCCTACCACTTGGGTATTAAAAATTGGGCTTTCATATTTTACCAAAAATTCTCATCCACTTGGATAAAAATAATGGGCTTCCTTATTCCACCAAATTTCTACTACTTAGGTAAAAAAAAATAGACTTCCAACCTTGTCTTGAATTTTCCAACAAGCCTTTTTCACCATTTTATTCCAACCATATACCCTTCCAATATTCAAAGTTGATTTTTAATAATCAAGATTACCTCTTTAACACCCAAATTTCCTTTTAATCTTGATTTTTCAAAATTGACTTTTTACCCTTTGACTTTGGTCAACTTTGATTTTTCCCGTGTTGATTTTTTCGAACCAAAATATCCAAATCATCATGCCCACTTTGCCGAACCCAAATGTTAAGTCACTAGACCATGAAAATGAGATAAGTTTAAAAACTTGAATTTGAAGAAAAACGTACCTTATTTAGGGACCTGAACAAAATTAGGTGATTATGGTTAGTTAAGTTTTGAGCTTACATGTTTTCACATCATTAATTTTTCAATTGTTAATTTTTATTGATTAACTCATGCAACTTGTATAAGGATGAGTGTATATATAGTTTTGTGATACAGGTGACAATCCAGCAAGTTGAGTTGGATTCGAGTCATTTATTTTGAATTTAGATCATTTTGAATTTTATTTTTTTAATTAATTTTTTTAGTTTAAATTATTTTGATGAAGTTATAAATATAACTAAAAGTTATTATCATAATTAGACATGTTCATAAATCGGGTCGCGGCTTGGAAATTTTTCATTTTTTTTACCCAGGCCCTATCATAGACGGACCCAGGCTGGTCCGTCGACCCGGTTTACTATTTAAAAAATAATAAAAAATTATTTTTATATTAATATTCATATATTTTTATAATTAAATATAAATAAAAAAATATTTTTATTAATTAAACAGTGATTTGTGTCGGGTCGGGCCGGTCCGGTCTGAATAAAAAATATCTCTGTCCAAACCCGACCAAAAATGGGTCGAATCTGTCGGGTCGGACTGGTTACCTGATTCTTGAGCAGTTCTAATCATAATGAAGTATTACATGTTATATAAAAATCAATTAATTAAAATCAAATAAGCAAACCAATCAACGAATGATCGAACACATATAACTAGACAAATCCAACATAAAATTGAACGAAATTCAGATATGCATGGTAAAACTTTAATCTGAGACCTAAAATCAAAATCTCTTCCTAATTGTCACTAAGACAATATCTCATTTGCAGATTTTTGTTTGGAAATCAAAGTTGAGTTTAGGTTGTCAGATTTTTAAGTTAATCAAGGTTTGTCTTTGACATTTAGTCTAGGTTTTTGGCTTTAGGTCAATTTTCACAAATTTTAGTTTGTTTTGTAACTAAATACTATCGATCATGTTTACATTAGGTTCAGTTTTAATTTAGGCCATTCCATATTTGAGACAATTTGAGTGAAGATTAGGTTTAAGTCATTGTCTTTATTGTAATTTAGGTGTAGTTTGGCATCATATATATATATATATATATATATATTTTTTTTTTTCTGTTTTCGTTTTTAGTTTTTTGAAATAGCAACAGAAAAAGTGTTTGACAACATGTTTTTATTTTTAAAAAATGGAAACAAAAACAAAATTTTCAAAATTATTGGAAGCAAGAATATTTTATTTGCATTGTTTTCGGAAACGTGTTTTTATTTCAGACACCATTCATAAGTGTATAGTGTCTATGTTAGAAAGTAATATTATATATTTTCATAATAAAAATTATCAATAAAATTAATTAATTTATAAATAAAAATAATATTAAATTTAATAGAAAATAATAATAAATTTAAAAATATTTAGTTAAAAACATATACTTCAAATTTAACATATAAATGTATTTGGATATAAAAAAGTTTAAAACATATATACAAATATTAAATACAAATTACATGAAAATATAACGTCATTACTTAAATAATTTATATTATTTAATATTATATTAAATTATTAATATTATTTAAATGCTATTAAATTCAAATACGATTAAATAGTAATATTTGATGTTACTATTAAATAGTATTAAATAATACTATTTAATATTATATGAATAATATTACTTAATAATTTAATTTAATAAATCTGATATTAGTTTTAGTTATTTTCAAAATTTTATTTTGTGTATTAAATTATTATATTTGCAAAAATTCTAGTATTTGCTTCTAAAATATAATGACATTATTTGTTTTATGTTTTCAAAATTTTGAAAACAATTCAAGAAAATAAAAGGAAAATTTTTGAAAACAGAAAACAGGAAATGTTTTCAATAAATAGTTGAAAACATATAGTTGCCATATATAGTTGGCTTTATAATTAAGAAACATAAATAACATGAAATGTTTTCAATATATAGTTGAAAACATATAGTTGCTTGGCCTTATAATTAAGAAACATAAATAACTTTATAAATTCTCTTTTTCTTTATTATTTTCCATTCGGTATAAAAATTTCAAGGCCACATGTTAAAATGACTCATATGGATTATTGTCTATTTCTTTATTATATGTTGTTTATAATTATTGATTAAATTATCACAAATAGATCTGCTCAGGAGTTAGGTAACCTATCCAGTTCAACAGTTTCGTTTTGTATTGGGTTGAGTTTAGGTAGAGTTTTTTTTTCAATTCGAGTTGGTCATACATGAATCACTATTTATATAATAAAAACTTATTTTTTATTTAAATTTAATTATAAAATTATATAAATATTAATATAAAAATAATTTTTTAATATTGCTTAAATAGTAAAATGGGACGGCCCGTGCCCGTCCAAAACCAGGCCTGAGTAAAAAAATAAAAAATAAAATTTAAGCCACGACCAACTCGGCCCATGAGCGAATCTAACCACAAATATCTATATTTTATTATTTTATAATAGTAATATATATCTTATAAATGATACAAAACATTAATCACGTGCATAGCACATGATAAGAGAAGTAGTACAAGTGAAATAGATATCACATGTGGCGGCAAGAATTCGATCAAGCACAATAATTAATCTCCACCATTGAAGTTGTAATAAATTACAACTCTGCAATGTGTCTCATTTATTCTCTCTTTAACATATATATATATTTCCTGCAATTAAAATTGTAGAAATATTATTATTGTATTATGCCGAAGTCCCAAAATGATGAGGAATGGGAACTACGCACAAATCATCCTTTCTTCGCACTGAAGCACCGAACACTTCAGTCATGTCAAGATCTTCAGGTTTCATTCCATCGGGAAGCTGCCAATCGAAATGGAAGAGTAAATTCGCAAGTGTAAGCTCAAAATTTGCAATTCCGAAAGACATTCCAGGGCAAATCCTTCTTCCAGCACCAAATGGAATGTAATGAAAATCTGTTCCCTTATAGTTAATCGAGTTGTCTAAAAATCTTTCAGGATGAAACTTGTCAGCTTCAACCCAATAGTTTTCATCTCGAAAGATAGCCCATGCATTCACTATGATCCTGGTTTTGGCAGGTATTACATATCCATTTACCTCACAGCTTTCTTGGCTTTCTCTTGGAAGTAGCAAAGGAGCAGGAGGGTGAAATCTTAGTGTCTCTTTGATAACTAGATTTAGATACTTCAAATCATGAAGGCTTGCTTCATCAATCTCTCTTTTTCCTGCAAACACACCCCTCACCTCTGCTTGGGCTTTCTCCATTATTTTAGGGTTTTTTAACATTTCTGACATTGCCCATTCTACAATTATTGATGATGTGTCACCTCCCGCAGCAAACATATTCTGAAATAGAATACGATACACATGCACGTACCATTGAATCAAATGTTAGCATATTCAAAAGATATAATAATCATTCATGTATTAGCATATTTTTATTTTCTTACTATGGTAGTTTTTATTTGTTATCTTTAAGATTTGTACTTTAATTATGTCTTCTTCTATGCTAGTTTTTGCCAACTTTGTAATCTTTCGATTGCTTTAAAACAATTAATAAAATAACTAACCAGCGTAATTGCTTTGATGCTAGAGGTTGATAAGGGAAGTCCAAGGCCTCCATGATCCTGAATATCCAGAAGAACTTGTACAAGATCATCAGCTACTTCATCTTCATCTTCATCACCTCCCTTTGCTGTTGATTTTTTAACTCTATGTTCATGAATGATGTTTTCAAGAATCTCATCCACTTTCTGACACAATCTCTTATTTTTAGGCCTCATTGCGTTGATTAGATGCAGCAATTTTATGGAAGGATATACATCAACAAGACTGAGACCACCGAAAATTTCTGCAATTTCAGGGATAAGTTTCTCGAATGCTTCTTGGTATTTGCATTTGCCACCGACGGCTGTTCTTGAGACTATGCTAAGTGCTGAAGAATACAACAAGTTTTTCAGGTTAATCGACTGTCCAGCTTTTGATGAGATGGTTCTAACTAAATTACTCATCTCTTCTTCCCTGATTGGTCTGAATGATTGAACTCTTTTCTGACTTAAAAGCTCCGTCGTACAAATTTTACGTATCTGTCTCAAGTGTTCACCACGGGAAAACGCAATATCTTTGAAATTGTAAGTTAAAGACTCTGCAGCATAGAGATAAGGCCTCTCGGAAAAAATGGAGTCATTGGTTTTCATCACTTCTTTAGCTCCTTCCGATGAAGAAATGACGACTGTGGGTACTTCTCCAAGTTGCATATGCATGACGGGACCATACTTCTTAGCGAGGCGAGCAAGACAGCGATGAGGTTCGGTGGTGAAGATAAAGAGGAGCAAGTTTCCTATGAGAGGTAATTTTGGAGGACCTGGTGGTAGCCTTGAAGCAGAGCCATTGGCTTTGGCTTTCATCCATGTCCGTAAGGCCATGAATATGAAGTAGACGATGGGAGAAAGGATTAAAAAGTAAGGGAGATGGTTTTCCATGAGAGCGAATTTTGAAGTAGTTCTGAAAGATCTAATAACAGGTGATTGTTGCTAATTTTGGGCTCAATTGTTTGATTTATATAGTACTTCCCACATCCTAAATTGTTGACTTTTTTATTTTTACGAAATTAAAAAAGAAAATAATTTTGTGTGTATTTGATATTAAAATTAATTTTTTTTTTAAAAATAAAATTTTCATATTTTTAATGTCAAAAAGCAAAATATATATATATATATATAATTAAAGTAAGAGTTACAATAAGTGTTAAAAAATGATTTTGTTTGATTCTCTGTCAATCTATATATTTTATATACCGTCAATGATTCATATGATATCACTTTATTAATGAGCAAACTAAACAGCTTATTTGTATTTGTTTTTTAGAATTTATACTTTTTTTGTTTATTCATTAATGAAATGATATCATGAAATTTACTGTCAGTGTATAAAATCTATACATTAACAGTTTATCAAATATAAACTCTAAAAAAATATAATTTTGAGACATTAAAAAAAATAGTTTATATTTGGTAAACTATCACTATCATTGTACTATAAATTGTCACATCATTGATTAAAAAATTTAAAATTTTACAATACTTAAAAATAAATATTCTTAAATTTTAAATATTTAATTATGTATTTTATGATATTTAATTTAATTTTTTTAAAATATTTAATTTTATTTGATAATTTATGATGTATTAATAATGTATAACATTTATACATTGGCATCAAATCAAAATTTAATTTGGTTTTGGCTTTGAAACTTTGCGTTAATTGCTTAACTGCGATTTCCTCGTGGTTACCAATAAAACCTAGCCTTTTTCGTCATTAGACTTTTTTTTATCCTTTGCTTTTCCTTGTGTAATTCATCACATCTAAAAGTACTCATAGGTCGGGTCGGATTGGATTCGAGTCAAATTTAAGTATGGTATTAATTATCAATATCATATTTACTTATTCAAGTCTGATTCGGTTCGAAATATGAGTTTCAAATTCTGCCCAAATTCGTTCATATTTATAAATGGATAGTTCAAACCCGTTTAAATCCGCCCATAATTATTTTTTTTTCTAAAAAAATTTAAACTAATATTTTTTTTATTATTTAACTTTTAATAATTTTACCTTTTTTTATTATTAAATTCTAAAACACGAATAACTTAGTATATTTTTAAATGTTTATACTATACTATAATATTATATATATTTATTTTTTATATGATATAAATTATATAATATATAAAATATAAAAATAATATACTATATAAATAAAAAAGGGTCAGGTCGGGCTCTGGCCTTGATTGTTGGAGTCAAGGCCCGACCCATTTTCTAAATAGGCCTCATTTTTGGCTCAAGTCCATATTTCGGACCTAATATTTTTGTCCAAACCCTCCAAAATATGGACGGACCTTCGGACTTGGACGAGTAACTCGACTCTTGAGCATATCTAATCACATCTTTGAATATTTCCTTGAAAAGTTTAAAATTGTCCAAATAATTGACTATAACTTTTTTTATGAGAGTTTTCTAGAAGTATTTAGTAGAAAAAAAATAATAATTATGATATAGACCTTTTGTTTATATTTAATATATCTTGAAATTTTCATCTTTAATCAATAAGGAAGTTAGAGATAGAGGTTTCAATTAACCATGCTTGAGCGGTCAATTAGGCTAAATAAGAAAAAATCTTAAAATCTTGAGATTTTAGGTTTTAATTTCATTATATTTAAATTTGGTCCAATTTTATATTGAATTTATCTAATTATGTGATGGCTCATTGGTTGATTTATTAGTATGATTTAATTTAATATTTGATATTTATGAAATCGGTTCTATTTGCATTTTAAGCTTTTCTTGAACTTCCTTTAGGGGAGTAATATTTGATATTAATGTAATATTTAATTATAACAAGTAGTATTTGCTAATTTACAATGGTGCAGTCTGATCACGGTTAACGAGCCAATTTTAAATGGTATATTTCATCAAGTTCGCAGCTTTTAGATGCTAAAATCCAATCCACTTATTCTGTTTCTCAAATGAGTCAAGCTCCGAGACCACTGTCGAGATATTTTGTTTTAAATTCGAACTCGTTCTGCTTCTCAAATGAGTCAAGTCCCGAGACCACCGTCGAGGTACTTTCTTTTATTTTGAACCTGCCGAACCCAAAATTTTACTTTTTCAAAAAAAACAAGTCTTTGGTAGTGATAGCTGAAGCTTCTGGAAGTGATACCCAGAATTTTTACAAATTTTAAACAGTGAGAAAGTCTTTGGTAGTGGTAGTTGAAGCTTCTGGAAGTGATACCCAGAATTTTTACAAATTTTAAACAGTGAGAAAGTCTTTGGTAGTGATAGCTGAAGTTTCGAGAGGAGATACCCAGAATTTTACGAATTTTAAACAGTGAGAAAGTCTTCGATGGTGATAGCTGAAGCTTCTGGAGGAGATACCCAGAATTTTACAAATTTTAAACAGTGAGAAAGTCTTCGATAGTGATAGCCGAAGCTTCTGTGGAGATATTAAGAGTTTTAAATTTTTTTGAAAAATGAGCAAGTCTTTTGTGGTGATAGTCGAAGCTTCTGGAGGAGATGCCCAGAATTTTACACACAGTTGAGAACAAGATAGGTTAAGACCCTGAGACCATTGTCAAGGTCATTTCTTCTTGCAAATCCAACTCGTTTCCTTAAGACGGGTCGAACCTTGATTAGTCAGGGAACTCAATTTAAGGATAAAATCTTCAATTTATAGCTTTCATAAAAAAAATGAAAACTTCCATTCCCCTTTCTTCACATTCGATTTCACTAACCAGACAAAATTAGTGTTTGTTTATCTTTGCCTCATTCCTGATTCTCAACAATAGCCAAAGAGGGGCAGCATTAGGCACTTAATTTTGTCCAGACCACTAAAATAGGTATGTTTTCTTCCTAAATTGGTGTTTCAAAATGTAAAAAGACTTTTCTCGTCCAGTAGATGGTACTTCGAGACTTAGTCTAAGAAAGCAGACATAAAAGTCAAACTTGAAGAAGTCAACTCTAAAAAAGTCAACTACTAAAAAGTCAACCCACTTTCAAATTCAAGATTTGAAGTTCAATTGAAAAATGATGAAAGAATTTTGATAATCCGAGGTCTACATTGAAAGATATGGAGTTCGCAAGTTGGGTTACGGAGATTTAGTAGAAAGGAAACCCTAGTTCGAAAAATTTGGAGAAAAGTGCTTAAACGATCAAATTGGTCGGAATTGAGGGTTTCAAATTAAAGATAAGCACTGACTACGAGTAATGGAGAGGCTACTTGGAAGAAAAACTGAAGGAAAACTCAATCCGGAAGAAAACCGAGAATTAGAGTTTTAGTGGATTTTGGTGAAATTGGGAAAAATTACAGAAATGACCCGATTCGGTAAAACTAAAGCCTTTAATTGATGAGGAGTGATTAAACAAGGATAGCCCAAGGCTCAGTTTGAAAAAAAAATCCGAGAAAAAAGCCGATTGGAGAAAAAAAAGGAAAAACGAGAAAATTTTCGATAGTTAAAAGAGGAAAAACCAAATTGGAAGGGAATTTTATCGTAAAAATTGGGCATTTTTGGATCAAATCCAATTCAATATATGACAGAGGCCCAGGAAAAGAAAATCTGAAAATTGGACTTGTTTTGAGCAAAATTGGGCTTCGGAGGTAAAAAGGCAAAATTAGAAAATTTGGGAAAAATAGCAAATAAACTCCAAAAATTATAAAAATTTGCAAATCTCATTCTTAAACCAATTCGAAGAGATTGGCAAAAAAAATATGGATTCGAAGTTTGTTTGCAAAATGGCCAAATCTCGGGCCCACTATGCAGTAATTCAAGCAGATAAATCCAAAAAAAAAAGCAAATGAGCTCCAAAAATTATGAAAACTTCCAGATCACACTTTTAAATTATTTGGAAGAGAATGGTGAAGAACAATCTGGATACGGAGCTCGTTTCAAAAATGGTATAGTTTAGGAGCACAAAATGACAATTTTGGAAGAAAAAATTCAAATAAATAGCAAATGGGCTCGGAAAATTTTGAAAACCTCCAGAATTCAATTTTCTATTATTTTTGAAGAATTAAAAAATAAAATTTTGAATTTGAAGTCCGTTTTCTATTTATTTAGGTTCGGGGGTCAAAAAAGTCATTTCACCAAAGAAACCGAAAAGGGCCTTTTCTTGCTTTTAAAAAAAATGAAGCATGGACTGGAAGATGAAGGGTCAGCCAGCGAAGGCCCAATGATGGGCATATATTTTTTGATTTTTTAATCAAAGGGCAAAAAATGAAGAGGAATGTAGTTATTTTTTGTGATCAAGCCTTTGAATTTGCAACACATGGACCAATGGTTGGAGAGGGATCCTATTTATGACATCTTTATGACATCATAATTCAAGGGCTGATGATTCTAATCTAATGGTGGGTTTTTTACATGGAAGGCATCTTAAGTGATAGCCATTGGATGAAAAAATAACCACATTCTTTCCAAAAGAAAGGCCATTTGGCCACTACTAATAGAGAGGGGGGTTGATCAGTTTTGAGAGGGCTTGGAAACTGAAGAGAGGAAGTAGCTAAGGGAAAAAACAGAAAAAAAGGAAAGGAAAAATATAGGAGAAAAAAAAGAGAAGGAAAAGAGGTTATTTAACTTGTTTCTTCTTGATTTGGAAAGCTAGAGCAAGGTAGCTATGCTCTTTCATGGTTTTTTATACTTTGTTGATATGATTTTGTTGTTTTGATTGTTATTTTGTTTTCCTTTCATGAAATAAACTTGTTTCTAAGGATTTATTACTTTGTTTTTAAAGAAAGTATATAAAAAAAAAAAACAACAACAACAAGTTTTCATCAAAAATCCATGATGGCCGAATGAGTTTTTGTTTTGGAAAATGACTTTGTGTTTGATTTTTATTCATGAGCTTGATTTGTGGTAAGTTAGTTTATTTGTGTTAGATTAGATTGATTTGTGGTAGGTTAGCTTGATTGTGATAGTTTAATAATATACAATGCTATGTGTTTGTGACAATGCCAAGTTTAGGTTGTTCCATTCGATCATGATGGATATTCTTG
Source organism: Fremontodendron californicum (assembly GCA_030761205.1). Taxonomy (NCBI): domain Eukaryota; kingdom Viridiplantae; phylum Streptophyta; class Magnoliopsida; order Malvales; family Malvaceae; genus Fremontodendron; species Fremontodendron californicum. The sequence continues at coordinate 1,677,323 of JAULJL010000045.1, read as the reverse complement.
AGCATGTTTGCATTTTTATCATGTTTGCTTGCTTAGTATGTTTCCATTCATGTTTGCATATTTAGACCATGCCTTGTGTTTTTTATATTGTCATTGATATGTTTATGAGTCTTGTTAGTCACCATGTTTGCATTTATTATCATGTTTGTTACCATGTGTTTGTGTTATTGTTTGGCTAAGATTATATCTTCTTTTGTTTTTATGACCGTTCGGCCATTAGGGTCTTTTTGCTTTTTGTCTACATTTCCATTTTGTCTAGTTGATAGGTTTTCATTTCATGCCATAACATTGTGAATTTTGATTTGGTTTGCCATGTGTTTGTGTTATTGGCTAAATAGGATTGCATTAGTCTATTTTTATGGCCATTCGGTTTTTTCATGTAATTCTTGCATTGTGTGTGCATTTGCATTATGTTTAGGTACCATTGCTTTGCATTATCATGCCATAAGATTGTGTATTACTTGTTGTTTGTTCATGCATTAGTTTTAGGTTTATTAGTTACTGACAATCATATTGATATTGCCATGCATATTCTTATGACATTTAAGGTCTAGAATCATATTGGTATTGCCATGCATTTGCTATGTTATTTAGGTCTTAGGTCACTTTGTATTGCCATGCATCTCATTTCATTTTAGGTCTAAGTTTCATTTGCATTATCATGCATTCTTAGGTTAGGAGTACATTTATTGCCATGCAAACTCATGCTAGGCATTAATTATTTTGTATTGCCATGCATTTCTCACATCATTAGGATTTAAATCATGCATTTCATACATCATATTTGTTGTTTGCTCATGCATCTCATGTCATACCACATGATTTATGACTTAGGCCAACCAATGGCTCAAAGTCATGCTCACTTAAGCATACTTGTGGGAAATTAAAGAGTTGTCAAATTGATTATTCTACCTTTGTGATTTTTTTTACTTAGCCAATTTTTGTCCAAGTTTTTCAAATGTTTTAGCTACTGTTTGTAGGACTTTAGGAGAGTCTCCAATATTTTTACTTTGATTTTTAAATGATTTTACCAAAGGCAAAAAAAATGTGTTTTAGCAAAACAGTTTTTCACCCAGTACTCAAACTTTTTCAATTTTTCTGGGAAGTCATCGTTAATCAGAAAATTAAGCCAATTTTTTCTCGTGTAGTTTTACATGTTCAGAGTCTCCAGTATTTGTTTTATATTGTTTTGAATTTTTAAAAATAGGTTAAAAAATCGCGTTCTAAAACTGGACAGTGGAGTCAGATTTGAATTTGAAGAAAATTTATTTTTCTGTTTTGGCTAAGTTACTTAAAGGGGGTTGATTAGGAAGTTTAGCTATTGTCTTAGGGTAGTTCAACCTTTTTAAACTCTGAAAATGATTTTATTATACCTCAGGTTAAGGGTGGTCAAGTTCGAGATTTTAAACTTAGGAAATTAGAGCCGTTTTAAAAAGGGTTTAGTTAGGTTTTTATTTTTAATCTAAGTTTTTCCAAAATTGTTTTCAAACAATCACAAAGAATTTTTATTTTAAAAAATTTAATTTGATATATTTTTCTAAGGTAGCCAGATATCTTTTTTGATATGTGGATTTCTTTAATTAAAGGAAAAAAATACATTCTCATACATTGAATTTTCCACATTCATGCATACTATAATATGTGATTTTTGCTATGATAATTTCCATGGTGTTGTTATTATTTTTTATTTATATTTTTGATGTTTTGTTGTTTATTATATGATTTTGAATATTTCATAATATCCTATGCTTTTTATTTAGTTATTTAATTTTGTCACATTATTTAGCATATACTATGTTCATGCATTATTATTTTTATTTTTATTTTCATGCATATTATATGATAGCATTATTTTATGTTTCATGTCATTTAGATTATATTCCATGTTATTTAGATTATATTTTTTAGAATATGCCATGTCTTTTAAAATATGCCATATTATACATATATTTTATGTTTCATGTATTTTTTTTTTCCTTAATTAAAGGAAAAAAAAACATTCTCATGCATTGGATTTTTCCACATTCATGCATACTATAATATGTGATTTTTGTTATGATAATTTTCATGGTGTTGTTATTATTTTTTATTTATATTTTTGATGTTTTGTTGTTTATTATATGATTTTGAATATTTCATGATATCCTATGCTTTTTATTTAGTTATTTATTTTTGTCACATTATTTAGCATATACTATGTTCATGCATTATTATTTTTATTTTCATTCATATTATATGATAGCATTATTTTATGTTTCATGTCATTTAGATTATATTCCATGTTATTTAGATTATATTTTTTAGAATATGCCATGTCTTTTAAAATATACCATATTATACATGTATTTTATGTTTCATGTATTTTTTTTCCTTAATTAAAGGAAAAAAAATATTCTGATGCATTGAATTTTTTCACATTCATGCATACTATAATATGTGATTTTTGTTATGATAATTTTCATGGTGTTGTTATTATTTTTTATTTATATTTTTTGAAGTTTTGTTGTTTATTATATGATTTTGAATATTTCATGATATCCTATGCTTTTTATTTAGTTATTTATTTTTGTCACATTATTTAGCATATACTATGTTCATGCATTATTATTTTTATTTTTATTTTCATGCATATTATATGATAGTATTATTTTATGTTTCATGTCATTTCATGTCATTTAGATTATATTCCATGTCGTTTAGATTATATTTTTTAAAATATGCCATTTCATTTAAAATAAGGTTAATATGTAAATTAGCCCCTGTACTTTAGACGTTTTGTTTGTTTGGTACCTAAAGAATTTTTTTTGTCACTTTGGCACTCAAACTTTCATTCCGTCAATCACATTGGCCCTTTGCCCTAACACCGTTAGTTAATGGCTGACTAGGCAAAAAAACACCCAATCAAGGTCTGACACGTGGCAAAATTGCCACATCATTATTGCCACATCATCATATAAGAAAAAAAATTCAAAAAAATATCAACAAAAATAATAAAAAATTTAAAAAATCAAAATTAAAAACATGAAAATCTCATTTTTTTTTAAATTATAAAATAAAAATAAAAAACCTAAATTGAAAATAAATTATAAAAATTGAAAACTTTATATATATATATATATATTGAAAAATCTGTAAAAAAAATTAAAAAATGAGAAAAAAATCTGAATATTTTTAATAAAAATTAAAAAATTAAAAAAAGGTTTCTATTTTTAAATTTTAAATTTCTATTTTTTTTAATCTCAAATTATCATATATTTTTTTAATTTGAAATTTCTATATTTTAAAAAATTATTTTTTATTTTTCTTTTTAATTTTGAATTTTTTAGATTTATCTTTTGATTTTTTATAAATTTTTTTATTATTTTTATAATTTTTTAATTTCTAAATTTTTAAAAAAAAAATTAATTTTGATTTTTTAAAAAAAAATCATTTTTTAATTTGATTTTTATAATTTTTTTAATTGTTTTTGAATTTTTAAAAAAAAATTATTTTTCAAAAAAAAATTTGGATTTTTTTTTTGGGTGAATTTTTCAGATTTATCTTTTGAATTTTTATAATTTTTTTACAATTTTTTAATTTATAATTGTTTTTAAAAATTAAAATTTTTATTTAAAAAAAAAATCAGTTTTTTACTTTATTTTTAAATTTTGTTTTTTTTTTTATTTTTTGGGATATTTTTTTTGAATTTTTTTCTTATATGATGACGTGGCACTAATGATGTGGCAGTTTTTGCCACGTGTCAGCCTGTGATTGGTTGTGTTTTGTCTGTACGGTGTTAGTCAATGGACTAATGTGATTGACGGAATGAAAGTTGAAGTACCAACCTGACAAAAAAAATTCTTCAGGTACCAAACAGACAAAACGTCTAAAGTACAAGGGCTAATTTACATATTAACCCTTTAAAATATGCCATATTATTTAATTTTGCCATGTCATTTGAATCATATCATTTCATATAGAATATATTATGTCACTTAGGACATTTCATTTCATTTACGATATTCGATTTCATTTAGAATATATTATGTCACATAGGTCATTTCATTTCATATAGAATATACCATGATACTTAGGATATTTTATTTCATTTAGAATATGCAATGCCATTTAAATTATATCATGCCATTTAGGATGCATTATATTATTTAGACTTTGCTATGTCATTTTATTTATATCACACATGTTCATATTCATTTTTTTTAAATGTTTATTTTTTTTTTTTAAAAGATAATGATTTTTAATAAAAATAAAGATATTCTCGAGTTAAAATAATTCATGAGTTCTCTACCGGGTTGTTGGAGGGGATATCATCAATTATCATTGATAAAAGAATATCTTTCTTTCAAAAAAAAAAAAAAGAATGATTCAGAAAACTTTTCCAAATAAATAAAATTTTTTATATTTTGCCGATTTTGTTCGGGAATATAGGAAAATTTTGAATTAATAAATTCCGTATTATTTTTGATAAAAAATGGAATTATCTTGCTTTAAATTGAAAATTAACTTGAAATACTAAATTAAAAACCGACTTTTTACCAAGACTTGAGATAACATACGATTAATAAGGTACCATTTTATACGGGCGTTGTGAGGGTACTAATCCTTCCCCACACGTAATCGAGTCCCGAACCTACTTCTTTGATTTCTCTGATTTAAAAAACAGACTTGAAATTGGTTTTAAAAATGTTTTAATTAATTTCAAAATATTTTAGAAAACCGATTTTAATAGGTGGCCGATCACACCTAGCTAAAACAGATTGGTGGCGACTCCATGTCTTTTTCAAGGTCATTTTCAAAACCTTCATCTTTCAAGAGGAATTAAGTTGACTTTTTTTTTTTTTTAATGTCACGCTTAACGAATATAAAATCTTGCGATGAGACTTGTTATTTTGTAGGTTGCGACATCTGTGTTGGATTTTGATTTTAGGAATCAAGACAATATGAGTTTGGTTAAAGTCAACTAGTCCACTTTCAACATTTACAATAGCTAAACAAAAACTAATAATATCATGACTTAGAAAATGTCAAAATTTTTGAAAGAATAAAATTAAAAAAGAAGAATGATTTTAAGCATATTAACAATAACTTTGACCACAATCTTATAAATGATATTGCACTTACTAATTGATCAAAAATGCATTTTGTGTTGGTTTTTGATTTATAAATCAGAACAATATGAATTTGGTTAACATCAGCTAGCCCACTTTCAACATTTAAAATAGCTAAACAAAATTTAGTAATATCATGGCCTAGAATATGTCAACAATTTTGAAAGAATAAAATGCAAAAAGGAATAATGATTGTAAGCATATTAACACAAACTTTTACCACAATTTTATAAATGATATTGCACCACTAATTGATCGAAATTGCGTTTTGTGTTGGGTTTTTTATTTTAGAAATCTGAACAATATAAATTTGGTTAACTCAACTAGCCCACTTTCAACATTTAAAATAGATAAACAAAATTTAGTAACATCATGACCTAGAATATGTCAAAAATTATGAAAGAATGAAATGCAAGAAGGAAAAATGATTTTAAGCATATTAACAAGAACATTTGCCATAATTTAATAATGACATTACAATAGCTAATGGATTGAATTGCGTTATCTATGTTGGGTTTTTTATTTTAGGAATCAAGACAATATGAGTTTGATTACCGTCAACTAGCACACTTTCAACATTTAAAATTGTTAAACAAAATTTAGTAATATCATGACCCAGAATATGTTAAATTTTTTTAAAAAAATAAAATGCAAAAAGGAAAAATGATTGTAAGCATATTAACAAGAACTTTTGCCACAATCTTATAATAATGACATTGCACTGGCTAATGGATTGAATTGAGTTATCTGTGTTGGTTTTTTTTTTTTATTTTAGGAATCAAGACGATATGAATTTGATCAATGTCAGCTAGCTCACTTTCAACATTTAAAATAGCTAAACAAAATTCAGTAATATCATGACCTGGAATATGTCAAAAATTTGAAATAATAAAATGCAAAAAAGGAAGAATGATTGCAAGCATATTAAGAAGAACTTTTACCATAATCTTATAAATGATATTGCACTGACTAATTGATTGAAATTGCATTATGTGTTGGGTTTTTCATTTTAAAAATCAGAACAATATGAATTTGGTTAACGTCAGCTAACCCACTTTCAACAGTTAAAATGGCTAAACAAAATTTAGTAATATCCTAACCTAGAATATGTCAAAAAATTTGAAAGAATGAAATGCAGAAAGGAAGAATGATTGTAAGTGTCATAACGTGCCACACGCGAATTGGACATGCTAGACGCAAATTATAGAGTCGCCACTAATCATTTTTTCTAGGTGTGATTAGTCACCTATATGAATCTATATAATTTATAGTAATCCTACGCTCGACGAAGGCACATAAAAATGATAGATCCTAGTCTATATTACCAGAACTAAGTTCGGGAGTACGATTACATGTGCGGAAAAATTAACACCCCCACAATGTCCATCCAAAAGGACAGTACCTAATTAGTAAAATATTAGGCTAGATTTGGTTTTAGTTAAATGGTATTTAATTTCGATATCTTAAATATTGGAAAATACTTTCCACCATTCGAGATTGATTTGTGGAATCAAGCTTTCTTCAAGAGTTTTCAATAAAAATCATTCATTCTTATTAAGAGGCTCCGTCGACAGATTTTATTAAATATTTTATGGATTAAAATTAAATTGAGAGTTTAAATATTAGAAAATTTTTAGGTTACTTTCCATCGTTCAAGTCAAACATCTGAAAATTCCCCTCACCTCAGGAGTTTTTAATGGAATCCATTCGTTCTTATGAACATCCGTCGTACGAATTAATGTTAATATTAAAAATATTAAAATTGAGAATTTAAAATATTGGATAATTTTTTGGGTTATTTTTCACCATTCGAGTTAGAAACCTACAAATTTTCCTCACCTAAAAATTCTTAAAATTGACCATTCGCACCTTTTTAAGATTCATCGTCGATAAATCTCATTTTATTATAATAAAAATTATGAAATCGTATTATTTATGAGTAAAGTCTAAATAATCTAAATCATCCTAAATGAGCACAATAAAATAAATAATATAAAAATATGCAATAAAAATCAAGTTAAATATTAACAAATAAAATATATGAATGAATAATTAATTAATAAAAAAATAATTTACTAAATAGAAACTTAAATCAAATATTAATTAATGCATAAATAATCAATTAAAATAATTAACCAAGAATAAAACATATATATATATATATACATACATACATACATTAAAAAAAATGAAAAATAAAAATAAAAAGAAACCGGAATTGAAAAAGGAAAGAAAACAGAAAAATATAAAAGAAATTAAATAATAAAAAAAAAGATCCTTGTGATCGGGTAGATCGGACTCGCGGGTCTAGGCGCGGACCCTGCCCAACCCAGTCACCATGTTTAAAAACAAAACAAAAATTTAGGCTTCATTCTTCTCCTGGTTTAAAAACAAATTTCTCTGAAGCTTCAAAAGACAAATCCCTTTTCTGTTCTTCAAACCCTAAATTGTTTCTTTTTCGAAAACCAGACTAAAACCTAAATTTCAACTTTCTGATTTTTTACAACTTTTAGATCGGTCCAAAATCTAATAAAATCCGATAATAATTAACTTTGCAAAAATCAAATTCAATCTCGGATTAATAAACTCGAATAAGTTGGGTGTCTACAGTAAGCATATTAACAAGAATTTTTCCACAATTTATAAATGATATTGCATCGACTAATTAATCGAAATTGCATTTTGTGTTGGATTTTTTATTTTAGAAATCAAAAATATGAATTTGGTTAACGTCAGTTAACCCACTTTTATCATTTAAAATAGCTAAACAAAGTTTAGTAATATCATGACTTGAAAGAATAAAATGCAAAAAGGAAGAATGATTGTAAGCATATTAACAAAAACTTTTACCATAATCGTATAATAATATTGCATCGACTAATTGATCGAAATTACGTTCTCTATTGGGTTTTTTATTTTAGAAATCAGAACAATATGAAATTGGTTAACGCTTACATTTAAAATAGCTAAACAAAATTTAGTAATATCATGACTTAGAATATGTCAAAAAATTTGATAGAATAAAATGCAAAAGGAAGAATGATTTTGTACGTATTAACAAGAACTTTTCCCACAATCTTATAATAACATTGCACTGGCTAATGGATCGAATTGAGTTATCAGTGTTGGGTTTTTTTTTAAGGAATCAAGATAATATGAGTTTGATTAACGTCAGCTAGTCTACTTTCAACATTTAAAATAGCTAAACAAAATTTAGTAATATCATGTCCTAGAATATGTCAAATTTTTTTCAAGAATAAAATGCAAAAAGGAAGAATGATTGTAAGCATATTAACAAGAACTTTTATCACAATCTTTTAAATGATATTGCACTAATTAATTGATCAAAATTGCTTTCTCTGTTGGATTTTTTATTTTAAAAATCATAACAATATGAATTTGGTTAATGTGAGCTAGCTAACTTTCAACATTTATAATAGCTAAACAAAATTTAGTAATATCATGACTTAGAATATGTCAAAAATTTTGATAGAATAAAATGCAAAAGGAAGAATGATTGTGTACATATTAACAAGAACTTTTGCCACAATCTTATAATAACATTGCACTGGCTAATGGATCGAATTGAGTTATCATTGTTGGGTTTTTTTTTTTAAGGAATCAAGATAATATGAGTTTGATTAACGTCAGCGAGTCTACTTTCAACATTTAAAATAGCTAAACAAAATTTAGTAATATCATGCCCTAGAATATGTCAAATTTTTTTAAAGAATAAAATGCAAAAGGAAGAATGATTGTAAACATATTAACAGGAACTTTTGCCACAATCTTATAATAACATTGCATTGGCTAATGTATCAAATTGCGTTATCAGTGTTGGTTTTTTTATTTTAGGAACCAATACATTATGAGTTTGATTAACGTCAGCTAGCCCACTTTCAACATTTAAAATAGCTAAAAAAATTTAGTAATATCATGCCCTAGAATATGTCAAAGATTTTGAAAGAATAAAATGCAAAAAGGAAGAATGATAGTAAGCATATTTTAAGAATCAAGACAATATTATTTTGATTAACGTTAGTTAATCCACTTTCAAATTTTAAAATAATTAAACAAAATTTAATAATAGAATGACTAAAATATATATCAATTTTTTTGAAAGAATAAAACAAGCATGCCGTCCTGTCCCGACGCTTTAATGAGATGCATTTGTTGGATGACAATGCGAATTTTCACAGTTTTAAAATAATTATGCAAGAGGTAGTTTATTCATCTCATTTGAACACGAGTTTCAATTGCTCCTTAAAATTGTTGATTCTTAGTACTTGAAATAATTGTTTAAAATAGTTAATGAAAAATTCCTTATAATAGCATATCCTCGCACCAAAATCCACCATCATTCTGCCTTATGGTGTTTGTCCGTTTCCTTTGTGACGCTTGAACTAACTGCGTTCTTATCGTTACTTAATAAACAACCAATTTTTTTTTTTTTTTTAACATTTGAGCAACCCGTACTTACATTTCAATTGAAAATTTATGTTATATTGTTTGACTTTCCTAAATTATTGCTACAAGATTCAAACATAAGTACAGCATATTCATTGAAATTTTGCCTTTTGGCACACAATTTCTGGTACGTAGAAGATTAATGTTGATAGTCTAAAAACAAATCCATATCAATTTCACTATTGATATTTTTCCATTTGTTTTCTACTTGGCTTTTCAGGATGCATGGGGCTAGTTATCTTAGTCACGAAACATCAATTGTGGTGGAGCTTGTCTCTCTGAAACTTTACTATCTTTTCTTTTCAAATACTTGCTTTTCACTATAATTGATAATTTTTAATACGATATGACTATAACATAAAAAATAATTAAAATATTATATAAAATATGAGATATTAAAAAAAACACGAATATGTTAAGTTTTATATAATATAAATTATTAACATTTCAAAATTTATATAAATATATAACACTTTAAACACGATTATAATATAAAAATAATACAAATATAATAATTATCAAGTCTACTCCTGACATTGTGATAACTAATTGTCTCAACAAAGTTAATGGGCGTGTGGCCTGAGCGGTGCTATCAACTCTCTCTGCACTGCTTCGATTGATGCTTTTGTTTGTCTTTATTTATGTGTCTTGGAGGGTTTTTGCTAATGCTGGTAAAAATAATGATGGCTTTTATATGGTATTTGTTTTGGGTGGTGGAGGCTCCTGGTGACTGTGGAGGAAACTTATGATATGTCTACCTTTTTAGCTAATGCCATGTGATGAGGGAAGTACTTCTCCATGGATCTAGGTTAGATTGATTTGTTCATGCGTCGGATTGCGATTTTTTTTTCTTCCATTTTATCTAGATCCGATCTTGGACAGGCCTATCAGCTTAGGTTACTGTTCATATAATATTAAAAAAATATTTTTTTTATTAATGTTTTCTTATTTTGATAATTAAATTTAAATTAAAAAATATTTTTTTTTATTATTTGAACAATGATATGGGTCGGACTGAATCATAAAATATCATGTTCAAATCTGATCCAATACGGGTTGAGCCTGTTGGGCCGAACGAATTGCCAAACCTAGGGGTAAGCAAAATCCGACTCGATTCGAAAAAACCGAAAAAAATTTCAAATTTTAAATTAAATAGTTCGAGTTATTCGAGTTTTCGGATCGATTCGACTAAATAATTCGAGTTATATAATTTAGTTCGAATTTGATTTATGAAACTCGATAAATCGAAAATCCGAAAAAATTAACACTATACGACATCGTTTTGGGGGTTGTGTTAAAACCCAACACAGTTACCCTCCCTCCCGACGCTGCTCCTGTGACCTTTTGCAGCAAAACTTAAAAGTCCAAAAACTGATTTCACTTTTCCCCTTTTTAGAACCTTAATCTCACTCTCAACAATTGAAGAAAAAGATTTGAAATTCAAAGTCCAAAAACTGATTTCCCTTCAAAGTCCAAAAACTGACAGTTTGGTTATTTGCCTTTTGAAGACACGGTTTGCTCTAAGTTTCCAGGTATGAAAATCTTATGTTTCTTGTGGGTCTGGAAGTCATATATTAATTTTATGGAAGAATCCCATCCTTTTTGTGAAACACATGCAGTAAAATAAAGCCAAAAAAAAAAAAATTATTGTAGCCTATTTCAGCAGCAATTTACTGCACTCGCTTCCCCTTGCTCATTTTAAGCAATCATCATTTCCTTTTAGGAAGCAATTCCCCCCTTTTTTTCCTTTTTTTTGTTGGGTGCTTTGTGGGGCTAAAGTCATGAACATGTAGCAGATCTGATATTGGTAAAAAAATATGTGATCATTTTGGTAAAAAAAAAAAAGAAAAAGAGAAGAAAGTTTTTTAAATATTCACATGCTAGTCAATGAATCATTTTGGTTCAATGATGATTTCAGGATTTTGGTATGGCTTTGGGCAAGTATGTTACGCATTATTTTTCTCCCATGCTGAGAAAAATATATATTCAATTTAACTAATAATCTCCCATGCTGATACTCACAAAATAGGCTTATCTGTTATAGTGTCTTTTCAAATTTGTATGCATTCTTTTAACTCGAATAAATTTATTCGACTCGACTCGAATTTTTTTAATCAATTTGATTCGCTAAAATTTCAAATTGAGTTTGATTGATAAAATAGGATTCATCAACTCAACTAATCCGAATTTTTTTCACTCGATTCGACTCGATCGAAGCCAAACCCATGAACAGGTATATTATAGACGCTGTCTGCTTACTTCTGATGTTTTGATGGCTACTTGCTTTGATTTAGCAGTGTCACTGTGATGTTTTGATGGTTGACTTTTATCTTTTTTTTTTTTTTTTTGCTATTCCTTTGATGATGGTTGTATTGAGACCATGATAGTCGGTACCGATCATATCGACAGGCACGTATCGTTTTTGAAAAAAAAAAAGAAATAGTATCAACATCGTACTGTTTTGATTTTTGTACCGGTCTGTACCAATCGTACCGGTCGGTACTGGCCTATATCGGTCTATACCGATCTGTACCTATACGTATCGGTTGTACAAGATTTTTTTTTTTTAATTTTTTTTTCACTTGAGTTTTTAAACCAATTCTTAATATTTTTTTAGTTATAATAATTTTTCATTATTTCATTCAATTTTTTTTATTAAATTAAACTATTGAATCTAATGAATAATAATTTATTATATTTTTAATATTTATTTATGATTAAAAAATTTAGATATTAAATATTTATAATTTTAAAATTTTATATTTGAAAATAAACATATATATATTTATGTAATTGAGATATATTTGTACATGTATATAATATATATTTTATTAAAAATTTTGGAAATGAGCTTTACAAATATATATATATATATATATATATATATAAAAATATTTGAAAAATATCGATAAATCCAAAACGATACATTGAAACACACTGATATTAATATATATTAGTACCCAAAAAAAAAAAAAATAATACGTCTACCGATACGTTACTGGCTACTTAACAATCTTGCAATTCTGTATCTATGAGTTTTTCTCATCTTTACTTTTAGTAAAACTATCCTCAAGAAAAAAAAATAAAAAAAAAATAATTAATGTTGACTTGATATGTTGTCGAACTCCACTCAATCATGTATATTCGAGGTTTTTTTTCTTTCGAAAGTAGGTAAATTATAAATTTTATTCTTAAATTCGGATATTTTTAATCATTTTCATGTAAATAAAGTATATCATAATCATGTCATGTTAATAGATAATTAGATTTTTTTTTTAAATTATTTATTTTACCTATAGACTTAATTGATCTTGATCAGTCATTCAGAAGAAAAAAAACCTGATTAATTATAACTTAATTCCCAACAAACAGCATCCTCCTATAGAGTATAAGACTCTAGGGATCAAATGAGACGTTAGGGCTAGGCATAAGAATTCAACTATCTCTCTTGCATATATATATATATATATATATATATATATGTGTGTGTAATTCAACCAAATAAGTTATACCACCTCACACAATTTTTAATTATTGTGAGTGGAAAATAGTAATAAATGTAATAAAAAAAAGATTAGAATTTAAATTTGATCATTGAAAGTATATACATATTATACATTATCTGTTAATTATAGAGTGACATTTCATTAATGATCAAAGATAAAACTTCAAAGGTCCTTAAAAAAAATTAATTATTAATTAAATAAAAATAATCTATTGACTAAGTTTTCTTTTTAAAAAAAGTTAATTAGGTATTTTTTTTTTAAAAAATTTCCTCTAACAAATCTAATTTCTTACATCATTCGTCATACCAACAGAAATCAAAACCACGCCTTTGAAAAAATGTATTGGCACTTTGGATGTAAGTAGTTATTTTTTAAATTTGGGTGCTCTTTCTCAAATCAAAGCGAGCAATTATTTCCATTAAGATTACTTAATTGTTGGCTATTCCCATCGTGAGTTTTAATTTCATTCTCAAGACTTCATTCAATTATATATAATTAACAAAGGCAAATCAAAATGAAAAATGTTGAAAAAATATTTAAAGTTTTTAAAGAAAACTGTTCAAGAAAAATGCTTGATGAACGCCGGCTGTAATTGGTGGAATCGAAGAAAACTAATACCCAATAATTGAACAGTGGCGTGATTTTGCAGAGGCCAATTATGGGTCATAAAGAGGAAAAATGAAAACAGACATCTACTTCTTTATATTCGCCTACATAAGCAACAATAGAACTTGGAATCCAAGATTTAATACTCTTGTTTTAGTTTCGGTTTTTGTAGTTCTGAATTGCATTAAGTTTTAGTAAAAAAAAAAAAAAATTCGTTCAAAGAAGTTTTAAGAAAAAAAAAAAAAAAAAAAAACTTATTAGTAAATTACTTTTGCTTAGTTAAATAATTAAATTTGGTAAATATTTATCAATAAAGTTTTTTTTTTTTTAAGACAATATTAGCTACCAAATGGGATAAAATCAAAATTAGCTACCTTATAGTCAATTGAACTATATCAAGGAATCGTCATGCATTAACTATATACGACTCTGGTTTTAGCAGGTATCCTTAATCTTACATCTCTCTCTACATTCTCTTTGAATCATGAAATTAAGGAACAGGAGAGCGCAATCTCAATATTTTTTTCATTCACGATTTTAAAATTAAAATTTTTTATTCGCAAATTTTTAAAAGTGTATTATTAAAATTTGATGAAATTTGTTAAATCAAAATCATGTATATTTCATGTAGATGTCCACATGACAAAAAATATATATCCATTTGATTTTTTGAACTAAATTTTATACCATTTGAATATTTATATAGTATTGACGTAGTATATTTCGTTAAATTTTTAAAAAAAATTGGCAAAATGAATGAATTTAAAACAATTTTAAAATATCATTAATGAAAAAAATTTTAAAATCATAAATAAAAATTAAATACTACACAAGATCATAAATGTCTAGTCCATTTTACTCGATGCATATATATATATATATATATATATATATATATATTTTGTAGCCACTTAATTTTGTCCGAATTAAAATCCGGATCAAGCCCTGAGTCGAGTCTCGAGTCAAATGGTCAAGTAAGGTTTGAAATTGCAAATTCCCGTCAATCCGATTTCTTAAATCAAGTTTGACAAGTCGTTCATCGGATCCGACTTATTTCCAAATTCAAAATCAATAATTGGATTCGTTTTGTTGAACAAAATTTGGTTAGACCTAAAATTCGAATTTAAGTTAATTGGGCCTAGTATTGTTGAATTAATTTCATTTTTATTGGGCCTTAACTGGGTTTGCAATTTTGTTTTAGAATTTAGTTAGGCTTGAATTTTTGGGGCTAGTGTCTTTAGAGTTTGGACATTGAGACCCAAAATGCAAAGCCCATCTTTTGGATTTGCTGAGGCTAACTAGCAGGCCACTCACCAGTTGCCCAAACCCAATGGCCCAATACACTAAACCCTCACCCCTCCCACTTGCTTGTCCAGCAACCTAGCCCCACCGCCTCTGCCTAGCACAACCGCCCACCTATACACACCACCCACTTGCACTGATACCACCGCTCTCACTTGTACAAGCCTAAACACGCCACCCACTTGCACCCTAACCCCTACCTTACCGCCCACCTAGGCCTAAACCGTCGCCCCAGACCCCCTGCTATAAGACCCAAGACTTCAACCAAGAAAGGGGTTCGATTCTCTACCAAAAAAAAGACCAAACTGTCGTAACACCCCTGCTCTCAGTTACCAACCCCCAAAATCAAACTCCAACCAAAAAAACAACATACCCACAACAACCATCACCACCACAATAAACAGCAAGCCAAAAACCATCACATAATAACACAAGAACAAGTTCCCAGAAGTTTCGGGTTCTTAAAGTTCATAGGGTTAGGGGCCTTGTTCGGAGAATCCGAACGGTGAAGGGGTGTTTCGTGACAAGGGTAGGCTCGGGTTCAATTTTGAGGTTGATCCTACTGTGGGTTTGGGAGATCGGAGAGAGGATAGGCCGAACTTTTGGACTTAGATCTAGGTGTTTTGGGGCTATTTTTGGAGAATCTAAGTTCGAATTTGAAGAAAGGAGAAGAAAAAGCTAGTTTTGGTGTGTTTTTCAGATCGGCAAAAAGCTCCGACGACGGCGGCTGCTGAGACGAAGACGACGACAGAAGGTGGCGGACCAGCATCGAATTTTGGGTTTCTTTGAAGGTGGTGGCCGATCTTTTGGGAGAGAGAAGAAAGAGTTTAGGGAAGAGAGAGATTAGAGAAAGAGGGGCTTAGGAAGAAATGAAATAAAAAAGATTTTTTTTTGGTTATATAGGGGTGCCAAATGGCACCATTTCAGCAGATGAAGGATACGCGCGTGGACCTGGATCCGACTTGGGGTCCGCGCATCTGACCTGGCTGGGGGAAGAAGAAGGGAAAAGAAGAAAAAAAAAGGAAAGAAAAAAGAAAAGGAAAGGAAAAAAGAAATAAAAAATAAGAGGAATTCCAAATTCTATTTTGACGATTCATCTTATGCATTCACTGTCGAATTATCATCTTTTCCAAGGTAAATTTTTTTTTTCTTCCTGCCTACCTTCCTTTCTCTGTTGTTTTGTTTTAGTTTATTATATTTTATTATTTTCCATTTAATATTCGTTTTAATAATGTTGTTAATTTTTAAAAGAAAAAAAAATCAAGAGAAATAAATAAAAAAATTTTCAAATTAGTTTCTGTAGAGGAAATTTTCTAAAAACAGATTCTTTCTTGGGATGGTCGGAATATCAATCGTTCCTCAAAATAGTTCGAGTACAAATGATTATCGAAACATTATCAGAAGTCCCGGAGTGATTCGGGAATTATTTTTATATAGATAATTTCTTTTATTTCGGAATTAATTATAAAAAATATTTCATTTGTTTTTTAATAAAAAAAAATATATATATTTTAAAGAAATGTGATTCTCCGACGATGGTACTCAAAGCGATTCACAAGTAGTGATCTCGGCGAAATCTTGAGGTGAGGAAAACTCGCTAAAAGTCTTCAAAAGTATTGAGATTTTTATTACGGTTTTTCAATACAAAAGTTCATATTTTCTTTCATCTGAATAAAATATATAAAAAAAATGTTCTTTCTACGGAAAAATAAAATTCGAAAAGTTTTGCCGGTTGATAAAATTCGAAAAGGATGAAGGGGATTATTTTTAAATTTCAAAACTAAAATCAATTTTTTCAAGATTAAGGATAACACGTGATTAATTGATATCGTTTTTTTAAACGGACGTTGTGAGGGTGCTAATCCTTCCTCGCACGTAGCAGTACTCCCGCACCCGATTTTTTATTTCGTAGATAAAAAATTATTCTTTTAGTAATCTTAATTAATTTTAGGATTTTATTAAGATGATAAGTTTTCTCAGGTGGCCAATCACACCTAGTTAAAATAAAAAGATTGGTGACGACTCCATTGTTTTCTTTAGAAATCGCCTGGAAGTAAAAAAAAACGTTATGACAGTTTGGTGACTCCGCTAGGGACTGTTTGAGAGTCGAACCATAAATTAATTATGTGTTATTCGAAATTTTGATTTGATAATTTTAATCGGTATTTAACTATAATTCTTTTTTTTTAATAATAAATTTTTTCTTTCTTTCTTTTCTTTCCTTTTTGTAAAAACTTTTGAATACGCTTGCATTTAGATATTTTTGTCATTATTTTTATTGTTTACTCATAATAAATTGTTGGGGGCATTTATACGATATTGACAAAAATAATAGAATAAAGGTTAAATTGACCTACATAAAAAAATAAAGGTCAAAATCATTTAGGTTACAAAATTCGAGACCCAAATTTATATTTATGCCTAAAAAGTATCAAGAATAATTATTTTCCTTGAATTGATAATTCTGTACTTTATGACACTAACGAGGATTTGATTAATAGAAAGGGCTTTATAGAGGATTGTTATTTTATGTCAGATTCATCGGCTATTCCGCTCCCTTTTGTCTTATAATTCTGCAAGGTATCCCTATGTCCCTTCAAAGAAACCAATTTCGCTTGCTCCAAAAGGGGGTTGATAGTGATAATTAAAGCAATTTAAATCTTTTTGGTTCCAATATGACTAAAAATTACTAAAAACAAAGCCGGCAACATGAAGCATGAAAAATTACATAGCATAAAAGATTAGAATCAAACAACAAAACAATGTAAATTACTAAAAGATTAATGCAAATTCATTGGTTAGGTACAAAACATGCCTCAAGGGTAGAATATTTAAATTAGTAAGACCTCAGTATTGTCTTTGATTACTCAAGTGGAGTGGATGAGAAATCAACTATGATAGAGATTTTATGATCCACAAGCCGGTGAGGTTCTTATTGATGGCATTAAATGTCAAGGAGTTCCAACTTAGATGAATCAAGGGAATGATTGGTCTTGTAGGGATGGCAGCGGATCGGATATCTGTATTTTTTGTACTATTTGAATCCAAAAAAACTGTTTTAAAATACGAATCCACAAATTATCCGCATTTAATTCGCATATTACTATCCGAATTCGAATTAAATAACATTATCTGCTGGATATTCGAATCCGCTAAAAATCCGAATTCAATAAATCAATTTTTTTAAAATAAAAATATAAAATCAAACAAAATTTATGTATTTTACAAATAAGCGGATTCGAATTTGGATATCCGAATCTGCTACTCGAATCTGCAGAAGTAATGCGGATTCGGATAATAGATATCCGAGATTTCATATCCACATACTCTTGAAATCCGCTGCGGATAGTAATTATAATATTCAAATCTGACTTTTATCCGAATTCGTAAATTCGAATCCGCAAAAAACGGATCGAATATCCACAGATATCTCAATCCGCATTTTAAATGCCATCCCTACTCTTGTTAGCCTGTGTTATTTACATCAAGCATATTGTGCATGGAAAGGAAAAAATAAGTTATAGACTGTGCCTAAGAGTCTAATAATTAAAAAATTAAATTAAAATTGTAATAAGAATTTATTTTTCTAATAATAAAAAGAAAACTAATTTTAATTAATTAAAATTGTTACAAAGGTATTTTTAATGAATAACTTTTGTTACTTTTGGAGTTCATATTTTTATATATAGAAGATAAGATATAAATGTGGCCACAATTATTACATTTTGGTCTTAAGCAAGCTTCAACCATGATGATTATAATTATATATACTACTCTCTCAGCCACATTTTCTTTTCTTTTTTTCTTTTTTTTTTTTTTTTTAATTCTCAAAATTAAGTCGTTTTTTAATACTTAAATTCTTTTACTTGTTTGAAAATTATTTATCATGTTTTTTTTTTAGTTTTTTGGCTTTAAAATTTTGGTACCTCAATTTTATAAAAATAAAATAGTTTTAATATAAAATACACTGAAATCAATTTTTTTCCTAAACTATGTAAATATCAAATAGGGACAAACAAATATGGGACTAGAAGTGTTCATGGGCAGGGCCGGACTTATATATGGTATTAACACCATATATGCTTGCCCAAGTCCGGTCTGACCCGAAATATGGGTCTCAAATTTTGCCTAAATCCGCTCATATTTGTAAATGGATACCCCAAACCTGTTTAGGCCAGCCCATATTATTTTTTCTAAAAAAAACATTAAAAAAAATATTATTTTTTATTTAATTTTTAGTAGTTTTATATATTTTTTTTTATTAAGTTCTTAAACATAGATAACTTAACATATTTTTTAATGTTTACACTATAAAATTATATATATTTAATCTTTATATGATATAAATTACATAATATATATAAATAAAAATAATATATTATTTAAGTGAAAAATGGCCCGCACCGAGTTCGGGCCTTGAATGTTGAAGCCAAGACCCGGTTTAATTGGACTAAAGGAGTATAAACTAAGAATATAGGAGGATAAAGAGGGGAAAACTCAGCATTCGACATTCTTTTTCTTCTTTTTTTCATTAAATTAAATTTCATGTATTCTGTAAAATAAGAATAATCTGATCTCATCTGTGACAGAAACACAGATTATTTATCGCTTTTGGTTAATTTAACTTGGGAAGAAGCAAACGTAGAGGCGAAAGTATGATAATGAGGTTTGTTGATGGCTTTGTGGACTTGGATAAGATTGAACTTGGTTGTGATGAGTGTGGAGGCAGAATGAGGTAGAATAGGACCTGTTAAGAAAACACAGTTAAAAGAGTGTCTGAGTTGATATTTCCGGACACGCTCCGATACTCAAATCAACAAAAAATTATAAAGGTGAAAGGAGAAATAGAGAGCAAACAAGAAGATAATAAGGATTGTTTTAGGCCAGTTATAATAATTTTCTGCCGTCATCAGTCCTGTAAAGCGGGTTATTTATAGATCAGCTATTGACTCCTTGCCCCAAGGCCTCATAGGCTTTAGCTAGGTATTGGACCTTAATCTAGTATAGTATTGGATATAACAAGGTTCATTTTCTTTGTCTAAGCGACCATCATCAAAGTTGAGTATAGTCAAACGGAGGTGTAGTCGATTAATCAGCAATCATCAAAGCTATGCCGACGACAAGACCAGTAACCTTCTTCATAACAACTTCCAATGCTGAAGCACTTGTTTTGTTTTGGGACAAATCAGCAATCATATTGAGCAGTGCTACCTGTACTTTCAAATTCGAAGTTTCTGCTACAGAGTCCTCCAAAGAAACATTAGCACTCCTGTAAGGAAGTTGTAATGGAGTTCTTTCGTTCAAGTTCGGCTTCTTTCGGAATGGAGATGTGCTTAAAAGTTTCCAGAAGTGGGCCCCATCCGTGTCCACAAATTTGCACTACACTGCTTACAACACTTAAACATCTCCTGACAACCTGTAGAAAGAACAAAACTCATAATCTAAATATGATGCAAAACAAAATCTCAATAAGTCATGTTACTGCAACCTACCATGTAAGTACACAAAACTGATCTGGAATCGCAATAAGAAGAGTTTGAACTCATTGTCAAAATATAAAAATTGCATTCCACACATTTCCAAGCAGGCAGCAAATGAGCAGATAGTAAAAAGGTAAAACCAAAGAGTAGAATTAACCTAAACTAATAACAATGCTACTTTAAGGTGACTTTGCAGGGTCAAAAAAAAGAATAATTACTTACCACCGTGTTTCTTTGTTGAACACAAACCACCAAGAGCGGCCATATTTTATTCATTGCCGGAAGCAACCTGGTCTCAACGGTACTGTCATCAACAGCACTCATATTATCTTTCAGCTGATATAATGAACACGACTGAAGCTCTTCTTCAATTGCTTCTTTAGTCTCCTTCTCATAACTATAGGCTTCTTCTACTTTCGCTAGCGTTGCTATGCCATCCTACAAATCAAATGTTGATTAAAATACAGAGCAAAGATTTTGATGTATCTGCAACTTGGTGTCTTCTCCTTTATATCGAAATAATGGTTAATTGTTAAATTCTGTCAAGCATTTATTAATATGGACTGAATCGGTTCACTCTGTTTGAACGATATTCTACTTCCCGTAAGTTTAATGAGTGTAGGGCATCTTACACCTACAGTTTTGACTTAAGGTTTATTTGGATGGACGGTAAGATTGAAAACTGCGATGGTAGTGAGATTAGTTACTCTAATGATGTGATTGGGTACCGTAGCGATAATATTAAAATCAATAGTGGAATATGTGTTAGGATAACAAAATAGCGGTAGCATTGAGGTAAGAATGAAAAATGACCAATCTAAGAGTGTACTAATAAATTATTTTTATATATATTTTAATGAAATTTAACATTTAAAATTTTAATACATATTATTTTATATTTTTACTAATAAAATAAATATATATATTTTTACTAATAAAATAAAAATGAGAGTTAAAAAATAAAAAATTTTAAGTAAAAACAAATTAATAAAAGAAAAATTATTGAAAAAACAAAAAGAGAAAAAGTTGAATTAAAATCCAATTACTGGACCCTTGTCCTTCCAGCCCCCCACTGGAGGGGCAGTGCTTTTACCTCTATTTAGCTCCTTGGTCAGTGCGTGAAATCCAAAGGAAGCCTAATATTTTATGAACCATAGCAATTCTCTATTGGCCATAACTCTTCGTTATTCATAATTAGGTTCTATGTTACCGGGACTCTTCATTTTCTCTAAAATATCCGTGTCTGACACCTGTATCCAATACATATTTAAACATGGGTATGGGGGGTATGATTCCCAATTTTCACACTTCCAGGGAAATCTTTTGGTCTGAAAATTTTTTTAACAAATTTTCAAATGTCAAATATAAGTAAAAGGTATATTCATAATAAATCAAAAACTTCAATAATATAAAGTTTAAAAATCTAATAAAAAAATATATATTATTTTATATATATATATATTGGGTAATTCAGTTAATTCGATTATTTTTTTATTTTGAACCGAATTAACCGATAACCGAAATTTTTAAAAATTTTATACAGATAATCGATCGTAAATTTTTTTTGGTTAATTGATTAACTGAAATAATTTCTGTTTCGATCGATTAATTCGATTAAAATCGAATTATGCACACCCCTCCATTTCGTTACTTAATAAACAGCCAATTTTCTATTTTTTTGTTTAGCAAATGAGCAATCCGTACTTACATATCCATTGAAAATTTATGTTATATTATTTGACTTTCCTAAAATATACAACATCATGGTTCGTTTTACATTAATGTATCTTCATCAGTTGACTTCCAGAAACTGTTGCTTTTGTGTACAAAGTATGAACAAAGCCAAGGCTATAAGTCAACACTCAAACTAGAACTTATTCACATTTTACTCAATATATATATATATATATATATATATATATCCTGTTTAAAGATGACAAAATGAACCTGAATTCGAAAACCCGTTCGAAAAAACCCGAACTTGTTAAAATTCGATTTGACCAAAAAGGTCAAAAATTCAAACTCGAAAAAATCGAAAACCTAAATGATTCGAGCCCGAAATGGTCCGAACTCGAAATGATCCTAACTTGAAAAAACTTGAACTCGAGATCGACCCGATCATAAATATGAATTTAATATTAAAAATAAGAATAATCAAATTAAAATTAAATAATTTTTTATAATACAAAAACATTAATTATCAATTTTATTCTAATCTCTTTTTTATTAATTTATTTAAAAATAATAATTAATATATATTAAAATAATAATTTTATCAAAATATTATAATTTTAACCTCCATTTCTTCGTACAAGTACACCATATCAATTCAAACATTCCCTCTTTTTTTATCTTTTGGGACACAATAATGCCTTTTCCAATACTAATTATATTTTCCCTATTATTGTAGGCCAACCTTTTAGAGATTCAAGGCTGCACGGCAGGTTAGGCACGGCTGCATGCATCAATTGTGGAGGAGCTTGCTCTCAGACTTTATTATATCTTTTCATGTCAAATACTTAGTTTCATATTTATTTTTGGACATAATTATTAGACTTTGTGATAAATTATGTCCATCCTCCACTCCACATGCATATTCAACTTTTCTCTTCAAAATAAGTATATTAAAATTTTTATTCTCAAATTGGGTATTTTTAATCACGATTTTCCTTTAAACAGAGTATATTATGTCATGTTGTCAATACAAATTTGGATTTTAAAAATATAAAAAAAAAAAAAAAAAAATTATTTTATGTGAACACTTAAAACCAAACATTAAAAAAAAAAAACCTAATTAATCCTATATATTCCCAAATCACATCATTTGTCATTTAGCAGCCCCTTGGGCTACAATCAATGGACCAAATGCAACATAAAGGCTTAGCATATATTAAAAATCCAATTATTTCTTGCATGTAAACCAAATCGATTATGGACATGATAAACAGGCCGTTGGATAGTTTTCTTGGAGCCGAATACATATTTCTTACAAAAGGGAGCATATATTTTACCAAAAAATAAAAAACAAAAAGCATATCAACTACACTTCTTATATTAATTACTTTATCTGGTTTACTAGCAGTGTATAGATATATAAACGGTTAACGCATCAAATATAAACCCTTCCTATAGGATTTATATTTGATGCACTAACAATATATAAATACACTGTCAGTGAACCAGATGATGCTACCTCATTAAAAATAAAATTATCTATATTTATTTTTAAGAACTTTTAATGAGGTGGTATTATCTGGTTCACTGAAAGTGTATAAATATATACACTGCCGATGCATCAAATATAAATCATTCCCGATATATATGGAATTTACACTTATAAGTATTAAATAAAAAGATCACACGCGTACATATAAATATAAATAAATATATATATATATATCTTAGAATTGGTACTCATTTTGTAGGTCAAAATATGTTTAAAAAAAAAAAAAGAAAATTGTGT
Source organism: Fremontodendron californicum (assembly GCA_030761205.1). Taxonomy (NCBI): domain Eukaryota; kingdom Viridiplantae; phylum Streptophyta; class Magnoliopsida; order Malvales; family Malvaceae; genus Fremontodendron; species Fremontodendron californicum. Next base: position 1,653,391 of record JAULJL010000045.1, on the reverse strand, counting down.
TTTAAAAATATTAATATTTTAAAAAATAAGTAATTTTTTAAATGGATTATTATTTTTTAAAGTAAAATGCATGTAATTTTTTTAAGCGGATAGTTATTCTTTTAAATTAAAAAGATATTTTCGTCCTTTAATATTTTTTATAATAATTTTATTTAATTATTTTGTAATACCTTATTCAATTGATATCATTTAACTCGTAACATCAAATCAGCTTGAAACTATTAAATAAAAAGATCAAATATTGGAATTAGTTAAGTTGTTGATTTCAGGATATGAATTGTGATTGCATAATTACAGCCTATTAATAAAATTGACTTCAAGCCCAATTAAAAATAACCCAAAAAAAGCTAAAAGTGTTTGATTAATAATCCATTATTACTCAACCCAAATCATTTTGAAACTAGCACTACAATCCCCAACGAGATGATGTGTTTATAACTTCATGAAATAGAGTTATTTTATCATATTTTGTGCATTTAAATTAGTAAAGTTCTTGAAGTTTAAACTTAGAATTACTTATTTTTAGTTGTTTTTATATTAATTTTAATTATTTATTTTATGTTTAAATTAGTTATTAATTTAATATCTTTTGTATTTTTATAGGTCCTAAAGCAAGAAGGAGAAAATCAGCTCATTATGGAAAGTCCAATTTGTTACTTATAGGCAAAGTTTTTCCTTCCTGGCTTTTGGAGCTTTATAAATTAGGACTTAAGTATATACAATCTTTTAGCTTTCGTAAACCTAATTTTCTTAAGAGGAGAGTAGCCACCACAAGTTTGCAAGGAGCAAGAGAGATTTTGGAGATTTGAAGACTGAAGTCTTACAAACCTTAGTTTTCTCTTTTCCCTTAATGTTCCTTTACTTTCTTGTAATATTTATGATGGTGAAACTCTTTTGTTTTGTGTTTTCATTAGTAAGAATGAACTAAATTAATTTTTCTAGGATTGCAAGGGAACTCAACATGTAGTTTGGATTATTTTACTCTCTTTCTTGATTTAATGATATTTGAGTTGTTTATTCAATCTTGTACTTAATTCTTCTAATTGCTTAACTACCAATTAAATTGATTTGGTAACCTAAATACAACTTGACAGAAATGAGTTTTGTGTTACACATAGATTTAATAACATGTGTTTCATTTTATTTATTATGATGAATTGATTTTGCAACCTAAATACAACTTGATAGAAAGAGTTTAGTACTTTACGATTTCATAAACATGTACGTTGAAGAATTTTCTAATCTTCTCGGTAAACCCGACAAAGACTAAGAAATTATTCTCGCCAAATGGTTATGAAATCGAGAAAGCACGTTTTTATGACAAATTTGAAAAACATTTTTCTTAAAGTATGAAATGCATGAAAACGGGACCATTATTGAGATGTATTTCTCTCTTGAAGAGAAGGCAACCGAATACCTATAGAGGTATCCTAATACCTTTGAAAGAAATTTAAGTTGGACTTAGAAAAAAATAGATTTTTGGGCACGAATTTTTGCTCGGATTAAAGGGGATTTCCGAATACTTATGAAAAAGGTATTCGGATATCCTCGAAGCAAGTTCAGGTTAATTAACTTGAAAAAAGGAGAGGCATTCGAATGCCATTGTTTGGACATCTGAATGCTCCTCGATTAACCTTAATGCAATGTTTGAAAAATCGAAGAAATCAAAAGATGCAAATTTTTTTAAAGAAAAACAAGCCTTGGCCAAATGCCCCCTTAGTGCAAAAACGCAAACTTTGACTCGTTTAACTACCTAAGCTCGTTTTTCTTAAAACCTTGTTAGTATGCTTTGAAAAATCGAAAAAAGAAACAAATTTTGGACCCCTTAATGGTTTCGGCCAGCCCCTCTTTCTAATGTAAAAATCCAAACTTTTACTCATTTCGAAGCTCGTTTTAGCTACCTAAAACTCGTTTTATCAAACCAATTTTCTAAACCTTAAAAAAAAAAGTCGAAACCAACTTTGAACCCTCCCATATGGTTTGGCCAGCGCACTTTAAAATGGTCTCAAAACAGTTTTTTATTTTGCAAAAAATACATGTGATTCATGTAGCCAACAATGTCCATATTCAACCTTCAAAACTTTAATGTATCCAAACACTTTGAAAAAAATAGACCTTGGTCATGGACTATTGATTAATCATAACCAAAATTCATTGGGAAATATTTTAATACATGTTTTAAGCAAACAAAGTGGTTATCTCAAAGTTGGCCTCATGGATGGTAAATCCGGCTCAACTATCACTAAGAGAAAAAATGCTCTAAGATCATCAAGCTCATAATACACTTTTTCAAAAAGAAGAAGAAAAATATGCAACACAAATAATGCTCCACAATAAACCATAGTCACAATATGCAAACATCAAAGATAACAAAAATGGCAACAAGAAATTATAGAGAAGAAATTTTAAGAAACTAGTAAGTTGGCTCAAAGTTGGCCACATGAATGGTTAATCCGGCTCAACTATCATCTAAGATCATCAAGCTCATAACTTCTTTATTTTGAAAGGGAAATTAAAAGAAAAATCATCAAACAACCACAATAGACCACAACATACCATATATCAAGATAAACACATGAAGTAAAAAAAATAGTGAAAAGAACCAAAATTTGCGCCACTTGTTTAAAAAAGAAGATAAATTATTTTAGCAAAAAAACTTTATAATTTTGAAAAAGAGAAGAGAAGAGAGGAGAAGCTTTTTAAAAAACCTTTTGAAAGCCTTAAAGCTTGAAGAAAAGAAATTAAAAAAATGAAGGAGAAGAAGAAAGAAAGCTTGAAAAGAAATAGAAAACAATAAAAAGAAGAAAGAAAGCTACCTTAGCTAAGCTTCTCTTAGCAAAAACCTTTATTTTTTTTTCTCTTTTCTCTTTTTCTCTTCCTCTTTATTTTTTTCTCTTCCTCTTTATTTTTTTCTCTTCTTCTTTTCTTTCTTTTTGTGAAAAAATGAAGACTAGAGTGAATGAACCCCTCTTGGCTGAAACCCTTTCTTATCCCTCCTCTCCTCTTCATTTTCTTTTTAGCCTAATGTCATGCTTTTATTGTTTAGCCAATGGGATTCATCCTTTTCTCATTAAGTCTCCACCCATTGGCTAGCCAATCATCTTCCTACTTGGTCCCCAAGATTGGCTCTCATTGGCCAAAAATGACAACTCATGTACCAACATGACGAGTAATGTCTTTACTCTCATGACTCATTCACTTATTTACTAAGTTGGCACTTAGCCTTCCAAGAGCATCCTTTACTATTCCTTTTTATTACAACTTTACCTTACACTTATTTCTACAATTTTCCTACAACCTTTTATTTATTTTTAATTTCACCCCTCTTCCTCCCATCCATTTTTCTATATGAACCTAAACCTTGGGCCTTCCAACAAATTCCTCTCTTCTTGGATCCTTAAAGTTGGGCCCTTCTACCAAAAAATATTCCTACATGAACTTTAAAGTTTGGGCCTTCCTACATGCTTTTTTTTTTGCAAGTTGGGATCTTAATTTTCTATCCATCTTCCTTCTATTTGGTCTTGAAAAATGGATCTCCTTCTTCCACCAAATATTCCTACCACTTGAGTATTAAAAATTGGGCTTCCATATTTTACCAAAAATTCTCATCCACTTGGATAAAAATAACGGGCTTCCTTATTCCACCAAATTTCTACTACTTGGGTAAAAAAATAGGCTTCCAACCTTGTCTTGAATTTTCTAACATGCCTTTTTCACCATTTTATTCCAACTATATATCCTTCCAATATTCAAAGTTGATTTTTAATAATCAAGATTACCTCTTTAACACCCAAATTTTCTTTTTATCTTGATTTTTCAAAATTGACTTTTTACCCTTTGACTTTGGTCAACTTTGATTTTTCCCGTGTTGATTTTTCCGAACCAAATTATCCAAATCATCTGCCCACTTTGCCGAATCCAAATGTTAAGTCACTAGACCATGAAAATGAGATAAATTTAAAAACTCGAATTTGAAGATAAACAAACCTTATTTAGGGACCCGAACAAAATTAAGTGATTATGGTTGGTTGTTTCAAGTTTTGAGCTTACATGTTTTCACATCATTAATTTTTCAATTGTTAATTTTTACTGATTAACTCATGCATCTTGTATAAGGATGAGTGTATATATAGTTTTGTGATAGAGGTGACGATCCAGCAAGTTGAGTTGGATTCGAGTCATTTATTTTGAATTTAGATCATTTTAAATTTTATTTTTTTAATTAATTTTTTTAGTTTAAATTATTTTGATGAAGTTATAAATATAACTAAAAGTTATTATCATAATTAGACATATTCATAAATCGGGTCGCGGCTTGAAAATTTTTCATTTTTTTTATCCAGGCCCTATCATAGACGGACCCAGGCTGGTCCGTCGACCCTGTTTACTATTTAAAAAATAATAAAAATTATTTTTATATTAATATTCATATATTTTTATAATTAAATATAAATAAAAAATATTTTTATTAATTAAACAGTGATTCATGTCGGGTCGGGCCGGCCCGAATAAAAAATATCTCTGTCCAAACCAGACCAAAAATGGGTCGAATCTGTTGGGTCGGACTGGTTATCCGATTCTTGAGCAGATCTAATCATAATGAAGTATTACATGTTATATAAAAAACAATTAATTAAAATCAAATAAGCAAACCAAGCAACGAATGATCGAACACATATAACTAGACAAATCCAACATAAAATTGAACGAAATTCAGATATGCATGGTAAAACTTTAATCTGAGACCTAAAATTTCAAAATCTCTTCCTAATTGTCACTAAGACAATATCTCATTTGCAGATTTTTGTTTGAAAATCAAAGTTGAGTTTAGGTTGTCAGATTTTTAAGTTAATCAAGGTTTGTCTTTTGACATTTAGTCTAGGTTTTTGGCTTTAGGTCAATTTTCACAAATTTTAGTTTGTTTTGTAACTAAATACTATCGATCATGTTTACATTAGGTTCAGTTTTAATTTAGGCCATTCCATATTTGAGACAATTTGAGTGAAGATTAGGTTTAAATCATTGTCTTTATTGTAATTTAGGTGTAGTTTGGCATCATATATATAAATATATATATTTTTCTGTTTTCGTTTTTAGTTTTTAGTTTTTTGAAATAGCAACAGAAAAAGTGTTTGACAACATGTTTTTATTTTTAAAAAATGGAAACAAAAACAAAATTTTCAAAATTATTGGAAGCAAGAATATTTTATTTGCATTGTTTTCGGAAACGTGTTTTTATTTCATACACCATTCATAAGTGTATAGTGTCTATGTTAGAAAGTAATATTATATATTTTCATAATAAAAATTATCAATAAAATTAATTAATTTATAAATAAAAATAATATTAAATTTACTAGAAAATAATAATAAATTTAAAAATATTTAGTTAAAAACATATACTTCAAATTTAACATATAAATGTATTGGGTTGGGTTTAGGTAGAGTTTTTTTTCAATTCGAGTTGGTCATACATGAATCACTATTTATATAATAAAAAATTATTTTTTATTTAAATTTAATTATAAAAATATATTAATATAAATATAATTTTTTAATCTTACTTAAATAGTAAAATGGGACGGCCCGTGCCTGTCCAAAACCAGGCCTGAGTAAAAAAAATAAAAAATAAAATTTAAGCCACGACCAACTCGGCCCATGAGCGAATCTAACCACAAATATCTATATTTTATTATTTTATAATAGTAATATATATCTTATAAATGATACAAAACATTAATCACGTGCATAGCACATGATAAGAGAAGTAGTACAAGTGAAATAGATATCACATGTGGCGGCAAGAATTCGATCAAGCACAATAATTAATCTCCACCATTGAAGTTGTAATAAATTACAACTCTGCCATGTGTCGCATTTATTCTCTCTTTAACATATATATATTTCCTGAAATTAACTTGTAGAAATATTATTATTGTATTATGCCGAAGTCCCAAAATGATGAGGAATGGGAACTACGCACAAATCATCCTTTCTTCGCACTGAAGCACCGAACACTTCAGTCATGTCAAGATCTTCAGGTTTCATTCCATCGGGAAGCTGCCAATCGAAATGGAAGAGTAAATTCGCAAGTGTAAGCTCAAAATTTGCAATTCCGAAAGACATTCCAGGGCAAATCCTTCTTCCAGCACCAAATGGAATGTAATGAAAATCTGTTCCCTTATAGTTAATCGAGTTGTCTAAAAATCTTTCAGGATGAAACTTGTCAGCTTCAACCCAATAGTTTTCATCTCGAAAGATAGCCCATGCATTCACTATGATCCTGGTTTTGGCAGGTATTACATATCCATTTACCTCACAGCTTTCTTGGCTTTCTCTTGGAAGTAGCAAAGGAGCAGGAGGGTGAAATCTTAGTGTCTCTTTGATAACTAGATTTAGATACTTCAAATCATGAAGGCTTGCTTCATCAATCTCTCTTTTTCCTGCAAACACACCCCTCACCTCTGCTTGGGCTTTCTCCATTATTTTAGGGTTTTTTAACATTTCTGACATTGCCCATTCTACAATTATTGATGATGTGTCACCTCCCGCAGCAAACATATTCTGAAATAGAATACGATACACATGCACGTACCATTGAATCAAATGTTAGCATATTCAAAAGATATAATAATCATTCATGTATTAGCATATTTTTATTTTCTTACTATGGTAGTTTTTATTTGTTATCTTTAAGATTTGTACTTTAATTATGTCTTCTTCTATGCTAGTTTTTGCCAACTTTGTAATCTTTCGATTGCTTTAAAACAATTAATAAAATAACTAACCAGCGTAATTGCTTTGATGCTAGAGGTTGATAAGGGAAGTCCAAGGCCTCCATGATCCTGAATATCCAGAAGAACTTGTACAAGATCATCAGCTACTTCATCTTCATCTTCATCACCTCCCTTTGCTGTTGATTTTTTAACTCTATGTTCATGAATGATGTTTTCAAGAATCTCATCCACTTTCTGACACAATCTCTTATTTTTAGGCCTCATTGCGTTGATTAGATGCAGCAATTTTATGGAAGGATATACATCAACAAGACTGAGACCACCGAAAATTTCTGCAATTTCAGGGATACGTTTCTCGAATGCTTCTTGGTATTTGCATTTGCCACCGACGGCTGTTCTTGAGACTATGCTAAGTGCTGAAGAATACAACAAGTTTTTCAGGTTAATCGACTGTCCAGCTTTTGATGAGATGGTTCTAACTAAATTACTCATCTCTTCTTCCCTGATTGGTCTGAATGATTGAACTCTTTTCTGACTTAAAAGCTCCGTCGTACAAATTTTACGTATCTGTCTCAAGTGTTCACCACGGGAAAACGCAATATCTTTGAAATTGTAAGTTAAAGACTCTGCAGCATAGAGATAAGGCCTCTCGGAAAAAATGGAGTCATTGGTTTTCATCACTTCTTTAGCTCCTTCCGATGAAGAAATGACGACTGTGGGTACTTCTCCAAGTTGCATATGCATGACGGGACCATACTTCTTAGCGAGGCGAGCAAGACAGCGATGAGGTTCGGTGGTGAAGATAAAGAGGAGCAAGTTTCCTATGAGAGGTAATTTTGGAGGACCTGGTGGTAGCCTTGAAGCAGAGCCATTGGCTTTGGCTTTCATCCATGTCCGTAAGGCCATGAATATGAAGTAGACGATGGGAGAAAGGATTAAAAAGTAAGGGAGATGGTTTTCCATGAGAGCGAATTTTGAAGTAGTTCTGAAAGATCTAATAACAGGTGATTGTTGCTAATTTTGGGCTCAATTGTTTGATTTATATAGTACTTCCCACATCCTAAATTGTTGACTTTTTTATTTTTACGAAATTAAAAAAGAAAATAATTTTGTGTGTATTTGATATTAAAATTAATTTTTTTTTTAAAAATAAAATTTTCATATTTTTAATGTCAAAAAGCAAAATATATATATATATATATAATTAAAGTAAGAGTTACAATAAGTGTTAAAAAATGATTTTGTTTGATTCTCTGTCAATCTATATATTTTATATACCGTCAATGATTCATATGATATCACTTTATTAATGAGCAAACTAAACAGCTTATTTGTATTTGTTTTTTAGAATTTATACTTTTTTTGTTTATTCATTAATGAAATGATATCATGAAATTTACTGTCAGTGTATAAAATCTATACATTAACAGTTTATCAAATATAAACTCTAAAAAAATATAATTTTGAGACATTAAAAAAAATAGTTTATATTTGGTAAACTATCACTATCATTGTACTATAAATTGTCACATCATTGATTAAAAAATTTAAAATTTTACAATACTTAAAAATAAATATTCTTAAATTTTAAATATTTAATTATGTATTTTATGATATTTAATTTAATTTTTTTAAAATATTTAATTTTATTTGATAATTTATGATGTATTAATAATGTATAACATTTATACATTGGCATCAAATCAAAATTTAATTTGGTTTTGGCTTTGAAACTTTGCGTTAATTGCTTAACTGCGATTTCCTCGTGGTTACCAATAAAACCTAGCCTTTTTCGTCATTAGACTTTTTTTTATCCTTTGCTTTTCCTTGTGTAATTCATCACATCTAAAAGTAATCATAGGTCGGGTCGGATTGGATTGGATTGGATTCGAGTCAAATTTAAGTATGGTATTAACTATCAATATCATATTTACTTATTCAAGTCTGGTTCGGTTCGGAATATGAGTCTCAAATTCGTTTATATTTATAAATGGATAGTTCAAACCCGTTTAAACCTGCCCATATTTATTTTTTTTTCTAAAAAAATTTAAACAAATATTTTTTTTATTATTTAATTTTTAATAATTTTACCCTTTTTTTTAATTAAGTTTTAAAACACGAATAACTTAGTATATTTTTAAATGTTTACACTATAATATTATATATATTTATTTTTTATATGATATAAATTATATAATATATAATATAAAAATAATATACTATATAAATAAAAAAGGGTCGGGTCGGGCTCTGGCCTTGATTGTTGGAGCCAAGACCCGACCATTTTTTAAATGGGCCTCATTTTTTGCTCAAGTCCATATTTCGGACCTAATATTTTTGTCCAAACCCTCCAAAATATGGACGGACCTTCGGACTTGGACGAGTAGCCCGACTCTTGAGCATATCTAATCACATCTTTTAATATTTCCTTGAAAAGTTTAAAATTGTCCAAATAATTGACTATAACTTTTTTTATGAGAGTTTTCTAGAAGTAGTTAGTAGAAAAAAAAAAAAACTAATTATGATATAGACCTTTTGTTTATATTTAATATATCTTGAAATTTTCATCTTTAATCAATAAGGAAGTTAGAGATAGAGGTTTCAATTAACCATGCTTGAGCAGTCAATTAGGCTAAATAAGAAAAAATCTTAAAATCTTGAGATTTTAGGTTTTAATTTCATTATATTTAAATTTGGTCCAATTTTATATTGAATTTATCTAATTATGTGATGGTTCATTGGTTGATTTATTTGTATGATTTAATTTAATATTTGATATTTATGAAATCGGTTCTATTTGCATTTTAAGCTTTTCTTGAACTTCCTTTAGGGGTAGTAATATTTTATATTAATGTAATATTTAATTATAACAAGTAGTATTTGCTAATTTACAATGGTGCAGTCTGATCACGGTTCACGAGCCAATTTTAAATGGTATATTTCATCAAGTTCGCAGCTTTTAGATGCTAAAACCCAATCCATTTATTCTGTTTCTCAAATGAGTCAAGCCTCGAGATCACTGTCGAGATATTTTGTTTTAAATTCAAACTCGTTCTGCTTCTCAAATGAGTCAATCCCCGAGACCACCGTCGAGGTACTTTCTTTTATTTTGAACCTGCCTAACCCAAAATTTTACTTTTTCAAAATAAACAAGTCTTTGGTAGTGATAGCTGAAGCGTCTGGAAGTGATACCCAGAATTTTTACAAATTTTAAACAGTGAGAAAGTCTTTGATAGTGATAGTTGAAGCTTCTGGAAGTGATACCCAGAATTTTTACAAATTTTAAACAGTGAGAAAGTCTTTGGTAGTGATAGCTGAAGTTTCTGGAAGTGATATCCAGAATTTTTACAAATTTTAAATAGTGAGAAAGTCTTTGGTAGTGATAGCTGAAGTTTCTGGAGGAGATACCTAGAATTTTACAAATTTTAAATAGTGAGAAAGTCTTCGGTGGTGATAGCTGAAGCTTCTGGAGGAGATACCGAGAATTTTACAAATTTTAAACAGTGAGAAAGTCTTCGATAGTGATAGCCGAAGCCTCTGTGGAGATATTCAGAGTTTTAAATTTTTTTGAAAAATGAGCAAGTCTTTTGTGGTGATAGTCGAAGCTTTTGGAGGAGATGTCCAAAATTTTACACACAGCTGAGAACAAGACAGGTTAAGACCCTGAGACCATCGTCAAGGTCATTTCTTCTCTTGCAAATCGAACTCGTTTCCTTAAGACGGGTCGAGCCTTGATTAGTCAGGGAACTCAATTTAAGGACAAAATCTTCAATTTACAGCTTTCATAAAAAAAAAATGAAAAAAAAATGAAAATGAAAAAAAAAATGAAAACTTCCATTCCCTTTTCTTCACATTTGATTTCACTAACCGAACAAAATTAGTGTTTGTTTATCTTTGCCTCATTCTTGATTCTCAACAATAGCAAAAGAAGGGCAGCTGTAGACACCTAATTTTGTACGGACCACTAAAACAGGTATGTTTTCTTTCTAAATTGGTGTTTCAGAATGTAAAAAGATTTTTCTCGTCCTGCAGGTGGTACTCCGAGACTTAGTCTAAGAAAGCAGACATAAAAGTCAAACTTGAAAAAGTCAACTCCAAAAAAGTCAACTCCAAAAAAGTCAACTACTAAAAATTCAACCCACATCCAAAATCAAGATTTGAAATTCAATTGAAAAATGATGAAAGAATTTTGATAATCCGAGGTCTGCATTGAAAGATATGGAGTTCGCAAGTTGGGTTACGGAGATTCAGTAGAAAGGAAACCCTAGTTCGAAAAATTTGGAGAAAAGTGCTTAAATGATCAAATTGGTCGGAATTGAGGGTTTCAAATGAAAGATAAGCACTGACTACGAGTAATGGAGAGGCTACTTGGAAGAAAAACTGAAGGAAAAGTCAATCCGGAAGAAAACCGAGAATTAGGGTTTTAGTGGATTTTGGTGAAATTGGAAAAAATTACAGAAATGACCCGATTCGGTAAAACTAAAGCCTTTAATTGATGAGGAGTGATTAAACAAGGATAGCCCAAGGCTCAATTTGAAGAAAACCCGAGAAAAGAGCCGAGTAGAGAAAAAAAGAAAAACGAGGAAATTTTCGATAGTGAAAAGAGGAAAAACCAAATTGGAAGGGAATTTTATATTAAAAATTGGGCATTTTAGGACCAACTCCAATTCAATATATGACAGAGGCCCAGGAAAAGAAAATCTGAAAATCGGACTTGTTTTGAGCAAAATCGGGCTTCGGAGGTAAAAAGGCAAAATTGGAAATTTTGGGAAAAATAGCAAATGAACTCCAAAAATTATAAAAATTTGCAAATCTCATTCTTAAACCAATTCAAAAAGATTGGCAAAAAAAAACTGGATTCAAAGTTCGTTTGCAAAATGGCCAAATCCCGGGCCCACTATGTAGTAATTCAAGTAGATAAATCCCCAAAAAAAAAAAGCAAATGAGCTCCAAAAATTATGAAAACTTCCAGATCATACTTTTAAATTATTTGGAAGAGAATGGTGAAGAATAATCTAGATACGGAGCTCGTTTAAAAAATGGTAAAGTTTAGGAGCACAAAATGACAATTTTGGAAGAAAAAATTCAAATAAATAGCAAATGGGCTCGAAAAAATTTGAAAACCTCCAGAATTCAATTTTCTATTATTTTTGAAGTATTAAAAAATGAAATTTTGAATTTGAAGTCCGTTTTCTATTTATTTAGGTTCGGGGGTCAAATAAGTCATTTCACCAAAGAAACCGAAAAGGGCCTTTTCTTGCTTTTAAAAAAAATGAAGCATGGGCTGGAAGATGAAGGGTCAGCCAGCGAAGGCCCAATGATGGGCATATATTTTTTGATTTTTTAATCAAATGGCAAAAAATGAAGAGGAAGGTAGTTATTTTTTGTGATCAAGCCTTTGAATTTGCAACACATGGACCAATGGTTGGAGAGGGATCCTATTTATGACATCATAATTCAAGGGCTGATGATTCTAATCTAATGGTGGGTTTTTTACATGGAAGGCATCTTAAGTGATAGCCATTGGATGAAAAAATAACCATCTTCCTTCTAAAAGAAAGGCCATTTGGCCACTACTAATAGAGAGGGGGGCTGATCAGTTTTGAGAGGCCACTAGTATGAGTTCGATTACCATCAACTAGCCCACTTTCAACATTTAAAATTGTTAAACAAAATTTAGTAATATCATGACTCAGAATATGTTAAATTTTTTTTAAAAAAAATAAAATGCAAAAGGGAAGAATGATTGTAAGCATATTAACAAGAACTTTTGCCACAATCTTATAATAATGACATTGCACTGGCTAATGGATTGAATTGAGTTCTCTGTGTTGGTTTTTTTTTTTTTATTTTAGAAATCAAGACGATATTAATTTGATCAATGTCAGCTAGCTCACTTTCAACATTTAAAATAGCTAAACAAAATTCAGTAATATCATGACCTGGAATATGTCAAAAATTTTGAAATAATAAAATGCAAAAAAGGAAGAATGATTGCAGGCATATTAACAAGAACTTTCACCATAATCTTATAAATGATATTGCACTGACTAATTGATTGAAATTGCATTATGTGTTGGATTTTTCATTTTAAAAATCAGAACAATATGAATTTGGTTAACATCAGCTAACCCACTTTCAACAGTTAAAATGGCTAAACAAAATTTAGTAATATCCTAACCTAGAATATGTCAAAAATTTTGAAAGAATGAAATGCAAAAAGGAAGAATGATTCTAAGTGTCATAACGTGCCACACGCGAATTCGATATGCTAGACGCAAATTATAGAGTCGCCACTAATCATTTTTGCTAGGTGTGATTAGTCACCTATATGAATCTATCTAATTTATAGTAATCCTGCGCTCGACGAAGGCACATAAAAATGATAGGTCCTAGTTTATATTACCAGAACTAAGTTCGGGAGTACGATTACGTGTGCGGAAAGATTAACACCCCTACAACATCCATCCAAAAGGACAGTACCTAATTAGTCAAATATTAGGCTAGATTTGGTTTTAGTTAAATGGTCTTTAATTTCAATATCTTAAATATTGGAAAGATTCCAAAAATACTTTCCACCATTCGAGATTGATTTTGTGGAATCAAGCTTACCTCAAGAGTTTTCAATAGAAATCATTCATTCTTATTAAGAGGCTCCGTCGACGGATTTTATTAAGTATTTTATGGATTAAAATTAAAATTGAGAGCTTAAATATTGGAAAACTTTTAGGTTACTTTCCATCGTTCAGGTCAAACATCTGAAAATTCCCCTCACCTCAGGAGTTTTTAATGGAAACCATTCGTTCTTATGAACATCCGTCGCACAAATTAATGTTAATATTAAAAATATTAAACTTGAGAATTTAAAATATTAGAAAACTTTTTGGGTTATTTTCCACCATTCGGGTTAGACACCTACAAATTTCCCTCACCTAAAAATTCTTAAAATTGACCATTCACACCTTTTTAAGATTCATCATCGATAAATCTCATTTTATTATAATAAAAATTATGAAATCTTATTATTTATGAGTAAAGTCTAAATAATCTAAATCATCCTAATTGAGCACAATAAAATAAATAATATAAAAATATGCACTAAAAATCAAGTTAAATATTAACAAATAAAATATATGAATGAATAATTAATTAATTAATAAAAAAATAATTTACTAAATAGAAACTTAAATCAAATATTAATTAATGCATAAATAATCAATTAAAATAATTAACCAAGAATAAAACAAATATATATGTATATACATACATAAAAAAATGAAAAATAAAAAGAAATCGGAATTGAAAAAGGAAAAAAAACAGAAAAATATAAAAAAATTTAAATTAAAAAAAAAAAAAGATCCTTGTGATCGGGTCGATCGGACTCGCGGGTCCAGGCGTGGACCCTGCCCAACCCAATCACCATGTTTAAAAACAAAACAAAAATTTAGGCTTCATTCTTCTCTGAAGCTTCAAAAGCCAAATTCCTTTTCTGTGTTACGGGCCTCAGCATTCAACATTCAGTATTCAATATTTGGTTATTCTGTTATTTTACTATTAGTCATGTTATTCCCTTTATTTTCCTTATTGCCATTATTCTGTTTTGGCTGATGACTTAGCATTCTGTTACATACCAAAACTCGTATATGAATACCAGAGAGGAATGTGGAAATGCATTCGGTTATCATCATTCAATTGCCTTTCTTCTTTCTTCTATAATTTCTATATTTTCTTCTCTCTGTTTCCTCTAATCTTCTTTCTCTGGAACCTTCATTGAAGGTAATTCTAATCTGTGATTTAGGGTGGTATTAACTGGTATCAGAGACTAGTAGATCTTGGCTATGGCGGAAGGCACAACAACACGCTTACAGAAGGAGCTTGGGCATCTCCAAAAGGAGTTTGATCGCATGGAAATGAAGCTTGAGGGCACTGCTGATCTCATACGCAGTGAACTCCGCACTGAGTTCCGGGAAGGACTGGAGAGCTTAGGAGTTGAAATGAGGGGTATGTTTGCGCAGATGATGTCTAAGTTGGACGGCTCCATTGCAGATATGAGTCGTGTCAACAAATCCATGGGAGTCTCCAATGAGGGAAAAAACAAAGCTGTGCTCGTGGACCCTGAGTTTGTCCAATCTGGCACCTCAGATCCTTTGTTTCTACCATCTTCAAGAACACATTCTAAGCTTCAAACCAAATACTCAACCATCGATTGTCCCAGATTTGAGGGTGGGAACTTCCGAGGTTGGTTGCTCAAGATGGAGCAATTCTTTGAAGCAGATCAGACCAAAGAGATCGACAAAGTGCGCACCGTTATGATGCACTTGGATGGCCGTGCACTTCAATGGCATCAGAGATTCATGAAGAATCAAGGTAACCTTCTGGATGTCCCTTGGAACCTTTATATCACTGAAATGCGCTCCAGGTTTTGTGAAAATGAGTACACTGATCCCATGTATGAACTAGTGAGTCTTAGGCAGTTGAATACTGTTGAAGAGTACTATGAGGAGTTTGAGGGATTATTGAATTTGCTGCAATTATCTGATGACTATGGCCTCAGCATTTTTATTAGCAACCTTAAACCAGAATTATCCAAACCAGTTCGAATGTTCTATCCCAAAACCTTGACTCATGCTTTTAACCTTGCTAAACAGATGGAATCCATGATTTTCAATTTACCAAAGAAACCATACATTCCCTACAAAAATCCATCCTATACTCACCAACCTCAGCCTATAATTCAACCACCCCCAAGGTCCATTCTCCCACCGTTACTGCCCACTCCCAAGGTACCATTTGTCCCTTATTCCCCTAATCCTAAACCACCCAATTCACTATCACACTCTAAGCCCCAACCTACAAAAACTGAACCTAATAGCCCACGCTCCACTAAGATGCCAACCCGAGAGGAAAGGGATGAAAGGCGGAGAAGGGGTCTCTGTATGTGGTGTGGATTGAAGTTTGGTCCTGGTCACAAATGCTTCCGATCCCAGCTTTATCAAATGTTAGTTGATAATGTGGAGGATCCTGGACCAGAACATGAAGAATTTGTTGACTGCTTTGACACTATGGATGACTCAAACACTGATGATTCTGATCATGCCACCAAACCCATGATTTCTCTGCATGCCATATTGGGCCTTGCAGGTCCTCGAACCATGCGAGTTCAGGGGAAGATAAAAAATCAGAAAGTCACAATGTTGATTGATTCTGGAAGTACTCACAACTTCCTTAACCAATCTATAGCCAAACAGCTAGGCTGTCATACACAAGCAGTTCCTGGCGTTCGAGTTTCAGTGGCTAATGGGGAGGTTATGAGAACTCAAGAAGTTTGTAGAAAGATCAGATGGGAAGCTTAAGGTTTGTTTCAGACCACTGACTTTTTTGTCCTACCTCTTATGGCTTGTGATGTGGTTCTTGGTGTGACCTGGCTACAAGAATTAGGTCCTATTCTATGGGATTTCCAACACCTATCCATGCAGTTCACTATAGGTGACCACTTGGTTACCTTGCAAGGGCTCACTACTGACCATGTGGAGATAGCCACCAAAAAACAAGCAGCCAGATTAGGCAACTCTTCTAAGGGAGCCTATACCATTTTAATGACAGAAATGTTTACTTCTCAGCTGCATTCTTTACACTGCCAGCAGGATCGAACCACTACACTGCCCCAACACCTGCAGGATTTGTTACAGAGGTATTCTGTTGTCTTTGATATACCTATGGGACTACCACCCCCACGTTCCCATGACCACCAGATCCCACTGAAGGATGAGCATACAGCCATTAAGATTAGACCCTACAGGTACCCTTCTATTCAGAAGGATGTTATAGACAAGCTGGTTCATGAGATGAAGAACACTGGGATCATCCGGGACAGCACCAGCAGTTTTGCTTCTCCTGTTGTTTTGGTTAAGAAACGAGATGGATCCTGGCGTCTCTGTGTTGATTACAGGGAACTTAACAAACTTACTCTCAAAGATAAGTTCCCTATCCCTCTTGTAGAAGAACTCTTGGATGAGCTAGCTGGAGCTCACTGGTTTTCTAAGTTGGACCTACGCTCAGGATATCACCAAATTCGAATGGCTCACCAGGACATTCACAAGACTGCATTTCGCACACATCAAGGGCATTATGAGTTTTTGGTTATGCCCTTTGGGCTCACCAATGCCCCCTCAACTTTTCAAAGTCTCATGAACAGCATCTTTCAACCTCTGCTTCGCAAGTTTGTGCTCGTGTTCTTCGATGACATCTTGATTTACTCTCCCACCTGGTCCACTCATTTGGATCACTTGCAGCAGGTTTTTGATATCTTGGTGCATCATCAGCTATATGCTAAATTCTCTAAATGTGAGTTTGCAGTAAACAAAATTGAATATCTTGGCCATTTCATTAGTGCTAATGGAGTGGAGATGGATGCTAAGAAGCTGGAATGTATGACTCAGTGGCCAATTCCCAAGTCTGTGAAGGAACTTCGAGGCTTCCTTGGCCTCACAGGGTACTATCGCCGATTCATTCAAGGTTATGGCATCATTGCCAAACCCCTCACTGAATTGTTAAAAAAAAAATGCCTTTACATGGACTAGTTCAGCTGACCTTGCTTTTCAACAGCTTAAACAAGCCATGGTTACTGCTCCAGTGTTAGCTCTGCCTAATTTCGAGCATCTCTTTGTAGTGGAATCTGACGCTTCAAACACGGGCATTGGGGCTGTGTTGAGTCAAAAGGGACGGCCTCTTGCTTACTTTAGCAAAGCTTTATCTCCACGGCATCAAGTCCTCTCGGTCTATGAAAAAGAAATGCTCGCTATTCTGGCTGCTGTCAAGAAGTGGACTGCCTACCTCACTGGGAGACATTTTCAGATCAAGACAGATCACCATAGCTTGAAGTTTCTACTGGATAATAAAGCCACAACCCCTGCACAACAACAATGGGTTATCAAGATGATGGGCTTTGACTACGAATTGGTATTCAGAAAGGGATCCTCTAATACTGTGGCTGATTCTCTGTCCAGAAGACCAATGCCTGCTCTCTGTGCTATTTCAGTCCTCACCAACACTCTGTTTGACAGGATTAAACAATCCTGGCTGACTGACCCCCTGTTGATTCATATCATTCACACACTAAAAAATAATCAGGGGACTTCTTCCCATTACTCTTGGCAAGCAGGCCAACTACGCAGGAAGGGTAAGTTAGTTGTAGGTGCAGATTCCACTCTCCGATCTGACCTCCTTAACTATTTTCACAGCTCAGCCATTGGGGGCCATTCTGGTAGGGATGCAACCATGAAACGTCTTACTTCTGTTCTATATTGGCGAGGCCTCAAGAAAGATGTGCGTGAATTTGTCAGGGCCTGTTCAGTATGTCAGCAGAATAAATATGACACTTCTGCTTATCCTGGTTTGTTACAACCATTACCACTTCCTAGCACTGTGTGGTCTGATATTTCGATGGATTTCATCGAAGGTCTTCCTCGATCTTGTGGCAAGGATGTCATATATGTGGTGGTTGACAGGCTCAGCAAATATGCCCATTTTATTCCACTGTCTCATCCATATTCAGCACTGCAAGTAGCACAGGCTTTCCTTGACAATATTTACAAGCTCCATGGCATTCCTCACAGTATTGTTTCTGACCGAGACAAGATATTCCTCAGTATCTTTTGGAAGGAACTCTTCAAGCTCCTGGGAACAAAGCTCCATATGTCCTCCGCTTATCATCCTCAGTCCGATGGTCAGACAAAGGTGGTAAACAGGTGTCTTGAAACTTACCTGCGTTGCATGACTGGTGACAAACCTAAGGAATGGTGCAAGTGGTTACCACTTGCTGAATGGTGGTATAATACCACATATCATTCTGCTTCACATACCACACCCTTTGAGGTGGTCTATGGACAACCAGCTCCCAACCATATGCCTTATCTTCCTGGTGATTCCTCAGTAGAAGCAGTTGATCGCAGCCTCCAAGCTCGTGAGTCAGCTATTAGCTTGTTGAAGTTTCATTTAACTCGCGCTCAGAACAGGATGCAACAACAGGCCAATAAACATCGATCTGACCGACAATTTGCAGTTGGTGACCTTGTGTATGTCAAATTACAGCCGTACCGGCAAAAGTCTGTGGTAAATCGATCTTGCTTTAAACTCACTGCAAAGTATTTTGGCCCTTATAAAATACTTGCGAGGATAGGTGCTCTAGCTTATAAACTTGAGCTTCCTGTTGGTGCCAAAGTGCATCCTGTGTTTCATGTTTCTCAACTGAAACAGCACATTGGCCAAGCTCCAACCCAATCTCAGTTGCCTGCGCTGGATGCTGATGGGGTTTTAACCAGGGAACCACTGGCTGTCTTGGATCGCAGGATAGGCAAGAAAAAGAACAGGGCAATTACTGAAGTCTTGGTTCATTGGACCAACTGTTTCCCTGAAGATGCAACTTGGGAATGTTTGTATGATCTCCAGCAGAGGTTTCCAAATTTTCATCCTTGAGGACAAGGACATTTTCAAGGGGTTGGCATTGTTACGGGCCTCAGCATTCAACATTCAGTATTCAATATTTGGTTATTCTGTTATTTTACTATTAGTCATGTTATTCCCTTTATTTTCCTTATTGCCATTATTCTGTTTTGGCTGATGACTTAGCATTCTGTTACATACCAAAACTCGTATATGAATACCAGAGAGGAATGTGGAAATGCATTCGGTTATCATCATTCAATTGCCTTTCTTCTTTCTTCTATAATTTCTATATTTTCTTCTCTCTGTTTCCTCTAATCTTCTTTCTCTGGAACCTTCATTGAAGGTAATTCTAATCTGTGATTTAGGGTGGTATTATTCTGTTCTTCAAACCCTAAATTGTTTCTTTTTTGAAAACCAGACTAAAACCTAAATTTCAACTTTCTGATTTTTTACAACTTGTTTTGTTTTCTTTAACAACCCGATTTCAACAAGAAACAAAAAATCCTTTTTTTTTTTAAAAAAAATGAAAACAAAAGATTTTAAAAGAAAACAAAAGATTTTTATTTTATCTTTAAAAAAAAAAAAAAAATTAAAACCGAATCTTAGAATCCAAAATCATGCTTTCTGTTTCTCAAAACCAAGTTAGAGTTCTTCAACCACTAGAAGAAAAAGAGTAGGGAATTTTTTTTTTTTTTTTTAAATACCTTGAAAAAACAAAAGCTTTTGGCCTTTTTCTGCTGATTACTGATGATTGTTGTCCTTTTGGATTGTTTTGATTGTTAATTTAAATAAGAGTTTAAACACTAAACTTCTGGCTTAATCAACGGGGAAGAGATCGGATCTACCAAGACAGATCCGATCCTGCATTTTTTACTCGATTTTTATTTCCTTTGTCTTTCTAGCTTTGATTTCTTGCTGTTGAGAGCCAGATTTGATTTTTTAACCGAAATTGATTTGTACACGGTTTTTTCATTCAAATCTTTTTGATTTTATGAAATTTGAATTTTTTTAATTTTCTGATTTTTTTTTTTCATTTTTTTTTTTGAAATGAATAATAATAATAAAAAAATAAAATAATAATTATAATAGTGATAAACAAATGGGCCATCTATTGGACTTCCAGGTGCAATAAATTGGAGATCCAAACATTTAAAATGAGTCTAATGGATAAATTGGATTTCAAAACCCAATAAATTCAAAACTTTTAGATCGGTCCAAAATCTAATAAAATCCGATAATAATTAATTTTGCAAAAATCAAATTCAATCTCGGATTAATAAACTCGAATAAAATTGGGTGTCTACAGTAAGCATATTAACAAGATTTTTTTCCACAATTTATAAATGATATTGCACCGACTAATTAATCGAAATTGCATTTTGTGTTGGATTTTTTATTTTAGAAATCAAAAATATGAATTTGGTTAACGTCAGTTAACCCACTTTTATCATTTAAAATAGCTAAACAAAGTTTAGTAATATCATGACTTGAAAGAATAAAATGCAAAAAGGAAGAATGATTGTAAGCATATTAACAAAAACTTTTACCATAATCGTATAATAATATTGCATCGACTAATTGATCGAAATTACGTTCTCTATTGGGTTTTTATTTTAGAAACGAGAACAATATGAATTTGGTTAACGCTTACATTTAAAATATCTAAACAAAATTTAGTAATATCGTGACTTAGAATATGTCAAAAATTTTGATAGAATAAAATGCAAAAGGAAGAATGATTGTGTACATATTAACAAGAACTTTTACCACAATCTTATAATAACATTGCACTGGCTAATGGATCGAATTGAGTTATCATTGTTGGGTTTTTTTTTTTAAGGAATCAAGATAATATGAGTTTGATTAACGTCAGCGAGTCTACTTTCAACATTTAAAATAGCTAAACAAAATTTAGTAATATCATGCCCTAGAATATGTCAAATTTTTTTAAAGAATAAAATGCAAAAGGAAGAATGATTGTAAACATATTAACAGGAACTTTTGCCACAATCTTATAATAACATTGCATTGGCTAATGTATCAAATTGCGTTATCAGTGTTGGGTTTTTTATTTTAGGAACCAGGACATTATGAGTTTGATTAACGTCAGCTAGCCCACTTTCAACATTTAAAATAGCTAAACAAAATTTAGTAATATCATGCCCTAGAATATGTCAAAGATTTTGAAAGAATAAAATGCAAAAAGGAAGAATGATAATAAGCATATTTTAAAAATCAAGACAATATTATTTTGATTAACGTTAGTTAATCCACTTTCAAAATTTAAAATAATTAAACAAAATTTAATAATATCATGACTAAAATATATATCAATTTTTTTGAAAGAATAAAACAAGCATGCCGTCCTGTCCCGACTAGGGATGGCAAAACCCGAACCGACCGATGGATTTCGAACCGATCCGATCCGAATGGAGAGGTTTTTTTTTTTTGAACAATGGATGCGGGGCGGGGCGGGGCGGTTTTTTTTGTTTGAAAGGCGGGTATGGAGCAGTTGCAGTATTTACCTGATCCGCCCCGCCCCGCCCCGACTAGTAAAATTACTATTTTACCCTTCCCTAAAAACCTAATATGTTTACTTCTTCTCTATCTCTACAACAACCGCCGCTTATTTCCCAATTGATCAAAAATCTCTTTATTTTGGTACTATCCTCGTTTTCCATAGTGTTTTTATTTGGGTAATCTGACACTTGCTTTTGCAGACACTGTCCCCTGACATACCTCTTCAGCTTGCATCAGATACAATATTGAGAATTTTGAAGACTCGACTTCATCATCACCGTCAAGGACAAGTAAGATACATTTTGGACTTGTCCTGTTGCTTATAGTTTGAGCTGTATCTTGATCTTTCTTTTTCCCAGATTGTGCATTTATCTATCTCGTTTTAGTTCTGACATAATTATTAACCTGTTTTAGTTGTTCAAAATACCATCAGGTTGCATTTAGATTTGGAAGCTACATCTGCATTCAGTTATTGTTTGTTTGAAAACTGCATCTGCTTTATCTGCTTTATCTGCAGTGTTTTAGTTGTTCAAAACTCACTCGAACTAGATCTGCAGTTGCCCTGCTGTTAATTCTAGTATACCACACTCTTTTAAAACCGAGATCCTATAAGTTGCTCTCTTCAACCACACTCAGTGTTGGAACCAACTACTGATAGGTCTATAAATAACTATTAAATTTAGTATTTTTTTTTTTTGGCTTGGACAGGCATGGAACTCCCGACGATGAAAAGGATGGACAAGTAAATGACAAATTTGGATTTGGTATGAGTGCATTAGCATGACTAATGAGTTTTTAGCTAAAATAACAAGTTTTAGTTTTTCGATTTTCTCCTTTAATTTTGGGTCTCTTTATTTTTCTTTTATATTCACTGTTTTTCTTCAATTAGGCTTTTCATTTTTGCTTATTTGGATTGAAACAAATCTGGGATTTTTTTTATATATATATATTTTTTCTTAATATTTGATTAAATCTCAGATAGAATATTTTGTATTGACTATTTTAGTGGAATTTATTTCAGCTTTTGAAACTTTTTTCTCAATCCAACTTTTATTCTTCCCACAGTAGAGGGACCTGCATGGGTTTTTTTAGTGAAGAAGATGAATGGATAAGGAAAATATGAGTTTTGATGCTTAACAAGATGTAATAATTTTCAAGTTTTTTTTTTTTTTTGCTTAGTCTGATTATTATATTTTATTTTGTTTGATGATGGAATCAGTGGATTGTGGGGTGGGCACTGCAAGTCCTCATCAATAGCAAAGGAGAATTGTGCTTTGAATTGCCTTTCTCCGGCTTGTTACGAGCTTATATATGAAAGTGATCCAGTATGTAAAATCCTTCCTTGTTGTGGTGCTCGTGCTCTATTGCATCTGTTTCTATCGTCTGGTTTAATGGTTTCTTTCTTTTGGATTTTTATGTTGTAGCTTGAAGAAGGAGAGAAAGATTTTATAAGGAGCCAAGAGTTCAAGTACTGTATGTATAAGTAAGTTTCACACCTTTTATGTATTCATAATGTCTTCTCTGTTTGATATTGTGCAATAATCATGCTTTTATTCAACATATCTTAAAATGAGTGGGACTTTGGACTTTGGAGCATGAATGCATGATGCATCACAACATATCTTAAAATGTCTTCTCTGTTTGATATTGTGCAATAATCATGCTTCAGACATATATTGAAGATTTTTATGTTTCAGACATCTATGAAAGATGTTTTATGTTTAAATATTTTGTTGAATTTGAGAGGATTTGAGATGTTTCGTTGTTTTATGTTTAGACATGCTTTAGAGATGTCTTTATACTTGCATAAGAGAACTTTATTCTTTGAAAAAAATTAGAAATAACTAATAAAAATCGGATGGGGCGGAGCGGGGCGGGGCGGGGCGGGGCGTAACCGACATCCATGGAGGTGGTAGTGGTATTGAAAATCCAACATCCACGGTGGAGCGGGGCGGGGGGCGGGGCGGAGTAGGTCACTGGCGGGGCGGGGGCGGATTTTACAAAATCCGCCCCCGCCCCGCTCCATTGCCATCCCTAGTCCCGACGCTTTAATGAGATGCATTTGTTGGATGACAATGCGAATTTTCACAGTTTTAAAATAATTATGCAAGAGGTAGTTTATTCATCTCATTTGAACACGAGTTTCAATTGCTCCTTAAAATTGTTGATTCTTAGTACTTGAAATAATTGTTTAAAATAGTTAATGAAAAATTCCTTATAATAGCATATCCTCGCACCAAAATCCACCATCATTCTGCCTTATGGTGTTTGTCCGTTTCCTTTGTGACGCTTGAACTAACTGCGTTCTTATCGTTACTTGATAAACAACCAATTTTTTATTTAATTTTTTTTTTTTTTTTTTTTTAACATTTGAGCAACCCGTACTTACATTTCAATTGAAAATTTATGTTATATTGTTTGACTTTCCTAAATTATTGCTACAAGATTCAAACATAAGTACAGCATATTCATTGAAATTTTGCCTTTTGGCACACAATTTCTGGTACGTAGAAGATTAATGTTGATAGTCTAAAAACAAATCCATATCAATTTCACTATTGATATTTTTCCATTTGTTTTCTACTTGTCTTTTCAGGATGCATGGGGCTAGTAATGTTACTCACGGAACATCAGTTGTGGTGGAGCTTGTCTCTCTTAAACTTTACTATCTTTTCTTTTCAATTACTTGCTTTTTCACTAAAATTGATAATTTTTAACACGAGATGAATATAATACAAAAGAATAATTAAAATATAATATAAAATATGAGATAATAAAAAAAATAACACGAATATGTTAAAATTTATATAATATAAATTATTAACATTTCAAAATTTATATAAATATATAACACTTTAAACACGATTATAATATAAAAATAATACAAATACAATAATTATCAAATCTACTCCTGACATTGTGATAACTAATTGTATCAACAAAGTTAATTGTATCAGCGGTGCTATCGACTCTCTCTGCACTGCTTCGATTGATGCTTTTGTTTGTCTTTATTTATGTGTCTTGGAGGATTTTTGCTTGCTGGGAAGACAAATAATGATGGCTTTTATATGGTATTTGTTTTGGGTGGTGGAGGCTCCTGGTGACTGTGGAGGAAACTTATGGTATGTCGACCTTTTTAGCTAATGCCATGTGATGAGGGAAGTACTTCTCCATGGATCTAGGTTAGATTGATTTGTTAATGCGTCGGATTGCGATTTTTTTTTTTCTTTCTATTTTATCTAGATCCGATCTTGGATGGGCCTATCAGCTTGGGTTACTGTTCATATAATATTAAAAAAATATTTTTTTATTAATATTTTTTTATTTTTATAATTAAATTTAAATTAAAAAATATTTTTTTTATTATTTAAATAATGATATGGGCCGGACCGAACCATCCTGAATCATAAAATATCCTGTTCAAATCTGATCCAATACGGGTTGAGCCTGTTGGGCCGAACGAATTGTCAAACCTAGGGGTAAGCAAAATCCGACTCGATATGAAAAAACAAAAAAAAAAAAATTCAAATTTTAAATTAAATAGTTCGAGTTATTCGAGTTTTTGGATCGATTCGATTAAATAATTCGAGTTATATAGTTTAGTTCGGATTTGATTTATGAAACTCGAATAAATCGAAAATCCGAAAACATTAACACTACACGACGTCGTTTTGGGGTTGTGTTTAAAACCCAACACAGTTACCCTCCCTCCCGACGCTGCTCCTGTGACCTTTTGCAGCAAAACTTCAAAGTCCAAAAACTGATTTCACTTTTCCCCTTTTTAGAATCTTAATCTCACTCTCAACAATTGAAGAAAAACATTTGAAATTCAAAGTCCAAAAACTGATTTCCCTTCAAAGTCCAAAAACTGACAGTTTGGTTATTTGCCTTTTGAAGACACGGTTTGCTCTAAGTTTCCAGGTATGAAAATCTTATGTTTCTTGTGGGTCTGGAAGTCATATACTAAATTTATGGAAGAATCCCATCCTTTTTGTGAAACACATGTAGTAAAATAAAGCCAATTTTTTTTTTATTGCAGCCTATTTCAGCAGCAATTTACTGCACTCCCTTCCCCTTGCTCATTTTAAGCAATCATCATTTCCTTTTAGGAAGCAATTCCCCCCTTTTTTTCCTTTTTTCTGTTGGGTGCTTTGTGGGGCTAAAGTCATGAACATATAGCAGATCTGATATTGGTAAAAAAATATGTGATCATTTTGGTAAAAAAAAAAAGAAAAAGAGAAGAAAGTTTTTTAAATATTCACATGCTAGTCAATGTATCATTTTGGTTCAATGATGATTTCAGGATTTTGGTATGGCTTTGGACAAGCATGTTACGCATTATTTTTCTCCCAACAAGAATCGATTTTGCATTTCCTTGTAAGCTTCTTTAGTTGGCTAATTTGACCCACCCAGGACGTAGTCTTGAATTGATGATAAAAAGATATATATTCAATTTAACTAATAATCTCCCATGCTCAGACTCACAAAATAGGCTTATCTAATATAGTGTCTTTTCAAATTTTACATGCTCAAACTCACAAAATAGGCTTTAGGGAATTGCAAAACGCTCGAATCTTTGTTCTGAGAATTTCGAGAAGCAGCAGTTTTTTATGTGTTAGGATTTAGTTAGTATTCTCTAAAATAGTCAGGATTGAATATAATCGGGATCAATTTTGTATGCATTCTTTTAACTCGAATAAATTTATTCGACTCGATTCGAATTTTTTTTAATTCGATTTGCTAAAATTTTAAATTGAGTTTGGTTGATAAAATAGGACTCGTCAACTCGACTAATCGAATTTTTTTTCAGTCGATTCGACTCAACTCGATCGAATACTCACCCCTAGCCAAATCCATGAACAGGTATATTATAGATGCTGTCTGCTTACTTCTGATGTTTGATAACTACTTGCTTTGATTTAGCAGTGTCACTGTGATGTTTTGATGGTTGACTTTTTTCTTCTTTTAATTTTTTTTTGCTATTCCTTTGATGATGGTTGTATTGAGACCATGATAGTCGGTACCGATCGTATCGACAGGTACATATCGTTTTTGAAAAAAAAAAATAGTATCAACATCGTACTGTTTTGATTTTTGTACCGGTTTGTACCAATCGTACCGGTCGGTACTAGCTTATATCGGTCTATACCGATCTGTACCTATACGTATCAGTTATACAAGATTTTTTTTTTGATTTTTAATTTTTTTTCACTTGAGTTTTTAAACCAACTCTTAATTTTTTTTAGTTATAATAATTTTTAATAATTTCATTCAAATTTTTTTTATTAAATTAAACTATTGAATCTATTGAATAATAATTTATTATATTTTTAATATTTATTTATGATTAAAAATTTTAGATATTAAATATTTATAATTTTAAAATTTTATATTTGAAAATAAACATATATATTTATGTAATTGAGATATATTTGTACATGTATATAATATATATTTATTAAAAAGTTTGAAAATGAGCTTTACAAATATATATATATATATATGAAAAAATATTTGAAAAATATCGATAAATCCAAAACAATACATTGAAACACACTGATATCAATATATATTAGTACAAAAAAAAAAAAAAAAACAATACGTCTACCGATATGTTACTGGCTACTTAACAATCTTGCAATTCTATATCTATGAGTTTTTCTCACCTTTACTTTTAATAAAACTTGCCTTAAGAAAGAAAAAAAAAAAAGTAATTAATGTTGACTTGATATGTTGTCGAACTCCACTCAATCATGTATATTCGAGGTTTTTTTTTTTCGAAAGTAGGTAAATTATAAATTTTATTCATAAATTCGGATATTTTTAATCATTTTCATGTAAATAAAGTATATCATAATCATAATCATGTCATGTTAATAGATAATTAGATTAAAAAAAATTATTTATTTTACCTATAGACTTAATTGATCTTGATCAGTCATTGAGAAGAAAAAAACCTGATTAATTATAACTTAATTCCCAACAAACAGCATCCTCCTCTAGAGTATAAGACTCTAGGGATCAAATGAAACGTTAGGGCTAGGCATAAGAATTCAACTATCTCTCTTGCATATATATATATATATATATATATATATATATATGTGTAATTCAACCAAATAAGTTGGACCACCTCACACAATTTTTAATTATTGTGAGTGGAAAATAGTAATAAATGTAATAAAAAAGAATAGAATTTAAATTTGATCATTCAAAGTATATACATATTATACATTATCTGTTAATTATAGAGTGACATTTCATTAATGATCAAAGATAAAACTTCAAAGGTCCTTAAAAAAATTAATTATTAATTAAATAAAAATAATCTATTGACTAAGTTTTCTTTTTAAAAAAAGTTAATTAGGTATATTTTAAAAAAATTTCCTCTAACAAATCTAATTTCTTACATCATTCGTCATACCAACAGAAATCAAAACCACGCCTTTGAAAAAATGTATTGGCACTTTGGATGTAAGTAGTTATTTTTTAAATTTGGGTGCTCTTTCTCAAATCAAAGCGAGCAATTATTTCCATTAAGATTACTTAATTGTTGGCTATTCCCATCGTGAGTTTTAATTTCATTCTCAAGACTTCATTCAATTATATATAATTAACAAAGGCAAATCAAAATGAAAAATGTTGAAAAAATATTTAAAGTTTTTAAAGAAAACTGTTCAAGAAAAATGCTTGATGAACGCCGGCTGTAATTGGTGGAATCGAAGAAAACTAATACCCAATAATTGAACAGTGGCGTGATTTTGCAGAGGCCAATTATGGGTCATAAAGAGGAAAAATGAAAACAGACATCTACTTCTTTGTATTCGCCTACATAAGCAACAATAGAACTTGGAATCCAAGATTTAATACTCTTGTTTTAGTTTCGGTTTTTGTAGTTCTAAATTGCATTAAGTTTTAGTAAAAAAAAAAATTCGTTCAAAGAAGTTTTAAGGAAAAAAAAAAAAAACTTATTAGTAAATTACTTTTGCTTAGTTAAATAATTAAATTTGGTAAATATTTATCAATAAAGAATTTTTTTTTTAAAGACAATATTAGCTACTAAATGGGATAAAATCAAAATTAGCTACCTTATAGTCAATTGAACTATATCAAGGAATCGTCATGCATTAACTATATACGACTCTGGTTTTAGCAGGTATCCATTAATCTTACTTTTGCTTAGTTAAATAATTACATCTCTCTCTACATTCTCTACAAAATTTGGTTAGACCTAAAATTCGAATTTAAGTTAATTGGGCATAGTATTGTTGAATTAATTTCATTTTTATTGGGCCTTAACTGGGTTTGCAATTTTGTTTTAGAATTTAGTTAGGCTTGAATTTTTGGGCCAATGTCTTTAGAGTTTGGACCTTGAGACCCAAAATGCAAAGCCCATCTTTTGGATTTGCTGAGGCTAACTAGCAGGCCACCCACCAGTTGCCCAAACCCAATGGCCCAATACACTAAACCCTCACCCCTCCCACTTGCTTGTCCAGCAGCTTAGCCCCACCGCCTCTGCCTAGCACCACCGCCCACCTACACACACCACCCACTAGCACTAATACCATCGCCCCCACCTGCACTAGCCTAAACACGCCACCAACTTGCACCCTAGCCCCTACCTTACCGCCCATCTAGACCTAAACCACCGCCCCAGACCCCCTTCTATAAGACCCAAGACTTCAACCAAGAAAGGGGTTCGGTTCTCTGCCAAAAAAAGACCAAATTGCCGTGATCCCCTCTCCTCTCAGTTGCCAGCCCCCAAAATCGAACTCCAACCAAAAAAAACAACACACCCATAACAACCATCACCACCACAATAAACAACAAGCCAAAAATCATCACACAACAACACAAGAACAAGTTCCCAAGGGTTTCGGGTTCTTAAGGTTCATAGGGTTAGGGGCCTTGTTCGGAGAATCCGAACGATGAAGAGGTGTTTCGGGACAAGGGTAGGCTCAGGTTCAGTTTTGGGGTTGATCCAACGGTGGGTTTGGGAGATTAGAGAGAGGACAGGTCAAACTTTTGGATTTAGATCTAGGTGTTTTGGGGCTATTTTTGGAGAATCTAAGTTCGGATTTGAAGTGAGGAGAAGAAAAGGCTCGTTTTGGTGTGTTTTTCGGATATGCAAAGAGCTCCGGCGGCAGCTACAGCGACAGAGATGACGATAGAAGACAGCAGACCGACGCCAGATTTTCGGTTTCTTTGAAGGTGGTGGCCGGACTTTTGGGAGAGAGAATAAAGAGTTTAGGGAAGAGAGAGATTAGAGAAAGAGAGGCTTAGGAAGAAATGAAATAAAAAAGATTTTTTTTGGGTTATATAGGGGTGCCAAATGGCACCATTTCAGCAGATGAAGGATACGCGCGTGGACCTGGATCCGACTTGGGGTCCGCGCATCTGACCTGGCTGGGGGAAGAAGAAGGGAAAAGAAGAAAAAAAAGGAAAGAAAAAAGAAAAGGAAAGGAAAAAAGAAATAAAAAATAAGAGGAATTCCAAATTTTATTTTGACGATTCATCTTATGCATTCACTGTCGAATTATCATCTTTTCCAAGGTAAATTTCTTTTTTTTTTCTTCCTGCCTACCTTCCTTTCTCTGTTGTTTTGTTTTAGTTTATTATATTTTATTATTTTCCATTTAATATTCGTTTTAATAATGTTGTTAATTTTTAAAAGAAAAAAAAATCAAGAGAAATAAATAAAAAGTTTTTTAAATTAGTTTCTGTAGAGAAAATTTTCTAAAAAACAGATTCATTCTTGGGATGGTCGGAATATCAATCGTTCCTCAAAATAGTTCGAGTACAAATGATTATCGAAACATTATCGGAAGTCCCGGAGTGATTCGGGAATTATTTTTATATAGATAATTTCTTTTATTTCGGAATTAATTATAAAAAATATTTCATTTGTTTTGTAATAAAAAAAAATAAAAAATATTTTAAAGAAATGTGATTCTCCGACGATGGTACCCAAAGCGATTCACAAGTAGTGATCTCGGCGAAATCTTGAGGTGAGGAAAACTCGCTAAAAGTCTTCAAAAGTATTGAGATTTTTATTACGGTTTTTCAATACAAAAGTTCATATTTTCTTTCATCTGAATAAAATATATATAAAAAAAATGTTCTTTCTACGGAAAAATAAAATTCGAAAAGTTTTGCCGGTTGATAAAAAAGGATGAAGGGGATTATTTTTAAATTTCAAAACTAAAATCAATTTTTTCAAGATTAAGGATAACACGTGATTAATTGATATCGTTTTTTTAAACGGACGTTGTGAGGGTGCTAATCCTTCCTCGCACGTAGCAGTACTCCCGCACCCGATTTTTTATTTAGTAGATCAAAAATTATTCTTTTAGTAATCTTAATTAATTTTAGGATTTTATTAAGATGATAAGTTTTCTCAGGTGGCCAATCACACCTAGTTAAAATAAAAAGATTGGTGACGACTCTATTGTTTTCTTTAGAAATCGCCTGGAAGTAAAAAAAAAAACGTTATGACAGTTTGGTGACTCCGCTAGGGACTGTTTGAGAGTCAAACCATAAATTAATTATGTGTTATTCGAAATTTTGATTTGATAATTTTAATCGGTATTTAACTATAATTCTTTTTTTTTAATAATAAATTTTTTTTCTTTCTTTTCTTTCCTTTTTGTAAAAACTTTTGAATACGCTTGCATTTAGATATTTTTGTCATTCTTTTTATTGTTTACTCATAATAAATTGTTGGGGGCATTTATACGATATTGACAAAAATAATAGAATAAAGGTTAAATTGACCTAAATAAAAAAATAAAGGTCAAAATCATTTAGGTTACAAAATTCGAGACCCAAATTTATATTTATGCCTAAAAAGTATCAAGAATAATTATTTTCCTTGAATTGATAATTCTGTACTTTATGACACTAACGAGGATTTGATTAATAGAAAGGGCTTTATAAAGGATTGTTATTTTATGTCAGATTCATTGGCTATTCCGCTCCCTTTTGTCTTATAATTCTGCAAGGTGTCCCTATGTCCCTTCAAAGAAACCAATTTCGCTTGCTCCAAAAGGGGGTTGATTGTGATAATTAAAGCAATTTAAATCTTTTTGGTTCCAATATGACTAAAAATTACTAAAAAAAGCCGGCAACATGAAGCATGAAAAATTACATAGCATAAAAGATTAGAATCAAACAACAAAACAATGTAAATTACTAAAAGATTAATGCAAATTCATTGGTTAGGTACAAAACATGCCTCAAGGGTAGAATATTTAAATTAGTAAGACCTCAGTATTGTCTTTGATTACTCAAGTGGAGTGGATGAGAAATCAACTATGATAGAGATTTTATGATCCACAAATCGGTGAGGTTCTTATTGATGGCATTAAATGTCAAGGAGTTCCAACTTAGATGAATCAAGGGAATGATTGGTCTTGTAGGGATAGCAGCGGATCGGATATCTGTATTTTTTGTACTATTTGAATCCAAAAAAACTGTTTTAAAATACGAATCCACAAATTATCCGCATTTAATTCGCATATTACTATCCGAATTCGAATTAAATAACATTATCTGCTGGATATTCGAATCCGCTAAAAATCCGAATTCAATAAATCAATTTTTTTAAAATAAAAATATAAAATCAAACAAAATTTATGTATTTTACAAATAAGCGGATTCGAATTTGGATATCCGAATCCGCTACTCGAATCTGCAGAAGTAATGCGGATTCGGATAATGGATATCCGAGATTTCATATCCACATCCGCTTGAAATCCGCTGCGGATAGTAATTATAATATTCAAATCTGACTTTTATCCGAATTCGTAAATTCGAATCCGCAAAAAACGGATCGAATATCCACAGATATCTCAATCCGCATTTTAAATGCCATCCCTACTCTTTGTTAGCCTGTGTTCTTTACATCAAGCATATTGTGCATGGAAAGGAAAAAATAAGTTATAGACTGTGCCTAAGAGTCTAATAATTAAAATATTAAATTAAAATTGTAATAAAAATTTATTTTTCTAATAATAAAAAGAAAACTAATTTTAATTAATTAAAATTGTTACAAAGGTATTTTTAATGAATAAATTTTGTTACTTTTGGAGTTCATATTTTTATATATAGAAGATAAGATATAAATGTGGCCACAATTATTACATTTTGGTCTTAAGCAAGCTTCAACCATGATGATTATAATTATATATACTACTCTCTCAGCCACATTTTCTTTTCTTTTTTTCTTTTTTTTTTTAATTCTCAAAATTAAGTCGTTTTTTAATACTTAAATTCTTTTACTTGTTTGAAAATTATTTATCATGTTTTTTTTTTTTAGTTTTTTGGCTTTAAAATTTTGGTACCTCAATTTTATAAAAATAAAATAGTTTTAATATAAAATACACTGAAATCAATTTTTTTCCTAAACTATGTAAATATCAAATAGGGACAAACAAATATGGGACTAGAAGTGTTCATGGGCAGGGCCGGACTTATATATGGTATTAACACCATATATGCTTGCCCAAGTCCGGTCTGACCCGAAATATGGGTCTCAAATTTTGCCTAAATCCGCTCATATTTGTAAATAGATAGCCCAAACCTGTTTAGGTCAGCCCATATTATTTTTTCTAAAAAAAACATTAAAAAAAATTATTATTTTTTATTTAATTTTTAGTAATTTTATATATATTTTTTTATTAAGTTCTTAAACATAGATAACTTAACAAATTTTTTAATGTTTACACTATAAAATTATATATATTTAATCTTTATATGATATAAATTACATAATATATATAAATAAAAATAATATATTATTTAAGTGAAAAATAGCCCGTACCGAGTTCGGGCCTTGAATGTTGAAGCCAAGACCTGGTTTAATTGGACTAAAGGAGTATAAACTAAGAATATAGGAGGATAAAGAGGGGAAAACTCAGCATTCGACATTCTTTTTCTTCTTTTTTTCATTAAATTAAATTTCATGTATTCTGTAAAATAAGAATAATCTGATCTCATCTGTGACAGAAACACAGATTATTTATCGCTTTTGGTTAATTTAACTTGGGAAGAAGCAAACGTAGAGGCGAAAGTATGATAATGAGGTTTGTTGATGGCTTTGTGGACTTGGATAAGATTGAACTTGGTTGTGATGAGTGTGGAGGCAGAATGAGGTAGAATAGGACCTGTTAAGAAAACACAGTTAAAAGAGTGTCTGAGTTGATATTTCCGGACACGCTCCGATACTCAAATCAACAAAAAATTATAAAGGTGAAAGGAGAAATAGAGAGCAAACAAGAAGATAATAAGGATTGTTTTAGGCCAGTTATAATAATTTTCTGCCGTCATCAGTCCTGTAAAGCGGGTTATTTATAGATCAGCTATTGACTCCTTGCCCCAAGGCCTCATAGGCTTAGCTAGGTATTGGACCTTAATCTAGTATAGTATTGGATATAAAAAGGTTCATTTTCTTTGTCTAAGCAACCATCATCAAAGTTGAGTATGGTCAGAAGGGGGTGTAGTCGATTAATCGGCTATTGCCTTCGTTTGCTTTCAGCTGCTTAGTTTTCAAAGGCTTAATTTTGCCTTTGTTGGGCTGCTTAAAACACAAATTTTTAGCTTCACAAAATTTTAGCTGTAAATCAGGTTAGAGAACACCAAAAGTTTGCAATTTTCTAAATACAGTTTCCACAGAAGAAAAATCTACATCAAAACCATAACTCTGGCCTCCATATTTCACATAAAGGAACTCTTTATAAGACGAAGCCGGTGGCAGAATTAGAGAGATTCCGGGTAAATCTGAGGTTGGTGGTGAAGGCAAGTCATTCTTCTTCACAGAATAGTAAACATCAGCTAAAAGAAGCCATATAAGATCAGGGTCAATAGATGCAAGTCCCTTTAGGGCACTCAGTGATGCATCATGAAGCCCGACAACTCCTCTACAAGCTATGCCGACGACAAGACCAGTAACCTTCTTCATAACAACTTCCAATGCTGAAGCACTTGTTTTTTTTTGGGACAAATCAGCAATCATATTGAGCAGTGCTACCTGTACTTTCAAATTCGAAGTTTTTGCTGCGGAGTCCTCCAAAGAAACATTAGCACTCCTGTAAGGAAGTTGTAATGGAGTTCTTTCGTTCAAGTTCGGCTTCTTTTGGAATGGAGATGTGCTTAAAAGTTTCCAGAAGTGGAAGCGGCGAGAAAAGAAATCTCCTCCACAAATTTGCACTGCACTGCTTACAACACTTAAGCATCTCCTGACAAGCTGTAGAAAGAACAAAACTCATAATCTAAATATGATGCAAAACAAAATCTCAATAAGTCATGTTACTGCAACCTACCATCCAATAAGAAGAGTTTGAACTCATTGTCAAAATATAGAAATTGCATTCCACACATTTCCAAGCAGGCAGCAAATGAGCAGATAATCATCCAAAAAGGTAAAACCAAAGAGTAGAATTAACTTAAACTAATAACAATGCTACTTTGAGGTGACTTTGCAGGGTAAAAAGAATAAATACTTACCACCGTGTTTCTTTGTTGAACACAAACCACCAAGAGCGGCCATATTTTATTCATTACCGGTCTCAACGGTACTGTCATCAACAGCACTCATATTATCTTTCAGCTGATATAATGAACACGACTGAAGCTCTTCTTCAATTGCTTCTTTAGTCTCCTTCTCATAACTATAGGTTTCTTCTACTTTCGCTAGCATTGCTATGCCATCCTACAAATCAAATGTTGACTAAAATACAGAGCAAAGATTTTGATGTATCTGCAACTTGGTGTCTTCTCCTTTATATCGAAATAAAAAAAGGGGGGAAAGTTGGATTAAAATACAACTACTGGACCCTTGTAAAAAGAATTCGATTTGACCAAAAAGTTCAAAAACTCAAATTCGAAAAAATCGAAAACCTAAATGATTCGAACCCGAAATGATCCGAACTCGAAATGATCCTAACTTGAAAAAACTTGAACTCGAAATCGACCCAATCATAAATATGAATTTAATATTAAAAATAAGAATAATCAAATTAAAATTAAATAATTTTTTATAATACAAAACATTAATTATCAATTTTATTCTAATCTCTTTTTTATTAATTTATTTAAAAATAATAATTAATATATATTAAAATAATAATTTTATCAAAATATTATAATTTTAACCTCCATTTCTTCGTACAAGTACACCAATAGTTTTTTAACATGTGTTTATAAACCTTAGGGCTAGGGATAAGAAAAATGCTTGATGGCCGCCGGCTGCAATTGGTGGATTCAAAGAAAACAGACATCTAGTGCTTTATATTCGCTTACATAAGCAACGATAGAGCTTGGAATCCAAGAATTAATGGAGTCTTGTTTTAGTTCCTGTTTTTGTAGTTCTGATTGCATTAAGTTTTAGTAAAAAAAAATCGTTCAAACAAGTTTTAAGAGGAAAAAAAAAATTTATTAGTAAATTACTTTTGCTTAGTTAAATAATTTAATGAATATAAGGAAGCCAAATGGGTATCTTTAATGAGTAGGTTTAATTAGGTACTTCCCCAAATCATTTCTGCTTGTGTCTTTTCTAATATTTAATGAGGGTGACTGTCTCAACATTCCTGACATAACCCAATCCAGCGTTGTTTATAGTTTGACAGAAGAAAAATGGAAGAAACGCAAGCAATTTCAACTTTCAAGAGCCGGATCTCTTGAAAATCAACCGACGCCAGTCCCAGAGACCGCAGCTTCCAGAAACTGTTGCTTTTGTGTACAAAGTATGAACAAAGCCAAGGCTATAAGTCGAGACTCAAAACTAGAACTTATTCACAAGGTTTCAAGTCAAGATCATAAATGTCTTGTCCATTTTAATATATATATATATATATATATCTTGTTTAGAGATGACAAAATGAACCTGAATTCGAAAACCCGTTCGAAAAAACCCGAACTTGTTAAAATTCGATTTGACCAAAAAGGTCAAAAACTCAAACTCGAAAAAATCGAAAACCTAAATGATTCGAGCCCGAAATGATCCTAACTTGAAAAAACTTGAACTCGAAATCGACCCAATCATAAATATAAATTTAATATTAAAAATAAGTATAATCAAATTAAAATTAAATAATTTTTTATAATACAAAAACATTAATTATCAATTTTATTCTAATCTCTTTTTTATTAATTTATTTAAAAATAATAATTAATATATATTAAAATAATAATTTTATCAAAATATTATAATTTTAACCTCCATTTCTTCGTACAAGTACACCATATCAATTCAAACATTCCCCTTTTTTATCTTTTGGGACACAATAATGTCTTTTCCAATACTAATTATATTTTCCCTATTATTGTAGGCCAACCTTTTAGAGATTCAAGGCTGCACGGCTGCATGCATCAATTGTGGAGGAGCTTGCTCTCAAACTTTATTATATCTTTTCATGTCAAATACTTAGTTTCATATTTATTTTTGGACATAATTATTAGACTTTGTGATAAATTATGTCCATCCTCCACTCCACATGCATATTCAACTTTTCTCTTCAAAATAAGTATATTAAAATTTTTATTCTCAAATTGGGTATTTTTAGTCATGATTTTCCTTTAAACAGAGTATATTATGTCAATACAAATTTGGATTTCAAAAATATAAAAAATATATATATATATTTTAGGTGAACACTTAAAATCAAACATTAAAAAAAAAAAAAAAAATCTAATTAATCCTATATATTCCCAAATCACATCATTTGTCATTTAGCAGCCCCTTGGGCTACAATCAATGGACCAAATGCAACATAAAGGCTTAGCATATATTAAAAATCCAATTATTTCTTGCATGTAAACCAAATCGATTATGGACATGATAAACAGGCCGTTGGATAGTTTTCTTGGAGCCGAATACATATTTCTTACAAAAGGGAGCATATATTTTACCAAAAAATAAAAAACAAAAAGCATATCAACTACACTTCTTATATTAATTACTTTATCTGGTTCATTGGTAGTGTATAGATATATATACGGTTAACGCATCAAATATAAACCCTTCCTATATGATTTATATTTGATGCACTAACAGTATATAAATACACTGTCAGTGAACCAGATGATGCTACCTCATTAAAAATAAAATTATCTATATTTATTTTTAAGAACTTTTAATGAGGTGGTATCATCTGGTTCACTGAAAGTGTATAAATATATATTGTCAATGCATCAAATATAAACCTTTTCCGATATATATGGAATTTACACTTATAAGTATTAAATAAAAAGATCACATGCCTACATATAAATATAAATATATATATATATATATATATACTAGAATTGGTACTCATTTTGTAAGTCAAAATATGTTTAAAAAGAAAAAAAGAAAATTGTGTTTTAAAAATATTAATATTTTAAAAAATAAGTAATTTTTTAAATGGATGATTATTTTTTAAAGTAAAATGACATGTAATTTTTTAAGCGGATAGTTATTCTTTTAAATTAAAAAGATATTTTCATCCTTTAATATTTTTTATAATAATTTTATTTAATTATTTTGTAATACCTTATTCAATTAATATCATTTAACTTGTTACATCAAATCAGCTTGAAACTATTAAATAAAAAGATCAAATATTGGAATTAGTTAAATGCTGATTTCAGGATATGAATTGTGATTGCATAATTACAACCTATTAATAAAATTGACTTCAAGCCCAATTAAAAATAACTCAAAAAAAGGTACAAGTGTTTGATTAAGAATCCATTATTACTCAACCCAAATCATTTTGAAACTAGCACTACAATCCCCAACGAGATGATGTGTTGATAACTTTATGAAATAGAGTTATTTTATTATATTTTGTGCATTTAAATTAGTTAAGTTCTTGAAGTTTAAACTTAGAATTACTTATTTTTTAGTTGTTTTTATATTAATTTTAATTATTTATTTTTTGTTTAAATTAGTTATTAATTTAATGTCTTTTGTATTTTTATAGGTCCTAAAGCAAGATGGAAAAAATCAGCTCATATATGGAAAGTCCAATTTGTTACTTATAGGCAAAGTTTTTCCTTCCAGGCTTTTGGAGCTCTATAAATTAGGACTTAAGTATGTACAATCTTTTAGCTTTCGTAAACCTAATATTCTTAAGAGGAGAATAGCCACCAAAAGTTTGCAAGGAGCAAGAGAGATTTTGGAGATTTGAAGACTGAAGTCTTACAAACCTTAGTTTTCTCTTTTCCCTTAATGTTCCTTTACTTTCTTATAATATTTATGATGGTGAAACTCTTTTGTTTTGTGTTTTCATTAGTAAGAATGAACTAAATTATTTTTTCTAGGATTGCAAGAGAACTCAACATGTAGTTTGGATTATTTTACTCTCTTTCTTGATTTAATGATATTCGAGTTGTTTATTCAATTTTGTACTTAATTCTTCTAATTGCTTAACTACCAATCAAATTGATTTGGTAACCTAAATACAACTTGACAGAGAGAGTTTTGTGTTAGACATAGATTGAATAACATGTGTTTCATTTTATTTATTAGGATGAATTGATTTTGCAACCTAAATACAACTTGATAAAAAGAGTTTAGTACTTTACGATTTCATAAACATGTGCGTTGAAGAATTTCCTAATCTTCCCGGTAAACCCGACAAAGACTAAGAAATTATTCTAGCCAAATGGTTATGAAATCGAGAAAGCACGTTTTTATGACAAATTTGAAAAACATTTTTTTTAAAGTATGAAATGCATGAAAACGGGACCATTATCGAGATGTATTTCTCTCTTGAAGATAAGGCAACCGAATACCTATAGAGGTATCCTAATACCTTTGAAAGAAATTTAAGTCGGACTTAGAAAAAAATAGATTTTTGGGCATGAATTTTTGCTCGAAAATTAAAGGGGATATCCGAATACTTATGAAAAAGGTATTCGGATATCCTCGAAGCAAGTTTAGGTTAATTAACTTGAAAAAAAGGAGAGGCATTCGAATGCCATTGTTTGGACATCTGAATGCTCCTCGATTAACCTTAATGCAATGTTTGAAAAACTGAAGAAATCAAAAGATGCTAATTTTTTTAAAGACAAACAAGGCTTGGCCGAATGCCCCCTTAGTGCAAAAACCCAAACTTTGACTTGTTTAACTACCTAAGCTCGTTTTTCTTAAAACCTTGTTAGTATGCTTTGAAAAATCAAAAAAAGAAACAAATTTTGGACCCCTTAATGGTTTCGGCCAGCCCCTCTTTCTAAGGTAAAAATCCAAACTTTGACTCATTTGAAGCTCGTTTTAGCTACCTAAAACTCGTTTTATCAAACCAATTTTCTAAACCTTAAAAAAAAAAAAAGTCGAAACCAACTTTGAACCCTCCCATATGGTTTGGCCAGCGCACTTTAAAATGGTCTCAAAACAGTTTTTTATTTTGCAAAAAATACATGTGATTCATGTAGCCAACAATCTCCATATTCAACCTTCAAAACTTTAATGTATCCAAACACTTTGAAAAAAATAGACCTTGGTCATGGACTATTGATTAACCATAACCAAAATTCATTGGGAAATATTTTAAAACATGTTTTAAGCAAACAAAGTGGTTGTCTCAAAGTTGGCCTCATGGATGGTAAATCCGGCTCAACTATCACTTAGAGCAAAAATGCTCTAAGATCATCAAGCTCATAATACACTTTTTCAAAAAGAAGAAAAATATGCAACACAAAGAATGCTCCACAATAACCTATAGTCACTATATGCAAACATCAAAGATAACAAAAATGGCAACAAGAAATTATAGAGAAGAAATTTTAAGAAACTAGTAAGTTGGCTCAAAGTTGGCCACATGAATGGTTAATCCGGCTCAACTATCATCTAAGATCATCAAGCTCATAACTTCTTTATTTTGAAAAGGAAAATAAAAGAAAAATCATCAAACAACCACAATAGACCACAACATACCATATATCAAGATAAACACATGAAGTAAAAAAAAAATAGTGAAAAGAACCAAAATTTGTGCCACTTGTTTAAAAAAGAAGAGAAATTATTTTAGCAAAAAAACTTTATGATTTTGAAAAAGAGAAGAGAAGAGAGGAGAAGCTTTTTAAAAAACCTTTTGAAAGCCTTAAAGCTTGAAGAAAATAAATTAAAAAAATGAAGGAGAAGAAGAA
Source organism: Fremontodendron californicum (assembly GCA_030761205.1). Lineage (NCBI taxonomy): Eukaryota > Viridiplantae > Streptophyta > Magnoliopsida > Malvales > Malvaceae > Fremontodendron > Fremontodendron californicum. Next base: position 1,612,562 of record JAULJL010000045.1, on the reverse strand, counting down.
AGAAAGCTTGAAAAGAAATAGAAAACAATAAAATGAAGAAAGAAAGCTACCTTAGCTAAGCTTCTCTTAGCAAAAACCTTTTTTTTTTTTTCTCTTTTCTCTTTTTCTCTCTTTCTTTTTCTTTTTCTCTTCCTCTTTATTTTTTCTCTTCTTCCTTTCTTTCTTTTTGAGAAAAAATGAATACTAGAGTGAATGAACCCCTCTTGACTGAAACCCTTTTCTTATCCCTCCTCTCCTCTTCATTTTCTTTTTAGCCTAATGTCATGCTTTTATTGTTTAGCCAATGGGATTCATCACTTTCTCATTAAGTCTCCACCCATTGGCTAGCTAATCATCTTCCTATTTGGTCCCCAAGATTGGCTTTCATGGGCCAAAAATGACAACTCATGTACCAACATGACGAGTCATATCCTTACTCTCATGACTCATTCACTTATTTACTAAGTTAGCACTTAGCCTTCCAAGAGCATCCTCTACTATTCCTTTTTATTACAACTTTACCTTACACTTATTTCTACAATTTCCCTACAATCTTTTATTTATTTTTAATTTCACCCCTCTTCCTCCCATCTATTTTTCTATATGAACCTAAACCTTGGCCTTCCAACAAATTCCTCTCTTCTTGGATCCTTAAATTGGGCCTTCTACCAATAAATATTCCTACATGAACTTTAAAGTTTGGGCCTTCCTACATCTTTTTTTTTTTTTTTGCAAGTTGGGATCTTAATATTTTATCCATCTTCCTTCTATTTGGTCTTGAAAAATAGACCTCCTTCTTCCACCAAATATTCTTACCACTTGGGTATTAAAAATTGGGCTTCCATATTTTACCAAAAATTCTCATCCACTTGGATAGAAATAATGGGCTTCCTTATTCCACCAAATTTCTACTACTTGGATAAAAAAATAGGCTTCCAACCTTGCATTGAATTTTCCAACAAGCCTTTTTCACCATTTTATTCCAACCATATATCCTTCCAATATTCAAAGTTGATTTTTAATAATCAAGATTACCTCTTTAACACCCAAATTTCATTTTAATCTTGATTTTTCAAAATTGACTTTTTACCCTTTGACTTTGGTCAACTTTGATTTTTCCCGTGTTGATTTTTCCGAACCAAAATATCCAAATCATCATGCCCACTTTGCCGAAACCAAATGTTAAGTCACTAGACCATGAAAATGAGATAAATTTAAAAACTCAAATTTGAAAAAAAAACATACCTTATTTAGATACTCGAACAAAATTAGGTGTTTATATTGATGATTATGGTTAGTTCAATTTATTTAAATTCTGGTTGTTTCAAGTTTTGAGCTTACATGTTTTCACATCATTAATTTTTCAATTGTTAATTTTTATTGATTAACTCATGCAACTCGTATAAGGATGAGTGTATATATAGTTTTGTGATAGAGGTGACAATCCAGCAAGTTGAGTTGGATTCGAGTTATTTATTTTGAATTTAGATCATTTTGAATTTTAATTTTTTTAATTAATTTTTTTAGTTTAAATTATTTTGATGAAGTTATAAATATAACTAAAAGTTATTATCATAATTAGACATGTTCATAAATCGGGTCGCGGCTTGGAAATTTTTCATTTTCTTTACCCAGGCCCTATCATAGACGGACCCAGGCTGGTCAGTCGACCCGGTTTACTGTTTAAAAAATAATAAAAAATTATTTTTATATTAATATTCATATATTTTTATAATTAAATTTAAATAAAAAATATTTTTATTAATTAAACATTGATTCCTGTCGGGTCGGGCCGGCCCGAATAAAAAATATCTCTGTCTAAACCCGATCCAAAATGGGTCGAATCTGTCGGGTCGAACTGGTTACCGATTCTTGAGCAAATCTAATCATAATGAAATATTACATGTTATATAAAAATCAATTAATTAAAATCAAATAAGCAAACCAATCAACGAATGATCGAACACATATAGCTAGACAAATCCAACATAAAATTGAACGAAATTCAGATATGCATGGTAAAACTTTAATCTGAGACCTAAAATTTCAAAATCTCTTCCTAATTGTCACTAAGACAATATCTCATTTGCAGATTTTTGTTTGAAAATCAAAGTTGAGTTTAGGCTGTCAGATTTTTAAGTTAATCAAGGTTTGTCTTTTGACATTTAGTCTAGGTTTTTGGCTTTAGGTCAATTTTCACAAATTTTAGTTTGTTTTGTAACTAAATACTATCGATCAAGTTTACATTAGGTTCAGTTTTAATTTAGGCCATTCCATATTTGAGACAATTTGAGTGAAGATTAGGTTTAAGTCATTGTCTTTATTGTAATTTAGGTGTAGTTTGGCATCATATATATATATATATATATATATATATATTTTCTGTTTTCGTTTTTAGTTTTTAGTTTTTTGAAATAGCAACAGAAAAAGTGTTTGACAACATGTTTTTATTTTTAAAAAATGGTAACAAAAACAAAATGTTCAAAATTATTGGAAGCAAGAATATTTTATTTTCATTGTTTCCGGAAACGTGTTTTTATTTCAGACACCATTCATAAGTGTATAGTGTCTATGTTATAAAGTAATATTAGTAATATTATATATTTTCATAATAAAAATTATCAATAAAATTAATTAATTTATAAATAAAAATAATATTAAATTTAATAGAAAATAATAATAAATTTAATAATATTTAGTTAAAAACATATACTTCAAATTTAACATATAAATGTATTTGGATATAAAAAAGTTTAAAACATATATACAAATATTAAATACAAATTACATGAAAATATAACGTCATTACTTAATTAATTTATATTATTTAATATTATATTAAATTATTAATATTATTTAAATGCTATTAAATTCAAATATGATTAAATAGTAATATTTGATGTTACTATTAAATAGTATTAAATAATACTATTTAATATTATATGAATAATATTACTTAATAATTTAATTTAATAAATCTGATATTAGTTTTAGTTATTTTCAAAATTTTATTTTGTGTATTAAATTATTATATTTGCAAAAATTCAAGTATTTGCTTCTAAAATATAATGACATTATTTGTTTTATGTTTTCAAAATTTTGAAAACAATTCAAGAAAATAAAAGGAAAATTTTTGAAAACAGAAAACAGGAAATGTTTTCCATAAATAGTTGAAAACATATAGTTGCCATATATAGTTGGCTTTATAATTAAGAAACATAAATAACATGAAATGTTTTCAATATATAGTTGAAAACATATAGTTGCTTGGCCTTATAATTAAGAAACATAAATAACTTTATAAATTCTCTTTTTCTTTATTATTTTCCATTCGGTATAAAAATTTCAAGGCAACATGTTAAAATGACTCATATGGATTATTGTCTATTTCTTTATTATATGTTGTTTATAATTATTGATTAAATTATCACAAATAGATCTGCTCAGGAGTTAGGTAACCTATCCAGTTCAACAGTTTCGTTTTGTATTGGGTTGAGTTTAGGTAGAGTTTTTTTTCCAATTCGAGTTGGTCATACAAGAATCACTATTTATATAATAAAAACTTATTTTTTATTTAAATTTAATTATAAAATTATATAAATATTAATATAAAAATAATTTTTTAATATTGCTTAAATAGTAAAATGGGACGGCCCGTGCCCGTCCAAAACCAGGCCTGAGTAAAAAAAATAAAAAATAAAATTTAAGCCACGACCAACTCGGCCCATGAGCGAATCTAACCACAAATATCTATATTTTATTATTTTATAATAGTAATATATATCTTATAAATGATACAAAACATTAATCACGTGCATAGCACATGATAAGAGAAGTAGTACAAGTGAAATAGATATCACATGTGGCGGCAAGAATTCGATCAAGCACAATAATTAATCTCCACCATTGAAGTTGTAATAAATTACAACTCTGCCATGTGTCGCATTTATTCTCTCTTTAACATATATATATTTCCTGAAATTAACTTGTAGAAATATTATTATTGTATTATGCCGAAGTCCCAAAATGATGAGGAATGGGAACTACGCACAAATCATCCTTTCTTCGCACTGAAGCACCGAACACTTCAGTCATGTCAAGATCTTCAGGTTTCATTCCATCGGGAAGCTGCCAATCGAAATGGAAGAGTAAATTCGCAAGTGTAAGCTCAAAATTTGCAATTCCGAAAGACATTCCAGGGCAAATCCTTCTTCCAGCACCAAATGGAATGTAATGAAAATCTGTTCCCTTATAGTTAATCGAGTTGTCTAAAAATCTTTCAGGATGAAACTTGTCAGCTTCAACCCAATAGTTTTCATCTCGAAAGATAGCCCATGCATTCACTATGATCCTGGTTTTGGCAGGTATTACATATCCATTTACCTCACAGCTTTCTTGGCTTTCTCTTGGAAGTAGCAAAGGAGCAGGAGGGTGAAATCTTAGTGTCTCTTTGATAACTAGATTTAGATACTTCAAATCATGAAGGCTTGCTTCATCAATCTCTCTTTTTCCTGCAAACACACCCCTCACCTCTGCTTGGGCTTTCTCCATTATTTTAGGGTTTTTTAACATTTCTGACATTGCCCATTCTACAATTATTGATGATGTGTCACCTCCCGCAGCAAACATATTCTGAAATAGAATACGATACACATGCACGTACCATTGAATCAAATGTTAGCATATTCAAAAGATATAATAATCATTCATGTATTAGCATATTTTTATTTTCTTACTATGGTAGTTTTTATTTGTTATCTTTAAGATTTGTACTTTAATTATGTCTTCTTCTATGCTAGTTTTTGCCAACTTTGTAATCTTTCGATTGCTTTAAAACAATTAATAAAATAACTAACCAGCGTAATTGCTTTGATGCTAGAGGTTGATAAGGGAAGTCCAAGGCCTCCATGATCCTGAATATCCAGAAGAACTTGTACAAGATCATCAGCTACTTCATCTTCATCTTCATCACCTCCCTTTGCTGTTGATTTTTTAACTCTATGTTCATGAATGATGTTTTCAAGAATCTCATCCACTTTCTGACACAATCTCTTATTTTTAGGCCTCATTGCGTTGATTAGATGCAGCAATTTTATGGAAGGATATACATCAACAAGACTGAGACCACCGAAAATTTCTGCAATTTCAGGGATAAGTTTCTCGAATGCTTCTTGGTATTTGCATTTGCCACCGACGGCTGTTCTTGAGACTATGCTAAGTGCTGAAGAATACAACAAGTTTTTCAGGTTAATCGACTGTCCAGCTTTTGATGAGATGGTTCTAACTAAATTACTCATCTCTTCTTCCCTGATTGGTCTGAATGATTGAACTCTTTTCTGACTTAAAAGCTCCGTCGTACAAATTTTACGTATCTGTCTCAAGTGTTCACCACGGGAAAACGCAATATCTTTGAAATTGTAAGTTAAAGACTCTGCAGCATAGAGATAAGGCCTCTCGGAAAAAATGGAGTCATTGGTTTTCATCACTTCTTTAGCTCCTTCCGATGAAGAAATGACGACTGTGGGTACTTCTCCAAGTTGCATATGCATGACGGGACCATACTTCTTAGCGAGGCGAGCAAGACAGCGATGAGGTTCGGTGGTGAAGATAAAGAGGAGCAAGTTTCCTATGAGAGGTAATTTTGGAGGACCTGGTGGTAGCCTTGAAGCAGAGCCATTGGCTTTGGCTTTCATCCATGTCCGTAAGGCCATGAATATGAAGTAGACGATGGGAGAAAGGATTAAAAAGTAAGGGAGATGGTTTTCCATGAGAGCGAATTTTGAAGTAGTTCTGAAAGATCTAATAACAGGTGATTGTTGCTAATTTTGGGCTCAATTGTTTGATTTATATAGTACTTCCCACATCCTAAATTGTTGACTTTTTTATTTTTACGAAATTAAAAAAGAAAATAATTTTGTGTGTATTTGATATTAAAATTAATTTTTTTTTTAAAATAAAATTTTCATATTTTTAATGTCAAAAAGCAAAATATATATATATATAATTAAAGTAAGAGTTACAATAAGTGTTAAAAAATGATTTTGTTTGATTCTCTGTCAATCTATATATTTTATATACCGTCAATGATTCATATGATATCACTTTATTAATGAGCAAACTAAACAGCTTATTTGTATTTGTTTTTTAGAATTTATACTTTTTTTGTTTATTCATTAATGAAATGATATCATGAAATTTACTGTCAGTGTATAAAATCTATACATTAACAGTTTATCAAATATAAACTCTAAAAAAATATAATTTTGAGACATTAAAAAAAATAGTTTATATTTGGTAAACTATCACTATCATTGTACTATAAATTGTCACATCATTGATTAAAAAATTTAAAATTTTACAATACTTAAAAATAAATATTCTTAAATTTTAAATATTTAATTATGTATTTTATGATATTTAATTTAATTTTTTTAAAATATTTAATTTTATTTGATAATTTATGATGTATTAATAATGTATAACATTTATACATTGGCATCAAATCAAAATTTAATTTGGTTTTGGCTTTGAAACTTTGCGTTAATTGCTTAACAGCGATTTCCTCGTGGTTACCAATAAAACCTAGCCTTTTTCGTCATTAGACTTTTTTTTATCCTTTGCTTTTCCTTGTGTAATTCATCACACCTAAAAGTACTCATATGTCGAGTCGGATTGGATTCAAGTAAAATTTAAGTATGGTATTAATTATCAATATCATATTTATTTATTCAAGTCTGGTTCGGTTCGAAATATGAGTTTCAAATTTTTTCCAAATTCGTTCATATTTATAAATGGATAGTTCAAACCCGTTTAAACCCGCCCATATTTATTCTTTTTCCTAAAAAAATTTAAACAAATATTTTTTTTATTATTTAATTTTTAATAATTTTACCCTTTTTTTTTAATTAAGTTCTAAAACACGAATAACTTAGTATATTTTTAAATGTTTACACTATAATATTATATATATTTATTTTTATAAGATATAAATTATATAATATATAAAATATAAAAATAATATACTATATAAATAAAAAAGGGTCGGGTCCGGCTCTGACCTTGATTGTTGGAGTCCTGGCCCGACCCATTTTCTAAATAGGCCTCATTTTTGCTCAAGTCCATATTTCGGACCTAATATTTTTGTCCAAACCCTCCAAAATATGGATGGACCTTCGGACTTGGACGAGTAGTCCGACTCTTGAGCATATCTAATCACATCTTTGAATATTTCCTTGAAAAGTTTAAAATTGTCCAAATAATTGACTATAACATTTTTTATGAGAGTTTTCTAGAAGTAGTTAGTAGAAAGAAAAAAAAAAAACTAATTATGATATAGACCTTTTGTTTATATTTAATATATCTTGAAATTTTCATCTTTAATCAATAAGGAAGTTAGAGATAGAGGTTTCAATTAACCATGCTTGAGCGGTCAATTAGGCTAAATAAGAAAAAATCTTAAAATCTTGAGATTTTAGGTTTTAATTTCATTATATTTAAATTTGGTCCAATTTTATATTGAATTTATCTAATTATGTGATGGCTCATTGGTTGATTTATTAGTATGATTTAATTTAATATTTGATATTTATGAAATCGGTTCTATTTGCATTTTAAGCTTTTCTTGAACTTCCTTTAGGGGAGTAATATTTGATATTAATGTAATATTTAATTATAACAAGTAGTATTTGCTAATTTACAATGGTGCAGTCTGATCACGGTTCACGAGCCAATTTTAAATGGTATATTTCATCAAGTTCGCAGCTTTTAGATGCTAAAATCCAATCCACTTATTTTGTTTCTCAAATGAGTCAAGCCCCGAGACCACTGTCGAGATATTTTGTTTTAAATTCGAACTCGTTCTGCTTCTCAAATGAGTCAAGTCCCGAGACCACCGTCGATGTACTTTCTTTTATTTTGAACCTGCCGAATCCAAAATTTTACTTTTTCAAAATAAACAAGTCTTTGGTAGTGATAGCTGAAGCTTCTGGAAGTGATACCTAGAATTTTACAAATTTTAAACAGTGAGAAAGTTTTTGGTAGTGATAGTTGAAGCTTCTAGAAGTGATACCCAGAATTTTTACAAATTTTAAACAGTGAGAAAATCTTTGGTAGTGATAGCTGAAGTTTCTGGAAGTGATACCCATAATTTTTACAAATTTTAAACAGTGGGAAAGTCTTCGATGGTGATAGCTGAAGTTTCTGGAGGAGATACCCAGAATTTTACAAATTTTAAATAGTGAGAAAGTCTTCGATGGTGATAGCTGAAGCTTCTGGAGGAGATACCCAGAATTTTACAAATTTTAAACAGTGAGAAAGTCTTCGATAGTGATAGTCGAAGCCTTTGTGGAGATATTCAGAGTTTTAAATTTTTTTGAAAAATGAGCAAGTCTTTTGTGGTGATAGTCGAAGCTTCTGGAGGAGATGCCCAGAATTTTACACACAGCTGAGAACAAGACAGGTTAAGACCCTGAGACCATTGTCAAGGTCATTTATTCTCTTGCAAATCGAACTCGTTTCCTTAAGACGGGTCGAACCTTGATTAGTCAGGGAGCTCAATTTAAGGACAAAATCTTCAATTTACAGCTTTCATAAAATAAAAAAAATGAAAACTTTCATTCCCTTTTCTTCACATTTGATTTCACTAACCAGACAAAATTAGTGTTTGTTTATCTTTGCCTCGTTCCTGATTCTCAACAATAGCCAAAGAGGGGCAGCTGTAGACACCTAATTTTGTCCGGACCATTAAAACAGGTATATTTTCTTCCTACATTGGTGTTTCAGAATGTAAAAAGACTTTTCTCGTCCTGCAGGTGGTACTCCGAGACTTAGTCTAAGAAAGCAGACATAAAAGTCCAACTTGAAAAAGTCAACTTCAAAAAAGTCAACTATTAAAAAGTCAACCCACTTCCAAAATCAAGATTTGAAGTTTAATTGAAAAATGATGAAAGAATTTTGATAATCCGAGGTCTACATTGAAAGATATGGAGTTCGCAAGTTGGGTTACGGAGATTCAGTAGAAAGAAAACCCTAGTTCGAAAAATTTGGAGAAAAGTGCTTAAACGATCAAATTGGTCGGAATTGAGGGTTTCAAATGAAAGATAAGCACTGACTATGAGTAATGAAGAGGCTACTTGAAAGAAAAACTAAAGGAAAAGTCAATCCGGAAGAAAACCGAGAATTAGGGTTTTAGTGGATTTTGGTGAAATTGGAAAAAATTACAGAAATGACCCGATTCGGTAAAACTAAAGCCTTTGATTGATGATGAGTGATTAAACAAGGATAGCCCAAGGCTCAGTTTGAAGAAAATCCGAGAAAAGAGCCGATTGGAGAAAAAAAGGAAAAACGAGGAAATTTTCGACAGTGAAAAGAGGAAAAACCAAATTGGAAGGGAATTTTATCGTAAAAATTGGGAACTTTTGGACCAACTCCAATTCAATATATGACAGAGGCCCATGAAAAGAAAATCTGAAAATCGGACTTGTTTTGAGCAAAATTGGGCTTCGGAGGTAAAAAGGCAAAATTAGAAAATTTGGGAAAAATAGCAGATGAACTTCCAAAATTATAAAAATTTGAAAATCTCATTCTTAAACCAATTCGAAGAGATTGGCAAAAAAAATCTGGATTCGAAGTTCATTTGCAAAATGACCAAATCCCGGACTCACTATGCAGTAATTCAAGCAGATAAATCCCCCCCCAAAAAAAAAAGCAAATGAGCTTCAAAATTTATGAAAACTTCCAGATCACACTTTTAAATTATTTGGAAGAGAATGGTGAAGAACAATCTGGATACGGAGCTCATTTAAAAAATGGTAAAGTTTAGGAGCACAAAATGACAATTTTGGAAGAAAAAATTCAAATAAATAGCAAATGGGCTCGAAAAAATTTGAAAACCTCCAGAATTCAATTTTCTATTATTTTTGAAGTATTAAAAAATGAAATTTTGAATTTGAAGTCCGTTTTCTATTCATTTAGGTTCGGGGGTCAAAAATGTTATTTCACCAAAGAAACCGAAAAGGGCCTTTTCTTGCTTTTAAAAAAATGAAGCATGGGCTGGAAGATGAAGGGTCAGCCAGCGAAGGCCCAATGATGGGCATATATTTTTTGATTTTTTAATCAAAGGGCAAAAAATAAAGAGGAAGGTAGTTATTTTTTGTGATCAAGTCTTTGAATTTGCAACACATGGACCAATGGTTGGAGAGGGATCCTATTTATGACATCTTTATGACATCATAATTCAAGGGCTGATGATTCTAATCTAATAGTGGGTTTTTTACATGGAAGGCATCTTAAGTGATAGCCATTGGATGAAAAAATAACCACATTCCTTCTAAAAGAAAGTCCATTTGGCCACTACTAATAGAGAGGGGGGCTGATTAGTTTTGAGAGGGCTTGGAGGTTGAAGAGAGGCAGTAGCTAAGGGAAAAAACAGAGAAAAAAGAAAGGAAAATAGGTTATTTAACTTGTTTCTTCTTGATTTGGAAAGCTAGAGCAAGGTAGCTATGCTCTTTCATGGTTTTTTATACTTTGTTGATATGATTTTGTTGTTTTGATTGTTATTTTGTTTTCCTTTCATGAAATAAACTTGTTTCTAAGGATTTATTACTTTGTTTTTAAAGAAAGTATATAAAAAAAAAAAAACAAGTTTTCATCAAAAATCCATGATGGCCGAATGATTTTTTTTTTTTTTTTGGAAATGACTTTGTGTTTGATTTTTATTCATGAGCTTGATTTGTGGTAAGTTAGTTTATTTGTGTTAGATTAGCTTGATTTGTGGTAGGTTAGCTTGATTGTGATAGTTTAATAATATACAATGCTATGTGTTTGTGACAATGCCAAGCTAGTTTAGGTTGTTCCATTCGATCATGATGGATTTTCTTGAGCATGTTTGCATTTTTATCATGTTTGCTTGCTTAGTATGTTTCCATTCATGTTTGCATATTTAGACCATGCCTTGTGTTTGTTATATTGTCATTGATATGTTTATGAGTCATGTTAGTCACCATGTTTGCATTATTATCATGTTTGTTACCATGTGTTTGTGTTATTGTTTGGCTAAGATTATATCTTGTTTTGTTTTTATGACCGTTCGGCCATTAGGGTCCTTTTTGCTTTGTGTCTACATTTCCATTTTGTCTAGTTGATAGGTTTTCATTTCATGCCATAACATTGTGAATTTTGATTTGGTTTGCCATGTGTTTGTGTTATTGGCTAAATAGGATTGCATTAGTCTATTTTTATGGCCATTCGGTTTTTTCATGTAATTCTTGCATTGTGTGTGCATTTGCATTATGTTTAGGTACCATTGCTTTGCATTATCATGCCATAAGATTGTGTATTACTTGTTGTTTGTTCATGCATTAGTTTTAGGTTGATTAGTTATTATATGTTTATGCCATTTTCATGCATTCTCATGACAATCATATTTTTTATTGCCATGCATATTCTCATGACATTTAAGGTCTAGAATCATATTGGTATTGCCATGCATTTGCTATGTTATTTAGGTCTTAGGTCACTTTGTATTGCCATGCATCTCATGTCATTTTAGGTCTAAGTTTCATTTGCATTATCATGCATTCTTAGGTTAGGAGTACATTTATTGCCATGCTAGGCATTAGTTATTTTGTATTGCCATGCATTTCTCACATAATTAGGATTTAAATCATGCATTTCATACATCATATTTGCTGTTTGCTCATGCATCTTATGTCATACCACATGAAATATGACTTAGGCCAACCAATGGCTCAAAGTCATGCTCACTTAAGCATACTTGTGGGAAATTAAAGAGTTGTCAAATTGATTATTCTACCTTTGTGATTTTTTTTACTTAGCCAATTTTTGTCCAAGTTTTTCAAAAGTTTTAGCTACTGTTTGTAGGACTTTAGGAGAGTCTCCAATATTTTTACTTTGATTTTTAAATGATTTTACCAAAGGCAAAAAAAAAAAAGTGTTTTAGCAAAACAGTTTTTCACCCAGTACTCAAACTTTTTAAATTTTTCTGGGAAGTCATCATTAATCAGAAAAGTAAGCCAATTTTTTCTCGTGTAGTTTTACATGTTCAGAGTCTCCAGTATTTGGTTTAGATTGTTTTGAATTTTTAAAAATAGGTTAAAAAATCGCGTTCTAAAACTGGACAGTGGAGTCAGATTTGAATTTGAAGAAAATTCATTTTTCTGTTTTGGCTAAGTTACTTAGATTGGGTTGATTATGAAGTTTAGCTATTTTCTTAGGGTAGTTCAACCTTTTTAAACTCTGAAAATGATTTTATTATACCTCGAGTTAAGGGTGGTCAAGTTCGAGATTTTAAACTTAGAAAATTAGAGCCGTTTTAAAAAGGGTTTAGTTAGGTTTTTATTTTTAATCTAAGTTTTTCCAAAATTGTTTTCAAACAATCACAAAGAATTTTGATTTTAAAAAATTTAATTTGATATATTTTTCTAAGGTAGCCGGATATCTTTTTTGATATACGGATTTCCTTAATTAAAGGAAAAAAATACATTCTCATGCATTGATTTTTCCACATTCATGCATACTATAATATGTGATTTTTGCTATGATAATTTCCATGGTGTTGTTATTATTTTTTATTTATATTTTTGATGTTTTGTTGTTTATTATATGATTTTGAATATTTCATAATAACCTATGTTTTTTATTTAGTTATTTATTTTTGTCACATTATTTAGCATATACTATGTTCATGCATTATTATTTTTATTTTTATTTTCATGCATATTATATGATAGCATTATTTTATGTTTCATGTCATTTATATTATATTCCATGTTATTTAGATTATATTTTTTAGAATATGCCATGTCTTTTAAAATATGCCATATTATACATATATTTTATGTTTCATGTATTTTTTTTTTTCCTTAATTAAAGGAAAAAAAATATTCTCATGCAATGGATTTTTCCACATTCATGCATACTATAATATGTGATTTTTGTTATGATAATTTTCATGGTGTTGTTATTATTTTTTATTTATATTTTTGATGTTTTGTTGTTTATTATATGATTTTGAATATTTTATGATATCCTATGCTTTTTATTTAGTTATTTATTTTTGTCACATTATTTAGCATATACTATGTTCATGCTTTTTTATTTTTATTTTCATGCATATTATATGATAGCATTATTTTATGTTTCATGTCATTTAGATTATATTCCATGTTATTTAGATTATATTTTTTAAAATATGCCATGTCTTTTAAAATATGCCATATTATACATGTATTTTATGTTTCATGTATTTTTTTCCTTAATTAAAGGAAAAAAAACATTTTCATGCATTGAATTTTTCCACATTCATGCATACTATAATATGTGATTTTTGTTATGATAATTTTCATGGTGTTGTTATTATTTTTTATTTATATTTTTTGAAGTTTTGTTGTTTATTATATGATTTTGAATATTTCATGATATCCTATGCTTTTTATTTAGTTATTTATTTTTGTCACATTATTTAGCATATACTATGTTCATGCATTATTATTTTTTTTTTTATTTTCATGCATATTATATGATAGCATTATTTTATGTTTCATGTCATTTCATGTCATTTAGATTATATTCCATGTCATTTAGATTATATTTTTTAGAATATGCTATGTCATTTAAAATAGGATTATATGTAAATTAGCCCCTGTACTTTAGACGTTTTGTCTGTTTGGTACCGGAAGAATTTTTTTTGTCACTTTGGCACTCAAACTTTCATTCCGTCAATCACATTGGCCCTTTTCCTAACACCGTTAGTTAATGGCTGACTAGGCAAAAAAACACCCAATCAAGGTTTGACACGTGGCAAAATTGCCACATCATTACTGCCACGTCATCATAAAATTTTTTATATTTTGCCGATTTTGTTCAGGAATATAGGAAAATTTTGAATTAATAAATTCCGTATTATTTTTGATAAAAAATGGAATTATCTTGCTTTAAATTGGAAATTAACTTGAAATACTAAATTAAAAACCGACTTTTTACCGAGACTTGAGATAACATACGATTAATAAGGTACCATTTTATACGAGCGTTGTGGGGGTGCTAATCCTTCCCCACACATAATCGAGTCCCGAACCTGCTTCTTTGATTTCTCTGATTTAAAAAACAGACTTGAAATTGGTTTTAAAAATGTTTTAATTAATTTTAAAATATTTTAGAAAACCGATTTTAATAGGTGGCCGATCAAACCTAGCTAAAACAGATTGGTGACGACTCCATGTCTTTTTCAAGGTCATTTTCAAAACCTTCATTTTTCAAGAGGAATTAAGTTGACTTTTTTTTTTTTTTTTTTAATGTCACGCTTAACGAATATAAAGTCTTGCGATGAGACTTGTTATTTTTTAGGTTGCGACATCTGTGTTGGATTTTGATTTTAGGAATCAAGACATTATGAGTTTGGTTAAAGTCAACTAGTCCACTTTCAACATTTACAATAGCTAAACAAAAACTAATAATATCATGACTTAGAAAATGTCAAAATTTTTGAAAGAATAAAATTTAAAAAGAAGAATGATTTTAAGCATATTAACAATAACTTTTACCACAATCTTATAAATGATATTGCACTTACTAATTGATCAAAAATGCATTTTGTGTTAGTTTTTGATTTACAAATCAGAACAATATGAATTTGGTTAACATCAGCTAGCCCACTTTCAACATTTAAAATAGCTAAACAAAATTTAGTAATATCATGACCTAGAATATGTCAACAATTTTGAAAGAATAAAATGCAAAAAGGAAGAAGGATTGTAAGCATATTAACACAAACTTTTACCACAATTTTATAAATGATATTGCACCACTAATTGATCGAAATTGTGTTTTGTGTTGGGTTTTTTTATTTTAGAAATTAGAACAATATAAATTTGGTTAACTCAACTAGCCCACTTTCAACATTTAAAATAGATAAACAAAATTTAGTAACATCATGACCTAGAATATGTCAAAAATTATGAAAGAATGAAATGCAAGAAGGAAAAATGATTTTAAGCATATTAACAAGAACATTTGCCATAATTTGATAATGACATTACACTAGCTAATGGATTGAATTGCGTTATCTATGTTGGGTTTTTTTATTTTAGGAATCAGGACAATATGAGTTTGATTACCGTCAACTAGCCCACTTTCAACATTTAAAATTGTTAAACAAAATTTAGTAATATCATGACCGAGAATATGTTAAATTTTTTTTTTAAAAAAAATGCAAAAAGGAAGAATGATTGTAAGCATATTAACAAGAACTTTTGCCACAATCTTATAATAATGACATTGCACTGGCTAATGGATAGAATTGAGTTATCTGTGTTGGTTTTTTTATTATTTTAGGAATCAAGACGATATGAATTTGATCAATGTCAGCTAGCTCACTTTCAACATTTAAAATAGCTAAACAAAATTCAGTAATATCATGCCCTGGAATATGTCAAAAAATTTGAAATAATAAAATGCAAAAAAGGAAGAATGATTGCAAGCATATTAAGAAGAATTTTTACCATAATCTTATAAATGATATTGCACTGACTAATTGATTGAAATTACATTATGTGTTGGGTTTTTCATTTTAAAAATCAGAACAATATGAATTTGGTTAACGTCAGCTAACCCACTTTCAACAGTTAAAATGGCTAAACAAAATTTAGTAATATCCTAACCTAGAATATGTCAAAAATTTTGAAAGAATGAAATGCAAAAAGGAAGAATGATTGTAAGTGTCATAACGTGCCACACGCGAATTGGACATGCTAGACGCAAATTATAGAGTCGCCACTAATCATTTTTGCTAAGTGTGATTAATCAGCTATATGAATCTATCTAATTTATAGTAATCCTACGCTCGACGAAGGCACATAAAAATGATAGGTCCTAGTCTATATTACCAGAACTAAGTTCGGGAGTACGATTACGTGTGCGGAAAGATTAACACCTCCACAATATCCATCCAAAAGGACAGTACCTAATTAGTCAAATATTAGGCTAGATTTGGTTTTAGTTAAATGGTCTTTAATTTCAATATCTTAAATATTGGAAAGATTCCAAAAATACTTTCCACCATTCGAGATTGATTTTGTGGAATCAAGCTTTCTTCAAGAGTTTTCAATAGAAATCATTCATTCTTATTAAGAGGCTCCATCGACGGATTTTATTAAGTATTTTATGGATTAAAATTAAAATTGAGAGTTTAAATATTAGAAAACTTTTAGGTTACTTTCCATCGTTCAGGTCAAACATCTGAAAATTCCCCTCACCTCAGGAGTTTTTAATGGAAACCATTCGTTCTTATGAACATCCGTCGTACGAATTAATGTTAATATTAAAAATATTAAAATTGAGAATTTAAAATATTGGAAAATTTTTTGGGTTATTTTTCACCATTCGGGTTAGAAACCTACAAATTTCCCTCACCTAGAAATTCTTAAAATTGACCATTCGCACCTTTTTAAGATTCATCTTCGATAAATCTCATTTTATTATAATAAAAATTATGAAATCGTATTATTTATGAGTAAAGTCTAAATAATCTAAATCATCCTAAATGAGCACAATAAAATAAATAATATAAAAATATGCACTAAAAATCAAGTTAAATATTAACAAATAAAATATATGAATGAATAATTAATTAATAAAAAAATAATTTACTAAATAGAAACTTAAATCAAATATTAATTAATGCATAAATAATCAATTAAAATAATTAACCAAGAATAAAACAAATAAATATAAATATATATATACATACATACATTAAAAAAATGAAAAAGAAAAATAAAAAGAAATCGGAATTGAAAAAGGAAAGAAAACAGAAAAATATAAAAGAAATTAAATAAAAAAAAATCTCCTTGTGATCGGGTCGATCGGACTCGCGGGTCCAGGCGCGGACCCTGCCCAACCCAGTCACCATGTTTAAAAACAAAACAAAAATTTAGGCTTCATTCTTCTCCTGGTTTAAAAACAAATTTCTCTGAAGCTTCAAAAGCCAAATCCCTTTTCTGTTCTTCAAACCCTAAATTGTTTCTTTTTCGAAAACCAGACTAAAACCTAAATTTCAACTTTCTGATTTTTTACAACTTGTTTTGTTTTCTTTAACAACCCGATTTCAACAAGAAACAAAAAATCCTTTTTTTTTTATATAAAAAGAAAACAAAAGATTTTAAAAGAAAACAAAAGATTTTTATTTTTTCCTTAAAAAAATTTAAAACCGAATCTTAGAATCCAAAATCATGCATTCTGTTTCTCAAAACCAAGTTAGTGTTCGTCAACCACTAAATACCTTTAAAAAACAAAAGCTTTTGGCCTTTTTCTGCTGATTACTGATGATTGTTGTCCTTTTGGATTGTGTTGATTGTTAACTTAAATAAGGGTTTAACCACTAAACTTCTGGCTTAATCAACGGGGAAGAGATCGGATCTACCAAGACAGATCTGATCCTGCATTTTTTACTCGATTTTTATTTCCTTTGTCTTTCTAGCTTTGATTTCTTGCTGTTGAGAGCCAGATTTGATTTTTTAACCGAAATTGATTTGTATACGTTTTTTTCATTCAAATCTTTTTGATTTTAAGAAATTTGACTTTTTTTAATTTTCTGATTTTTTTTTTTTTGAAATGAATAATAATAATAATAATAAAAAAATAAATTAATAATAATAATAATAAATAATTATAATAGTGATAAACAAATGGGCCGTCTATTGGACTTCCAGGTGCAATAAATTGGAGACCCAAACATTTAAAATGAGTCTAATGGATAAATTGGACTTCAAAACCCAATAAATTCGAAACTTTTAGATAGGTCCAAAATCTAATAAAATCCAATAATAATTAACTTTGCAAAAATAAAATTCAATCTCGGATTAATAAACTCGAATAAAATTAAGTGTCTACAGTAAGCATATTAACAAGATTTTTTTTCACAATTTATAAATGATATTGCACCGACTAATTAATCGAAATTGCATTTTGTGTTGGATTTTTTATTTTAGAAATCAAAAATATGAATTTGGTTAACGTCAGTTAACCCACTTTTATCATTTAAAATAGCTAAACAAAGTTTAGTAATATCATGACTTGAAAGAATAAAATGCAAAAAGGAAGAATGATTGTAAGCATATTAACAAAAACTTTTACCATAATCGTATAATAATATTGCATCGACTAATTGATCGAAATTACGTTCTCTATTGGGTTTTTATTTTAGAAATGAGAACAATATGAATTTGGTTAACGCTTACATTTAAAATATCTAAACAAAATTTAGTAATATCGTGACTTAGAATATGTCAAAAATTTTGATAGAATAAAATGCAAAAGGAAGAATGATTGTGTACATATTAACAAGAACTTTTGCCACAATCTTATAATAACATTGCACTGGCTAATGGATCGAATTGAGTTATCATTGTTGGGTTTTTTTTTTTAAGGAATCAAGATAATATGAGTTTGATTAACGTCAGCGAGTCTACTTTCAACATTTAAAATAGCTAAACAAAATTTAGTAATATCATGCCCTAGAATATGTCAAATTTTTTTAAAGAATAAAATGCAAAAGGAAGAATGATTGTAAACATATTAACAGGAACTTTTGCCACAATCTTATAATAACATTGCATTGGCTAATGTATCAAATTGCGTTATCAGTGTTGGTTTTTTTATTTTAGGAACCAATACATTATGAGTTTGATTAACGTCAGCTAGCCCACTTTCAACATTTAAAATAGCTAAAAAAATTTAGTAATATCATGCCCTAGAATATGTCAAAGATTTTGAAAGAATAAAATGCAAAAAGGAAGAATGATAGTAAGCATATTTTAAGAATCAAGACAATATTATTTTGATTAACGTTAGTTAATCCACTTTCAAATTTTAAAATAATTAAACAAAATTTAATAATAGAATGACTAAAATATATATCAATTTTTTTGAAAGAATAAAACAAGCATGCCGTCCTGTCCCGACGCTTTAATGAGATGCATTTGTTGGATGACAATGCGAATTTTCACAGTTTTAAAATAATTATGCAAGAGGTAGTTTATTCATCTCATTTGAACACGAGTTTCAATTGCTCCTTAAAATTGTTGATTCTTAGTACTTGAAATAATTGTTTAAAATAGTTAATGAAAAATTCCTTATAATAGCATATCCTCGCACCAAAATCCACCATCATTCTGCCTTATGGTGTTTGTCCGTTTCCTTTGTGACGCTTGAACTAACTGCGTTCTTATCGTTACTTGATAAACAACCAATTTTTTATTTAATTTTTTTTTTTTTTTTTTTTAACATTTGAGCAACCCGTACTTACATTTCAATTGAAAATTTATGTTATATTGTTTGACTTTCCTAAATTATTGCTACAAGATTCAAACATAAGTACAGCATATTCATTGAAATTTTGCCTTTTGGCACACAATTTCTGGTACGTAGAAGATTAATGTTGATAGTCTAAAAACAAATCCATATCAATTTCACTATTGATATTTTTCCATTTGTTTTCTACTTGTCTTTTCAGGATGCATGGGGCTAGTAATGTTGTGGTGGAGCTTGTCTCTCTTAAACTTTACTATCTTTTCTTTTCAATTACTTGCTTTTTCACTAAAATTGATAATTTTTAACACGAGATGAATATAATACAAAAGAATAATTAAAATATAATATAAAATATGAGATAATAAAAAAAATAACACGAATATGTTAAAATTTATATAATATAAATTATTAACATTTCAAAATTTATATAAATATATAACACTTTAAACACGATTATAATATAAAAATAATACAAATACAATAATTATCAAATCTACTCCTGACATTGTGATAACTAATTGTATCAACAAAGTTAATTGTATCAGCGGTGCTATCGACTCTCTCTGCACTGCTTCGATTGATGCTTTTGTTTGTCTTTATTTATGTGTCTTGGAGGATTTTTGCTTGCTGGGAAGACAAATAATGATGGCTTTTATATGGTATTTGTTTTGGGTGGTGGAGGCTCCTGGTGACTGTGGAGGAAACTTATGGTATGTCGACCTTTTTAGCTAATGCCATGTGATGAGGGAAGTACTTCTCCATGGATCTAGGTTAGATTGATTTGTTAATGCGTCGGATTGCGATTTTTTTTTTTTTTCTATTTTATCTAGATCCGATCTTGGACGGGCCTATCAGCTTGGGTTACTGTTCATATAATATTAAAAAAATATTTTTTTATTAATATTTTTTTATTTTTATAATTAAATTTAAATTAAAAAATATTTTTTTTATTATTTAAATAATGATATGGGCCGGACCGAACCATCCTGAATCATAAAATATCCTGTTCAAATCTGATCCAATACGGGTTGAGCCTGTTGGACCGAACGAATTGTCAAACCTAGGGGTAAGCAAAATCCGACTCGATATGAAAAAACAAAAAAAAAAATTCAAATTTTAAATTAAATAGTTCGAGTTATTCGAGTTTTTGGATCGATTCGATTAAATAATTCGAGTTATATAGTTTAGTTCGGATTTGATTTATGAAACTCGAATAAATCGAAAATCCGAAAACATTAACACTATACGACGTCGTTTTGGGGTTGTGTTTAAAACCCAACACAGTTACCCTCCCTCCCGACGCTGCTCCTGTGACCTTTTGCAGCAAAACTTCAAAGTCCAAAAACTGATTTCACTTTTCCCCTTTTTAGAATCTTAATCTCACTCTCAACAATTGAAGAAAAACATTTGAAATTCAAAGTCCAAAAACTGATTTCCCTTCAAAGTCCAAAAACTGACAGTTTGGTTATTTGCCTTTTGAAGACACGGTTTGCTCTAAGTTTCCAGGTATGAAAATCTTATGTTTCTTGTGGGTCTGGAAGTCATATACTAAATTTATGGAAGAATCCCATCCTTTTTGTGAAACACATGTAGTAAAATAAAGCCAATTTTTTTTTTTTTATTGCAGCCTATTTCAGCAGCAATTTACTGCACTCCCTTCCCCTTGCTCATTTTAAGCAATCATCATTTCCTTTTAGGAAGCAATTCCCCCCTTTTTTCCTTTTTTTTGTTGGGTGCTTTGTGGGGCTAAAGTCATGAACATGTAGCAGATCTGATATTGGTAAAAAAATGTGATCATTTTGGTAAAAAAAAAAAGAAAAAGAGAAGAAAGTTTTTTAAATATTCACATGCTAGTCAATGTATCATTTTTTTTTTGGATAATTGTCAATTAAATTAACCAATAAGCAGAGGAGATTTCTGCTACATCAAAACTGAAAACTAGCTACTCAGCTAGTTTTACATCAATAAAGAAAAATAGAGTTGCTTAAGCCCCAATCAAAACAGAGGTTAGCATTTACATTATCAAGTTCTATGTTTTTTAAGCCTACCAATTTGAATCTGATCTCCTGTTTAATGGTTTCAAAAACCTGCAATGGAGACTTGTATGGACTTCCATGTATCCTTCTATTCCTTTCCTTCCAGACGTGGTAAATGGTTGCATTCCAAGCAAGCTTCAGAATAGTAGTAAGCAAGGATCTACCTTTGAGCTTCTGCACAGCCCAGTCGAGCACATTGTTCCAACTACAACTTCGAACTTGCAACTGACATGACTGCATTACCTGCAACCAAACTGACCTGGAGAAGCTACATTCAAAAAATAAGTGATCCCGGGTCTCATGTTCAGAGAGGCAAAGCTTGCAATTCACATCTACCTCTAACCCCCAGCTCAGAAGTCTCATGCTTGTAGGCAATCTGTTCAAAATGGCCATCCAGGAAATAAGGGAGTGTTTAGGGATATGATGAGAAAACCACAAAAGTCTATCCCATTTAACCTTCTGTTTCTTTGGTCTAATATCCTGCCACACTTTTGCAGCTGAGAATGAGGTTCCAGGGAATTTCCAAATCCATCTTCCATCTTGATGGCTAATGTCAATGTATCATTTTGGTTCAATGATGATTTCAGGATTTTGGTATGGCTTTGGACAAGCATGTTACGCATTATTTTTCTCCCAACAAGAATCGATTTTGCATTTCCTTGTAAGCTTCTTTAGTTGGCTAATTTGACCCACCCAGGACGTAGTCTTGAATTGATGATAAAAAGATATATATTCAATTTAACTAATAATCTCCCATGCTCAGACTCACAAAATAGGCTTATCTAATATAGTGTCTTTTCAAATTTTACATGCTCAAACTCACAAAATAGGCTTTAGGGAATTGCAAAACGCTCGAATCTTTGTTCTGAGAATTTCGAGAAGCAGCAGTTTTTTATGTGTTAGGATTTAGTTAGTATTCTCTAAAATAGTCAGGATTGAATATAATCGGGATCAATTTTGTATGCATTCTTTTAACTCGAATAAATTTATTCGACTCGATTCGAATTTTTTTTAATTCGATTCGCTAAAATTTTAAATTGAGTTTGGTTGATAAAATAGGACTCGTCAACTCGACTAATCGAATTTTTTTTCAGTCGATTCGACTCGACTCGATCGAATACTCACCCCTAGCCAAACCCATGAACAGGTATATTATAGATGCTGTCTGCTTACTTCTGATGTTTGATAACTACTTGCTTTGATTTAGCAGTGTCACTGTGATGTTTTGATGGTTGACTTTTTTCTTCTTTTAATTTTTCTTTGCTATTCCTTTGATGATGGTTGTATTGAGACCATGATAGTCGGTACCGATCGTATCGACAGGTACATATCGTTTTTGAAAAAAAAAATAGTATCAACATTGTACTGTTTTGATTTTTGTACCGGTTTGTACCAATCGTACCGGTCGGTACTAGCCTATATCGGTCTATACCGATCTGTACCTATACGTATCGGTTGTACAAGATTTTTTTTTTTTTGATTTTTAATTTTTTTTCACTTGAGTTTTTAAACCAACTCTTAATTTTTTTTAGTTATAATAATTTTTAATAATTTCATTCAATTTTTTTTTATTAAATTAAACTATTGAATCTATTGAATAATAATTTATTATATTTTTAATATTTATTTATGATTAAAAATTTTAGATATTAAATATTTAAAATTTTAAAATTTTATATTTGAAAATAAACATATATATTTATGTAATTGAGATATATTTGTACATGTATATAATATATATTTATTAAAAAGTTTGAAAATGAGCTTTACAAATATATATATATATATATATATATGAAAAAATATTTGAAAAATATCGATAAATCCAAAACAATACATTGAAACACACTGATATCAATATATATTAGTACAAAAAAAAAAAACAATACGTCTACCGATATGTTACTGGCTACTTAACAATCTTGCAATTCTATATCTATGAGTTTTTCTCACCTTTACTTTTAATAAAACTTGCCTTAAGAAAGAAAAGAAAAAAAAAAGTAATTAATGTTGACTTGATATGTTGTCGAACTCCACTCAATCATGTATATTCGAGGTTTTTTTTTTTCTTTCGAAAGTAGGTAAATTATAAATTTTATTCTTAAATTCGGATATTTTTAATCATTTTCATGTAAATAAAGTATATCATAATCATAATCATAATCATGTCATGTTAATAGATAATTAGATTAAAAAAAAATTATTTATTTTACCTATAGACTTAATTGATCTTGATCAGTCATTGAGAAGAAAAAAACCTGATTAATTATAACTTAATTCCCAACAAACAGCATCCTCCTATAGAGTATAAGACTCTAGGGATCAAATGAAACGTTAGGGCTAGGCATAAGAATTCAACTATCTCTCTTGCATATATATATATATATATATATATATATATATGTGTAATTCAACCAAATAAGTTGGACCACCTCACACAATTTTTAATTATTGTGAGTGGAAAATAGTAATAAATGTAATAAAAAAGAATAGAATTTAAATTTGATCATTCAAAGTATATACATATTATACATTATCTGTTAATTATAGAGTGACATTTCATTAATGATCAAAGATAAAACTTCAAAGGTCCTTAAAAAAATTAATTATTAATTAAATAAAAATAATCTATTGACTAAGTTTTCTTTTTAAAAAAAGTTAATTAGGTATATTTTAAAAAAATTTCCTCTAACAAATCTAATTTCTTACATCATTCGTCATACCAACAGAAATCAAAACCACGCCTTTGAAAAAATGTATTGGCACTTTGGATGTAAGTAGTTATTTTTTAAATTTGGGTGCTCTTTCTCAAATCAAAGCGAGCAATTATTTCCATTAAGATTACTTAATTGTTGGCTATTCCCATCGTGAGTTTTAATTTCATTCTCAAGACTTCATTCAATTATATATAATTAACAAAGGCAAATCAAAATGAAAAATGTTGAAAAAATATTTAAAGTTTTTAAAGAAAACTGTTCAAGAAAAATGCTTGATGAACGCCGGCTGTAATTGGTGGAATCGAAGAAAACTAATACCCAATAATTGAACAGTGGCGTGATTTTGCAGAGGCCAATTATGGGTCATAAAGAGGAAAAATGAAAACAGACATCTACTTCTTTGTATTCGCCTACATAAGCAACAATAGAACTTGGAATCCAAGATTTAATACTCTTGTTTTAGTTTCGGTTTTTGTAGTTCTAAATTGCATTAAGTTTTAGTAAAAAAAAAAAATTCGTTCAAAGAAGTTTTAAGGAAAAAAAAAAAAACTTATTAGTAAATTACTTTTGCTTAGTTAAATAATTAAATTTGGTAAATATTTATCAATAAAGATTTTTTTTTTAAAAGACAATATTAGCTACTAAATGGGATAAAATCAAAATTAGCTACCTTATAGTCAATTGAACTATATCAAGGAATCGTCATGCATTAACTATATACGACTCTGGTTTTAGCAGGTATCCATTAATCTTACATCTCTCTCTACATTCTCTTTGAATCATGAAATTAAGGAACAGGAGAGCGCAATCTCAATATTTTTTTTCATTCACGATTTTAAAATTAAAAATTTTTATTCGCAAATTTTTAAAAATGTTTCGAATTCAGTAATTCCATCATCTATTATTAAAATTTGATGAAATTTGTCACATCAAAATCATGTATATTTCATGTAGATGTCCACATGACAAAAAATATATATCCATTTGATTTTTTGAACTAAATTTTATACCATTTGAATATTTATATAGTATTGACGTAGTATATTTCGTTAAATTTTTAAAAAAAATTGGCAAAATGAATGAATTTAAAACAATTTTAAAATATCATTAATGAAAAAAATTTAAAAATCATAAATAAAAATTAAATACTACACAAGATCATAAATGTCTAGTCCATTTTACTCGATGCATATATATATATATATATATATATATATATTGTAGCCACCTAATTTTGTCCGGATTAAAATCCGGATCAAGCCCTGAGTCGAGTCTCGAGTCAAATGGTCAAGTAAGGTTTGAAATTGCAAATTCCCGTCAATCCGATTTCTTAAATCAAGTTTGACAAGTCGTTCATCAGATCCGACTTATTTCTAAATTCAAAATCATCAATTGGATTCGTTTTGTTGAACAAAATTTGGTTAGACCTAAAATTCGAATTTAAGTTAATTGGGCATAGTATTGTTGAATTAATTTCATTTTTATTGGGCCTTAACTGGGTTTGCAATTTTGTTTTAGAATTTAGTTAGGCTTGAATTTTTGGGCCAATGTCTTTAGAGTTTGGACCTTGAGACCCAAAATGCAAAGCCCATCTTTTGGATTTGCTGAGGCTAACTAGCAGGCCACCCACCAGTTGCCCAAACCCAATGGCCCAATACACTAAACCCTCACCCCTCCCACTTGCTTGTCCAGCAGCTTAGCCCCACCGCCTCTGCCTAGCACCACCGCCCACCTACACACACCACCCACTAGCACTAATACCATCGCCCCCACCTGCACTAGCCTAAACACGCCACCAACTTGCACCCTAGCCCCTACCTTACCGCCCATCTAGACCTAAACCACCGCCCCAGACCCCCTTCTATAAGACCCAAGACTTCAACCAAGAAAGGGGTTCGGTTCTCTGCCAAAAAAAGACCAAATTGCCGTGATCCCCCCTCCTCTCAGTTGCCAGCCCCCAAAATCGAACTCCAACAAAAAAAAACAACACACCCATAACATCCATCACCACCACAATAAACAACAAGCCAAAAATCATCACACAACAACACAAGAACAAGTTCCCAAGGGTTTCGGGTTCTTAAGGTTCATAGGGTTAGGGGCCTTGTTCGGAGAATCCGAACGATGAAGAGGTGTTTCGGGACAAGGGTAGGCTCAGGTTCAGTTTTGGGGTTGATCCAACGGTGGGTTTGGGAGATTAGAGAGAGGACAGGTCAAACTTTTGGATTTAGATCTAGGTGTTTTGGGGCTATTTTTGGAGAATCTAAGTTCGGATTTGAAGAGAGGAGAAGAAAAGGCTCGTTTTGGTGTGTTTTTCGGATATGCAAAGAGCTCCGGCGGCAGCTACAGCGACAGAGATGACGATAGAAGACAGCAGACCGACGCCAGATTTTGGGTTTCTTTGAAGGTGGTGGCCGGACTTTTGGGAGAGAGAATAAAGAGTTTAGGGAAGAGAGAGATTAGAGAAAGAGGGGCTTAGGAAGAAATGAAATAAAAAAGATTTTTTTTGGGTTATATAGGGGTGCCAAATGGCACCATTTCAGCAGATGAAGGATACGCGCGTGGACCTGGATCCGACTTGGGGTCCGCGCATCTGACCTGGCTGGGGGAAGAAGAAGGGAAAAGAAGAAAAAAAAGGAAAGAAAAAAGAAAAGGAAAGGAAAAAAGAAATAAAAAATAAGTGGAATTCCAAATTTTATTTTGACGATTCATCTTATGCATTCACTGTCGAATTATCATCTTTTCCAAGGTAAATTTCTTTTTTTTTTTTTTCTTCCTGCCTACCTTCCTTTCTCTGTTGTTTTGTTTTAGTTTATTATATTTTATTATTTTCCATTTAATATTCGTTTTAATAATGTTGTTAATTTTTAAAAGAAAAAAAAATCAAGAGAAATAAATAAAAAGTTTTTTAAATTAGTTTCTGTAGAGAAAATTTTCTAAAAAACAGATTCTTTATTGGGATGGTCGGAATATCAATCGTTCCTCAAAATAGTTCGAGTACAAATGATTATCGAAACATTATCGGAAGTCCCGGAGTGATTCGGGAATTATTTTTATATAGATAATTTCTTTTATTTCGGAATTAATTATAAAAAATATTTCATTTGTTTTGTAATAAAAAAAAATAAAAAATATTTTAAAGAAATGTGATTCTCCGACGATGGTACTCAAAGCGATTCACAAGTAGTGATCTCGGCGAAATCTTGAGGTGAGGAAAACTCGCTAAAAGTCTTCAAAAGTATTGAGATTTTTATTACGGTTTTTCAATACAAAAGTTCATATTTTCTTTCATCTGAATAAAATATATATAAAAAAAAATGTTCTTTCTACGGAAAAATAAAATTCGAAAAGTTTTGCCGGTTGATAAAAAAGGATGAAGGGGATTATTTTTAAATTTCAAAACTAAAATCAATTTTTTCAAGATTAAGGATAACACGTGATTAATTGATATCGTTTTTTTAAACGGACGTTGTGAGGGTGCTAATCCTTCCTCGCACGTAGCAGTACTCCCGCACCCGATTTTTTATTTAGTAGATCAAAAATTATTATTTTAGTAATCTTAATTAATTTTAGGATTTTATTAAGATGATAAGTTTTCTCAGGTGGCCAATCACACCTAGTTAAAATAAAAAGATTGGTGACGACTCTATTGTTTTCTTTAGAAATCGCCTGGAAGTAAAAAAAAAACGTTATGACAGTTTGGTGACTCCGCTAGGGACTGTTTGAGAGTCGAACCATAAATTAATTATGTGTTATTCGAAATTTTGATTTGATAATTTTAATCGGTATTTAACTATAAATCTTTTTTTTTAATAATAAATTTTTTTTCTTTCTTTTCTTTCCTTTTTGTAAAAATTTTTGAATACGCTTGCATTTAGATATTTTTGTCATTCTTTTTATTGTTTACTCATAATAAATTGTTGGGGGCATTTATACGATATTGACAAAAATAATACAATAAAGGTTAAATTGACCTAAATAAAAAAATAAAGGTCAAAATCATTTAGGTTACAAAATTCGAGACCCAAATTTATATTTATGCCTAAAAAGTATCAAGAATAATTATTTTCCTTGAATTGATAATTCTGTACTTTATGACACTAACGAGGATTTGATTAATAGAAAGGGCTTTATAGAGGATTGTTATTTTATGTCAGATTCATTGGCTATTCCGCTCCCTTTTGTCTTATAATTCTGCAAGGTGTCCCTATGTCCCTTCAAAGAAACCAATTTCGCTTGCTCCAAAAGGGGGTTGATTGTGATAATTAAAGCAATTTAAATCTTTTTGGTTCCAATATGACTAAAAATTACTAAAAAAAGCCGGCAACATGAAGCATGAAAAATTACATAGCATAAAAGATTAGAATCAAACAACAAAACAATGTAAATTACTAAAAGATTAATGCAAATTCATTGGTTAGGTACAAAACATGCCTCAAGGGTAGAATATTTAAATTAGTAAGACCTCAGTATTGTCTTTGATTACTCAAGTGGAGTGGATGAGAAATCAACTATGATAGAGATTTTATGATCCACAAACCGGTGAGGTTCTTATTGATGGCATTAAATGTCAAGGAGTTCCAACTTAGATGAATCAAGGGAATGATTGGTCTTGTAGGGATAGCAGCGGATCGGATATCTGTATTTTTTGTACTATTCGAATCCAAAAAAACTGTTTTAAAATACGAATCCACAAATTATCCGCATTTAATTCGCATATTACTATCCGAATTCGAATTAAATAACATTATCTGCTGGATATTCGAATCCGCTAAAAATCCGAATTCAATAAATCAATTTTTTTAAAATAAAAATATAAAATCAAACAAAATTTATGTATTTTACAAATAAGCGGATTCGAATTTGGATATCCGAATCCGCTACTCGAATCTGCAGAAGTAATGCGGATTCGGATAATGGATATCCGAGATTTCATATCCACATCCGCTTGAAATCCGCTGCGGATAGTAATTATAATATTCAAATCTGACTTTTATCCGAATTCGTAAATTCGAATCCGCAAAAAACGGATCGAATATCCACAGATATCTCAATCCGCATTTTAAATGCCATCCCTACTCTTTGTTAGCCTGTGTTATTTACATCAAGCATATTGTGCATGGAAAGGAAAAAATAAGTTATAGACTGTGCCTAAGAGTCTAATAATTAAAATATTAAATTAAAATTGTAATAAAAATTTATTTTTCTAATAATAAAAAGAAAACTAATTTTAATTAATTAAAATTGTTACAAAGGTATTTTTAATGAATAACTTTTGTTACTTTTGGAGTTCATATTTTTATATATAGAAGATAAGATATAAATGTGGCCACAATTATTACATTTTGGTCTTAAGCAAGCTTCAACCATGATGATTATAATTATATATACTACTCTCTCAGCCACATTTTCTTTTCTTTTTTTTTTTTTTTTTTTTTTAAATTCTCAAAATTAAGTCGTTTTTTAATACTTAAATTCTTTTACTTGTTTGAAAATTATTTATCATGTTTTTTTTTTTAGTTTTTTGGCTTTAAAATTTTGGTACCTCAATTTTATAAAAATAAAATAGTTTTAATATAAAATACACTGAAATCAATTTTTTCCTAAACTATGTAAATATGAAATAGGGACAAACAAATATGGGACTAGAAGTGTTCATGGGCAGGGCCGGACTTATATATGGTATTAACACCATATATGCTTGCCCAAGTTCGGTCTGACCCGAAATATGGGTCTCAAATTTTGCCTAAATCCGCTCATATTTGTAAATAGATAGCCCAAACCTGTTTAGGTCAGCCCATATTATTTTTTCTAAAAAAAACATTAAAAAATTTATTATTTTTTATTTAATTTTTAGTAATTTTATATTTTTTTTTTATTAAGTTCTTAAACATAGATAACTTAACATATTTTTTAATGTTTACACTATAAAATTATATATATTTAATCTTTATATGATATAAATTACATAATATATATAAATAAAAATAATATATTATTTAAGTGAAAAATGGCCCGCACCGAGTTCGGGCCTTGAATGTTGAAGTCAAGACCCGATTTAATTGGACTAAAGGAGTATAAACTAAGAATATAGGAGGATAAAGAGGGGAAAACTCAGCATTCGACATTCTTTTTCTTCTTTTTTTCATTAAATTAAATTTCATGTATTCTGTAAAATAAGAATAATCTGATCTCATCTGTGACAGAAACACAGATTATTTATCGCTTTTGGTTAATTTAACTTGGGAAGAAGCAAACGTAGAGGCGAAAGTATGATAATGAGGTTTGTTGATGGCTTTGTGGACTTGGATAAGATTGAACTTGGTTGTGATGAGTGTGGAGGCAGAATGAGGTAGAATAGGACCTGTTAAGAAAACACAGTTAAAAGAGTGTCTGAGTTGATATTTCCGGACACGCTCCAATACTCAAATCAACAAAAAATTATAAAGGTGAAAGGAGAAGTAGAGAGCAAAGAAGAAGATAATAAGGATTGTTTAGGGCTTTTGACCTTATCTCACATCTTTTATATCTGAATGCATGGAAAATCTCGGACACCTTGACCTTCTACCAGTTATAGTAATTGTCTGCCGTCATCAGTCCTGTAAAGCGGGTTATTTATAGATCAGCTATTGACTCCTTGCCCCAAGGCCTCATAGGCTTTAGCTAGGTATTGGACCTTAATCTAGTATAGTATTGGATATAACAAGGTTCATTTTCTTTGTCTAAGCGACCATCATCAAAGTTGAGTATAGTCAAACGGAGGTGTAGTCGATTAATCAGCAATCATCAAAGCTATGCCGACGACAAGACCAGTAACCTTCTTCATAACAACTTCCAATGCTGAAGCACTTGTTTTGTTTTGGGACAAATCAGCAATCATATTGAGCAGTGCTACCTGTACTTTCAAATTCGAAGTTTCTGCTACAGAGTCCTCCAAAGAAACATTAGCACTCCTGTAAGGAAGTTGTAATGGAGTTCTTTCGTTCAAGTTCGGCTTCTTTCGGAATGGAGATGTGCTTAAAAGTTTCCAGAAGTGGGCCCCATCCGTGTCCACAAATTTGCACTACACTGCTTACAACACTTAAACATCTCCTGACAACCTGTAGAAAGAACAAAACTCATAATCTAAATATGATGCAAAACAAAATCTCAATAAGTCATGTTACTGCAACCTACCATGTAAGTACACAAAACTAATCTGGAATCGCAATAAGAAGAGTTTGAACTCATTGTCAAAATATAAAAATTGCATTCCACACATTTCCAAGCAGGCAGCAAATGAGCAGATAGTCATCCAAAAAGGTAAAACCAAATAGTAGAATTAACCTAAACTAATAACAATGCTACTTTAAGGTGACTTTGCAGGGTCAAAAAAAAGAATAATTACTTACCACCGTGTTTCTTTGTTGAACACAAACCACCAAGAGCGGCCATATTTTATTCATTGCCGGAAGCAACCTGGTCTCAACGGTACTGTCATCAACAGCACTCATATTATCTTTCAGCTGATATAATGAACACGACTGAAGCTCTTCTTCAATTGCTTCTTTAGTCTCCTTCTCATAACTATAGGCTTCTTCTACTTTCGCTAGCGTTGCTATGCCATCCTACAAATCAAATGTTGATTAAAATACAGAGCAAAGATTTTGATGTATCTGCAACTTGGTGTCTTCTCCTTTATATCGAAATAAAAAAAAGGGGGGAAAGTTGGATTAAAATCCAACTACTGGACCCTTGTACCTCCAGCCCCCCACTAGAGGGGCAGTGGAGTTGAAAACACCACAACATGCTATCCAAATACACCATGTGGTGCATTTACCCCTATTTAGCTCCTTGACAGTGCGTGAAATCCAAAGGAAGCCTAATATTTTATGAACCATAGCAATTCTCTATTGGCCATAATTCCTCGTTATTCATAATTAGGTTCTATGTTATGGGAACTCTTCATTTTCTCTAAAATATCCGTGTGTCTGACACCTGTATCCAATACATATTCAAACATGGTTATGGAGGGTATGATTCCCAATTTTCACACATCTAGGGAAATCTTTTGGTCCGAAAAAATTTTCAACAAAGTTTCAAATGTCAAATATAAGTAAAAGGTATATTCATAATAAATCAAAAACTTCAATAATATAAATTTTAAAACATCTAATAAAAATATATATATATATATATTATTTTATATATATATATATATATTGGGTAATTCAGTTAATTCGATTATTTTTTATTTTGAACTGAATTAACCGATAATCGAAATTTTTAAAAATTTTATACAGATAATCGATCGTAATTTTTTTTGGTTAATTGATTAACCGAAATAATTTTTGTTTCGATTGATTAATTCGATTAAAATCGAATTATGCACACCCCTCCATTTCGTTACTTAATAAACAACCAATTTTCTACTTCTTTTGTTTAGCAAATGAGCAATCCGTACTTACATATCCATTGAAAATTTATGTTATATTATTTGACTTTCCTAAAGTATACAACATCATGGTTCGTTTTACATTAATGTATGTTCATCAATTGACTTTTTTTTTTTTTGGCACAGTTATTGCTAAAAGATTCAAACATAAGTACTTACTCCATATTCATTGAAATTTTATCTTTTCATCTTTTTGGCACACAATTATTGGTAGAAGATTAATGGTGGTATCCTAAAAACAAGTCCATAACAATTTCACATATTGTCATTTCTTTGCCCCACCATGAATATTGACATTTTCCCATTTGTTTTCTACTTATTTTTCAAAAATACATATAAATAATATTTAAAAATATATTTGTATTATATAATTTACAAATAAAAAGTTATTATAAATTTAATTTTTATAATTAAAAAATATTTATAATTTAAAAATAAAACATTTAAATAAATAATTATTATTTAATAAAATCTAATCTAATCTAAAATTAATTTATTATTATTAATTAATTAAAATTTTATAAATTTTTTTTTTTAAAAAATACCACGACGAAGTGGGATTTTTTTAGTACACTTAATTGACCAGTCATTCAAAAAAAAACCTGATTAATTATATCTTAATTCCCAACATCATCCTCGATCATCATATAGCAGCCCACATGGGCTATAGAGTATAGACTCAAGGGACCAAAGGAAACGTAGGGCTAGGGATAAGAAAAATGGCATTTGTTAAACGTTAGAGCTATGGAATTTTTTTATTATTGGTGTACAGGATAATAATTTATATATAATTCACTTAAATAAGTCGAGCCACATCTCAGAAAAATGGTAACGTATGTAACAAAAAAAATTAGAATTTAAATTTAATGCAGATATGCTCATGAGTCGAGCCACATCTCAGAAAAATTATAATTATTCTCATTATAATTACTTGTTGGCCGTTTCCACGGTGAGTTTTATTTTAATTCTCAAAATTTCTTTCAATTATAAAAAATAAAGGCAAAGTCTAAATGAAAATGTAGAAAATTATTTAATTTTCAAGGAAACGTTAGGGCTAGGGAAGGATAAGAAAAATGGCATTTGTTAAACGTTATAATTATGAGTTTTTTAATTCCGTTTGTGAAGTTAAAATATTTTATTGTCCGTGTACATGATAATAATTCATATATAATTCACCCAAATAAGTAGGATCACCTCACACAATTTTTAATTGTGAGGGAAAATAGTAATAAATGTAATAAAAAAAATTAGAATTTAAATTTGATACAGATTTGCTCATGAGTCGAGTCACGTCTAGGAAAAATAACACGAACACGACACGAATACATGAGCATGTCAAAATTTATATAATACAAATTATTAACGTTTCAAAATTTGTATAAATATATAACATTTTAAACACGATTATGATAAGAAAAACAACACAAATACATAGATTGTCAAATCTACTCTTGACATTGTGATAACTAAGTTTCAACAAAGTTAATGGGCGTGTGAGCAGATGGGTGCTATCAACTCTCTTTGCACAATGATTCTTCATGTTTCAAATGATACTTTATTGTTTGCATTGCTTTATGTGTCTTGGAGGGTTTTTCTTACTGATAAGAGAAACAATGATGGCTTTTATATGTATTTGCTTTGGGTGGTGGAGGCTCCTAGTGAAAGTTGAGAAAACCTATGGTATGTGTATGTCTACTTTTTTGGCTAATGCGAGGGTGGTGAGGGAAGTACTTCTTCATGGTTCTAGGTGTTGTCTGCTTATTTCAAATGTTTGATGACTACTTGCTTTGATTTAGCAATGTCTCTCTGATTGATTTTGCCTTTTGGCTATTCCTTTAATAATTTAATGAATATAAGGAAGCCAAATGGGTATCTTTAATGAGTAGTTTAATTAGGTACTTCCCCAAATCATTTCTGCTTGTGTCTTTTCTAATATTTAATGAGGGTGACTGTCTCAACATTCCTGACATAACCCAATCCAGCGTTGTTGACAAGGAAAGTATGCAATGT
Source organism: Fremontodendron californicum (assembly GCA_030761205.1). NCBI lineage: Eukaryota > Viridiplantae > Streptophyta > Magnoliopsida > Malvales > Malvaceae > Fremontodendron > Fremontodendron californicum. Next base: position 1,578,060 of record JAULJL010000045.1, on the reverse strand, counting down.
TAAACGACTACGATTTTGTGCATATGTTTATAGTTTGACAGAAGAAAAATGGAAGAAACGCAAGCAATTTCAACTTTCAAGAGCCGGATCTCTTGAAAATCAACCGACGCCAGTCCCAGAGACCGCAGCTTCCAGAAACTGTTGCTTTTGTGTACAAAGTATGAACAAAGCCAAGGCTATAAGTCGAGACTCAAAACTAGAACTTATTCACAAGGTTTCAAGTCAAGATCATAAATGTCTTGTCCATTTTAATATATATATATATATATATATATATATATCTTGTTTAGAGATGACAAAATGAACCTGAATTCGAAAACCCGTTCGAAAAAACCCGAACTTGTTAAAATTCGATTTGACCAAAAAGGTCAAAAACTCAAACTCGAAAAAATCGAAAACCTAAATGATTCGAGCCCGAAATGATCCGAACCCGAAATGATCCTAACTTGAAAAAACTTGAACTCGAAATCGACCCAATCATAAATATGAATTTAATATTAAAAATAAGAATAATCAAATTAAAATTAAATAATTTTTTATAATACAAAACATTAATTATCAATTTTATTCTAATCTCTTTTTTATTAATTTATTTAAAAATAATAATTAATATATATTAAAATAATAATTTTATCAAAATATTATAATTTTAACCTCCATTTCTTCGTACAAGTACACCATATCAATTCAAACATTCCCCTTTTTTTATCTTTTGGGACACAATAATGTCTTTTCCAATACTAATTATATTTTCCCTATTATTGTAGGCCAACCTTTTAGAGATTCAAGGCTGCACGGCTGCATGCATCAATTGTGGAGGAGCTTGCTCTCAGACTTTATTATATCTTTTCATGTCTAATACTTAGTTTCATATTTATTTTTGGACATAATTATTAGACTTTGTGATAAATTATGTCCATCCTCCACTCCACATGCATATTCAACTTTTCTCTTCAAAATAAGTATATTAAAATTTTTATTCTCAAATTGGGTATTTTTAATCATGATTTTCCTTTAAACAGAGTATATTATGTCATGTTGTCAATACAAATTTGGATTTCAAAAATATAAAAAATATATATATATTTTAGGTGAACACTTAAAATCAAACATTAAAAAAAAAAAAAAATCTAATTAATCCTATATATTCCCAAATCACATCATTTGTCATTTAGCAGCCCCTTGGGCTACAATCAATGGACCAGATGCAACATAAAGGCTTAGCATATATTAAAAATCCAATTATTTCTTGCATGTAAACCAAATCGATTATGGACATGATAAACAGGCCGTTGGATAGTTTTCTTGGAGCCGAACACATATTTCTTACAAAAGGGAGCATATATTTTACCAAAAAATAAAAAACAAAAAGCATATCAACTACACTTCTTATATTAATTACTTTATCTGGTTCATTAGTAGTGTATAGATATATAAACGGTTAACGCATCAAATATAAACCCTTCCTATAGGATTTATATTTGATGCACTAACAGTATATAAATACACTGTCAGTGAACCAGATGATGCTATCTCATTAAAAATAAAATCATCTATATTTATTTTTAAGAACTTTTAATGAGGTGGTATTATCTGGTTCACTGAAAGTGTATAAATATATACACTGTCAATGCATCAAATATAAACCTTTCCCGATATATATGGAATTTACACTTATAAGTATTAAATAAAAAGATCACACGCGTACATATAAATATAAATATATATATATATATATATCTTAGAATTGGTACTCATTTTGTAGGTCAAAATATGTTTTAAAAAAAAAAGAAAATTGTGTTTTAAAAATATTAATATTTTAAAAAATAAGTAATTTTTTAAATGGATTATTATTTTTTAAAGTAAAATGACATGTAATTTTTTTAAGCGGATAGTCATTCTTTTAAATTAAAAAGATATTTTCGTCCTTTAATATTTTTTATAATAATTTTATTTAATTATTTTGTAATACCTTATTCAATTGATATCATTTAACTCGTAACATCAAATCAGCTTGAAACTATTAAATAAAAAGATCAAATATTGGAATTAGTTAAATGCTGATTTCAGGATATGAATTGTGATTGCATAATTACAACCTATTAATAAAATTGACTTCAAGCCCAATTAAAAATAACTCAAAAAAAGGTACAAGTGTTTGATTAATAATCCATTATTACTCAACCCAAATCATTTTGAAACTAGCACTACAATCCCCAACGAGATGATGTGTTGATAACTTTATGAAATAGAGTTATTTTATTATATTTTGTGCGTTTAAATTAGTTAAGTTCTTGAAGTTTAAACTTAGAATTACTTATTTTTAGTTGTTTTTATATTAATTTTAATTATTTATTTTTTGTTTAAATTAGTTATTAATTTAATGTCTTTTGTATTTTTATAGGTCCTAAAGCAAGATGGAAAAAATCAGCTCATATATGGAAAGTCCAATTTGTTACTTATAGGCAAAGTTTTTCCTTCCAGGTTTTTGGAGCTCTATAAATTAGGACTTAAGTATGTACAATCTTTTAGCTTTCGTAAACCTAATATTCTTAAGAGGAGAATAGCCACCAAAAGTTTGCAAGGAGCAAGAGAGATTTTGGAGATTTGAAGACTGAAGTCTTACAAACCTTAGTTTTCTCTTTTCCCTTAATGTTCCTTTACTTTCTTATAATATTTATGATGGTGAAACTCTTTTGTTTTGTGTTTTCATTAGTAAGAATGAACTAAATTATTTTTTCTAGGATTGCAAGAGAACTCAACATGTAGTTTGGATTATTTTACTCTCTTTCTTGATTTAATGATATTCGAGTTGTTTATTCAATTTTGTACTTAATTCTTCTAATTGCTTAACTACCAATCAAATTGATTTGGTAACCTAAATACAACTTGACAGAGAGAGTTTTGTGTTAGACATAGATTGAATAACATGTGTTTCATTTTATTTATTAGGATGAATTGATTTTGCAACCTAAATACAACTTGATAAAAAGAGTTTAGTACTTTACGATTTCATAAACATGTGCGTTGAAGAATTTCCTAATCTTCCCGGTAAACCCGACAAAGACTAAGAAATTATTCTAGCCAAATGGTTATGAAATCGAGAAAGCACGTTTTTATGACAAATTTGAAAAACATTTTTTTTAAAGTATGAAATGCATGAAAACGGGACCATTATCGAGATGTATTTCTCTCTTGAAGAGAAGGCAACCGAATACCTATAGAGGTATCCTAATACCTTTGAAAGAAATTTAAGTCGGACTTAGAAAAAAATAGATTTTTGGGCATGAATTTTTGCTCGAATTAAAGGGGATATCCGAATACTTATGAAAAAGGTATTCGGATATCCTCGAAGCAAGTTTAGGTTAATTAACTTGAAAAAAAGGAGAGGCATTCGAATGCCATTGTTTGGACATCTGAATGCTCCTCGATTAACCTTAATGCAATGTTTGAAAAACTGAAGAAATCAAAAGATGCTAATTTTTTTAAAGACAAACAAGGCTTGGCCGAATGCCCCCTTAGTGCAAAAACCCAAACTTTGACTTGTTTAACTACCTAAGCTCGTTTTTCTTAAAACCTTGTTAGTATGCTTTGAAAAATCAAAAAAAAAAAAAACAAATTTTGGACCCCTTAATGGTTTCGGCCAGCCCCTCTTTCTAAGGTAAAAATCCAAAGTTTGACTCATTTGAAGCTCGTTTTAGCTACCTAAAACTCGTTTTATCAAACCAATTTTCTAAACCTTAAAAAAAAAAGTCGAAACCAACTTTGAACCCTCCCATATGGTTTGGCCAGCGCACTTTAAAATGGTCTCAAAACAGTTTTTTATTTTACAAAAAATACATGTGATTCATGTAGCCAACAATCTCCATATTCAACCTTCAAAACTTTAATGTATCCAAACACTTTGAAAAAAATAGACCTTGGTCATGGACTATTGATTAATCATAACCAAAATTCATTGGGAAATATTTTAAAACATGTTTTAAGCAAACAAAGTGGTTGTCTCAAAGTTGGCCTCATGGATGGTAAATCCGGCTCAACTATCACTTAGAGCAAAAATGCTCTAAGATCATCAAGCTCATAATACACTTTTTCAAAAAGAAGAAAAATATGCAACACAAAGAATGCTCCACAATAACCTATAGTCACTATATGCAAACATCAAAGATAACAAAAATGGCAACAAGAAATTATAGAGAAGAAATTTTAAGAAACTAGTAAGTTGGCTCAAAGTTGGCCACATGAATGGTTAATCCGGCTCAACTATCATCTAAGATCATCAAGCTCATAACTTCTTTATTTTGAAAAGGAAAATAAAAGAAAAATCATCAAACAACCACAATAGACCACAACATACCATATATCAAGATAAACACATGAAGTAAAAAAAAAAATAGTGAAAAGAACCAAAATTTGTGCCACTTGTTTAAAAAAGAAGAGAAATTATTTTAGCAAAAAAACTTTATGATTTTGAAAAAGAGAAGAGAAGAGAGGAGAAGCTTTTTAAAAAACCTTTTGAAAGCCTTAAAGCTTGAAGAAAATAAATTAAAAAAATGAAGGAGAAGAAGAAAGAAAGCTTGAAAAGAAATAGAAAACAATAAAATGAAGAAAGAAAGCTACCTTAGCTAAGCTTCTCTTAGCAAAAACCTTTTTTTTTCTTTCTCTTTTCTCTTTTCTCTTTTTCTCTCTTTCTTTTTCTTTTTCTCTTCCTCTTTATTTTTTCTCTTCTTCCTTTCTTTCTTTTTGAGAAAAAATGAATACTAGAGTGAATGAACCCCTCTTGACTGAAACCCCTTTCTTATCCCTCCTCTCCTCTACATTTTCTTTTTAGCCTAATGTCATGCTTTTATTGTTTAGCCAATGGGATTCATCACTTTCTCATTAAGTCTCCACCCATTGGCTAGCTAATCATCTTCCTATTTGGTCCCCAAGATTGGCTTTCATGGGCCAAAAATGACAACTCATGTACCAACATGACGAGTCATGTCCTTACTCTCATGACTCATTCACTTATTTACTAAGTTGGCACTTAGCCTTCCAAGAGCATCCTCTACTATTCTTTTTTATTACAACTTTACCTTACACTTATTTCTACAATTTCCCTACAATCTTTTATTTATTTTTAATTTCACCCCTCTTCCTCCCATCTATTTTTCTATATGAACCTAAACCTTGGGCCTTCCAACAAATTCCTCTCTTCTTGGATCCTTAAATTGGGCCTTCTACCAATAAATATTCCTACATGAACTTTAAAGTTTGGGCCTTCCTACATCGTTTTTTTTTTTGCAAGTTGGGATCTTAATATTTTATCCATCTTCCTTCTATTTGGTCTTGAAAAATGGACCTCCTTCTTCCACCAAATATTCTTACCACTTGGGTATTAAAAATTGGGCTTCCATATTTTACCAAAAATTCTCATCCACTTGGATAGAAATAATGGGCTTCCTTATTCCACCAAATTTCTACTACTTGGATAAAAAAATAAGCTTCCAACCTTGCCTTGAATTTTCCAACAAGCCTTTTTCACCATTTTATTCCAACCATATATCCTTCCAATATTCAAAGTTGATTTTTAATAATCAAGATTACCTCTTTAACACCCAAATTTCATTTTGATCTTGATTTTTCAAAATTGACTTTTTACCCTTTGACTTTGGTCAACTTTGATTTTTCCCGTGTTGATTTTTCCGAACCAAAATATCCAAATCATCTGCCCACTTTGCCGAACCCAAATGTTAAGTCACTAGACCATGAAAATGAGATAAATTTAAAAACTCGAATTTGAAGATAAACAAACCTTATTTAGGGACCCGAACAAAATTAGGTGATTATGGTTGGTTGTTTCAAGTTTTGAGCTTACATGTTTTCACATCATTAATTTTTCAATTGTTAATTTTTACTAATTAACTCATGCATCTTGTATAAGGATGAGTGTATATATAGTTTTGTGATAGAGGTGACGATCCAGCAAGTTGAGTTGGATTCGAGTCATTTATTTTGAATTTAGATCATTTTAAATTTTATTTTTTTAATTAATGTTTTTAGTTTAAATTATTTTGATGAAGTTATAAATATAACTAAAAGTTATTATCATAATTAGACATATTCATAAATCGGGTCGCGGCTTGAAAATTTTTCATTTTTTTTACCCAGGCCCTATCATAGACGGACCCAGGCTGGTCCGTCGACCCTGTTTACTATTTAAAAAATAATAAAAAATTATTTTTATTTTTATATTAATATTCATATATTTTTATAATTAAATATAAATAAAAAATATTTTTATTAATTAAACAGTGATTCATGTCGGGTCGGGCCGGCCCGAATAAAAAATATCTCTGTCCAAACCAGACCAAAAATGGGTCGAATCTATCGGGTCGGACTGGTTATCCGATTCTTGAGCAGATCTAATCATAATGAAGTATTACATGTTATATAAAAAACAATTAATTAAAATCAAATAAGCAAACCAAGCAACGAATGATCGAACACATATAACTAGACAAATCCAACATAAAATTGAACGAAATTCAGATATGCATGGTAAAACTTTAATCTGAGACCTAAAATTTCAAAATCTCTTCCTAATTGTCACTAAGACAATATCTCATTTGCAGATTTTTGTTTGAAAATCAAAGTTGAGTTTAGGTTGTCAGATTTTTAAGTTAATCAAGGTTTGTCTTTTGACATTTAGTCTAGGTTTTTGGCTTTAGGTCAATTTTCACAAATTTTAGTTTGTTTTGTAACTAAATACTATCGATCATGTTTACATTAGGTTCAGTTTTAATTTAGGCCATTCCATATTTGAGACAATTTGAGTGAAGATTAGGTTTAAGTCATTGTCTTTATTGTAATTTAGGTGTAGTTTGGCATCATATATATATATATATATATATATATATATTTTTTTTTTTCTGTTTTCGTTTTTAGTTTTTTGAAATAGCAACAGAAAAAGTGTTTGACAACATGTTTTTATTTTTAAAAAATGGAAACAAAAACAAAATTTTCAAAATTATTGGAAGCAAGAATATTTTATTTTCATTGTTTTCGGAAACGTGTTTTTATTTCAGACACCATTCATAAGTGTATAGTGTCTATGTTATAAAGTAATATTATATATTTTCATAATAAAAATTATCAATAAAATTAATTAATTTATAAATAAAAATAATATTAAATTTAATATAAAATAATAATAAATTTAAAAATATTTAGTTAAAAACATATACTTCAAATTTAACATATAAATGTATTTGGATATAAAAAAGTTTAAAACATATATACAAATATTAAATACAAATTACATGAAAATATAACGTCATTACTTAAATAATTTATATTATTTAATATTATATTAAATTATTAATATCATTTAAATGCTATTAAATTCAAATATGATTAAATAGTAATATTTGATGTTACTATTAAATAGTATTAAATAATACTATTTAATATTATATGAATAATATTACTTAATAATTTAATTTAATAAATCTGATATTAGTTTTAGTTATTTTCAGAATTTTATTTTGTGTATTAAATTATTATATTTGCAAAAATTCAAGTATTTGCTTCTAAAATATAATGACATTATTTGTTTTATGTTTTCAAAATTTTGAAAACAATTCAAGAAAATAAAAGGAAAATTTTTGAAAATAGAAAACAGGAAATGTTTTCAATAAAAAGTTGAAAACATATAGTTGCCATATATAGTTGGCTTTATAATTAAGAAATATAAATAACATGAAATGTTTTCAATATATAGTTGAAAACATATAGTTGCTTGGCCTTATAATTAAGAAACATAAATAACTTTATAAATTCTCTTTTTCTTTATTATTTTCCATTCGGTATAAAAATTTCAAGGCCACATGTTAAAATGACTCATATGGATTATTGTCTATTTCTTTATTATATGTTGTTTATAATTATTGATTAAATTATCACAAATAGATCTGCTCAGGAGTTAGGTAACCTATCCAGTTCAACAGTTTCGTTTTGTATTGGGTTGAGTTTAGGTAGAGTTTTTTTTTCAATTCGAGTTGGTCATACATGAATCACTATTTATATAATAAAAACTTATTTTTTATTTAAATTTAATTATAAAATTATATAAATATTAATATAAAAATAATTTTTTAATATTGCTTAAATAGTAAAATGGGACGGCCCGTGCCCGTCCAAAACCAGGCCTGAGTAAAAAAAATAAAAAATAAAATTTAAGCCACGACCAACTCGGCCCATGAGCGAATCTAACCACAAATATCTATATTTTATTATTTTATAATAGTAATATATATCTTATAAATGATACAAAACATTAATCACGTGCATAGCACATGATAAGAGAAGTAGTACAAGTGAAATAGATATCACATGTGGCGGCAAGAATTCGATCAAGCACAATAATTAATCTCCACCATTGAAGTTGTAATAAATTACAACTCTGCAATGTGTCTCATTTATTCTCTCTTTAACATATATATATATTTCCTGCAATTAAAATTGTAGAAATATTATTATTGTATTATGCCGAAGTCCCAAAATGATGAGGAATGGGAACTACGCACAAATCATCCTTTCTTCGCACTGAAGCACCGAACACTTCAGTCATGTCAAGATCTTCAGGTTTCATTCCATCGGGAAGCTGCCAATCGAAATGGAAGAGTAAATTCGCAAGTGTAAGCTCAAAATTTGCAATTCCGAAAGACATTCCAGGGCAAATCCTTCTTCCAGCACCAAATGGAATGTAATGAAAATCTGTTCCCTTATAGTTAATCGAGTTGTCTAAAAATCTTTCAGGATGAAACTTGTCAGCTTCAACCCAATAGTTTTCATCTCGAAAGATAGCCCATGCATTCACTATGATCCTGGTTTTGGCAGGTATTACATATCCATTTACCTCACAGCTTTCTTGGCTTTCTCTTGGAAGTAGCAAAGGAGCAGGAGGGTGAAATCTTAGTGTCTCTTTGATAACTAGATTTAGATACTTCAAATCATGAAGGCTTGCTTCATCAATCTCTCTTTTTCCTGCAAACACACCCCTCACCTCTGCTTGGGCTTTCTCCATTATTTTAGGGTTTTTTAACATTTCTGACATTGCCCATTCTACAATTATTGATGATGTGTCACCTCCCGCAGCAAACATATTCTGAAATAGAATACGATACACATGCACGTACCATTGAATCAAATGTTAGCATATTCAAAAGATATAATAATCATTCATGTATTAGCATATTTTTATTTTCTTACTATGGTAGTTTTTATTTGTTATCTTTAAGATTTGTACTTTAATTATGTCTTCTTCTATGCTAGTTTTTGCCAACTTTGTAATCTTTCGATTGCTTTAAAACAATTAATAAAATAACTAACCAGCGTAATTGCTTTGATGCTAGAGGTTGATAAGGGAAGTCCAAGGCCTCCATGATCCTGAATATCCAGAAGAACTTGTACAAGATCATCAGCTACTTCATCTTCATCTTCATCACCTCCCTTTGCTGTTGATTTTTTAACTCTATGTTCATGAATGATGTTTTCAAGAATCTCATCCACTTTCTGACACAATCTCTTATTTTTAGGCCTCATTGCGTTGATTAGATGCAGCAATTTTATGGAAGGATATACATCAACAAGACTGAGACCACCGAAAATTTCTGCAATTTCAGGGATAAGTTTCTCGAATGCTTCTTGGTATTTGCATTTGCCACCGACGGCTGTTCTTGAGACTATGCTAAGTGCTGAAGAATACAACAAGTTTTTCAGGTTAATCGACTGTCCAGCTTTTGATGAGATGGTTCTAACTAAATTACTCATCTCTTCTTCCCTGATTGGTCTGAATGATTGAACTCTTTTCTGACTTAAAAGCTCCGTCGTACAAATTTTACGTATCTGTCTCAAGTGTTCACCACGGGAAAACGCAATATCTTTGAAATTGTAAGTTAAAGACTCTGCAGCATAGAGATAAGGCCTCTCGGAAAAAATGGAGTCATTGGTTTTCATCACTTCTTTAGCTCCTTCCGATGAAGAAATGACGACTGTGGGTACTTCTCCAAGTTGCATATGCATGACGGGACCATACTTCTTAGCGAGGCGAGCAAGACAGCGATGAGGTTCGGTGGTGAAGATAAAGAGGAGCAAGTTTCCTATGAGAGGTAATTTTGGAGGACCTGGTGGTAGCCTTGAAGCAGAGCCATTGGCTTTGGCTTTCATCCATGTCCGTAAGGCCATGAATATGAAGTAGACGATGGGAGAAAGGATTAAAAAGTAAGGGAGATGGTTTTCCATGAGAGCGAATTTTGAAGTAGTTCTGAAAGATCTAATAACAGGTGATTGTTGCTAATTTTGGGCTCAATTGTTTGATTTATATAGTACTTCCCACATCCTAAATTGTTGACTTTTTTATTTTTACGAAATTAAATAAGAAGATAATTTTGTGTGTATTTGATATTAAAATTAATTTTTTTAAAAATAAAAATTTCATATTTTTAATGTCAAAAAGCCAAAAAAAAAATTGAAAAATATATATATATATATATATAAAATTAAAGTAAGAGTTATAATAAGTGTTAAAAATGATTTTGTTTGATGCTCTGTCAATCTATATATTTTATAAACTGTCAATGATTTATATGATATCACTTTATTAATGAGCAAATTAAATAGTTTATTTGTATTTTTTTTAAGAACTTATAATTTTTTTGTTTATTCATTAATGAAATGATATCATGAAATTTACTGTCAGTGTATAAAATCTATACATTAACCGTTTATCAAATATAAACTCTAAAAAAATATAATTTTGAGACATTAAAAAAAATAGTTTATATTTGGTAAACTATCACTATCATTGTACTATAAATTGTCACATCATTGATTAAAAAATTTAAAATTTTACAATACTTAAAAATAAATATTCTTAAATTTTAAATATTTAATTATGTTTTTTATGATATTTAATTTAACTTTTTTAAAATATTTAATTTTATTTGATAATTTATGATGTATTAATAATGTATAACATTTATACATTGGCATCAAATCAAAATTTAATTTGGTTTTGGCTTTGAAACTTTGCGTTAATTGCTTAACAGCGATTTCCTCGTGGTTACCAATAAAACCTAGCCTTTTTCGTCATTAGACTTTTTTTTATCCTTTGCTTTTCCTTGTGTAATTCATCACACCTAAAAGTACTCATATGTCGAGTCGGATTGGATTCAAGTCAAATTTAAGTATGGTATTAATTATCAATATCATATTTATTTATTCAAGTCTGGTTCGGTTCGAAATATGAGTTTCAAATTTTTTCCAAATTCGTTCATATTTATAAATGGATAGTTCAAACCCGTTTAAACCCGCCCATATTTATTCTTTTTCCTAAAAAAATGTAAACAAATATTTTTTTTATTATTTAATTTTTAATAATTTTACCCTTTTTTTTAATTAAGTTCTAAAACACGAATAACTTAGTATATTTTTAAATGTTTACACTATAATATTATATATATTTATTTTTATAAGATATAAATTATATAATATATAAAATATAAAAATAATATACTATATAAATAAAAAAGGGTCGGGTCCGGCTCTGGCCTTGATTGTTGGAGTCCTGGCCCGACCCATTTTCTAAATAGGCCTCATTTTTGCTCAAGTCCATATTTCGGACCTAATATTTTTGTCCAAACCCTCCAAAATATGGATGGACCTTCGGACTTGGACGAGTAGTCCGACTCTTGAGCATATCTAATCACATCTTTGAATATTTCCTTGAAAAGTTTAAAATTGTCCAAATAATTGACTATAACTTTTTTTATGAGAGTTTTCTAGAAGTAGTTAGTAGAAAGAAAAAAAAAAAAAAACTAATTATGATATAGACCTTTTGTTTATATTTAATATATCTTGAAATTTTCATCTTTAATCAATAAGGAAGTTAGAGATAGAGGTTTCAATTAACCATGCTTGAGCGGTCAATTAGGCTAAATAAGAAAAAATCTTAAAATCTTGAGATTTTAGGTTTTAATTTCATTATATTTAAATTTGGTCCAATTTTATATTGAATTTATCTAATTATGTGATGGCTCATTGGTTGATTTATTAGTATGATTTAATTTAATATTTGATATTTATGAAATCGGTTCTATTTGCATTTTAAGCTTTTCTTGAACTTCCTTTAGGGGAGTAATATTTGATATTAATGTAATATTTAATTATAACAAGTAGTATTTGCTAATTTACAATGGTGCAGTCTGATCACGGTTCACGAGCCAATTTTAAATGGTATATTTCATCAAGTTCGCAGCTTTTAGATGCTAAAATCCAATCCGCTTATTTTGTTTCTCAAATGAGTCAAGCCCCGAGACCACTGTCGAGATATTTTGTTTTAAATTCGAACTCGTTCTGCTTCTCAAATGAGTCAAGCCCCGAGACCACCGTCGATGTACTTTCTTTTATTTTGAACCTGCCGAATCCAAAATTTTACTTTTTCAAAATAAACAAGTCTTTGGTAGTGATAGCTGAAGCTTCTGGAAGTGATACCTAGAATTTTACAAATTTTAAACAGTGAGAAAGTTTTTGGTAGTGATAGTTGAAGCTTCTAGAAGTGATACCCAGAATTTTTACAAATTTTAAACAGTGAGAAAATCTTTGGTAGTGATAGCTGAAGTTTCTGGAAGTGATACCCATAATTTTTACAAATTTTAAACAGTGGGAAAGTCTTCGATAGTGATAGCTGAAGTTTCTGGAGGAGATACCCAGAATTTTACAAATTTTAAATAGTGAGAAAGTCTTCGATGGTGATAGCTGAAGCTTCTAGAGGAGATACCCAGAATTTTACAAATTTTAAACAGTGAGAAAGTATTCGATAGTGATAGCCGAAGCCTCTGTGGAGATATTCAGAGTTTTAAATTTTTTTGAAAAATGAGCAAGTCTTTTGTGGTGATAGTCGAAGCTTCTGGAGGAGATGCCCAGAATTTTACACACAGCTGAGAACAAGACAGGTTAAGACCCTGAGACCATTGTCAAGGTCATTTATTCTCTTGCAAATCGAACTCGTTTCCTTAAGACGGGTCGAACCTTGATTAGTCAGGGAGCTCAATTTAAGGACAAAATCTTCAATTTACAGCTTTCATAAAATAAAAAAAATGAAAACTTTCATTCCCTTTTCTTCACATTTGATTTCACTAACCAGACAAAATTAGTGTTTGTTTATCTTTGCCTCGTTCCTGATTCTCAACAATAGCCAAAGTGGGGCAGCTGTAGACACCTAATTTTGTCCGGACCATTAAAACAGGTATATTTTCTTCCTACATTGGTGTTTCAGAATGTAAAAAGACTTTTCTCGTCCTGCAGGTGGTACTCCGAGACTTAGTCTAAGAAAGCAGACATAAAAGTCAAACTTAAAAAAGTCAACTACTAAAAAGTCAACCCACTTCCAAAATCAAGATTTGAAGTTTAATTGAAAAATGATGAAAGAATTTTGATAATCCGAGGTCTACATTGAAAGATATGGAGTTCGCAAGTTGGGTTACGGAGATTCAGTAGAAAGAAAACCCTAGTTCGAAAAATTTGGAGAAAAGTGCTTAAACGATCAAATTGGTCGGAATTGAGGGTTTCAAATGAAAGATAAGCACTGACTATGAGTAATGAAGAGGCTACTTGAAAGAAAAACTAAAGGAAAAGTCAATCCGGAAGAAAACCGAGAATTAGGGTTTTAGTGGATTTTGGTGAAATTGGAAAAAATTACAGAAATGACCCGATTCGGTAAAACTAAAGCCTTTGATTGATGATGAGTGATTAAACAAGGATAGCCCAAGGCTCGGTTTGAAGAAAATCCGAGAAAAGAGCCAATTGGAGAAAAAAAAAAGAAAAACGAGGAAATTTTCGAGAGTGAAAAGAGGAAAAACCAAATTGGAAGGGAATTTTATCGTAAAAATTGGGAACTTTTGGACCAACTCCAATTCAATATATGACAGAGGCCCAGGAAAAGAAAATCTAAAAATCGGACTTGTTTTGAGCAAAATTGGGCTTCGGAGGTAAAAAGGCAAAATTGGAAAATTTGGGAAAAATAGCAAATGAACTTCCAAAATTATAAAAATTTGAAAATCTCATTCTTAAACCAATTCGAAGAGATTGGCAAAAAAAATCTGGATTCGAAGTTCATTTGCAAAATGACCAAATCCCGGACTCACTATGCAGTAATTCAAGCAGATAAATCCCCAAAAAAAAAAAAAAAGCAAATGAGCTTCAAAAATTATGAAAACTTCCAAATCACACTTTTAAATTATTTGGAAGAGAATGGTGAAGAACAATCTGGATACGGAGCTCATTTAAAAAATGGTAAAGTTTAGGAGCACAAAATGACAATTTTGGAAGAAAAAATTCAAATAAATAGCAAATGGGCTCGAAAAAATTTGAAAACCTCCAGAATTCAATTTTCTATTATTTTTGAAGTATTAAAAAAATGAAAATTTGAATTTGAAGTCCGTTTTCTATTCATTTAGGTTCGGGGGTCAAAAAAGTTATTTCACCAAAGAAACCGAAAAGGGCCTTTTCTTGCTTTTAAAAAAATGAAGCATGGGCTGGAAGATGAAGGGTCAGCCAGCGAAGGCCCAATGATGGGCATATATTTTTTGATTTTTTAATCAAAGGGCAAAAAATAAAGAGGAAGGTAGTTATTTTTTGTGATCAAGCCTTTGAATTTGCAACACATGGACCAATGGTTGGAGAGGGATCCTATTTATGACATCTTTATGACATCATAATTCAAGGGCTGATGATTCTAATCTAATAGTGGGTTTTTTACATGGAAGGCATCTTAAGTGATAGCCATTGGATGAAAAAATAACCACATTCCTTCTAAAAGAAAGTCCATTTGGCCACTACTAATAGAGAGGGGGGCTGATTAGTTTTGAGAGGGCTTGGAGGTTGAAGAGAGGCAGTAGTTAAGGGAAAAAACAGAGAAAAAAGAAAGGAAAAATATAGGAGAAAAAAGAGAAGGAAAATAGGTTATTTAACTTGTTTCTTCTTGATTTGGAAAGCTAGAGCAAGGTAGCTATGCTCTTTCATGGTTTTTTATACTTTGTTGATATGATTTTGTTGTTTTGATTGTTATTTTGTTTTCCTTTCATGAAATAAACTTGTTTCTATGGATTTATTACTTTGTTTTTAAAGAAAGTATAAAAAAAAAAAAAAACAAGTTTTCATCAAAAATCCATGATGGCCGAATGAGTTTTTTTTTTTTGGAAATGACTTTGTGTTTGATTTT
This sequence comes from Fremontodendron californicum, assembly GCA_030761205.1. Lineage (NCBI taxonomy): Eukaryota > Viridiplantae > Streptophyta > Magnoliopsida > Malvales > Malvaceae > Fremontodendron > Fremontodendron californicum. Next base: position 1,562,795 of record JAULJL010000045.1, on the reverse strand, counting down.
TATTCATGAGCTTGATTTGTGGTAAGTTAGTTTATTTGTGTTAGATTAGCTTGATTTGTGGTAGGTTAGCTTGATTGTGATAGTTTAATAATATACAATGCTATGTGTTTGTGACAATGCCAAGCTAGTTTAGGTTGTTCCATTCGATCATGATGGATTTTCTTGAGCATGTTTGCATTTTTTATCATGTTTGCTTGCTTAGTATGTTTCCATTCATGTTTGCATATTTAGACCATGCCTTGTGTTTGTTATATTGTCATTGATATGTTTATGAGTCATGTTAGTCACCATGTTTGCATTATTATCATGTTTGTTACCATGTGTTTGTGTTATTGTTTGGCTAAGATTATATCTTGTTTTGTTTTTATGACCGTTCGGCCTGTAGACACCTAATTTTGTCCGGACCACTAAACAGGTATGTTTTCTTCCCATATTGATGTTTCCAAGTATAAAAAGACTGTTTTCATCCTGCAGGTGAGACTCCGAGACTTAGTTTAAAAGGGCGAGCACAAAAAGTCAAACTTGAAAAAAGTCAACCCCGAAAAAGTCAACCCCAGAAAGTCAACTACTGAAAAAGTCAACCCACTTTCAAAATCAAGATTTTAAGTTCAATTGAAAAATGGCGAAAGAATTTTGATAATCCGAGGTCTACATTGAAAGATATGGAGTTCGGAAGTTGGGATTTGGAGATTCAGTAGAAAAGAAACCCTAATCCAAGAAATTTGGGGAAAAGTGCTTAAACGATCAAACTGGTCGAAATTGAAGGTTCCAAATGAAAGATAAGCACTGACTACGGGTAATGGAGAAGTCACTTGCAAGAAAAACCGAAAGAAAAGTCAATCCGGGAGAAAACCGAGAATTAGGGTTTCTAGTGGATTTCGGTGAAATCGGGAAGAATCACAGAAATGGCCCGACTTGGTAAGACCAAAGCCCCCAATGGATGAAGAATGGTTAAAAAGGATGGCCCAAGGCTCAGATTGAAGAAAATCTGAAAATCGGATTTGTTTTGAGCAAAACCGGGTTTCGGAGGTAAAAGGGCAAAATTGGAAAAATTTGGGAAAAATAGCAAATGGACTCCGAAAATTCTGAAAAATTTGTCAATCTCATTCTTAAATCATTTGAAAGAGATTGGCGAAAGAAAATCTTGATTCCGAGTTCGTTTGCAAAATGGCCAAATCCCGGGCTTCTAATGCAGTAATTCAAAAAGATAAATCCCGGAAAAATAGCAAATGGACTCCGAAAATTCTGAAATTTGGCAAATCTCATTTTTAAATTATTTGGAAGAGATTGGCGAAAGAAAATCTTGACTTCGAGTTCGTTTGCAAAATGGCCAAATCCCGGGCCTCCTATGCAGTAATTCAAGCCGATAAATCCCGAAAAAATACCAAATGAGCTCCAAAAATTATGAAAACTTCCAGATCACACTTTTTAATTATTTTGAAGAGATTGGTGAAGAAAAATCTTGATTTGGAGCTCGTTTAAAAAATGGTAAAAAGTAGGGGCATAAAAGGACATTTTGGGAAGAAAAAATCCAAATAAATAGCAAACGGACTCGGATAATTTTGAAAACTTCCAGAACTCAATATTTTATTATTTTGGAAGTATTAAAAAAAGAAAAATTGAATTTGGAGCCCGTTTGATATTTATTTTGCATCCGGGGGGCAAAATGGTCGTTTCACCCAAGCAACCGAAAAGGGCTTCTTTGGGCCTTTCAAAAATCAGAGCTGGGCTGAAAAAGAGAAGTGCTGGCCTGCCCAAACCCAAAGGAAGGAGGAAGCTTAGGTTTTTTTCAATCAAGTGATTAAAAATCAAGAGTTAAGTTAGAGATTTTCATTTTTGAGCCTAAGTCCCAATCCCACATCCCTTTGTAATGTCAAGCCAAGGAGGTGCTCACCTTATAAATAAGGAGTCTTGGCCTTTGGTTGAAATCACCCACTACCCCTTGTGAGATATTCTATACACTTGTATTAGGATTATCCGGGTGGTGAGTCATAGTGTTTTACTCTGAGGGTTCGTAGCTTAATCCGTTCAAAAGCTACTCTGAGGGTTTGTAGCTTAATCCGTTCAAAAGCTACTCTGAGGGTTCGTAGCTTAATCCGTTCAAAAGCTACTCTGAGGGTTCGTAGCTTAATCCGTTCAAAAGCTACTCTGAGGGTTCGTAGCTTAATCCGTTCAAAAGCTACTCTGAGGGTTCGTAGCTTAATCCGTTCAAAAGCTACTCTGAGGGTTCGTAGCTTAATCCGTTCAAAAGCTACTCTGAGGGTTTATAGCTTAATCCGTTCAAAAGCTACTTGGTGAGTTTTCATTTTAAAATAATGTTTCTTGTTCTTCCTTCATTTCCTTTCTTAAGTATATTTTTCTTACATTTTGTTTTTACAATAAACTCACCATGGCCAAATGGCCTACATTATTTATTTTAAGTTGTTGTTTTTGATTCATTTTATCATATTGTTTATGCTATTTTCTTTATTTTTAATGTTTTAAATATTATGTTATTTCATGTTCTTAAGTTATATTTAATTTGGTTGCTTTGTTTGTTGCCATTTATGTCTTAGATATCATGTTTTTGCATTTTTAATTTTCTGTTTTCATGTTGTTTAAATTTGAGCATGTTTTAGAGTTAGCATATTAAGTGTTTGTGAAAATGCTTGTGTGATTCTTTGCATGATTCTTGTTTTATATCTTAGTGAGCATGTTTTAGATTTGGTATATTAGGTGTTTGTGAAAATGCTTGTGTGATTTTTGTGTTATGACTTAGTTTTTCATGCTAGCATACCAAGTGTTTGTGAAAATGCCATGCTTGTTGAAGCTTGGGGCCATTTGGCTACTCCATGTGTTTTGCATTGTGTGTTGTATTTTTGTCATGCTAGTTGTTAGGTTTTTGCATTTGCATGATATTTGGTTGGATTTTTGAATTAAGCATGCCTTGTGTTTGTGAAAATGCCATGCATGTCTTAGGTCTAGGTTACATTAAATGCCATGCAAGTTCATGTTAGGTCTAGGCCATATTATTTGTGTCATGCATTTTCCTTACATTTAGGTTTAGATCCATGCATTTCATGCATTATGTTTGCTGCATTGTTTCATGCATTTCATGTTCATGCCACTTGAATAATGACTTGAGCCAATTAATGGTTCAAAGTCATGCTCTCTTGAGCACACTTGTGGAAAATTAAGTTTGTCAAATTGATTATTCTACCTTTGTGATTTTTTTTATTTAGCCAATTTTTATCTAACTTTCAAAGAGTCCTAGCTACTGCTTTCAAGTCATTTTATGAGTTTCAAATATTTTTACTTTGGTTTTTAAATGATTTTATCAAAAGCAAAAATGTGTTGGCAAAGCAGTTTTTTTTCTCCTCCAAAAACTCGTACATCTCTGATTTTTCTGAGAATTCATCTTTGATCAGAAAATTAAGCCGATTTGTTTTCGTGTAGTTTTACATGTCCTGAGTCTCCAGTATTGTTTTCAGAATTTTTGGAATTTTTTAAAATAGGGTAAAAAATCGTGGATTAAAACTGGACAGTGGAGTCAGAATTGAATTTAAAGAAAAACAAAGCAGTTTTTTTTCTCCTCCGAAAACTCGTACATCTCTGATTTTTCTGGGAATTCATCTTTGATCAGAAAATTAAGCCGATTTGTTTTCGTGTAGTTTTACATGTCCTGAGTCTCCAGTATTTTTTTCAGAATTTTTGGAATTTTTAAAAATAGGGTAAAAAATCGTGGATTAAAACTGGACAGTGGAGTCAGAATTGAATTTAAAGAAAAACAAAGGAGTTTTTTTTCTCCTCCAAAAAACTCGTACATCTATGATTTTTCTGGGAATTCATCTTTGATCCGAAAATTAAACTGATTTGTTTTTGTGTAGTTTTACATGTCCTGAGTCTCCAGTATTTTTTTCAAAATTTTTGGGAATTTTTAAAAATAGGTTAAAAATCGTGGATTAAAACTGGACAGTGGAGTCAGAATTGAATTTAAAGAAAAACCAATTTTCTGTTTTGGTTAATTTACTTAGAGTGGGCTGATTAGGAGGGTTAGCTACTGACTTAGGATGATTTCTAAGCCCTTTTAAACTCTAAAAATAGTTTTTCAAGTCCCGGGTTAAGGGTAGTCAAGTCCGGATTTTTTAAACTTAGGAAATTAGAGCCATTTAAAAAAAAATTAGCCCAGTTTTTATTGTTAATTCAAGCTTTTCAAAATTGTTTTCAAACAATCACAAAGTATTTTGGTTTTAGAATATTTAATTTGACATATTTTCCTAAGGTAGCCGGATATCTTTTTAGATATACGGATTTCCTTAATTAAAGGAAAAAATACATTTCATGCATTGCATTTTTATTTTCATGCATATTATATGATAGCATTATTTTATTCCATATCATTTAAATTATATGCCATGTCATTCATGTTTGCCATGTCATATAGGTTGCATTATTTTATTTAGATTTTGCTATGTCATTTTATTTATGTCATGCATATACATATTCATATCTTTTAAAATGTTTTCAAAAGAATAATGATTTTTCAATAAAAAATAAAGATATTCCCGAGTTAAAATAATTCATGAGTTCTCTACCGGGTTTGCTGGAGGGAATATCATCAATTATCATTAATTATGGAATATCTTTCTTTCAAAAAAAAAAGAGAATGATTCGGAAAGTTTTCCAAAACTAATAAAAATTTCTATATTTTGCCATGTTTGTTGGGGAATATAGGAAAATTTTGAATTTATAAATTCCGGATCATTTTCAATAAAAAAAATGAAATTATTTTTCCTTAAATTGGGAATTAACTTGAAATACTAAACTTAAAACCAACTTTTTATCGAGACTTGAGATAACACACGATTAATAAGGTACCGATTTATAAGGGCGTTGTGGGGGTGCTAATCCTTCCCCACACGTAACCGACTCCCGAACCCGCTTCTTTGATTTCTCTGGTTTAAAACGCAGACTTGAAATTGGTTTTTAAAATGTTTTAATTAATTTTTAAAATATTTTATAAAACCGGTTTTAATAGGTGGCCGATCACACCTAGCTAAAAAAGATTGGTGGCGACTCCATGTCTTTTTTAAGGTCATTTTCAAAACCTTCATTTTTCTAGAGGAATTAAGTCGACTTTTCCTCGGGTTTTTTTTTTAATGTCACGCCTAACGAATAATAAAGTCTTGCGATGAGACTCGTCGTTATTTTTTTGGTTGCGACAGCTTGGCGACTCCGCTGGGGGCCTAGAATTAGTCGTGTGTTATCAAAGTCTCGGTTTTGTTGGTTTAATTGGTATTTAATTTTAATTCCCACATTTTTTTAATAAGGAGAATTTTGAAAATAATAAAATGTTTTTAAATATGTTCATACTCATGTGCATGCATTTTATTTTTGTTCTCTAGTATTTAAGGTTGTATATTATAATTGCTTGTCGGTTAATGCGTTACACTATTCTTGAATGTTTTAATTGCTAGGGCATTTAGAATAAGGTTTGTAGAATAGGTAGTGAAAGGTTTGATATTCCTCCACACACACTACACGTGCATTTGCATAACATGAATCCTCTACCCGGACTTCGTCCTTTTAAGTGGAAGTAAAGTAACTACGCCTTCGTGATTGATCCTCCGTATGGGCTAGTGAAACACTTCCGGAGTATAAAGTACCTAATGCCTTCGTGATGATCCTCCGTATGGGCTTAGGAAAATATACTCTAACGAATTGAACCCGCTTTTATCGGGGTGCCTTACTAGCCTTCACCGGCGACAGTGAGGAACAATTCGGGGCCTTAGAACCGATTCACCCTCATATAGTGAACCTAGGCGAAGCCATGCCGGATTTCCGTTAGATATACCGAAAATAAGAACACATGGAGGGACATTTCTAAACCTTTTGTTACTTATTTTACACTCCGAATAAGTGTGGAAGATCGGGCAACGATGTACGTACATCGCCCGTAATAAATGTGATACTCCGCCTCGAAGGCATCGTGATGCCTAAATAAGCAGATATTGTTGGGGCAGATGTTCATTAGCTGTTTTAAAAAAAAAAAAACAAAAAAATCCTGTTTCAAGCATTTTTGCATGTTGCACATTTCATGCATGTGTAAATAGAGCATGTACATTTTTGGTTGTATTATTGATCTCATTCTTTGCAATAAACAGTTGGTAATTTAATTTGATGATTTCATAAAACCGGTAGTGTCACATGAACATTTGCATATTGTACCATAGTAAGATCCACCCTGAAATTCTTTTGAAAATGATGTGATTGGTTTATCAAAAAAAAAATCAAAAAAAAAAAATTTGTGTTATTTCATTTATTTTTGCATGTATCATTTTGACATCATGTTATAGTGATAGCATGCATGGTCATTCATTGTAAGATACGTTTATGACATGCATGGTCATTATTTGTATATACTTATGTATGAATTTATTCTTTCTTTACATGCATCATGTTGGCATCAAGTTGCATTCATGCATTCATAGTCAGCATGATTTTTCTATATATATCCATATATCAATTTATTCTTTCTTTACATGCATCATGTTGGCATCAAGTTGCATTCATGCATTCATAGTCAGCATGATTTTTCTGTATATATCCATATATCAATTTATTCTTTCTCTATATGCATCATGTTAGCGTCAAGTTGCATTCATGCATTCATAGTCAGCATGATTTTTATGTATATATCCATATATCAATTTATTCTTTCTTTACATGCATCATGTTAGCGTCAAGTTGCATTCATGCATTCATAGTCAGCATGATTTTTCTGTATATATCCATATATCAATTTATTCTTTCTCTATATGCATCATGGTAGCATCAAGTTGCATTCATGCATTCATAGTCAGAAATGATTTTCCTATATATATCCATGCATTAATTTGCTTATTTTTTTACATGCATCATGTTGGCATCAGGGTGCATTCATGGCATACATAGTCGTCATGTTATGCTCATGCATTAATTTTTCATATTGGCATCAGGTTGCATTCATGACATACACGGCCAGCATGACTTTCTTTGTATATACTCTGTGTCAGTCATTTATTTTTCACATGCATCATAATTGACATTATGTGGCATTCATAGTGTATATGATCATTCATTGGTAATGCATTTGGAACATACATGGTCATTCATTGTATATATCCATGCATTAATTTGCTTATTTTTTTCATGCATCATGTTGGCATCAGGGTGCATTCATGGCATACATAGTCGTCATGTTATGCTCATGCATTAATTTTTCATATTGGCATCAGGTTGCATTCATGACATACACGGCCAGCATGACTTTTTTTGTATATACTCTGTGTCAGTCATTTATTCTTCACATGCATCATAATTGACATTGTGTGGCATTCATAGTGTATATGATCATTCATTGGGAAATGCACTTGGAACATACATGGTCATTCATTGTATATATCCATGCATTAATTTTCTTATTTATTACATACATCATGTTAGCATTAGGTCGCATTCATGACACACATGGTTAGCATGATTTTCTTTGTATATACTCTATATCAATCATTCATTGTTTGCATGTATCATAATTGACACCGTGTTGCATTCATAGGATATATGATCATTCATTGGGAAACATGCTAAAATGCACATGATCAGTCATTGCATATATCCATGTGTTGATTTGTTTATTCTTTGTTTGCAACATGTTGGCATTGTGATTGCATTTATCACATATATGGTCAGCATGTTTCCATTGTACATATCCATACATCATATTGTTTAGGCTTCACATGTATCAAATTGCATTCATGGCTCATTCATCATGACATACATTTGGGGGAAATAAAATAGAAGTTGGCTTGGCTTTAGGAGTCTTTGAAAGAATTTCCATTTCAAATCAGAAGAGGTACTGAGTACACTTTTAATACAGGCTAGTGCTATGGAGGATGAACAAGTTGCCCGAATGGAAAAAATGGAAAGGGAACAGAGAGAATTGCGAGAACAGCTAGCAAAATCTCAAGCAGAATCTAAGGATCAGATGACTAAACTGATGGAGCTAATGTCTGCTGTAATCAAGGGAAAAGGATACACCGAAAACTTTGTCGCCGGAGAAGGGTTAGAGGTACAAAAGGGCCAAGATGAGGTCGCAATAAGTGATGCCCAGAACACTGTTAACCCCGTCAATGTCCTAAACTCAGATGATCCAGCTGAACAGGCAAAGTTGAAAAGGGTTGGAGTAAATGAGGTTGAGTTGGCAGATTCCCAAGGGAAATATCAGTTGTTAGATGAAAGGCTCCGGGCAATAGAAAGAACAGATGTATTCGGGAGTGTGGAGGCGAAAGAACGATGCTTGGTCCTCGATTTAGTCATTCCTCCTAAGTTCAAGATCCCTGACTTTGTGAAATATGACGGGACGACCGATCCATCAGCCCACATCACTATGTTCTGCCGAAAGATGACAAGTCAGATAGATAATGATAAGCTTTTAATTCACTGCTTTCAGGATAGCCTCAGCGGGTCCGCAATTAGGTGGTATAGTCAGTTGAGCAAGGATCAGATTCGCTCTTGGAATGATTTGGCTAGGGTTTTTCTAAACCAGTACAAGCATATGACCGACAGGACACTTGATCGTCTCACTTTGCAAAATATGGAGAAAAGAGCTACGGAGAGCTTCAAAGAATATGCACAACGGTGGATGAGCCTGGCTGCCCAAGTACAACCGCCCTTGACACAAAAGGAAATCACTATCCTTTTTGTGAATACACTGCAGGCCCCGTACTATGACAGACTCGTCGGCAATGCTTCGAAGACTTTTGCGAACATGGTAATTTCAGGGGAAATGATTGAGAATGCTATCAAGGATGGGAAAATTGAAGGAGAAAGAACATCCAATACCAAGAAAAAGAGGGCATCTGAAAAGAAAAATGAAGATACCCAAGTCGTGGAAGACTTTGCCCCACCTCCCAAATTCTCCTCATATCAGCCATTTTACTCTACCCTGAATAATGTCTCTCATGGTTTTTATCCCTACCAACCAATGACTGCAACTACACCAGAATTTACATCTGTCTATCAATCGAACACCCTTGGGAATAATCGAAGGGGGCATAAAAAGCGAAAAAGAAATCAGGTTGACCCGATTCCTATGACATACAGTGAGATACTACCTCAACTCATCCAGAATCACCTTGTGACACCCATGCAAATAGCGCCTCTGAAGCCCCCTTATCCGAGCTGGTATGATGCTAATGAGTGTTGTGGGTACCATTATGGCAATCAAGGTCACTCAACAGAGAACTGCCCCGCTTTGAAGTACAAGGTCAGAGATCTCATCAAGGCTGGTTCGATAAGTTTTGAAGATGGGGAAGCCAAGTGTCATAAGAAACATTGTGCATGATCATATTAGGTTTTTGACACATGTAGTTCTATACACGGTGATGATGAAAGCACTTGTCTCATGTTAACATCTACATGAATTAAATGAATTTTGAATTTTAAATGCTTTGTCTTTGTTGTGTTTCAACAATAACTTGAATTTGCAAAAACAAGCATTAAGGAATTTTTAGTGATGGATAGTCTCAAGAAGATTGATGATCAGTGTTACAAATGACCCAATACCTTCTCCATTCTCTTTAGGTTTTCCTAAGCCTAAATCTCTTAAACCAAGAGCACTTGAAAGACCTAATGCTTCAAGGGATATGAATGATTTGACTTCATTAAACCATTGTCGTCATAGAATAAGCAAAGATGTAGATCCTAGTCTAGGCTATGAACAAAGGAATGAACTTTTTGAAATTTTTCGAATTCCTTGAAAATCAAACAAATGAGACATTCTTTCAAGAATCCAGATTTTGATAATTTGGTGTGTGTCAAGATTGTGTTAAAACCATTCATGACCTTTCCCAATGACCACAAAACACTAATTGCCCAGACATCACTTCATGATTGACACCCCGGGGCACAATGATTAAACTAGATTATCCCTTGTCCCAGAGAAAACCTGTTTTTGGGTCATATTTTCCTTGTCTCTTCAAAGAACTCAGATTGGAAACTCAGCCTTTTCAAAACAGACCTAGACTTGCAATGTTCCTCGTTGATACAAATTCTCATTGATTAATCAAATTGGGGCATCATATGTGGAAATGATGGATACATGGTGAATAAGGATGGACTAAACGCATGAATCATTGGGGCATGCGACGAAAAAACCAAAAAAAAAAAAAAAAAAAAAAAAAGAGAGAAAAATTGTGATATCATGCATATGAGAATTCGAATGATTCCAAAGTGCAAAATGAAATTCTGAATATCTATTTCCCCTGGGGATTGCTTTTCAATGTAAATATTCGTGCTTGACATGAGAAATGGCCATCTTTCATATCCCTTTCGCACAAAAAGAAATTATCCATAGTCACCCCTTTTGAGCCAAAAGAATTTTTTCTTCTTTGAACCCTAATCAAGGGCCACCCTCTACATTGGGGGGCAAATGCGAGGAAAGATCTTTTTAAAGATCATTGTGAAATGAGTCCTAGCTCAAAGACAGATACAAAGCAAATGGAGCCCCGAATAAATACGGGCTCACTCTGTCAAAGAAAAAGAAGAGAAAAAAGATGGCGAAATGAAAGCCAAGAAAAACAAAAGAAAAACACAATGAAAAAGAAAATGTGTGTGAAAGATATGGCAAATTGAAAGCCAAAAGCAAAGAAGAAAAAAAAAAAAGCAAAGTCAAAAGGGAAGAAATGTCCAAGAAGGAACAAATGCTTCAAAGAGAATCCTCCTCAAAAAAATAGATCCTTGATCTGATTACCCTCAAACACATATTTTGGGCCTATTTATCTTTTCTTTCTGAACCCTGAGCTATGGCCTACATTATATGCTTTAAAAGTCCATTTTGATCAAGCATGAATATTTAATTTGAAAGGTTTTTCCTCAGATTTTATCCCATTTCATCGAATTATCATTTCACTAAAGAAGAATTTAGAATTCTCAAGTGCATGGTAAAACAATGAACAAAAAAAAAAATGGAAAGAATGGGACTCTAGGGCGAAAACCCAAAAATGGGCGGTCTAGAGTAAATTTGGAAATTTTCGATGCCATCTATGATAGTGCCGATACCCCAAAAGAAAAGATCTTATTAAAGGAGTGGTCATCGAGGAACATCTAGGAATTCCTGAACCCCCCAAATTGTCAGTTCTCATTCAGAGGATTGTCTTCAAAAACTGAAACTTTTTTTCCTCCAAAATCAACTTTCCAGTTTTAAACATCCCGGCCAATCTTGATGCTTGTCAAAATGCCTTGATATGGAAACTAAAAGAATGTTGAATTTGTTTGGTTCTCAATGAATTCATGATTTATAAAAATTGTTCCATTTGTGAGCCTAGAAGGGATATACATTTTTGTCATGAAGTTTTCCTGGAAAAGCCAGAATCTTGTTATACCAAGCCTTGCCAATCCAGTTGAAAAAAAAAAAACAGATTGATACTTAGAGAAATTTCTAACAATGATCATCAGTCTTCAAAAGATTTGTACATCACACATTGTGGGGTTAATATTTTTTGTTCAGAAGTTTTCAAAATGCGAAAACAAATAAAAATATTTTTGAAATACCCATTTTTGATGTTGACATGAGACAAGGGTTTTTCTAACCCAAAGGTATAGAATTGCCAGGATAGGTCCTGACTTCCAGATATGAGAAGAAGAAATAGAACCCGGTTCAGATCTCTGTTGATGAAAGTTTGAAAACTGTTGGGGCAAAGAGAATAGCCAAAATGAATTGAAGATATACTCTGATTTGAAGAGGAAAAATGAATTTGAAAGGCTAAGCCAAAGTCTAGAAAAACAACCGGGGGCATTTGCATCACTCATGAGCACTCATCTCTTTATCGAGCTTTTGCATCTGCACAGTGTCGGCAAGAATTTGCATCATTCATGGGTATTTGCATTGGCATTATTCCATAAGCATCTGTATTTTACCTTTACATTTACATTCTTCATGGAATTCGCATTTGTGTCATCTCAAGCAATTGCATCATTTCTAGAATCATTGTATTTTCATTAATGTGTGGTAATTGTAGTTACACCATTCATAAACCAGTTACATGAACACAATTAGTAGGGGCATCTGCATCATGAAACATGGGCATCAATCCAGGCCATTTGCATTTGCACTAAGAAATATTTTACATTTGCACCATCAAGCATGAGCACCTTGTTAAAAGACATGTGCATCTGCATCATTTCTCAAAGCTTCTGGTGGGGATATCCAGAAATTTACAGTTTTTAAAAGTGAACAAGTCTTCGGTGGTGATAGCTGAAGCCTCTGGTGGAGATATCCAGGGTTTTATAATTTTGAAAACATGAGAAATTTTATTCTGAAGGAGTTACCCAGAATTTTACAATGAGCAAGTCTTTGGTGGTGATAGCCAAAGCTTCTGGTGGGGATATCCAGAATTTTACAATTTTAAAAGTGAACAAGTCTTCGGTGGTGATAGCTGAAGCCTCTGGTGGAGATATCCAGGGTTTTATAATTTTGAAAACATGAGAAATTTTATTCTGAAGGAGTTACCCAGAATTTTACAATGAGCAAGTCTTTGGTTGTGATAGCCAAAGCTTCTGGTGGTGATATCCAGAATTTTGCAGTTTTAAAAATGAACAAGTCTTCAGTGGTGATAGCTGAAGCCTCTGGTGGAGATATCCAGGGTTTTATAATTTTGAAAAATGAGAAATTTTATTCTGAAGGAGTTACCCAGAATTTTACAATGAGAAAGTATTTGGTGGTGATAGCCAAAGCTTCTGGTGGTGATATCCAGAATTTTGCAGTTTTAAAAGTGAACAAGTCTTCAGTGGTGATAGCTGAAGCCTCTGGTGGAGATATCCAGGGTTTTATAATTTTGAAAAATGAGAAATCTTCTTCTAGATGAGTTATCTAGAATTTTATATTGAGCAAGTCTTTGGTGGTGATAGCCAAAGCTTCTGGTGGGGATATCCAGAATTTTACAGTTTTAAAAGTGAAGAAGTCTTCGGTGGTGATAGCTGAAGCCTCTGGTGGAGATATCCAGGGTTTTATAATTTTGAAAAATGAGAAATCTTCTTTTGAAGGAGTTATCCAGAATTTTTTCAACATGTGCATCTACATCAAGAGGCATTTGCATCAATCTAAGTTAGTTAAATCTGCATCAAGAAAGTTTGCATCAAATCAAGTCATTTACATTTGCATCAAAGACATTTGCACCAATCTAAGTCATTTGCATCTACATCAAGAAGCGTTTGCATCAACAAAAGACATTTGCATTTGCATCATGAAGCATTTGCATCATCTCTTAAAGCTTTCAGGTATAATCGATTTCGTTTCCTTAAGGCGAGTCGAGCCCCGAAATCATCGTCGAGGTACTTTTTTTTATTTATGAACAAGTCTTCGGTGGTGATAGCTGAAGCCTCTGGTGGAGATATCCAGAGTTTTAAAATCCTTTGAAAAAGTTAAAAGTCTTCGGTGGTGATAGCTGAAGCTTCTGGAGATGATACCCAGAATTTTTTTTACAGTTTTAAAAAATGAGCAAGACTTTGGTGGTGATAGCCGAAGCTTCTGGAGGAGATATCCAGAATTTTAAACACAGCTGAGAACAAGACAGGTTAAGGCCCCGAGACCATCGTCGAGGTAAATTCCTTTCTTGCAAATCGAATTCGTTTTCTTAAGACGAGTCAAGCCCCGAGATCATCGTCGAGGTACTTTTTTTATTATTATTATGAACAAGTCTTCGGTGGTGATAGCTGAAGCCTCTGGTGGAGATATCCAGAGTTTTAAAATCCTTTGAAAAGATAGAAAGTCTTCGGTGGTGATAGCTGAAGCTTCTGGAGGTGATACCCAGAATTTTTTACAGTTTTAAAAATGAGCAAGACTTTGGTGGTGATAGTCGAAGCTTCTGGAGGAGATATCCAGAATTTTAAACACAGCTGAGAACAAGACAGGTTAAGGCCCCGAGACCATCGTCGAGGTCATTTCCTTTCTTGCAAATCGATTTCGTTTCCTTAAGATGAATCAAGCCTTGATTAGGTAGGGAATTCAATTTAAAGACAAATCTTCAATTTACTGTTTTTTTTTTAAAAAAAAAATTAAATTAAAAAAATTAAATTAAAAAAATATAAAAAAATGATGAAAAAAATTGAAAAAAGGAAAAAAGGAAAAATGAAAAAAAAATGAAAAAATAGAAAATGAAAAAAATGAAAAAGAAAAAGAAAACCCCTTTCCTTTCCTCCACATGTGATTTCACTGACTGTACAAAATTAGTGTTGGTTTATCTTTGCCTGATTCCTGATTCTCAGCAATAGCCAAAGAGGGGCAGCTGTAGACACCTAATTTTGTCCGGACCACTAAACAGGTATGTTTTCTTCCCATATTGATGTTTCCAAGTATAAAAAGACTGTTTTCATCCTGCAGGTGAGACTCCGAGACTTAGTTTAAAAGGGCGAGCACAAAAAGTCAAACTTGAAAAAAGTCAACCCCGAAAAAGTCAACCCCAGAAAGTCAACTACTGAAAAAGTCAACCCACTTTCAAAATCAAGATTTTAAGTTCAATTGAAAAATGGCGAAAGAATTTTGATAATCCGAGGTCTACATTGAAAGATATGGAGTTCGGAAGTTGGGATTTGGAGATTCAGTAGAAAAGAAACCCTAATCCAAGAAATTTGGGGAAAAGTGCTTAAACGATCAAACTGGTCGAAATTGAAGGTTCCAAATGAAAGATAAGCACTGACTACGGGTAATGGAGAAGTCACTTGCAAGAAAAACCGAAAGAAAAGTCAATCCGGGAGAAAACCGAGAATTAGGGTTTCTAGTGGATTTCGGTGAAATCGGGAAGAATCACAGAAATGGCCCGACTTGGTAAGACCAAAGCCCCCAATGGATGAAGAATGGTTAAAAAGGATGGCCCAAGGCTCAGATTGAAGAAAATCTGAAAATCGGATTTGTTTTGAGCAAAACCGGGTTTCGGAGGTAAAAGGGCAAAATTGGAAAAATTTGGGAAAAATAGCAAATGGACTCCGAAAATTCTGAAAAATTTGTCAATCTCATTCTTAAATCATTTGAAAGAGATTGGCGAAAGAAAATCTTGATTCCGAGTTCGTTTGCAAAATGGCCAAATCCCGGGCTTCTAATGCAGTAATTCAAAAAGATAAATCCCGGAAAAATAGCAAATGGACTCCGAAAATTCTGAAATTTGGCAAATCTCATTTTTAAATTATTTGGAAGAGATTGGCGAAAGAAAATCTTGACTTCGAGTTCGTTTGCAAAATGGCCAAATCCCGGGCCTCCTATGCAGTAATTCAAGCCGATAAATCCCGAAAAAATACCAAATGAGCTCCAAAAATTATGAAAACTTCCAGATCACACTTTTTAATTATTTTGAAGAGATTGGTGAAGAAAAATCTTGATTTGGAGCTCGTTTAAAAAATGGTAAAAAGTAGGGGCATAAAAGGACATTTTGGGAAGAAAAAATCCAAATAAATAGCAAACGGACTCGGATAATTTTGAAAACTTCCAGAACTCAATATTTTATTATTTTGGAAGTATTAAAAAAAGAAAAATTGAATTTGGAGCCCGTTTGATATTTATTTTGCATCCGGGGGGCAAAATGGTCGTTTCACCCAAGCAACCGAAAAGGGCTTCTTTGGGCCTTTCAAAAATCAGAGCTGGGCTGAAAAAGAGAAGTGCTGGCCTGCCCAAACCCAAAGGAAGGAGGAAGCTTAGGTTTTTTTCAATCAAGTGATTAAAAATCAAGAGTTAAGTTAGAGATTTTCATTTTTGAGCCTAAGTCCCAATCCCACATCCCTTTGTAATGTCAAGCCAAGGAGGTGCTCACCTTATAAATAAGGAGTCTTGGCCTTTGGTTGAAATCACCCACTACCCCTTGTGAGATATTCTATACACTTGTATTAGGATTATCCGGGTGGTGAGTCATAGTGTTTTACTCTGAGGGTTCGTAGCTTAATCCGTTCAAAAGCTACTCTGAGGGTTTGTAGCTTAATCCGTTCAAAAGCTACTCTGAGGGTTCGTAGCTTAATCCGTTCAAAAGCTACTCTGAGGGTTCGTAGCTTAATCCGTTCAAAAGCTACTCTGAGGGTTCGTAGCTTAATCCGTTCAAAATCTACTCTGAGGGTTCGTAGCTTAATCCGTTCAAAAGCTACTCTGAGGGTTCGTAGCTTAATCCGTTCAAAAGCTACTCTGAGGGTTTATAGCTTAATCCGTTCAAAAGCTACTTGGTGAGTTTTCATTTTAAAATAATGTTTCTTGTTCTTCCTTCATTTCCTTTCTTAAGTATATTTTTCTTACATTTTGTTTTTACAATAAACTCACCATGGCCAAATGGCCTACATTATTTATTTTAAGTTGTTGTTTTTGATTCATTTTATCATATTGTTTATGCTATTTTCTTTATTTTTGATGTTTTAAATATTATGTTATTTCATGTTCTTAAGTTATATTTAATTTGGTTGCTTTGTTTGTTGCCATTTATGTCTTAGATATCATGTTTTTGCATTTTTAATTTTCTGTTTTCATGTTGTTTAAATTTGAGCATGTTTTAGAGTTAGCATATTAAGTGTTTGTGAAAATGCTTGTGTGATTCTTTGCATGATTCTTGTTTTATATCTTAGTGAGCATGTTTTAGATTTGGTATATTAGGTGTTTGTGAAAATGCTTGTGTGATTTTTGTGTTATGACTTAGTTTTTCATGCTAGCATACCAAGTGTTTGTGAAAATGCCATGCTTGTTGAAGCTTGGGGCCATTTGGCTACTCCATGTGTTTTGCATTGTGTGTTGTATTTTTGTCATGCTAGTTGTTAGGTTTTTGCATTTGCATGATATTTGGTTGGATTTTTGAATTAAGCATGCCTTGTGTTTGTGAAAATGCCATGCATGTCTTAGGTCTAGGTTACATTAAATGCCATGCAAGTTCATGTTAGGTCTAGGCCATATTATTTGTGTCATGCATTTTCCTTACATTTAGGTTTAGATCCATGCATTTCATGCATTATGTTTGCTGCATTGTTTCATGCATTTCATGTTCATGCCACTTGAATAATGACTTGAGCCAATTAATGGTTCAAAGTCATGCTCTCTTGAGCACACTTGTGGAAAATTAAGTTTGTCAAATTGATTATTCTACCTTTGTGATTTTTTTTATTTAGCCAATTTTTATCTAACTTTCAAAGAGTCCTAGCTACTGCTTTCAAGTCATTTTATGAGTTTCAAATATTTTTACTTTGGTTTTTAAATGATTTTATCAAAAGCAAAAATGTGTTGGCAAAGCAGTTTTTTTTCTCCTCCAAAAACTCGTACATCTCTGATTTTTCTGAGAATTCATCTTTGATCAGAAAATTAAGCCGATTTGTTTTCGTGTAGTTTTACATGTGCTGAGTCTCCAGTATTTTTTTCAGAATTTTTGGAATTTTTTAAAATAGGGTAAAAAATCGTGGATTAAAACTGGACAGTGGAGTCAGAATTGAATTTAAAGAAAAACAAAGCAGTTTTTTTTCTCCTCCGAAAACTCGTACATCTCTGATTTTTCTGGGAATTCATCTTTGATCAGAAAATTAAGCCGATTTGTTTTCGTGTAGTTTTACATGTCCTGAGTCTCCAGTATTTTTTTCAGAATTTTTGGAATTTTTAAAAATAGGGTAAAAAATCGTGGATTAAAACTGGACAGTGGAGTCAGAATTGAATTTAAAGAAAAACAAAGCAGTTTTTTTTCTCCTCCAAAAAACTCGTACATCTATGATTTTTCTGGGAATTCATCTTTGATCCGAAAATTAAACTGATTTGTTTTTGTGTAGTTTTACATGTCCTGAGTCTCCAGAATTTTTTCAAAATTTTTGGGAATTTTTAAAAATAGGTTAAAAATCGTGGATTAAAACTGGACAGTGGAGTCAGAATTGAATTTAAAGAAAAACCAATTTTCTGTTTTGGTTAATTTACTTAGAGTGGGCTGATTAGGAGGGTTAGCTACTGACTTAGGATGATTTCTAAGCCCTTTTAAACTCTAAAAATAGTTTTTCAAGTCCCGGGTTAAGGGTAGTCAAGTCCGGATTTTTTAAACTTAGGAAATTAGAGCCATTTAAAAAAAAATTAGCCCAGTTTTTATTGTTAATTCAAGCTTTTCAAAATTGTTTTCAAACAATCACAAAGTATTTTGGTTTTAGAATATTTAATTTGACATATTTTCCTAAGGTAGCCGGATATCTTTTTAGATATACGGATTTCCTTAATTAAAGGAAAAAATATATTTCATGCATTGCATTTTTATTTTCATGCATATTATATGATAGCATTATTTTATTCCATATCATTTAAATTATATGCCATATCATTCATGTTTGCCATGTCATATAGGTTGCATTATTTTATTTAGATTTTGCTATGTCATTTTATTTATGTCATGCATATACATATTCATATCTTTTAAAATGTTTTCAAAAGAATAATGATTTTTCAATAAAAAATAAAGATATTCCCGAGTTAAAATAATTCATGAGTTCTCTACCGGGTTTGCTGGAGGGAATATCATCAATTATCATTAATTATGGAATATCTTTCTTTCAAAAAAAAAAAGAGAATGATTCGGAAAGTTTTCCAAAACTAATAAAAATTTCTATATTTTGCCATGTTTGTTGGGGAATATAGGAAAATTTTGAATTTATAAATTCCGGATCATTTTCAATAAAAAAAAATGAAATTATTTTTCCTTAAATTGGGAATTAACTTGAAATACTAAACTTAAAACCAACTTTTTATCGAGACTTGAGATAACACACGATTAATAAGGTACCGATTTATAAGGGCGTTGTGGGGGTGCTAATCCTTCCCCACACGTAACCGACTCCCGAACCCGCTTCTTTGATTTCTCTGGTTTAAAACGCAGACTTGAAATTGGTTTTTAAAATGTTTTAATTAATTTTTAAAATATTTTATAAAACCGGTTTTAATAGGTGGCCGATCACACCTAGCTAAAAAAGATTGGTGGCGACTCCATGTCTTTTTTAAGGTCATTTTCAAAACCTTCATTTTTCTAGAGGAATTAAGTCGACTTTTCCTCGGGTTTTTTTTTTAATGTCACGCCTAACGAATAATAAAGTCTTGCGATGAGACTCGTCGTTATTTTTTTGGTTGCGACACGGCCATTAGGGTCCTTTTTGCTTTGTGTCTACATTTCCATTTTGTCTAGTTGATAGGTTTTCATTTCATGCCATAACATTGTGAATTTTGATTTGGTTTGCCATGTATTTGTGTTATTGGCTAAATAGGATTGCATTAGTCTATTTTTATGGCCATTCGGTTTTTTCATGTAATTCTTGCATTGTGTGTGCATTTGCATTATGTTTAGGTACCATTGCTTTGCATTATCATGCCATAAGATTGTGTATTACTTGTTGTTTGTTCATGCATTAGTTTTAGGTTGATTAGTTATTATATGTTTATGCCATTTTCATGCATTCTCATGACAATCATATTGGTATTGCCATGCATATTCTCATGACATTTAAGGTCTAGAATCATATTGGTATTGCCATGCATTTGCTATGTTATTTAGGTCTTAGGTCACTTTGTATTGCCATGCATCTCATGTCATTTTAGGTCTAAGTTTCATTTGCATTATCATGCATTCTTAGGTTAGGAGTACATTTATTGCCATGCTAGGCATTAGTTATTTTGTATTGCCATGCATTTCTCACATAACTAGGATTTAAATCATGCATTTCATACATCATATTTGATGTTTGCTCATGCATCTTATGTCATACCACATGAAATATGACTTAGGCCAACCAATGGCTCAAAGTCATGCTCACTTAAGCATACTTGTGGGAAATTAAAGAGTTGTCAAATTGATTATTCTACCTTTGTGATTTTTTTTACTTAGCCAAATTTTGTCCAAGTTTTTCAGAAGTTTTAGCTACTGTTTGTAGGACTTTAGGAGAGTCTCCAATATTTTTACTTTGATTTTTAAATGATTTTACCAAAGGCAAAAAAAAAAAAGTGTTTTAGCAAAACAGTTTTTCACCCAGTACTCAAACTTTTTAAATTTTCTGGGAAGTCATCATTAATCAGAAAAGTAAGCCAATTTTTTCTCGTGTAGTTTTACATGTTCAGAGTCTCCAGTATTTGGTTTAGATTGTTTTGAATTTTTAAAAATAGGTTAAAAAATCGCGTTCTAAAACTGGACAGTGGAGTCAGATTTGAATTTGAAGAAAATTTATTTTTCTGTTTTGGCTAAGTTACTTAGAGGGGGTTGATTAGGAAGTTTAGCTATTTTCTTAGGGTAGTTCAACCTTTTTAAACTCTGAAAATGATTTTATTATACCTCGAGTTAAGGGTGGTCAAGTTCGAGATTTTAAACTTAGAAAATTAGAGCCGTTTTAAAAAGGGTTTAGTTAGGTTTTTATTTTTAATCTAAGTTTTTCCAAAATTGTTTTCAATCAATCACAAAGAATTTTGATTTTAAAAAATTTAATTTGATATATTTTTCTAAGGTAGCCGGATATCTTTTTTGATATACGGATTTCCTTAATTAAAGGAAAAAAATACATTCTCATGCATTGATTTTTCCACATTCATGCATACTATAATATGTGATTTTTGCTATGATAATTTCCATGGTGTTGTTATTATTTTTTATTTATATTTTTGATGTTTTGTTGTTTATTATATGATTTTGAATATTTCATAATAACCTATGTTTTTTATTTAGTTATTTATTTTTGTCACATTATTTAGCATATACTATGTTCATGCATTATTATTTTTATTTTGATTTTCATGCATATTATATGATAGCATTATTTTATGTTTCATGTCATTTATATTATATTCCATGTTATTTAGATTATATTTTTTAGAATATGCCATGTCTTTTAAAATATGCCATATTATACATATATTTTATGTTTCATGTATTTTTTTTTCCTTAATTAAAGGAAAAAAAATATTCTCATGCAATGGATTTTTCCACATTCATGCATACTATAATATGTGATTTTTGTTATGATAATTTTCATGGTGTTGTTATTATTTTTTATTTATATTTTTGATGTTTTGTTGTTTATTATATGATTTTGAATATTTTATGATATCCTATGCTTTTTATTTAGTTATTTATTTTTGTCACATTATTTAGCATATACTATGTTCATGCTTTTTTATTTTTATTTTCATGCATATTATATGATAGCATTATTTGATGTTTCATGTCATTTAGATTATATTCCATGTTATTTAGATTATATTTTTTAGAATATGCCATGTCTTTTAAAATATGCCATATTATACATGTATTTTATGTTTCATGTATTTTTTTTCCTTAATTAAAGGAAAAAAAAACATTTTCATGCATTGAATTTTTCCACATTCATGCATACTATAATATGTGATTTTTGTTATGATAATTTTCATGGTGTTGTTATTATTTTTTATTTATATTTTTTGAAGTTTTGTTGTTTATTATATGATTTTGAATATTTCATGATATCCTATGCTTTTTATTTAGTTATTTATTTTTGTCACATTATTTAGCATATACTATGTTCATGCATTATTATTTTTATTTTTATTTTCATGCATATTATATGATAGCATTATTTTATGTTTCATGTCATTTAGATTATATTCCATGTCATTTAGATTATATTTTTTAGAATATGCTATGTCATTTAAAATAGGGTTATATGTAAATTAGCCCCTGTACTTTAGACGTTTTGTCTGTTTGGTACCGGAAGAATTTTTTTTGTCACTTTGGCACTCAAACTTTCATTCCGTCAATCACATTGGCCCTTTTCCTAACACCGTTAGTTAATGGCTGACTAGGCAAAAAAACACCCAATCAAGGTTTGACACGTGGCAAAATTGCCACATCATTACTGCCACGTCATCATAAATTTTTTTATATTTTGCCGATTTTGTTCAGGAATATAGGAAAATTTTGAATTAATAAATTCCGTATTATTTTTGATAAAAAATGGAATTATCTTGCTTTAAATTGGAAATTAACTTGAAATACTAAATTAAAAACCGACTTTTTACCGAGACTTGAGATAACATACGATTAATAAGGTACCATTTTATACGGGCGTTGTGGGGGTGCTAATCCTTCCCCACACATAATCGAGTCCCGAACCTGCTTCTTTGATTTCTCTGATTTAAAAAACAGACTTGAAATTGGTTTTAAAAATGTTTTAATTAATTTTAAAATATTTTAGAAAACCGATTTTAATAGGTGGCCGATCAAACCTAGCTAAAACAGATTGGTGGCGACTCCATGTCTTTTTCAAGGTCATTTTCAAAACCTTCATTTTTCAAGAGGAATTAAGTTGACTTTTTCTCTTTTTTTTTTTTAATGTCACGCTTAACGAATATAAAATCTTGCGATGAGACTTGTTATTTTTTAGGTTGCGACATCTGTGTTGGATTTTGATTTTAGGAATCAAGACATTATGAGTTTGGTTAAAGTCAACTAGTCCACTTTCAACATTTACAATAGCTAAACAAAAACTAATAATATCATGACTTAGAAAATGTCAAAATTTTTTAAAGAATAAAATTTAAAAAGAAGAATGATTTTAAGCATATTAACAATAACTTTTACCACAATCTTATAAATGATATTGCACTTACTAATTGATCAAAAATGCATTTTGTGTTAGTTTTTGATTTACAAATCAGAACAATATGAATTTGGTTAACATCAGCTAGCCCACTTTCAACATTTAAAATAGCTAAACAAAATTTAGTAATATCATGACCTAGAATATGTCAACAATTTTGAAAGAATAAAATGCAAAAAGGAAGAAGGATTGTAAGCATATTAACACAAACTTTTACCACAATTTTATAAATGATATTGCACCACTAATTGATCGAAATTGCGTTTTGTGTTGGGTTTTTTTATTTTAGAAATCAGAACAATATAAATTTGGTTAACTCAACTAGCCCACTTTCAACATTTAAAATAGATAAACAAAATTTAGTAACATCATGACCTAGAATATGTCAAAAATTATGAAAGAATGAAATGCAAGAAGGAAAAATGATTTTAAGCATATTAACAAGAACATTTGCCATAATTTGATAATGACATTACACTAGCTAATGGATTGAATTGCGTTATCTATGTTGGGTTTTTTATTTTAGGAATCAGGACAATATGAGTTTGATTACCGTCAACTAGCCCACTTTCAACATTTAAAATTGTTAAACAAAATTTAGTAATATCATGACCCAGAATATGTTAAATTTTTTTTTTTTTAAAAAAATGCAAAAAGGAAGAATGATTGTAAGCATATTAACAAGAACTTTTGCCACAATCTTATAATAATGACATTGCACTGGCTAATGGATAGAATTGAGTTATCTGTGTTGGTTTTTTTTTTTTTTTTAGGAATCAAGACGATATGAATTTGATCAATGTCAGCTAGCTCACTTTCAACATTTAAAATAGCTAAACAAAATTCAGTAATATCATGCCCTGGAATATGTCAAAAAATTTGAAATAATAAAATGCAAAAAAGGAAGAATGATTGCAAGCATATTAAGAAGAATTTTTACCATAATCTTATAAATGATATTGCACTGACTAATTGATTGAAATTACATTATGTGTTGGGTTTTTCATTTTAAAAATCAGAACAATATGAATTTGGTTAACGTCAGCTAACCCACTTTCAACAGTTAAAATGGCTAAACAAAATTTAGTAATATCCTAACCTAGAATATGTCAAAAATTTTGAAAGAATGAAATGCAAAAAGGAAGAATGATTGTAAGTGTCATAACGTGCCACACGCGAATTGGACATGCTAGACGCAAATTATAGAGTCGCCACTAATCATTTTTGCTAGGTGTGATTAATCAGCTATATGAATCTATCTAATTTATAGTAATCCTACGCTCGACGAAGGCACATAAAAATGATAGGTCCTAGTCTATATTACCAGAACTAAGTTCGGGAGTACGATTACGTGTGCGGAAAGATTAACACCTCCACAATATCCATCCAAAAGGACAGTACCTAATTAGTCAAATATTAGGCTAGATTTGGTTTTAGTTAAATGGTCTTTAATTTCAATATCTTAAATATTGGAAAGATTCCAAAAATACTTTCCACCATTCGAGATTGATTTTGTGGAATCAAGCTTTCTTCAAGAGTTCTCAATAGAAATCATTCATTCTTATTAAGAGGCTCCATCGACGGATTTTATTAAGTATTTTATGGATTAAAATTAAAATTGAGAGTTTAAATATTAGAAAACTTTTAGGTTACTTTCCATCGTTCAGGTCAAACATCTGAAAATTCCCCTCACCTCAGGAGTTTTTAATGGAAACCATTCGTTCTTATGAACATCCGTCGTACGAATTAATGTTAATATTAAAAATATTAAAATTGAGAATTTAAAATATTGGAAAATTTTTTGGGTTATTTTTCACCATTCGGGTTAGAAACCTACAAATTTCCCTCACCTAGAAATTCTTAAAATTGACCATTCGCACCTTTTTAAGTTTCATCGTCGATAAATCTCATTTTATTATAATAAAAATTATGAAATCGTATTATTTATGAGTAAAGTCTAAATAATCTAAATCATCCTAAATGAGCACAATAAAATAAATAATATAAAAATATGCACTAAAAATCAAGTTAAATATTAACAAATAAAATATATGAATGAATAATTAATTAATAAAAAAATAATTTACTAAATAGAAACTTAAATCAAATATTAATTAATGCATAAATAATCAATTAAAATAATTAACCAAGAATAAAACAAATAAATATAAATATATATATACATACATACATACATTAAAAAAATGAAAAAGAAAAATAAAAAGAAATCGGAATTGAAAAGGGAAAGAAAACAGAAAAATATAAAAGAAATTAAATAAAAAAAAAATCCTTGTGATCGGGTCGATCGGACTCGCGGGTCCAGGCGCGGACCCTGCCCAACCCAGTCACCATGTTTAAAAACAAAACAAAAATTTAGGCTTCATTCTTCTCCTGGTTTAAAAACAAATTTCTCTGAAGCTTCAAAAGCCAAATCCCTTTTCTGTTCTTCAAACCCTAAATTGTTTCTTTTTCGAAAACCAGACTAAAACCTAAATTTCAACTTTCTGATTTTTTACAACTTGTTTTGTTTTCTTTAACAACCCGATTTCAACAAGAAACAAAAAATCCTTTTTTTTTTATATAAAAAGAAAACAAAAGATTTTAAAAGAAAACAAAAGATTTTTATTTTTTCCTTAAAAAAATTTAAAACCGAATCTTAGAATCCAAAATCATGCATTCTGTTTCTGAAAACCAAGTTAGTGTTCGTCAACCACTAAATACCTTTAAAAAACAAAAGCTTTTGGCCTTTTTCTGCTGATTACTGATGATTGTTGTCCTTTTGGATTGTGTTGATTGTTAACTTAAATAAGGGTTTAACCACTAAACTTCTGGCTTAATCAACGGGGAAGAGATCGGATCTACCAAGACAGATCTGATCCTGCATTTTTTACTCGATTTTTATTTCCTTTGTCTTTCTAGCTTTGATTTCTTGCTGTTGAGAGCCAGATTTGATTTTTTAACCGAAATTGATTTGTATACGTTTTTTTCATTCAAATCTTTTTGATTTTAAGAAATTTGACTTTTTTTAATTTTCTGATTTTTTTTTTTGAAATGAATAATAATAATAATAATAATAAAAATAAATTAATAATAATAATAATAAATAATTATAATAGTGATAAACAAATGGGCCGTCTATTGGACTTCCAGGTGCAATAAATTGGAGACCCAAACATTTAAAATGAGTCTAATGGATAAATTGGACTTCAAAACCCAATAAATTCGAAACTTTTAGATCGGTCCAAAATCTAATAAAATCCGATAATAATTAACTTTGCAAAAATAAAATTCAATCTCGGATTACTAAACTCGAATAAAATTAAGTGTCTACAGTAAGCATATTAACAAGAATTTTTTTCACAATTTATAAATGATATTGCACCGACTAATTAATCGAAATTGCATTTTGTGTTGGATTTTTTATTTTAGAAATCAAAAATATGAATTTGGTTAACGTCAGTTAACCCACTTTTATCATTTAAAATAGCTAAACAAAGTTTAGTAATATCATGACTTGAAAGAATAAAATGCAAAAAGGAAGAATGATTGTAAGCATATTAACAAAAACTTTTACCATAATCGTATAATAATATTGCATCGACTAATTGATCGAAATTACGTTCTCTATTGGGTTTTTATTTTAGAAATGAGAACAATATGAATTTGGTTAACGCTTACATTTAAAATATCTAAACAAAATTTAGTAATATCGTGACTTAGAATATGTCAAAAATTTTGATAGAATAAAATGCAAAAGGAAGAATGATTGTGTACATATTAACAAGAACTTTTGCCACAATCTTATAATAACATTGCACTGGCTAATGGATCGAATTGAGTTATCATTGTTGGGTTTTTTTTTTTAAGGAATCAAGATAATATGAGTTTGATTAACGTCAGCGAGTCTACTTTCAACATTTAAAATAGCTAAACAAAATTTAGTAATATCATGCCCTAGAATATGTCAAATTTTTTTAAAGAATAAAATGCAAAAGGAAGAATGATTGTAAACATATTAACAGGAACTTTTGCCACAATCTTATAATAACATTGCATTGGCTAATGTATCAAATTGCGTTATCAGTGTTGGTTTTTTTATTTTAGGAACCAAGACATTATGAGTTTGATTAACGTCAGCCAGCCCACTTTCAACATTTAAAATAGCTAAAAAAATTTAGTAATATCATGCCCTAGAATATGTCAAAGATTTTGAAAGAATAAAATGCAAAAAGGAAGAATGATAGTAAGCATATTTTAAGAATCAAGACAATATTATTTTGATTAACTTTAGTTAATCCACTTTCAAATTTTAAAATAATTAAACAAAATTTAATAATATCATGACTAAAATATATATCAATTTTTTTGAAAGAATAAAACAAGCATGCCGTCCTGTCCCGACGCTTTAATGAGATGCATTTGTTGGATGACAATGCGAATTTTCACAGTTTTAAAATAATTATGCAAGAGGTAGTTTATTCATCTCATTTGAACACGAGTTTCAATTGCTCCTTAAAATTGTTGATTCTTAGTACTTGAAATAATTGTTTAAAATAGTTAATGAAAAATTCCTTATAATAGCATATCCTCGCACCAAAATCCACCATCATTCTGCCTTATGGTGTTTGTCCGTTTCCTTTGTGACGCTTGAACTAACTGCGTTCTTATCGTTACTTAATAAACAACCAATTTTTTATTTAATTTTTTTTTTTTTTTTAACATTTGAGCAACCCGTACTTACATTTCAATTGAAAATTTATGTTATATTGTTTGACTTTCCTAAATTATTGCTACAAGATTCAAACATAAGTACAGCATATTCATAAGATTAATGTTGATAGTCTAAAAACAAATCCATATCAATTTCACTATTGATATTTTTCCATTTGTTTTCTACTTGTCTTTTCAGGATGCATGGGGCTAGTAATGTTACTCACGGAACATCAGTTGTGGTGGAGCTTGTCTCTCTTAAACTTTACTATCTTTTCTTTTCAATTACTTGCTTTTTCACTAAAATTGATAATTTTTAACACGAGATGAATATAATACAAAAGAATAATTAAAATATAATATAAAATATGAGATAATAAAAAAAATAACACGAATATGTTAAAATTTATATAATATAAATTATTAACATTTCAAAATTTATATAAATATATAACACTTTAAACACGATTATAATATAAAAATAATACAAATACAATAATTATCAAATCTACTCCTGACATTGTGATAACTAATTGTATCAACCAAGTTAATTGTATCAGCGGTGCTATCGACTCTCTCTGCACTGCTTCGATTGATGCTTTTGTTTGTCTTTATTTATGTGTCTTGGAGGATTTTTGCTTGCTGGGAAGACAAATAATGATGGCTTTTATATGGTATTTGTTTTGGGTGGTGGAGGCTCCTGGTGACTGTGGAGGAAACTTATGGTATGTCGACCTTTTTAGCTAATGCCATGTGATGAGGGAAGTACTTCTCCATGGATCTAGGTTAGATTGATTTGTTAATGCGTCGGATTGCGATTTTTTTTTTTTTTTCTATTTTATCTAGATCCGATCTTGGACGGGCCTATCAGCTTTGGTTACTGTTCATATAATATTAAAAAAATATTTTTTTATTAATATTTTTTTATTTTTATAATTAAATTTAAATTAAAAAATATTTTTTTTATTATTTAAATAATGATATGGGCCGGACCGAACCATCCTGAATCATAAAATATCCTGTTCAAATCTGATCCAATACGGGTTGAGCCTGTATTGGTAAAAAAATATGTGATCATTTTGGTAAAAAAAAAAAGAAAAAGAGAAGAAAGTTTTTTAAATATTCACATGCTAGTCAATGTATCATTTTGGTTCAATGATGATTTCAGGATTTTG
This sequence comes from Fremontodendron californicum, assembly GCA_030761205.1. Lineage (NCBI taxonomy): Eukaryota > Viridiplantae > Streptophyta > Magnoliopsida > Malvales > Malvaceae > Fremontodendron > Fremontodendron californicum. The sequence goes on along the minus strand of JAULJL010000045.1, from coordinate 1,534,299 downwards.
GTATGGCTTTGGACAAGCATGTTACGCATTATTTTTCTCCCAACAAGAATCGATTTTGCATTTCCTTGTAAGCTTCTTTAGTTGGCTAATTTGACCCACCCAGGACGTAGTCTTGAATTGATGATAAAAAGATATATATTCAATTTAACTAATAATCTCCCATGCTCAGACTCACAAAATAGGCTTATCTAATATAGTGTCTTTTCAAATTTTACATGCTCAAACTCACAAAATAGGCTTTAGGGAATTGCAAAACGCTCGAATCTTTGTTCTGAGAATTTCGAGAAGCAGCAGTTTTTTATGTGTTAGGATTTAGTTAGTATTCTCTAAAATAGTCAGGATTGAATATAATCGGGATCAATTTTGTATGCATTCTTTTAACTCGAATAAATTTATTCGACTCGATTCGAATTTTTTTTAATTCGATTTGCTAAAATTTTAAATTGAGTTTGGTTGATAAAATAGGACTCGTCAACTCGACTAATCGAATTTTTTTTCAGTCGATTCGACTCGACTCGATCGAATACTCACCCTTAGCTAAACCCATGAACAGGTATATTATAGATGCTGTCTGCTTACTTCTGATGTTTGATAACTACTTGCTTTGATTTAGCAGTGTCACTGTGATGTTTTGATGGTTGACTTTTTTCTTCTTTTAATTTTTTTTTGCTATTCCTTTGATGATGGTTGTATTGAGACCATGATAGTCGGTACCGATCGTATCGACAGGTACATATCGTTTTTGAAAAAAAAAATAGTATCAACATCGTACTGTTTTGATTTTTGTACCGGTTTGTACCAATCGTACCGGTCGGTACTAGCCTATATCGGTCTATACCGATCTGTACCTATACGTATCGGTTGTACAAGATTTTTTTTTTGATTTTTAATTTTTTTTCACTTGAGTTTTTAAACCAACTCTTAATTTTTTTTTAGTTATAATAATTTTTAATAATTTCATTCAAATTTTTTTTATTAAATTAAACTATTGAATCTATTGAATAATAATTTATTATATTTTTAATATTTATTTATGATTAAAAATTTTAGATATTAAATATTTATAATTTTAAAATTTTATATTTGAAAATAAACATATATATTTATGTAATTGAGATATATTTGTACATGTATATAATATATATTTATTAAAAAGTTTGAAAATGAGCTTTACAAATATATATATATATATATGAAAAAATATTTGAAAAATATCGATAAATCCAAAACGATACATTGAAACACACTGATATCAATATATATTAGTACAAAAAAAAAACACAATACGTCTACCGATATGTTACTGGCTACTTAACAATCTTGCAATTCTATATCTATGAGTTTTTCTCACCTTTACTTTTAATAAAACTTGCCTTAAGAAAGAAAAAAAAAAGTAATTAATGTTGACTTGATATGTTGTCGAACTCCACTCAATCATGTATATTCGAGGTTTTTTTTTTTTTTTTCGAAAGTAGGTAAATTATAAATTTTATTCTTAAATTCGGATATTTTTAATCATTTTCATGTAAATAAAGTATATCATAATCATAATCATGTCATGTTAATAGATAATTAGATTAAAAAAAAAATTATTTATTTTACCTATAGACTTAATTGATCTTGATCAGTCATTGAGAAGAAAAAAACCTGATTAATTATAACTTAATTCCCAACAAACAGCATCCTCCTATAGAGTATAAGACTCTAGGGATCAAATGAAACGTTAGGGCTAGGCATAAGAATTCAACTATCTCTCTTGCATATATATATATATATATATATATATATATATATATATATATATATATATATATATATATATGTGTGTGTGTAATTCAACCAAATAAGTTGGACCACCTCACACAATTTTTAATTATTGTGAGTGGAAAATAGTAATAAATGTAATAAAAAAGAATAGAATTTAAATTTGATCATTCAAAGTATATACATATTATACATTATCTGTTAATTATAGAGTGACATTTCATTAATGATCAAAGATAAAACTTCAAAGGTCCTTAAAAAAATTAATTATTAATTAAATAAAAATAATCTATTGACTAAGTTTTCTTTTTAAAAAAAGTTAATTAGGTATATTTTAAAAAAATTTCCTCTAACAAATCTAATTTCTTACATCATTCGTCATACCAACAGAAATCAAAACCACGCCTTTGAAAAAATGTATTGGCACTTTGGATGTAAGTAGTTATTTTTTAAATTTGGGTGCTCTTTCTCAAATCAAAGCGAGCAATTATTTCCATTAAGATTACTTAATTGTTGGCTATTCCCATCGTGAGTTTTAATTTCATTCTCAAGACTTCATTCAATTATATATAATTAACAAAGGCAAATCAAAATGAAAAATGTTGAAAAAATATTTAAAGTTTTTAAAGAAAACTGTTCAAGAAAAATGCTTGATGAACGCCGGCTGTAATTGGTGGAATCGAAGAAAACTAATACCCAATAATTGAACAGTGGCGTGATTTTGCAGAGGCCAATTATGGGTCATAAAGAGGAAAAATGAAAACAGACATCTACTTCTTTTATATTCGCCTACATAAGCAACAATAGAACTTGGAATCCAAGATTTAATACTCTTGTTTTAGTTTCGGTTTTTGTAGTTCTGAATTGCATTAAGTTTTAGTAAAAAAAAAAAAAATTCGTTCAAAGAAGTTTTAAGAAAAAAAAAAAAAAAAAACTTATTAGTAAATTACTTTTGCTTAGTTAAATAATTAAATTTGGTAAATATTTATCAATAAAGTTTTTTTTTTTTAAGACAATATTAGCTACCAAATGGGATAAAATCAAAATTAGCTACCTTATAGTCAATTGAACTATATCAAGGAATCGTCATGCATTAACTATATACGACTCTGGTTTTAGCAGGTATCCTTAATCTTACATCTCTCTCTACATTCTCTTTGAATCATGAAATTAAGGAACAGGAGAGCGCAATCTCAATATTTTTTTTCATTCACGATTTTAAAATTAAAATTTTTTATTCGCAAATTTTTAAAAATGTTTCGAATTCAGTAATTCCATCATCTATTATTAAAATTTGATGAAATTTGTCACATCAAAATCATGTATATTTCATGTAGATGTCCACATGACAAAAAATATATATCCATTTGATTTTTTGAACTAAATTTTATACCATTTGAATATTTATATAGTATTGACGTAGTATATTTCGTTAAATTTTTAAAAAAAAAATTGGCAAAATGAATGAATTTAAAACAATTTTAAAATATCATTAATGAAAAAAATTTAAAAATCATAAATAAAAATTAAATACTACACAAGATCATAAATGTCTAGTCCATTTTACTCGATGCATATATATATATATATATTGTAGCCACCTAATTTTGTCCGGATTAAAATCCGGATCAAGCCCTGAGTCGAGTCTCGAGTCAAATGGTCAAGTAAGGTTTGAAATTGCAAATTCCCGTCAATCCGATTTCTTAAATCAAGTTTGACAAGTCGTTCATCAGATCCGACTTATTTCTAAATTCAAAATCATCAATTGGATTCGTTTTGTTGAACAAAATTTGGTTAGACCTAAAATTCGAATTTAAGTTAATTGGGCATAGTATTGTTGAATTAATTTCATTTTTATTGGGCCTTAACTGGGTTTGCAATTTTGTTTTAGAATTTAGTTAGGCTTGAATTTTTGGGCCAATGTCTTTAGAGTTTGGACCTTGAGACCCAAAATGCAAAGCCCATCTTTTGGATTTGCTGAGGCTAACTAGTAGGCCACCCACCAGTTGCCCAAACCCAATGGCCCAATACACTAAACCCTCACCCCTCCCACTTGCTTGTCCAGCAGCTTAGCCCCACCGCCTCTGCCTAGCACCACCGCCCACCTATACACACCACCCACTAGCACTAATACCATCGCCCCCACCTGCACTAGCCTAAACACGCCACCAACTTGCACCCTAGCCCCTACCTTACCGCCCATCTAGACCTAAACCACCGCCCCAGACCCCCTTCTATAAGACCCAAGACTTCAACCAAGAAAGGGGTTCGGTTCTCTGCCAAAAAAAGACCAAATTGCCGTGATCCCCCCTCCTCTCAGTTGCCAGCCCCCAAAATCGAACTCCAACCAAAAAAAACAACACACCCATAACAACCATCACCACCACAATAAACAACAAGCCAAAAATCATCACACAACAACACAAGAACAAGTTCCCAAGGGTTTCGGGTTCTTAAGGTTCATAGGGTTAGGGGCCTTGTTCGGAGAATCCGAACGATGAAGAGGTGTTTCGGGACAAGGGTAGGCTCAGGTTCAGTTTTGGGGTTGATCCAACGGTGGGTTTGGGAGATTAGAGAGAGGACAGGTCAAACTTTTGGATTTAGATCTAGGTGTTTTGGGGCTATTTTTGGAGAATCTAAGTTCGGATTTGAAGAGAGGAGAAGAAAAGGCTCGTTTTGGTGTGTTTTTCGGATATGCAAAGAGCTCCGGCGGCAGCTACAGCGACAGAGATGACGATAGAAGACAGCAGACCGACGCCAGATTTTGGGTTTCTTTGAAGGTGGTGGCCGGACTTTTGGGAGAGAGAATAAAGAGTTTAGGGAAGAGAGAGATTAGAGAAAGAGGGGCTTAGGAAGAAATGAAATAAAAAAGATTTTTTTTGGGTTATATAGGGGTGCCAAATGGCACCATTTCAGCAGATGAAGGATACGCGCGTGGACCTGGATCCGACTTGGGGTCCGCGCATCTGACCTGGCTGGGGGAAGAAGAAGGGAAAAGAAGAAAAAAAAGGAAAGAAAAAAGAAAAGGAAAGGAAAAAAGAAATAAAAAATAAGAGGAATTCCAAATTTTATTTTGACGATTCATCTTATGCATTCACTATCGAATTATCATCTTTTCCAAGGTAAATTTCTTTTTTTTTTCTTCCTGCCTACCTTCCTTTCTCTGTTGTTTTGTTTTAGTTTATTATATTTTATTATTTTCCATTTAATATTCGTTTTAATAATGTTGTTAATTTTTAAAAGAAAAAAAAAATCAAGAGAAATAAATAAAAAGTTTTTTAAATTAGTTTCTGTAGAGAAAATTTTCTAAAAAACAGATTCTTTCTTGGGATGGTCGGAATATCAATCGTTCCTCAAAATAGTTCGAGTACAAATGATTATCGAAACATTATCGGAAGTCCCGGAGTGATTCGGGAATTATTTTTATATAGATAATTTCTTTTATTTCGGAATTAATTATAAAAAATATTTCATTTGTTTTGTAATAAAAAAAAATAAAAAATATTTTAAAGAAATGTGATTCTCCGACGATGGTACTCAAAGCGATTCACAAGTAGTGATCTCGGCGAAATCTTGAGGTGAGGAAAACTCGCTAAAAGTCTTCAAAAGTATTGATATTTTTATTATGGTTTTTCAATACAAAAGTTCATATTTTCTTTCATCTGAATAAAATATATATAAAAAAAATGTTCTTTCTACGGAAAAATAAAATTCGAAAAGTTTTGCCGGTTGATAAAAAAGGATGAAGGGGATTATTTTTAAATTTCAAAACTAAAATCAATTTTTTCAAGATTAAGGATAACACGTGATTAATTGATATCGTTTTTTTAAACGGACGTTGTGAGGGTGCTAATCCTTCCTCGCACGTAGCAGTACTCCCGCACCCGATTTTTTATTTAGTAGATCAAAAATTATTCTTTTAGTAATCTTAATTAATTTTAGGATTTTATTAAGATGATAAGTTTTCTCAGGTGGCCAATCACACCTAGTTAAAATAAAAAGATTGGTGACGACTCTATTGTTTTCTTTAGAAATCGCCTGGAAGTAAAAAAAAAACGTTATGACAGTTTGGTGACTCCGCTAGGGACTGTTTGAGAGTCGAACCATATATTAATTATGTGTTATTCGAAATTTTGATTTGATAAATTTAATCGGTATTTAACTATAATTCTTTTTTTTAATAATAAATTTTTTTTCTTTCTTTTCTTTCCTTTTTGTAAAAACTTTTGAATACGCTTGCATTTAGATATTTTTGTCATTCTTTTTATTGTTTACTCATAATAAATTGTTGGGGGCATTTATACGATATTGACAAAAATAATAGAATAAAGGTTAAATTGACCTAAATAAAAAAATAAAGGTCAAAATCATTTAGGTTACAAAATTCGAGACCCAAATTTATATTTATGCCTAAAAAGTATCAAGAATAATTATTTTCCTTGAATTGATAATTCTGTACTTTATGACACTAACGAGGATTTGATTAATAGAAAGGGCTTTATAGAGGATTGTTATTTTATGTCAGATTCATTGGCTATTCCGCTCCCTTTTGTCTTATAATTCTGCAAGGTGTCCCTATGTCCCTTCAAAGAAACCAATTTCGCTTGCTCCAAAAGGGGGTTGATTGTGATAATTAAAGCAATTTAAATCTTTTTGGTTCCAATATGACTAAAAATTACTAAAAAAAAGCCGGCAACATGAAGCATGAAAAATTATATAGCATAAAAGATTAGAATCAAACAACAAAACAATGTAAATTACTAAAAGATTAATGCAAATTCATTGGTTAGGTACAAAACATGCCTCAAGGGTAGAATATTTAAATTAGTAAGACCTCAGTATTGTCTTTGATTACTCAAGTGGAGTGGATGAGAAATCAACTATGATAGAGATTTTATGATCCACAAACCGGTGAGGTTCTTATTGATGGCATTAAATGTCAAGGAGTTCCAACTTAGATGAATCAAGGGAATGATTGGTCTTGTAGGGATAGCAGCGGATCGGATATCTGTATTTTTTGTACTATTCGAATCCAAAAACACTGTTTTAAAATACGAATCCACAAATTATCCGCATTTAATTCGGATATCTGTATTTCCGGACACGCTCCAATACTCAAATCAACAAAAAATTATAAAGGTGAAAGGAGAAATAGAGAGCAAAGAAGAAGATAATAAGGATTGTTTTAGGCCAGTTATAATAATTTTCTGCCGTCATCAGTCCTGTAAAGCGGGTTATTTATAGATCAGCTATTGACTCCTTGCCCCAAGGCCTCATAGGCTTAGCTAGGTATTGGACCTTAATCTAGTATAGTATTGGATATAAAAAGGTTCATTTTCTTTGTCTAAGCAACCATCATCAAAGTTGAGTATGGTCAGAAGGGGGTGTAGTCGATTAATCGGCTATTGCCTTCGTTTGCTTTCAGCTGCTTAGTTTTCAAAGGCTTAATTTTGCCTTTGTTGGGCTGCTTAAAACACCTTCCTGCTTTGAGATACTAACTGCCTTTCGAGATTGGAGGAAAATACAAGAGCTTTACATTCACAAAATTTTAGCTGTAAATCAGGTTAGAGAACACCAAAAGTTTGCAATTTTCTAAATACAGTTTCCACAGAAGAAAAATCTACATCAAAACCGTAACTCTGGCCTCCATATTTCACATAAAGGAACTCTTTATAAGACGAAGCCGGTGGCAGAAAATCTGAGGTTGGTGGTGAAAGCAAGTCATTCTTCTTCACATAATAGTAAACATCAGCTAAAAGAAGCCATATAAGATCAGGGTCAATAGATGCAAGTCCCTTTAGCGCATTCAGTGATGCATCATGAAGCCGGACAACTCCGCTACAAGCTATGCCGACGACAAGACCAGTAACCTTCTTCACAACAACTTCCAATGCTGAAGCACTTGTTTTGTTTTGGGACAAATCAGCAATCATATTGAGCAGTGCTACCTGTACTTTCAAATTCGAAGTTTCTGCTACAGAGTCCTCCAAAGAAACATTAGCACTCCTGTAAGGAAGTTGTAATGGAGTTCTTTCGTTCAAGTTCGGCTTCTTTCGGAATGGAGATGTGCTTAAAAGTTTCCAGAAGTGGGCCCCATCCGTGTGGAAGCGGCGAGAAAAGAAATCTCCTCCACAAATTTGCACTGCACTGCTTACAACACTTGACAAGCTGTAGAAAGAACAAAACTCATAATCTAAATATGATGCAAAACAAAATCTCAATAAGTCATGTTACTGCAACCTACCATGTAAGTACACAAAACTAATCTGGAATCGCAATAAGAAGAGTTTGAACTCATTGTCAAAATATAGAAATTGCATTCCACACATTTCCAAGCAGGCAGCAAATGAGCAGATAATCATCCAAAAAGGTAAAACCAAAGAGTAGAATTAACTTAAACTAATAACAATGCTACTTTGAGGTGACTTTGCAGGGTAAAAAGAATAAATACTTACCACCGTGTTTCTTTGTTGAAAACACCACAACATGCTATCCAAATACACCATGTGGTGCATTTACCCCTATTTAGCTCCTTGGCCAGTGCGTGAAATCCAAAGGAAGCCTAATATTTTATGAACCATAGCAATTCTCTATTGGCCATAATTCCTCGTTATTCATAATTAGGTTCTATGTTACCGGAACTCTTCATTTTCTTTAAAATATCCGTGTGTCTGACACCTGTATCCAATACATATTCAAACATGGTTATGGGGGGTATGATTCTCAATTTTCACACATCTAGGGAAATCTTTTGGTCCGAAAAAATTTTCAACAAAGTTTCAAATGTCAAATATAAGTAAAAGGTATATTCATAATAAATCAAAAACTTCAATAATATAAAGTTTAAAACATCTAATAAAAAAATATATATTATTTTATATATATATATTGGGTAATTCAGTTAATTCGATTATTTTTTATTTTGAACTGAATTAACCGATAATCGAAATTTTTAAAAATTTTATATAGATAATCGATTGTAATTTTTTTTGGTTAATTGATTAACCGAAATAAATTTTTTTTTCGATCGATTAATTCGATTAAAATCGAATTATGCACACCCCTCCATTTCGTTACTTAATAAACAACCAATTTTCTACTTTTTTTTGTTTAGCAAATGAGCAATCCGTACTTACATATCCATTGAAAATTTATGTTATATTATTTGACTTTCCTAAAGTATACAACATCATGGTTCGTTTTACATTAATGTATGTTCATCAATTGACTTTTTTTTTTTTGGCACAGTTATTGCTAAAAGATTCAAACATAAGTACTTACTCCATATTCATTGAAATTTTATCTTTTCATCTTTTTGGCACACAATTATTGGTAGAAGATTAATGGTGGTATCGTAAAAACAAGTCCATAACAATTTCACATATTGTCATTTCTTTGCCCCACCATGAATATTGACATTTTCCCATTTGTTTTCTACTTATTTTTCAAAAATACATATAAATAATATTTAAAAATATATTTGTATTATATAATTTACAAATAAAAAGTTATTATAAATTTAATTTTTATAATTAAAAAATATTTATAATTTAAAAATAAAAAATTTAAATAAATAATTATTATTTAATAAAATCTAATCTAAAATTAATTTATTATTATTAATTAATTAAAATTTTATAATTTTTTTTTTTTTTAAAAATACCACGACTAAGTGGGATTTTTTTAGTACACTTAATTGACCAGTCATTCAAAAAAAAACCTGATTAATTATATCTTAATTCCCAACATCATCCTCGATCATCATATAGCAGCCCACATGGGCTATAGAGTATAGACTCAAGGGACCAAAGGAAACGTAGGGCTAGGGATAAGAAAAATGGCATTTGTTAAACGTTAGAGCTATGGAATTTTTTTATTATTCGTGTACAGGATAATAATTTATATATAATTCACTTAAATAAGTCGAGCCACATCTCAGAAAAATGGTAACGTATGTGACAAAAAAGATTAGAATTTAAATTTAATGCAGAAATGCTCATGAGTCGAGCCACATCTCAGAAAAATTATAATTATTCTCATTATAATTACTTGTTGGCCGTTTCCACCGTGAGTTTTATTTTAATTCTCAAAATTTCTTTCAATTATAAAAAATAAAGGCAAAGTCTAAATGAAAATGTAGAAAATTATTTAATTTTCAAGGAAACGTTAGGGCTAGGGAAGGATAAGAAAAATGGCATTTGTTAAACGTTATAATTATGAGTTTTTTAATCCCGTTTATGAAGTTAAAAAATTTTATTGTCCGTGTACATGATAATAATTCATATATAATTCACCCAAATAAGTAGGATCACCTCACACAATTTTTAATTGTGAGGGAAAATGGTAATAAATGTAATAAAAAAAATTAGAATTTAAATTTGATACAGATTTGCTCATGAGTCGAGTCACGTCTAGGAAAAATAACACGAACACGACACGAATACATGAGCATGTCAAAATTTATATAATACAAATTATTAACGTTTCAAAATTTGTATAAATATATAACATTTTAAACACGATTATGATAAGAAAAATAACACAAATACATAGATTGTCAAATCTACTCTTGACATTGTGATAACTAAGTTTCAACAAAGTTAATGGGCGTGTGAGCAGATGGGTGCTATCAACTCTCTTTGCACAATGATTCTTCATGTTTCAAATGATACTTTATTGTTTGCATTGCTTTATGTGTCTTGGAGGGTTTTTCTTACTGATAAGAGAAACAATGATGGCTTTTATATGTATTTGCTTTGGGTGGTGGAGGCTCCTAGTGAAAGTTGAGAAAACCTATGGTATGTGTATGTCTACTTTTTTGGCTAATGCGAGGGTGGTGAGGGAAGTACTTCTTCATGGTTCTAGGTGTTGTCTGCTTATTTCAAATGTTTGATGACTACTTGCTTTGATTTAGCAATGTCTCTCTGATTGATTTTGCCTTTTGGCTATTCCTTTGATGATGATTGTGTTGAGACTAAGCAGTCTTACAATTTTGTATCTACGAGTTTTTGCTTACTTTACTTTCAATAAAATTTGGCATAATAAAAAAAAAAGGTTAATGTTGTGATACTCCGTCATTCATATTCGAGATTTTTTCTCGAAAGTAGGTAAATTATAAATTTTATTCTTAAATTCGGATATTTTTAATCATTTTCATGTAAACAAAATATATCATAATCATGTCTCATGTTAATAGATAATTAGATTTTTTTTTAAAATAATTTATTTTACCTATACACTTAATTAATCAATCATTCAGGAAAAAAAAAAAAACTGATTAATTATATCTTAATTCTCAACAGCATCCTCTATCATCATATAGCAGCCCCCATGGGACCAAATGAAACCTTAGGGCTAGGGATAAGAATTCAATCATCTCTTGCATATACGAACAAATTTCTTTTTTTTTTTTTTAATACCTTTTTTGATGTCCCTCCAATAGTTTTTTAACATGTGTTTATAAACCTTAGGGCTAGGGATAAGAAAAATGCTTGATGGCCGCCGGCTGCAATTGGTGGATTCAAAGAAAACAGACATCTAGTGCTTTATATTCGCTTACATAAGCAACGATAGAGCTTGGAATCCAAGAATTAATGGAGTCTTGTTTTAGTTCCTGTTTTTGTAGTTCTGATTGCATTAAGTTTTAGTAAAAAAAAAAAATTGTTCAAACAAGTTTTAAGAGGAAAAATAAAATAAAATTTATTAGTAAATTACTTTTGCTTAGTTAAATAATTTAATGAATATAAGGAAGCCAAATGGGTAATGAGTAGGTTTAATTAGGTACTTCCCCAAATCATTTCTGCTTGTGTCTTTTCTAATATTTAATGAGGGTGACTGTCTCAACATTCCTGACATAACCCAATCCAGCGTTGTTTATAGTTTGACAGAAGAAAAATGGAAGAAACGCAAGCAATTTCAACTTTCAAGAGCCGGATCTCTTGAAAATCAACCGACCCCAGTCCCAGAGACCGCAGCTTCCAGAAACTGTTGCTTTTGTGTACAAAGTATGAACAAAGCCAAGGCTATAAGTCGAGACTCAAAACTATAACTTATTCACATGGTTTCAAGTCAAGATCATAAATGTCTTGTCCATTTTACTCAATATATATGTTTAGAGATGACAAAATGAACCTGAATTCGAAAACCCGTTCGAAAAAATCCAAACTTGTTAAAATTCGATTTGACCAAAAAGGTCAAAAACTCAAACTCGAAAAAATCGGAAACCTAAATGATTCGAGCCCGAAATGGTCCGAACCCGAAATGATCCTAACTTGAAAAAACTTTAACTCGAGATCGACCCGATCATAAATATAAATTTAATATTAAAAATAAGAATAATCAAATTAAAATTAAATAATTTTTTATAATACAAAAACATTAATTATCAATTTTATTCTAATATCTTTTTTATTAATTTATTTAAAAATAATAATTAATATATATTAAAATAATAATTTTATCAAAATATTATAATTTTAACCTCCATTTCTTCGTACAAGTACACCATATCAATTCAAACATTCCCTTTTTTTTATCTTTTGGGACACAATAATGCCTTTTCCAATACTAATTATATTTTCCCTATTATTGTAGGCCAACCTTTTAGAGATTCAAGGCTGCACGGCTGCATGCATCAATTGTGGAGGAGCTTGCTCTCAGACTTTATTATATCTTTTCATGTCAAATACTTAGTTTCATATTTATTTTTGGACATAATTATTAGACTTTGTGATAAATTATGTCCATCCTCCACTCCACATGCATATTCAACTTTTCTCTTCAAAATAAGTATATTAAAATTTTTATTCTCAAATTGGGTATTTTTAATCATGATTTTCCTTTAAACAGAGTATATTATGTCATGTTGTCAATACAAATTTGGATTTCAAAAATATAAAAAATATATATATATTTTAGGTGAACACTTAAAATCAAACATTAAAAAAAAAAAAAAATCTAATTAATCCTATATATTCCCAAATCACATCATTTGTCATTTAGCAGCCCCTTGGGCTACAATCAATGGACCAAATGCAACATAAAGGCTTAGCATATATTAAAAATCCAATTATTTCTTGCATGTAAACCAAATCGATTATGGACATGATAAACAGGCCGTTGGATAGTTTTCTTGGAGCCGAATACATATTTCTTACAAAAGGGAGCATATATTTTACCAAAAAATAAAAAACAAAAAGCATATCAACTACACTTCTTATATTAATTACTTTATCTGGTTCATTGGTAGTGTATAGATATATATACGGTTAACGCATCAAATATAAACCCTTCCTATAGGATTTATATTTGATGCACTAACAGTATATAAATACACTGTCAGTGAACCAGATGATGCTACCTCATTAAAAATAAAATTATCTATATTTATTTTTAAGAACTTTTAATGAGGTGGTATCATCTGGTTCACTGAAAGTGTATAAATATATATTGTCAATGCATCAAATATAAACCTTTTCCGATATATATGGAATTTACACTTATAAGTATTAAATAAAAAGATCACATGCCTACATATAAATATATATATATATATATACTAGAATTGGTACTCATTTTGTAAGTCAAAATATGTTTAAAAAAAAAAAAGAAAATTGTGTTTTAAAAATATTAATATTTTAAAAAATAAGTAATTTTTTAAATGGATGATTATTTTTTAAAGTAAAATGACATGTAATTTTTTAAGCGGATAGTTATTCTTTTAAATTAAAAAGATATTTTAGTCCTTTAATATTTTTTATAATAATTTTATTTAATTATTTTGTAATACCTTATTCAATTGATATCATTTAACTTGTTACATCAAATCAGCTTGAAACTATTAAATAAAAAGATCAAATATTGGAATTAGTTAAATGCTGATTTCAGGATATGAATTGTGATTGCATAATTACAACCTATTAATAAAATTGACTTCAAGCCCAATTAAAAATAACTCAAAAAAAGGTACAAGTGTTTGATTAATAATCCATTATTACTCAACCCAAATCATTTTGAAACTAGCACTACAATCCCCAACGAGATGATGTGTTGATAACTTTATGAAATAGAGTTATTTTATTATATTTTGTGCATTTAAATTAGTTAAGTTCTTGAAGTTTAAACTTAGAATTACTTATTTTTAGTTGTTTTTATATTAATTTTAATTATTTATTTTTTGTTTAAATTAGTTATTAATTTAATGTCTTTTGTATTTTTATAGGTCCTAAAGCAAGATGGAAAAAATCAGCTCATATATGGAAAGTCCAATTTGTTACTTATAGGCAAAGTTTTTCCTTCCAGGCTTTTGGAGCTCTATAAATTAGGACTTAAGTATGTACAATCTTTTAGCTTTCGTAAACCTAATATTCTTAAGAGGAGAATAGCCACCAAAAGTTTGCAAGGAGCAAGAGAGATTTTGGAGATTTGAAGACTGAAGTCTTACAAACCTTAGTTTTCTCTTTTCCCTTAATGTTCCTTTACTTTCTTATAATATTTATGATGGTGAAACTCTTTTGTTTTGTGTTTTCATTAGTAAGAATGAACTAAATTATTTTTTCTAGGATTGCAAGAGAACTCAACATGTAGTTTGGATTATTTTACTCTCTTTCTTGATTTAATGATATTCGAGTTGTTTATTCAATTTTGTACTTAATTCTTCTAATTGCTTAACTACCAATCAAATTGATTTGGTAACCTAAATACAACTTGACAGAGAGAGTTTTGTGTTAGACATAGATTGAATAACATGTGTTTCATTTTATTTATTAGGATGAATTGATTTTGCAACCTAAATACAACTTGATAAAAAGAGTTTAGTACTTTACGATTTCATAAACATGTGCGTTGAAGAATTTCCTAATCTTCCCGGTAAACCCGACAAAGACTAAGAAATTATTCTAGCCAAATGGTTATGAAATCGAGAAAGCACGTTTTTATGACAAATTTGAAAAACATTTTTTTTAAAGTATGAAATGCATGAAAACGGGACCATTATCGAGATGTATTTCTCTCTTGAAGAGAAGGCAACTGAATACCTATAGAGGTATCCTAATACCTTTGAAAGAAATTTAAGTCGGACTTAGAAAAAAATAGATTTTTGGGCATGAATTTTTGCTCGAATTAAAGGGGATATCCGAATACTTATGAAAAAGGTATTCGGATATCCTCGAAGCAAGTTTAGGTTAATTAACTTGAAAAAAAGGAGAGGCATTCGAATGCCATTGTTTGGACATCTGAATGCTCCTCGATTAACCTTAATGCAATGTTTGAAAAACTGAAGAAATCAAAAGATGCTAATTTTTTTAAAGACAAACAAGGCTTGGCCGAATGCCCCCTTAGTGCAAAAACCCAAACTTTGACTTGTTTAACTACCTAAGCTCGTTTTTCTTAAAACCTTGTTAGTATGCTTTGAAAAATAAAATAAAAAAACAAATTTTGGACCCCTTAATGGTTTCGGCCAGCCCCTCTTTCTAAGGTAAAAATCCAAACTTTGACTCATTTGAAGCTCGTTTTAGCTACCTAAAACTCGTTTTATCAAACCAATTTTCTAAACCTTAAAAAAAAAAGTCGAAACCAACTTTGAACCCTCCCATATGGTTTGGCCAGCGCACTTTAAAATGGTCTCAAAACAGTTTTTTATTTTGCAAAAAATACATGTGATTCATGTAGCCAACAATCTCCATATTCAACCTTCAAAACTTTAATGTATCCAAACACTTTGAAAAAATAGACCTTGGTCATGGACTATTGATTAATCATAACCAAAATTCATTGGGAAATATTTTAAAACATGTTTTAAGCAAACAAAGTGGTTGTCTCAAAGTTGGCCTCATGGATGGTAAATCCGGCTCAACTATCACTTAGAGCAAAAATGCTCTAAGATCATCAAGCTCATAATACACTTTTTCAAAAAGAAGAAAAATATGCAACACAAAGAATGCTCCACAATAACCTATAGTCACTATATGCAAACATCAAAGATAACAAAAATGGCAACAAGAAATTATAGAGAAGAAATTTTAAGAAACTAGTAAGTTGGCTCAAAGTTGGCCACATGAATGGTTAATCCGGCTCAACTATCATCTAAGATCATCAAGCTCATAACTTCTTTATTTTGAAAAGGAAAATAAAAGAAAAATCATCAAACAACCACAATAGACCACAACATACCATATATCAAGATAAACACATGAAGTAAAAAAAAAAAATAGTGAAAAGAACCAAAATTTGTGCCACTTGTTTAAAAAAGAAGAGAAATTATTTTAGCAAAAAAACTTTATGATTTTGAAAAAGAGAAGAGAAGAGAGGAGAAGCTTTTTAAAAAACCTTTTGAAAGCCTTAAAGCTTGAAGAAAATAAATTAAAAAAATGAAGGAGAAGAAGAAAGAAAGCTTGAAAAGAAATAGAAAACAATAAAATGAAGAAAGAAAGCTACCTTAGCTAAGCTTCTCTTAGCAAAAACCTTTTCTTTTTTTTTCTCTTTTCTCTTTTCTCTTTTTCTCTCTTTCTTTTTCTTTTTCTCTTCCTCTTTATTTTTTCTCTTCTTCCTTTCTTTCTTTTTGAGAAAAAATGAATACTAGAGTGAATGAACCCCTCTTGACTGAAACCCCTTTCTTATCCCTCCTCTCCTCTTCATTTTCTTTTTAGCCTAATGTCATGCTTTTATTGTTTAGCCAATGGGATTCATCACTTTCTCATTAAGTCTCCACCCATTGGCTAGCTAATCATCTTCCTATTTGGTCCCCAAGATTGGCTTTCATGGGCCAAAAATGACAACTCATGTACCAACATGACGAGTCATGTCCTTACTCTCATGACTCATTCACTTATTTACTAAGTTGGCACTTAGCCTTCCAAGAGCATCCTCTACTATTCCTTTTTATTACAACTTTACCTTACACTTATTTCTACAATTTCCCTACAATCTTTTATTTATTTTTAATTTCACCCCTCTTCCTCCCATCTATTTTTCTATATGAACCTAAACCTTGGGCCTTCCAACAAATTCCTCTCTTCTTGGATCCTTAAATTGGGCCTTCTACCAATAAATATTCCTACATGAACTTTAAAGTTTGGGCCTTCCTACATCTTTTTTTTTTTTTTTTTGCAAGTTGGGATCTTAATATTTTATCCATCTTCCTTCTATTTGGTCTTGAAAAATGGACCTCCTTCTTCCACCAAATATTCTTACCACTTGGGTATTAAAAATTGGGCTTCCATATTTTACCAAAAATTCTCATCCACTTGGATAGAAATAATGGGCTTCCTTATTCCACCAAATTTCTACTACTTGGATAAAAAAAATAGGCTTCCAACCTTGCCTTGAATTTTCCAACAAGCCTTTTTCACCATTTTATTCCAACCATATATCCTTCCAATATTCAAAGTTGATTTTTAATAATCAAGATTACCTCTTTAACACCCAAATTTCATTTTGATCTTGATTTTTCAAAATTGACTTTTTACCCTTTGACTTTGGTCAACTTTGATTTTTCCCGTGTTGATTTTTCCGAACCAAAATATCCAAATCATCATGCCCACTTTGCCGAAACCAAATGTTAAGTCACTAGACCATGAAAATGAGATAAATTTAAAAACTCAAATTTGAAAAAAAACATACCTTATTTAGATACTCGAACAAAATTAGGTGTTTATATTGATGATTATGGTTAGTTCAATTTATTTAAATTCTGGTTGTTTCAAGTTTTGAGCTTACATGTTTTCACATCATTAATTTTTCAATTGTTAATTTTTATTGATTAACTCATGCAACTCGTATAAGGATGAGTGTATATATAGTTTTGTGATAGAGGTGACAATCCAGCAAGTTGAGTTGGATTCGAGTTATTTATTTTGAATTTAGATCATTTTGAATTTTAATTTTTTTAATTAATTTTTTTAGTTTAAATTATTTTGATGAAGTTATAAATATAACTAAAAGTTATTATCATAATTAGACATGTTCATAAATCGGGTCGCGGCTTGGAAATTTTTCATTTTCTTTACCTAGGCCCTATCATAGACGGACCCAGGCTGGTCAGTCGACCCGGTTTACTGTTTAAAAAATAATAAAAAATTATTTTTATATTAATATTCATATATTTTTATAATTAAATTTAAATAAAAAATATTTTTATTAATTAAACATTGATTCCTGTCGGGTCGGGCCGGCCCGAATAAAAAATATCTCTGTCCAAACCCGACCCAAAATGGGTCGAATCTGTCGGGTCGAACTGGTTACCCGATTCTTGAGCAAATCTAATCATAATGAAATATTACATGTTATATAAAAATCAATTAATTAAAATCAAATAAGAAAACCAATCAACGAATGATCGAACACATATAGCTAGACAAATCCAACATAAAATTGAACGAAATTCAGATATGCATGGTAAAACTTTAATCTGAGACCTAAAATTTCAAAATCTCTTCCTAATTGTCACTAAGACAATATCTCATTTGCAGATTTTTGTTTGAAAATCAAAGTTGAGTTTAGGCTGTCAGATTTTTAAGTTAATCAAGGTTTGTCTTTTGACATTTAGTCTAGGTTTTTGGCTTTAGGTCAATTTTCACAAATTTTAGTTTGTTTTGTAACTAAATACTATCGATCAAGTTTACATTAGGTTCAGTTTTAATTTAGGCCATTCCATATTTGAGACAATTTGAGTGAAGATTAGGTTTAAGTCATTGTCTTTATTGTAATTTAGGTGTAGTTTGGCATCATATATATATATATATATATATTTTTTTTTTCTGTTTTCGTTTTTAGTTTTTAGTTTTTTGAAATAGCAACAGAAAAAGTGTTTGACAACATGTTTTTATTTTTAAAAAATGGTAACAAAAACAAAATGTTCAAAATTATTGGAAGCAAGAATATTTTATTTTCATTGTTTCCGGAAACGTGTTTTTATTTCAGACACCATTCATAAGTGTATAGTGTCTATGTTATAAAGTAATATTAGTAATATTATATATTTTCATAATAAAAATTATCAATAAAATTAATTAATTTATAAATAAAAATAATATTAAATTTAATAGAAAATAATAATAAATTTAAAAATATTTAGTTAAAAACATATACTTCAAATTTAACATATAAATGTATTTGGATATAAAAAAGTTTAAAACATATATACAAATATTAAATACAAATTACATGAAAATATAACGTCATTACTTAAATAATTTATATTATTTAATATTATATTAAATTATTAATATTATTTAAATGCTATTAAATTCAAATACGATTAAATAGTAATATTTGATGTTACTATTAAATAGTATTAAATAATACTATTTAATATTATATGAATAATATTACTTAATAATTTAATTTAATAAATCTGATATTAGTTTTAGTTATTTTCAAAATTTTATTTTGTGTATTAAATTATTATATTTGCAAAAATTCAAGTATTTGCTTCTAAAATATAATGACATTATTTGTTTTATGTTTTCAAAATTTTGAAAACAATTCAAGAAAATAAAAGGAAAATTTTTGAAAACAGAAAACAGGAAATGTTTTCAATAAATAGTTGAAAACATATAGTTGCCGTATATAGTTGGCTTTATAATTAAGAAACATAAATAACATGAAATGTTTTCAATATATAGTTGAAAACATATAGTTGCTTGGCCTTATAATTAAGAAACATAAATAACTTTATAAATTCTCTTTTTCTTTATTATTTTCCATTCGGTATAAAAATTTCAAGGCCACATGTTAAAATGACTCATATGGATTATTGTCTATTTCTTTATTATATGTTGTTTATAATTATTGATTAAATTATCACAAATAGATCTGCTCAGGAGTTAGGTAACCTATCCAGTTCAACAGTTTCGTTTTGTATTGGGTTGAGTTTAGGTAGAGTTTTTTTTTCAATTCGAGTTGGTCATACATGAATCACTATTTATATAATAAAAACTTATTTTTTATTTAAATTTAATTATAAAATTATATAAATATTAATATAAAAATAATTTTTTAATATTGCTTAAATAGTAAAATGGGACGGCCCGTGCCCGTCCAAAACCAGGCCTGAGTAAAAAAAATAAAAAATAAAATTTAAGCCACGACCAACTCGGCCCATGAGCGAATCTAACCACAAATATCTATATTTTATTATTTTATAATAGTAATATATATCTTATAAATGATACAAAACATTAATCACGTGCATAGCACATGATAAGAGAAGTAGTACAAGTGAAATAGATATCACATGTGGCGGCAAGAATTCGATCAAGCACAATAATTAATCTCCACCATTGAAGTTGTAATAAATTACAACTCTGCAATGTGTCTCATTTATTCTCTCTTTAACATATATATATATTTCCTGCAATTAAAATTGTAGAAATATTATTATTGTATTATGCCGAAGTCCCAAAATGATGAGGAATGGGAACTACGCACAAATCATCCTTTCTTCGCACTGAAGCACCGAACACTTCAGTCATGTCAAGATCTTCAGGTTTCATTCCATCGGGAAGCTGCCAATCGAAATGGAAGAGTAAATTCGCAAGTGTAAGCTCAAAATTTGCAATTCCGAAAGACATTCCAGGGCAAATCCTTCTTCCAGCACCAAATGGAATGTAATGAAAATCTGTTCCCTTATAGTTAATCGAGTTGTCTAAAAATCTTTCAGGATGAAACTTGTCAGCTTCAACCCAATAGTTTTCATCTCGAAAGATAGCCCATGCATTCACTATGATCCTGGTTTTGGCAGGTATTACATATCCATTTACCTCACAGCTTTCTTGGCTTTCTCTTGGAAGTAGCAAAGGAGCAGGAGGGTGAAATCTTAGTGTCTCTTTGATAACTAGATTTAGATACTTCAAATCAGGAAGGCTTGCTTCATCAATCTCTCTTTTTCCTGCAAACACACCCCTCACCTCTGCTTGGGCTTTCTCCATTATTTTAGGGTTTTTTAACATTTCTGACATTGCCCATTCTACAATTATTGATGATGTGTCACCTCCCGCAGCAAACATATTCTGAAATAGAATACGATACACATGCACGTACCATTGAATCAAATGTTAGCATATTCAAAAGATATAATCATTCATGTATTAGCATATTTTTATTTTCTTACTATGGTAGTTTTTATTTGTTATCTTTAAGATTTGTACTTTAATTATGTCTTCTTCTATGCTAGTTTTTGCCAACTTTGTAATCTTTCGATTGCTTTAAAACAATTAATAAAATAACTAACCAGCGTAATTGCTTTGATGCTAGAGGTTGATAAGGGAAGTCCAAGGCCTCCATGATCCTGAATATCCAGAAGAACTTGTACAAGATCATCAGCTACTTCATCTTCATCTTCATCACCTCCCTTTGCTGTTGATTTTTTAACTCTATGTTCATGAATGATGTTTTCAAGAATCTCATCCACTTTCTGACACAATCTCTTATTTTTAGGCCTCATTGCGTTGATTAGATGCAGCAATTTTATGGAAGGATATACATCAACAAGACTGAGACCACCGAAAATTTCTGCAATTTCAGGGATAAGTTTCTCGAATGCTTCTTGGTATTTGCATTTGCCACCGACGGCTGTTCTTGAGACTATGCTAAGTGCTGAAGAATACAACAAGTTTTTCAGGTTAATCGACTGTCCAGCTTTTGATGAGATGGTTCTAACTAAATTACTCATCTCTTCTTCCCTGATTGGTCTGAATGATTGAACTCTTTTCTGACTTAAAAGCTCCGTCGTACAAATTTTACGTATCTGTCTCAAGTGTTCACCACGGGAAAACGCAATATCTTTGAAATTGTAAGTTAAAGACTCTGCAGCATAGAGATAAGGCCTCTCGGAAAAAATGGAGTCATTGGTTTTCATCACTTCTTTAGCTCCTTCCGATGAAGAAATGACGACTGTGGGTACTTCTCCAAGTTGCATATGCATGACGGGACCATACTTCTTAGCGAGGCGAGCAAGACAGCGATGAGGTTCGGTGGTGAAGATAAAGAGGAGCAAGTTTCCTATGAGAGGTAATTTTGGAGGACCTGGTGGTAGCCTTGAAGCGGAGCCATTGGCTTTGGCTTTCATCCATGTCCGTAAGGCCATGAATATGAAGTAGACGATGGGAGAAAGGATTAAAAAGTAAGGGAGATGGTTTTCCATGAGAGCGAATTTTGAAGTAGTTCTGAAAGATCTAATAACAGGTGATTGTTGCTAATTTTGGGCTCAATTCTTTGATTTATATAGTACTTCCCACATCCTAAATTGTTGACTTTTTTATTTTTACGAAATTAAAAAAGAAAATAATTTTGTGTGTATTTGATATTAAAATTAATTTTTTTTTTAAAATAAAATTTTCATATTTTTAATGTCAAAAAGCAAAATATATATATATATATATATAATTAAAGTAAGAGTTACAATAAGTGTTAAAAAATGATTTTGTTTGATTCTCTGTCAATCTATATATTTTATATACCGTCAATGATTCATATGATATCACTTTATTAATGAGCAAACTAAACAGCTTATTTGTATTTGTTTTTTAGAATTTATACTTTTTTTGTTTATTCATTAATGAAATGATATCATGAAATTTACTGTCAGTGTATAAAATCTATACATTAACAGTTTATCAAATATAAACTCTAAAAAAATATAATTTTGAGACATTAAAAAAAATAGTTTATATTTGGTAAACTATCACTATCATTGTACTATAAATTGTCACATCATTGATTAAAAAAATTAAAATTTTACAATACTTAAAAATAAATATTCATAAATTTTAAATATTTAATTATGTATTTTATGATATTTAATTTAATTTTTTTTAAATATTTAATTTTATTTAATAATTTATGATGTATTAATAATGTATAACATTTATACATTGGCATCAAATCAAAATTTAATTTGGTTTTGGCTTTGAAACTTTGCGTTAATTGCTTAACAGCGATTTCCTCGTGGTTACCAATAAAACCTAGCCTTTTTCGTCAGTAGACTTTTTTTTATCCTTTGCTTTTCCTTGTGTAATTCATCACATCTAAAAGTACTCATAGGTCGGGTCGGGTCGGATTGGATTCTAGTCAAATTTAAGTATGGTATTAATTATCAATATCATATTTACTTATTCAAGTCTGATTCGGTTCGAAATATGAGTTTCAAATTCTGCCCAAATTCGTTCATATTTATAAATGGATAGTTCAAACCCGTTTAAATCCGCCCATAATTATTTTTTTTTCTAAAAAAATTTAAACTAATTTTTTTTTTATTATTTAACTTTTAATAATTTTACCTTTTTTTATTATTAAATTCTAAAACACGAATAACTTAGTATATTTTTAAATGTTTATACTATACTATAATATTATATATATTTATTTTTTATATGATATAAATTATATAATATATAAAATATAAAAATAATATACTATATAAATAAAAAAGGGTCAGGTCGGGCTCTGGCCTTGATTGTTGGAGTCAAGGCCCGACCCATTTTCTAAATGGGCCTCATTTTTGGCTCAAGTCCATATTTCGGACCTAATATTTTTGTCCAAACCCTCCAAAATATGGACTGACCTTCGGACTTGGACGAGTAACTCGACTCTTGAGCATATCTAATCACATCTTTGAATATTTCCTTGAAAAGTTTAAAATTGTCCAAATAATTGACTATAACTTTTTTTATGAGAGTTTTCTAGAAGTATTTAGTAGAAAAAAAAAATAATAATTATGATATAGACCTTTTGTTTATATTTAATATATCTTGAAATTTTCATCTTTAATCAATAAGGAAGTTAGAGATAGAGGTTTCAATTAACCATGCTTGAGCGGTCAATTAGGCTAAATAAGAAAAAATCTTAAAATCTTGAGATTTTAGGTTTTAATTTCATTATATTTAAATTTGGTCCAATTTTATATTGAATTTATCTAATTATGTGATGGCTCATTGGTTGATTTATTAGTATGATTTAATTTAATATTTGATATTTATGAAATCGGTTCTATTTGCATTTTAAGCTTTTCTTGAACTTCCTTTAGGGGAGTAATATTTGATATTAATGTAATATTTAATTATAACAAGTAGTATTTGCTAATTTACAATGGTGCAGTCTGATCACGGTTAACGAGCCAATTTTAAATGGTATATTTCATCAAGTTCGCAGCTTTTAGATGCTAAAATCCAATGCACTTATTCTGTTTCTCAAATGAGTCAAGCTCCGAGACCACTGTCGAGATATTTTGTTTTAAATTCGAACTCGTTCTGCTTCTCAAATGAGTCAAGTCCCGAGACCACCGTCGAGGTACTTTCTTTTATTTTGAACCTGCCGAACCCAAAATTTTACTTTTTCAAAAAAAACAAGTCTTTGGTAGTGATAGCTGAAGCTTCTGGAAGTGATACCCAGAATTTTTACAAATTTTAAACAGTGAGAAAGTCTTTGGTAGTGGTAGTTGAAGCTTCTGGAAGTGATACCCAGAATTTTTACAAATTTTAAACAGTGAGAAAGTCTTTGGTAGTGATAGCTGAAGTTTCGAGAGGAGATACCCAGAATTTTACGAATTTTAAACAGTGAGAAAGTCTTCGATGGTGATAGCTGAAGCTTCTGGAGGAGATACCCAGAATTTTACAAATTTTAAACAGTGAGAAAGTCTTCGATAGTGATAGCCGAAGCTTCTGTGGAGATATTAAGAGTTTTAAATTTTTTTGAAAAATGAGCAAGTCTTTTGTGGTGATAGTCGAAGCTTCTGGAGGAGATGCCCAGAATTTTACACACAGTTGAGAACAAGATAGGTTAAGACCCTGAGACCATTGTCAAGGTCATTTCTTCTTGCAAATCGAACTCGTTTCCTTAAGACGGGTCGAACCTTGATTAGTCAGGGAACTCAATTTAAGGACAAAATCTTCAATTTATAGCTTTCATAAAAAAAAAATGAAAACTTCCATTCCCCTTTCTTCACATTCGATTTCACTAACCAGACAAAATTAGTGTTTGTTTATCTTTGCCTCATTCCTGATTCTCAACAATAGCCAAAGAGGGGCAGCATTAGGCACTTAATTTTGTCCAGACCACTAAAATAGGTATGTTTTCTTCCTAAATTGGTGTTTCAAAATGTAAAAAGACTTTTCTCGTCCAGTAGATGGTACTTCGAGACTTAGTCTAAGAAAGCAGACATAAAAGTCAAACTTGAAGAAGTCAACTCTAAAAAAGTCAACTACTAAAAAGTCAACCCACTTTCAAATTCAAGATTTGAAGTTCAATTGAAAAATGATGAAAGAATTTTGATAATCCGAGGTCTACATTGAAAGATATGGAGTTCGCAAGTTGGGTTACGGAGATTTAGTAGAAAGGAAACCCTAGTTCGAAAAATTTGGAGAAAAGTGCTTAAACGATCAAATTGGTCGGAATTGAGGGTTTCAAATGAAAGATAAGCACTAACTACGAGTAATGGAGAGGCTACTTGGAAGAAAAACTGAAGGAAAACTCAATCCGGAAGAAAACCGAGAATTAGAGTTTTAGTGGATTTTGGTGAAATTGGGAAAAATTACAGAAATGACCCGATTCGGTAAAACTAAAGCCTTTAATTGATGAGGAGTGATTAAACAAGGATAGCCCAAGGCTCAGTTTGAAAAAAAATCCGAGAAAAAAGCCGATTGGAGAAAAAAAGGAAAAACGAGAAAATTTTCGATAGTTAAAAGAGGAAAAACCAAATTGGAAGGGAATTTTATTGTAAAAATTGGGCATTTTTGGATCAAATCCAATTCAATATATGACAGAGGCCCAGGAAAAGAAAATCTGAAAATTGGACTTGTTTTGAGCAAAATTGGGCTTCGAAGGTAAAAAGGCAAAATTAGAAAATTTGGGAAAAATAGCAAATAAACTCCAAAAATTATAAAAATTTGCAAATCTCATTCTTAAACCAATTCGAAGAGATTGGCAAAAAAAATATGGATTCGAAGTTTGTTTGCAAAATGGCCAAATCTCGGGCCCACTATGCAGTAATTCAAGCAGATAAATGCAAAAAAAAAGCAAATGAGCTCCAAAAATTATGAAAACTTCCAGATCACACTTTTAAATTATTTGGAAGAGAATGGTGAAGAACAATCTGGATACGGAGCTCGTTTCAAAAATGGTATAGTTTAGGAGCACAAAATGACAATTTTGGAAGAAAAAATTCAAATAAATAGCAAATGGGCTTGGAAAATTTTGAAAACCTCCAGAATTCAATTTTCTATTATTTTTGAAGAATTAAAAAATAAAATTTTGAATTTGAAGTCCGTTTTCTATTTATTTAGGTTCGAGGGTCAAAAAAGTCATTTCACCAAAGAAACCGAAAAGGGCCTTTTCTTGCTTTTAAAAAAAATGAAGCATGGACTGGAAGATGAAGGGTCAGCCAGCGAAGGCCCAATGATGGGCATATATTTTTTGATTTTTTAATCAAAGGGCAAAAAATGAAGAGGAATGTAGTTATTTTTTGTGATCAAGCCTTTGAATTTGCAACACATGGACCAATGGTTGGAGAGGGATCCTATTTATGACATCTTTATGACATCATAATTCAAGGGCTGATGATTCTAATCTAATGGTGGGTTTTTTACATGGAAGGCATCTTAAGTGATAGCCATTGGATGAAAAAATAACCACATTCTTTCTAAAAGAAAGGCCATTTGGCCACTACTAATAGAGAGGGGGGTTGATCAGTTTTGAGAGGGCTTGGAAACTGAAGAGAGGAAGTAGCTAAGGGAAAAAACAGAAAAAAAAAGGAAAGGAAAAATATAGGAGAAAAAAAAAGAGAAGGAAAAGAGGTTATTTAACTTGTTTCTTCTTGATTTGGAAAGCTAGAGCAAGGTAGCTATGCTCTTTCATGGTTTTTTATACTTTGTTGATATGATTTTGTTGTTTTGATTGTTATTTTGTTTTCCTTTCATGAAATAAACTTGTTTCTAAGGATTTATTACTTTGTTTTTAAAGAAAGTATATAAAAAAAAAAAAAACAACAACAAGTTTTCTTCAAAAATCCATGATGGCCGAATGAGTTTTTGTTTTGGAAAATGACTTTGTGTTTGATTTTTATTCATGAGCTTGATTTGTGGTAAGTTAGTTTATTTGTGTTAGATTAGATTGATTTGTGGTAGGTTAGCTTGATTGTGATAGTTTAATAATATACAATGCTATGTGTTTGTGACAATGCCAAGTTTAGGTTGTTCCATTCGATCATGATGGATTTTCTTGAGCATGTTTGCATTTTTATCATGTTTGCTTGCTTAGTATGTTTCCATTCATGTTTGCATATTTAGACCATGCCTTGTGTTTTTTATATTGTCATTGATATGTTTATGAGTCTTGTTAGTCACCATGTTTGCATTTATTATCATGTTTGTTACCATGTGTTTGTGTTATTGTTTGGCTAAGATTATATCTTCTTTTGTTTTTATGACCGTTCGGCCATTAGGGTCTTTTTGCTTTTTGTCTACATTTCCATTTTGTCTAGTTGATAGGTTTTCATTTCATGCCATAACATTGTGAATTTTGATTTGGTTTGCCATGTGTTTGTGTTATTGGCTAAATAGGATTGCATTAGTCTATTTTTATGGCCATTCGGTTTTTTCATGTAATTCTTGCATTGTGTGTGCATTTGCATTATGTTTAGGTACCATTGCTTTGCATTATCATGCCATAAGATTGTGTATTACTTGTTGTTTGTTCATGCATTAGTTTTAGGTTTATTAGTTACTGACAATCATATTGATATTGCCATGCATATTCTTATGACATTTAAGGTCTAGAATCATATTGGTATTGCCATGCATTTGCTATGTTATTTAGGTCTTAGGTCACTTTGTATTGCCATGCATCTCATTTCATTTTAGGTCTAAGTTTCATTTGCATTATCATGCATTCTTAGGTTAGGAGTACATTTATTGCCATGCAAACTCATGCTAGGCATTAATTATTTTGTATTGCCATGCATTTCTCACATCATTAGGATTTAAATCATGCATTTCATACATCATATTTGTTGTTTGCTCATGCATCTCATGTCATACCACATGATTTATGACTTAGGCCAACCAATGGCTCAAAGTCATGCTCACTTAAGCATACTTGTGGGAAATTAAAGAGTTGTCAAATTGATTATTCTACCTTTGTGATTTTTTTTACTTAGCCAATTTTTGTCCAAGTTTTTCAAATGTTTTAGCTACTGTTTGTAGGACTTTAGGAGAGTCTCCAATATTTTTACTTTGATTTTTAAATGATTTTACCAAAGGCAAAAAAAATGTGTTTTAGCAAAACAGTTTTTCACCCAGTACTCAAACTTTTTCAATTTTTCTGGGAAGTCATCGTTAATCAGAAAATTAAGCCAATTTTTTCTCGTGTAGTTTTACATGTTCAGAGTCTCCAGTATTTGTTTTATATTGTTTTGAATTTTTAAAATTAGGTTAAAAAATCGCGTTCTAAAACTGGACAGTGGAGTCAGATTTGAATTTGAAGAAAATTTATTTTTCTGTTTTGGCTAAGTTACTTAAAGGGGGTTGATTAGGAAGTTTAGCTATTGTCTTAGGGTAGTTCAACCTTTTTAAACTCTGAAAATGATTTTATTATACCTCAGGTTAAGGGTGGTCAAGTTCGAGATTTTAAACTTAGGAAATTAGAACCGTTTTAAAAAGGGTTTAGTTAGGTTTTTATTTTTAATCTAAGTTTTTCCAAAATTGTTTTCAAACAATCACAAAGAATTTTTATTTTAAAAAATTTAATTTGATATATTTTTCTAAGGTAGCCAGATATCTTTTTTGATATGTGGATTTCTTTAATTAAAGGAAAAAAATACATTCTCATGCATTGAATTTTCCACATTCATGCATACTATAATATGTGATTTTTGCTATGATAATTTCCATGGTGTTGTTATTATTTTTTATTTATATTTTTGATGTTTTGTTGTTTATTATATGATTTTGAATATTTCATAATATCCTATGCTTTTTATTTAGTTATTTAATTTTGTCACATTATTTAGCATATACTATGTTCATGCATTATTATTTTTATTTTTATTTTCATGCATATTATATGATAGCATTATTTTATGTTTCATGTCATTTAGATTATATTCCATGTTATTTAGATTATATTTTTTAGAATATGCCATGTCTTTTAAAATATGCCATATTATACATATATTTTATGTTTCATGTATTTTTTTTTCCTTAATTAAAGGAAAAAAAAACATTCTCATGCATTGGATTTTTCCACATTCATGCATACTATAATATGTGATTTTTGTTATGATAATTTTCATGGTGATGTTATTATTTTTTATTTATATTTTTGATGTTTTGTTGTTTATTATATGATTTTGAATATTTCATGATATCCTATGCTTTTTATTTAGTTATTTATTTTTGTCACATTATTTAGCATATACTATGTTCATGCATTATTATTTTTATTTTCATTCATATTATATGATAGCATTATTTTATGTTTCATGTCATTTAGATTATATTCCATGTTATTTAGATTATATTTTTTAGAATATGCCATGTCTTTTAAAATATACCATATTATACATGTATTTTATGTTTCATGTATTTTTTTTCCTTAATTAAAGGAAAAAAAATATTCTGATGCATTGAATTTTTTCACATTCATGCATACTATAATATGTGATTTTTGTTATGATAATTTTCATGGTGTTGTTATTATTTTTTATTTATATTTTTTGAAGTTTTGTTGTTTATTATATGATTTTGAATATTTCATGATATCCTATGCTTTTTATTTAGTTATTTATTTTTGTCACATTATTTAGCATATACTATGTTCATGCATTATTATTTTTATTTTTATTTTCATGCATATTATATGATAGTATTATTTTATGTTTCATGTCATTTCATGTCATTTAGATTATATTCCATGTCGTTTAGATTATATTTTTTAAAATATGCCATTTCATTTAAAATAAGGTTAATATGTAAATTAGCCCCTGTACTTTAGACGTTTTGTTTGTTTGGTACCTAAAGAATTTTTTTTGTCACTTTGGCACTTAAACTTTCATTCCGTCAATCACATTGGCCCTTTGCCCTAACACCGTTAGTTAATGGCTGACTAGGCAAAAAAACACCCAATCAAGGTCTGACACGTGGCAAAATTGCCACATCATTACTGCCACATCATCATATAAGAAACAAAATTCAAAAAAATATCAACAAAAATAATAAAAAATTTAAAAAATCAAAATTAAAAATTAAAAACATGAAAATCTCATTATTTTTTTAAATTATAAAATAAAAATAAAAAACCTAAATTGAAAATAAATTATAAAAATTGAAAACTTTATATATATATATATATATATATATTGAAAAATCTGTAAAAAAAATTAAAAAATGAGAAAAAAATCTGAATATTTTTAATAAAAATTAAAAAATTAAAAAAAGGTTTCTATTTTTAAATTTTAAATTTCTATTTTTTTTAATCTCAAAATTATCATATATTTTTTTAATTTGAAATTTCTATATTTTAAAAAATTATTTTTTATTTTTCTTTTTAATTTTGAATTTTTTAGATTTATCTTTTGATTTTTTATAATTTTTTTTATTATTTTTATAATTTTTTAATTTCTAAATTTTTTAAAAAAAAAATTAATTTTGATTTTTTAAAAAAAAAATCATTTTTTAATTTGATTTTTATAATTTTTTTAATTGTTTTTGAATTTTTAAAAAAAAAAATTATTTTTCAAAAAAAAATTTGGATTTGTTTTTTGGGTGAATTTTTCAGATTTATCTTTTGAATTTTTATAATTTTTTTTACAATTTTTTAATTTATAATTGTTTTTAAAAATTAAAATTTTTATTTAAAAAAAAAATCAGTTTTTTACTTTATTTTTAAATTTTGTTTTTTTTTTTATTTTTTGGGATTTTTTTTTGAATTTTTTTCTTATATGATGACGTGACACTAATGATGTGGCAGTTTTTGCCACGTGTCAGCCTGTGATTGGTTGTGTTTTGTCTGTACGGTGTTAGTCAATGGACTAATGTGATTGACGGAATGAAAGTTGAAGTACCAACCTGACAAAAAAAATTCTTCAGGTACCAAACAGACAAAACGTCTAAAGTACAAGGGCTAATTTACATATTAACCCTTTAAAATATGCCATATTATTTAATTTTGCCATGTCATTTAAATCATATCATTTCATATAGAATATATTATGTCACTTAGGACATTTCATTTCATTTACGATATTCGATTTCATTTAGAATATATTATGTCACATAGGTCATTTCATTTCATATAGAATATACCATGATACTTAGGATATTTTATTTCATTTAGAATATGCAATGCCATTTAAATTATATCATGCCATTTAGGATGCATTATATTATTTAGACTTTGCTATGTCATTTTATTTATATCACACATGTTCATATTCATTTTTTTTAAATGTTTATTTTTTTTTTTAAAGATAATGATTTTTAATAAAAATAAAGATATTCTCGAGTTAAAATAATTCATGAGTTCTCTACCGGGTTGTTGGAGGGGATATCATCAATTATCATTGATAAAAGAATATCTTTCTTTCAAAAAAAAAAAAAAGAATGATTCAGAAAACTTTTCCAAATAAATAAAATTTTTTATATTTTGCCGATTTTGTTCGGGAATATAGGAAAATTTTGAATTAATAAATTCCGTATTATTTTTGATAAAGAATGGAATTATCTTGCTTTAAATTGAAAATTAACTTGAAATACTAAATTAAAAACCGACTTTTTACCAAGACTTGAGATAACATACGATTAATAAGGTACCATTTTATACGGGCGTTGTGGGGGTACTAATCCTTCCCCACACGTAATCGAGTCCCGAACCTACTTCTTTGATTTCTCTGATTTAAAAAACAGACTTGAAATTGGTTTTAAAAATGTTTTAATTAATTTCAAAATATTTTAGAAAACCGATTTTAATAGGTGGCCGATCACACCTAGCTAAAACAGATTGGTGGCGACTCCATGTCTTTTTCAAGGTCATTTTCAAAACCTTCATCTTTCAAGAGGAATTAAGTTGACTTTTTTTTTTTTTTTAATGTCACGCTTAACGAATATAAAATCTTGCGATGAGACTTGTTATTTTGTAGGTTGCGACATCTGTGTTGGATTTTGATTTTAGGAATCAAGACAATATGAGTTTGGTTAAAGTCAACTAGTCCACTTTCAACATTTACAATAGCTAAACAAAAACTAATAATATCATGACTTAGAAAATGTCAAAATTTTTGAAAGAATAAAATTAAAAAAGAAGAATGATTTTAAGCATATTAACAATAACTTTGACCACAATCTTATAAATGATATTGCACTTACTAATTGATCAAAAATGCATTTTGTGTTGGTTTTTGATTTATAAATCAGAACAATATGAATTTGGTTAACATCAGCTAGCCCACTTTCAACATTTAAAATAGCTAAACAAAATTTAGTAATATCATGGCCTAGAATATGTCAACAATTTTGAAAGAATAAAATGCAAAAAGGAATAATGATTGTAAGCATATTAACACAAACTTTTACCACAATTTTATAAATGATATTGCACCACTAATTGATCAAAATTGCGTTTTGTGTTGGGTTTTTTATTTTAGAAATCAGAACAATATAAATTTGGTTAACTCAACTAGCCCACTTTCAACATTTAAAATAGATAAACAAAATTTAGTAACATCATGACCTAGAATATGTCAAAAATTATGAAAGAATGAAATGCAAGAAGGAAAAATGATTTTAAGCATATTAACAAGAACATTTGCCATAATTTAATAATGACATTACAATAGCTAATGGATTGAATTGCGTTATCTATGTTGGGTTTTTTATTTTAGGAATCAAGACAATATAAGTTTGATTACCGTCAACTAGCACACTTTCAACATTTAAAATTGTTAAACAAAATTTAGTAATATCATGACCCAGAATATGTTAAATTTTTTTAAAAAAATAAAATGCAAAAAGGAAAAATGATTGTAAGCATATTAACAAGAACTTTTGCCACAATCTTATAATAATGACATTGCACTGGCTAATGGATTGAATTGAGTTATCTGTGTTGGTTTTTTTTTTTTATTTTAGGAATCAAGACGATATGAATTTGATCAATGTCAGCTAGCTCACTTTCAACATTTAAAATAGCTAAACAAAATTCAGTAATATCATGACCTGGAATATGTCAAAAATTTGAAATAATAAAATGCAAAAAAGGAAGAATGATTGCAAGCATATTAAGAAGAACTTTTACCATAATCTTATAAATGATATTGCACTGACTAATTGATTGAAATTGCATTATGTGTTGGGTTTTTCATTTTAAAAATCAGAACAATATGAATTTGGTTAACGTCAGCTAACCCACTTTCAACAGTTAAAATGGCTAAACAAAATTTAGTAATATCCTAACCTAGAATATGTCAAAAAATTTGAAAGAATGAAATGCAGAAAGGAATAATGATTGTAAGTGTCATAACGTGCCACACGCGAATTGGACATGCTAGACGCAAATTATAGAGTCGCCACTAATCATTTTTTCTAGGTGTGATTAGTCACCTATATGAATCTATATAATTTATAGTAATCCTACGCTCGACGAAGGCACATAAAAATGATAGATCCTAGTCTATATTACCAGAACTAAGTTCGGGAGTACGATTACGTGTGCGGAAAAATTAACACCCCCACAATGTCCATCCAAAAGGACAGTACCTAATTAGTAAAATATTAGGCTAGATTTGGTTTTAGTTAAATGGTATTTAATTTCGATATCTTAAATATTGGAAAATACTTTCCACCATTCGAGATTGATTTGTGGAATCAAGCTTTCTTCAAGAGTTTTCAATAAAAATCATTCATTCTTATTAAGAGGCTCCGTCGACAAATTTTATTAAATATTTTATGGATTAAAATTAAATTGAGAGTTTAAATATTAGAAAATTTTTAGGTTACTTTCCATCGTTCAAGTCAAACATCTGAAAATTCCCCTCACCTCAGGAGTTTTTAATGGAATCCATTCGTTCTTATGAACATCCGTCGTACGAATTAATGTTAATATTAAAAATATTAAAATTGAGAATTTAAAATATTGGATAATTTTTTGGGTTATTTTTCACCATTCGAGTTAGAAACCTACAAATTTTCCTCACCTAAAAATTCTTAAAATTGACCATTCGCACCTTTTTAAGATTCATCGTCGATAAATCTCATTTTATTATAATAAAAATTATGAAATCGTATTATTTATGAGTAAAGTCTAAATAATCTAAATCATCCTAAATGAGCACAATAAAATAAATAATATAAAAATATGCAATAAAAATCAAGTTAAATATTAACAAATAAAATATATGAATGAATAATTAATTAATAAAAAAATAATTTACTAAATAGAAACTTAAATCAAATATTAATTAATGCATAAATAATCAATTAAAATAATTAACCAAGAATAAAACATATATATATATATACATACATACATACATTAAAAAAAATGAAAAAGAAAAATAAAAAGAAACCGGAATTGAAAAAGGAAAGAAAACAGAAAAATATAAAAGAAATTAAATAATAAAAAAAAAAGATCCTTGTGATCGGGTCGATCGGACTCGCGGGTCCAGGCGCGGACCCTGCCCAACCCAGTCACCATGTTTAAAAACAAAACAAAAATTTAGGCTTCATTCTTCTCCTGGTTTAAAAACAAATTTCTCTGAAGCTTCAAAAGACAAATCCCTTTTCTGTTCTTCAAACCCTAAATTGTTTCTTTTTCGAAAACCAGACTAAAACCTAAATTTCAACTTTCTGATTTTTTACAACTTTTAGATCGGTCCAAAATCTAATAAAATCCGATAATAATTAACTTTGCAAAAATCAAATTCAATCTCGGATTAATAAACTCGAATAAGTTGGGTGTCTACAGTAAGCATATTAACAAGAATTTTTCCACAATTTATAAATGATATTGCATCGACTAATTAATCGAAATTGCATTTTGTGTTGGATTTTTTATTTTAGAAATCAAAAATATGAATTTGGTTAACGTCAGTTAACCCACTTTTATCATTTAAAATAGCTAAACAAAGTTTAGTAATATCATGACTTGAAAGAATAAAATGCAAAAAGGAAGAATGATTGTAAGCATATTAACAAAAACTTTTACCATAATCGTATAATAATATTGCATCGACTAATTGATCGAAATTACGTTCTCTATTGGGTTTTTTATTTTAGAAATCAGAACAATATGAAATTGGTTAACGCTTACATTTAAAATAGCTAAACAAAATTTAGTAATATCATGACTTAGAATATGTCAAAAAATTTGATAGAATAAAATGCAAAAGGAAGAATGATTTTGTACGTATTAACAAGAACTTTTCCCACAATCTTATAATAACATTGCACTGGCTAATGGATCGAATTGAGTTATCAGTGTTGGGTTTTTTTTTAAGGAATCAAGATAATATGAGTTTGATTAACGTCAGCTAGTCTACTTTCAACATTTAAAATAGCTAAACAAAATTTAGTAATATCATGTCCTAGAATATGTCAAATTTTTTTCAAGAATAAAATGCAAAAAGGAAGAATGATTGTAAGCATATTAACAAGAACTTTTATCACAATCTTTTAAATGATATTGCACTAATTAATTGATCAAAATTGCTTTCTCTGTTGGATTTTTTATTTTGAAAATCATAACAATATGAATTTGGTTAATGTGAGCTAGCTAACTTTCAACATTTATAATAGCTAAACAAAATTTAGTAATATCATGACTTAGAATATGTCAAAAATTTTGATAGAATAAAATGCAAAAGGAAGAATAATTGTAAACATATTAACAGAACTTTTGCCACAATCTTATAATAACATTGCATTGGCTAATGTATCAAATTGCGTTATCAGTGTTGGATTTTTTATTTTAGGAACCAGGACATTATGAGTTTGATTAACGTCAGCTAGCCCACTTTCAACATTTAAAATAGCTAAACAAAATTTAGTAATATCATGCCCTAGAATATGTGAAAGATTTTGAAAGAATAAAATGCAAAAAGGAAGAATGATAGTAAGCATATTTTAAGAATCAAGACAATATTATTTTGATTAACGTTAGTTAATCCACTTTCAACATTTAAAATAATTATGCAAGAGGTAGTTTATTCATCTCTTTTGAACACGAGTTTCAATTGCTCAAGGGTCTCCTTAAAATTGTTGATTCTTAGTACTTGAAATAATTGTTTAAAATAGTTAATGAAAAATTCCTTATAATAGCATATCCTCGCACCAAAATCCACCATCATTCTGCCTTATGGTGTTTGTCCGTTTCCTTTGTGACGCTTGAACTAAATGCATTCTTATCGTTACTTAATAAACATCCAATTATTTATTTATTTATTTATTTATTTTTAACATTTGAGCAACCCCTACTTACATTTCAATTGAAAATTTATGTTATATTGTTTGACTTTCCTAAATTATTGCTACAAGATTCAAACATAAGTAGGGCATATTCATTGAAATTTTGCCTTTTGGCACACAATTTCTGGTACGTAGAAGATTAATGTTGATAGTCTAAAAACAAATCCATATCAATTTCACTATTGATATTTTTCCATTTGTTTTCTACTTGGCTTTTCAGGATGCATGGGGCTAGTTATCTTAGTCACGAAACATCAATTGTGGTGGAGCTTGTCTCTCTGAAACTTTACTATCTTTTCTTTTCAAATACTTGCTTTTCACTATAATTGATAATTTTTAACACGATATGACTATAACATAAAAAATAATTAAAATATTATATAAAATATGAGATATTAAAAAAAACACGAATATGTTAAGTTTTATATAATATAAATTATTAACATTTCAAAATTTATATAAATATATAACACTTTAAACACGATTATAATATAAAAATAATACAAATACAATAATTATCAAGTCTACTCCTGACATTGTGATAACTAATTGTCTCAACAAAGTTAATGGGCGTGTGGCCTGAGCGGTGCTATCAACTCTCTCTGCACTGCTTCGATTGATGCTTTTGTTTGTCTTTATTTATGTGTCTTGGAGGGTTTTTGCTAATGCTGGTAAAAATAATGATGGCTTTTATATGGTATTTGTTTTGGGTGGTGGAGGCTCCTGGTGACTGTGGAGGAAACTTATGATATGTCTACCTTTTTAGCTAATGCCATGTGATGAGGGAAGTACTTCTCCATGGATCTAGGTTAGATTGATTTGTTCATGCGTCGGATTGCGATTTTTTTTTTCTTCCATTTTATCTAGATCCAATCTTGGACAGGCCTATCAGCTTAGGTTACTGTTCATATAATATTAAAAAAATATTTTTTTTATTAATGTTTTCTTATTTTGATAATTAAATTTAAATTAAAAAATATTTTTTTTTATTATTTGAACAATGATATGGGTCGGACTGAATCATAAAATATCCTGTTCAAATCTGATCCAATACGGGTTGAGCCTGTTGGGCCGAACGAATTGCCAAACCTAGGGGTAAGCAAAATCCGACTCGATTCGAAAAAACCGAAAAAAATTTTCAAATTTTAAATTAAATAGATCGAGTTATTCGAGTTTTCGGATCGATTCGACTAAATAATTCGAGTTATATAATTTAGTTCGGATTTGATTTATGAAACTCGATAAATCGAAAATCCGAAAAAATTAACACTATACGACATCGTTTTGGGGGTTGTGTTAAAACCCAACACAGTTACCCTCCCTCCCGACGCTGCTCCTGTGACCTTTTGCAGCAAAACTTAAAAGTCCAAAAACTGATTTCACTTTTCCCCTTTTTAGAACCTTAATCTCACTCTCAACAATTGAAGAAAAAGATTTGAAATTCAAAGTCCAAAAACTGATTTCCCTTCAAAGTCCAAAAACTGACAGTTTGGTTATTTGCCTTTTGAAGACACGGTTTGCTCTAAGTTTCCAGGTATGAAAATCTTATGTTTCTTGTGGGTCTGGAAGTCATATATTAATTTTATGGAAGAATCCCATCCTTTTTGTGAAACACATGCAGTAAAATAAAGCCAAAAAAAAAAAAAAATATTGTAGCCTATTTCAGCAGCAATTTACTGCACTCGCTTCCCCTTGCTCATTTTAAGCA
The DNA here is from genome assembly GCA_030761205.1 of Fremontodendron californicum. NCBI lineage: Eukaryota > Viridiplantae > Streptophyta > Magnoliopsida > Malvales > Malvaceae > Fremontodendron > Fremontodendron californicum. Next base: position 1,496,382 of record JAULJL010000045.1, on the reverse strand, counting down.
ATCATCATTTCCTTTTAGGAAGCAATTCCCCCCTTTTTTTCCTTTTTTTTGTTGGGTGCTTTGTGGGGCTAAAGTCATGAACATGTAGCAGATCTGATATTGGTAAAAAAATATGTGATCATTTTGGTAAAAAAAAAAAAAAGAAAAAGAGAAGAAAGTTTTTTAAATATTCACATGCTAGTCAATGAATCATTTTGGTTCAATGATGATTTCAGGATTTTGGTATGGCTTTGGGCAAGCATGTTACGCATTATTTTTCTCCCATGCTGAGAAAAATATATATTTAATTTAACTAATAATCTCCCATGCTGAGACTCACAAAATAGGCTTATCTGTTATAGTGTCTTTTCAAATTTGTATGCATTCTTTTAACTCGAATAAATTTATTCGACTCGACTCGAATTTTTTTAATTAATTTGATTCGCTAAAATTTCAAATTGAGTTTGATTGATAAAATAGGACTCATCAACTCAACTAATCCGAATTTTTTTCACTCGATTCGACTCGATCGAAGCCAAACCCATGAACAGGTATATTATAGACGCTGTCTGCTTACTTCTGATGTTTTGATGGCTACTTGCTTTGATTTAGCAGTGTCACTGTGATGTTTTGATGGTTGACTTTTATCTTTTTTTTTTTTTTTTTTTGCTATTCCTTTGATGATGGTTGTATTGAGACCATGATAGTCGGTACCGATCATATTGACAGGCACGTATCGTTTTTGAAAAAAAAAAAGAAATAGTATCAACATCGTACTGTTTTGATTTTTGTACCGGTCTGTACCAATCGTACCGGTCGGTACTGGCCTATATCGGTCTATACCGATCTGTACCTATACGTATCGGTTGTACAAGATTTTTTTTTTTAATTTTTTTTTTCACTTGAGTTTTTAAACCAATTCTTAATATTTTTTTAGTTATAATAATTTTTCATTATTTCATTCAATTTTTTTTATTAAATTAAACTATTGAATCTAATGAATAATAATTTATTATATTTTTAATATTTATTTATGATTAAAAAATTTAGATATTAAATATTTAAAATTTTAAAATTTTATATTTGAAAATAAACATATATATATTTATGTAATTGAGATATATTTGTACATGTATATAATATATATTTTATTAAAAATTTTGGAAATGAGCTTTACAAATATATATATATATATATATATATAAATATTTGAAAAATATCGATAAATCCAAAACGATACATTGAAACACACTGATATTAATATATATTAGTACCCAAAAAAAATAATAATACGTCTACCGATACGTTACTGGCTACTTAACAATCTTGCAATTCTGTATCTATGAGTTTTTCTCATCTTTACTTTTAGTAAAACTATCCTCAAGAAAAAAAAATAAAAAAAATAATAATTAATGTTGACTTGATATGTTGTCGAACTCCACTCAATCATGTATATTCGAGGTTTTTTTTCTTTCGAAAGTAGGTAAATTATAAATTTTATTCTTAAATTCGGATATTTTTAATCATTTTCATGTAAATAAAGTATATCATAATCATGTCATGTTAATAGATAATTAGATTTTTTTTTTAAATTATTTATTTTACCTATAGACTTAATTGATCTTGATCAGTCATTCAGAAGAAAAAAAACCTGATTAATTATAACTTAATTCCCAACAAACAGCATCCTCCTATAGAGTATAAGACTCTAGGGATCAAATGAGACGTTAGGGCTAGGCATAAGAATTCAACTATCTCTCTTGCATATATATATATATATATATATATATATATATATATATATGTGTGTGTGTAATTCAACCAAATAAGTTATACCACCTCACACAATTTTTAATTATTGTGAGTGGAAAATAGTAATAAATGTAATAAAAAAAGATTAGAATTTAAATTTGATCATTGAAAGTATATACATATTATACATTATCTGTTAATTATAGAGTGACATTTCATTAATGATCAAAGATAAAACTTCAAAGGTCCTTAAAAAAAATTAATTATTAATTAAATAAAAATAATCTATTGACTAAGTTTTCTTTTTAAAAAAAGTTAATTAGGTATTTTTTTTTTTAAAAATTTCCTCTAACAAATCTAATTTCTTACATCATTCGTCATACCAACAGAAATCAAAACCACGCCTTTGAAAAAAGTATTGGCACTTTGGATGTAAGTAGTTATTTTTTAAATTTGGGTGCTCTTTCTCAAATCAAAGCGAGCAATTATTTCCATTAAGATTACTTAATTGTTGGCTATTCCCATCGTGAGTTTTAATTTCATTCTCAAGACTTCATTCAATTATATATAATTAACAAAGGCAAATCAAAATGAAAAATGTTGAAAAAATATTTAAAGTTTTTAAAGAAAACTGTTCAAGAAAAATGCTTGATGAACGCCGGCTGTAATTGGTGGAATCGAAGAAAACTAATACCCAATAATTGAACAGTGGCGTGATTTTGCAGAGGCCAATTATGGGTCATAAAGAGGAAAAATGAAAACAGACATCTACTTCTTTGTATTCGCCTACATAAGCAACAATAGAACTTGGAATCCAAGATTTAATACTCTTGTTTTAGTTTCGGTTTTTGTAGTTCTGAATTGCATTAAGTTTTAGTAAAAAAAAAAAAATTCGTTCAAAGAAGTTTTAAGAAAAAAAAAAAAAAAAAAAAACTTATTAGTAAATTACTTTTGCTTAGTTAAATAATTAAATTTGGTAAATATTTATCAATAAAGTTTTTTTTTTTTTTAAGACAATATTAGCTACCAAATGGGATAAAATCAAAATTAGCTACCTTATAGTCAATTGAACTATATCAAGGAATCGTCATGCATTAACTATATACGACTCTGGTTTTGGCAGGTATCCTTAATCTTACATCTCTCTCTACATTCTCTTTGAATCATGAAATTAAGGAACAGGAGAGCGCAATCTCAATATTTTTTTCATTCACGATTTTAAAATTAAAATTTTTTATTCGCAAATTTTTAAAAGTGTATTATTAAAATTTGATGAAATTTGTTAAATCAAAATCATGTATATTTCATGTAGATGTCCACATGACAAAAAATATATATCCATTTGATTTTTTGAACTAAATTTTATACCATTTGAATATTTATATAGTATTGACGTAGTATATTTCGTTAAATTTTTAAAAAAAATTGGCAAAATGAATGAATTTAAAACAATTTTAAAATATCATTAATGAAAAAAATTTTAAAATCATAAATAAAAATTAAATACTACACAAGATCATAAATGTCTAGTCCATTTTACTCAATGCATATATATATATATATATATATATATATATATATATATTGTAGCCACTTAATTTTGTCCGAATTAAAATCCGGATCAAGCCCTGAGTCGAGTCTCGAGTCAAATGGTCAAGTAAGGTTTGAAATTGCAAATTCCCGTCAATCCGATTTCTTAAATCAAGTTTGACAAGTCGTTCATCGGATCCGACTTATTTCCAAATTCAAAATCAATAATTGGATTCGTTTTGTTGAACAAAATTTGGTTAGACCTAAAATTCGAATTTAAGTTAATTGGGCCTAGTATTGTTGAATTAATTTCATTTTTATTGGGCCTTAACTGGGTTTGCAATTTTGTTTTAGAATTTAGTTAGGCTTGAATTTTTGGGGCTAGTGTCTTTAGAGTTTGGACATTGAGACCCAAAATGCAAAGCCCATCTTTTGGATTTGCTGAGGCTAACTAGCAGGCCACTCACCAGTTGCCCAAACCCAATGGCCCAATACACTAAACCCTCACCCCTCCCACTTGCTTGTCCAGCAACCTAGCCCCACCGCCTCTGCCTAGCACAACCGCCCACCTATACACACCACCCACTTGCACTGATACCACCGCTCTCACTTGTACAAGCCTAAACACGCCACCCACTTGCACCCTAACCCCTACCTTACCGCCCACCTAGGCCTAAACCGTCGCCCCAGACCCCCTGCTATAAGACCCAAGACTTCAACCAAGAAAGGGGTTCGATTCTCTACCAAAAAAAAGACCAAACTGTCGTAACACCCCTGCTCTCAGTTACCAACCCCCAAAATCAAACTCCAACCAAAAAAACAACATACCCACAACAACCATCACCACCACAATAAACAGCAAGCCAAAAACCATCACATAATAACACAAGAACAAGTTCCCAGAAGTTTCGGGTTCTTAAAGTTCATAGGGTTAGGGGCCTTGTTCGGAGAATCCGAACGGTGAAGGGGTGTTTCGTGACAAGGGTAGGCTCGGGTTCAATTTTGAGGTTGATCCTACTGTGGGTTTGGGAGATCGGAGAGAGGATAGGCCGAACTTTTGGACTTAGATCTAGGTGTTTTGGGGTTATTTTTGGAGAATCTAAGTTCGAATTTGAAGAAAGGAGAAGAAAAAGCTAGTTTTGGTGTGTTTTTCAGATCGGCAAAAAGCTCCGACGACGGCGGCTGCTGAGACGAAGACGACGACAGAAGGTGGCGGACCAGCATCGAATTTTGGGTTTCTTTGAAGGTGGTGGCCGATCTTTTGGGAGAGAGAAGAAAGAGTTTAGGGAAGAGAGAGATTAGAGAAAGAGGGGCTTAGGAAGAAATGAAATAAAAAAGATTTTTTTTTGGTTATATAGGGGTGCCAAATAGCACCATTTCAGCAGATGAAGGATACGCGCGTGGACCTGGATCCGACTTGGGGTCCGCGCATCTGACCTGGCTGGGGGAAAAAGAAGGGAAAAGAAGAAAAAAAAAGGAAAGAAAAAAGAAAAGAAAAGGAAAGGAAAAAAGAAATAAAAAATAAGAGGAATTCCAAATTCTATTTTGACGATTCATCTTATGCATTCACTGTCGAATTATCATCTTTTCCAAGGTAAATTTTTTTTTCTTCCTGCCTACCTTCCTTTCTCTGTTGTTTTGTTTTAGTTTATTATATTTTATTATTTTCCATTTAATATTCGTTTTAATAATGTTGTTAATTTTTAAAAGAAAAAAAAATCAAGAGAAATAAATAAAAAGTTTTTCAAATTATTTTCTGTAGAGGAAATTTTCTAAAAATAGATTCTTTCTTGGGATGGTCGGAATATCAATCGTTCCTCAAAATAGTTCGAGTACAAATGATTATCGAAACATTATCAGAAGTCCCGGAGTGATTCAGGAATTATTTTTATATAGATAATTTCTTTTATTTCGGAATTAATTATAAAAAATATTTCATTTGTTTTTTAATAAAAAAAAATAAAAAATATTTTAAAGAAATGTGATTCTCCGACGATGGTACTCAAAGCGATTCACAAGTAGTGATCTCGGCGAAATCTTGAGGTGAGGAAAACTCGCTAAAAGTCTTCAAAAGTATTGAGATTTTTATTACGGTTTTTCAATACAAAAGTTCATATTTTCTTTCATCTGAATAAAATATATAAAAAAAAAATGTTCTTTCTACGGAAAAATAAAATTCGAAAAGTTTTGCCGGTTGATAAAATTCGAAAAGGATGAAGGGGATTATTTTTAAATTTCAAAACTAAAATCAATTTTTTCAAGATTAAGGATAACACGTGATTAATTGATATCGTTTTTTTAAACGGACGTTGTGAGGGTGCTAATCCTTCCTCGCACGTAGCAGTACTCCCGCACCCGATTTTTTATTTCGTAGATAAAAAATTATTCTTTTAGTAATCTTAATTAATTTTAGGATTTTATTAAGATGATAAGTTTTCTCAGGTGGCCAATCACACCTAGTTAAAATAAAAAGATTGGTGACGACTCCATTGTTTTCTTTAGAAATCGCCTGGAAGTAAAAAAAAACGTTATGACAGTTTGGTGACTCCGCTAGGGACTGTTTGAGAGTCGAACCATAAATTAATTATGTGTTATTCGAAATTTTGATTTGATAATTTTAATCGGTATTTAACTATAATTCTTTTTTTTTAATAATAAATTTTTTCTTTCTTTCTTTTCTTTCCTTTTTGTAAAAACTTTTGAATACGCTTGCATTTAGATATTTTTGTCATTATTTTTATTGTTTACTCATAATAAATTGTTGGGGGCATTTATACGATATTGACAAAAATAATAGAATAAAGGTTAAATTGACCTACATAAAAAAATAAAGGTCAAAATCATTTAGGTTACAAAATTCGAGACCCAAATTTATATTTATGCCTAAAAAGTATCAAGAATAATTATTTTCCTTGAATTGATAATTCTGTACTTTATGACACTAACGAGGATTTGATTAATAGAAAGGGCTTTATAGAGGATTGTTATTTTATGTCAGATTCATCGGCTATTCCGCTCCCTTTTGTCTTATAATTCTGCAAGGTATCCCTATGTCCCTTCAAAGAAACCAATTTCGCTTGCTCCAAAAGGGGGTTGATAGTGATAATTAAAGCAATTTAAATCTTTTTGGTTCCAATATGACTAAAAATTACTAAAAACAAAGCCGGCAACATGAAGCATGAAAAATTACATAGCATAAAAGATTAGAATCAAACAACAAAACAATATAAATTACTAAAAGATTAATGCAAATTCATTGGTTAGGTACAAAACATGCCTCAAGGGTAGAATATTTAAATTAGTAAGACCTCAGTATTGTCTTTGATTACTCAAGTGGAGTGGATGAGAAATCAACTATGATAGAGATTTTATGATCCACAAGCCGGTGAGGTTCTTATTGATGGCATTAAATGTCAAGGAGTTCCAACTTAGATGAATCAAGGGAATGATTGGTCTTGTAGGGATGACAGCGGATCGGATATCTGTATTTTTTGTACTATTCGAATCCAAAAAAACTGTTTTAAAATACGAATCCACAAATTATCCGCATTTAATTCGCATATTACTATCCGAATTCGAATTAAATAACATTATCTGCTGGATATTCGAATCCGCTAAAAATCCGAATTCAATAAATCAATTTTTTTAAAATAAAAATATAAAATCAAACAAAATTTATGTATTTTACAAATAAGCGGATTCGAATTTGGATATCCGAATCTGCTACTCGAATCTGCAGAAGTAATGCGGATTCAGATAATAGCTATCCGAGATTTCATATCCACATACTCTTGAAATCCGCTGCGGATAGTAATTATAATATTCAAATCTGACTTTTATCCGAATTCGTAAATTCGAATCCGCAAAAAACGGATCGAATATCCACAGATATCTCAATCCGCATTTTAAATGCCATCCCTACTCTTGTTAGCCTGTGTTATTTACATCAAGCATATTGTGCATGGAAAGGAAAAAATAAGTTATAGACTGTGCCTAAGAGTCTAATAATTAAAAAATTAAATTAAAATTGTAATAAGAATTTATTTTTCTAATAATAAAAAGAAAACTAATTTTAATTAATTAAAATTGTTACAAAGGTATTTTTAATGAATAACTTTTGTTACTTTTGGAGTTCATATTTTTATATATAGAAGATAAGATATAAATGTGGCCACAATTATTACATTTTGGTCTTAAGCAAGCTTCAACCATGATGATTATAATTATATATACTACTCTCTCAGCCACATTTTCTTTTCTTTTTTTCTTTTTTTTTTTTTAATTCTCAAAATTAAGTCGTTTTTTAATACTTAAATTCTTTTACTTGTTTGAAAATTATTTATCATGTTTTTTTTTTTAGTTTTTTGGCTTTAAAATTTTGGTACCTCAATTTTATAAAAATAAAATAGTTTTAATATAAAATACACTGAAATCAATTTTTTTCCTAAACTATGTAAATATCAAATAGGGACAAACAAATATGGGACTAGAAGTGTTCATGGGCAGGGCCGGACTTATATATGGTATTAACACCATATATGCTTGCCCAAGTCCGGTCTGACCCGAAATATGGGTCTCAAATTTTGCCTAAATCCGCTCATATTTGTAAATGGATACCCCAAACCTGTTTAGGCCAGCCCATATTATTTTTTCTAAAAAAACATTAAAAAAAATATTATTTTTTATTTAATTTTTAGTAGTTTTATATATTTTTTTTTATTAAGTTCTTAAACATAGATAACTTAACATATTTTTTAATGTTTACACTATAAAATTATATATATTTAATCTTTATATGATATAAATTACATAATATATATAAATAAAAATAATATATTATTTAAGTGAAAAATGGCCCGCACCGAGTTCGGGCCTTGAATGTTGAAGCCAAGACCCGGTTTAATTGGACTAAAGGAGTATAAACTAAGAATATAGGAGGATAAAGAGGGGAAAACTCAGCATTCGACATTCTTTTTCTTCTTTTTTTCATTAAATTAAATTTCATGTATTCTGTAAAATAAGAATAATCTGATCTCATCTGTGACAGAAACACAGATTATTTATCGCTTTTGGTTAATTTAACTTGGGAAGAAGCAAACGTAGAGGCGAAAGTATGATAATGAGGTTTGTTGATGGCTTTGTGGACTTGGATAAGATTGAACTTGGTTGTGATGAGTGTGGAGGCAGAATGAGGTAGAATAGGACCTGTTAAGAAAACACAGTTAAAAGAGTGTCTGAGTTGATATTTCCGGACACGCTCCAATACTCAAATCAACAAAAAATTATAAAGGTGAAAGGAGAAATAGAGAGCAAACAAGAAGATAATAAGGATTGTTTTAGGCCAGTTATAATAATTTTCTGCCGTCATCAGTCCTGTAAAGCGGGTTATTTATAGATCAGCTATTGACTCCTTGCCCCAAGGCCTCATAGGCTTAGCTAGGTATTGGACCTTAATCTAGTATAGTATTGGATATAAAAAGGTTCATTTTCTTTGTCTAAGCAACCATCATCAAAGTTGAGTATGGTCAGAAGGGGGTGTAGTCGATTAATCGGCTATTGCCTTCGTTTGCTTTCAGCTGCTTAGTTTTCAAAGGCTTAATTTTGCCTTTGTTGGGCTGCTTAAAACACCTTCCTGCTTTGAGATACTAACTGCCTTTCGAGATTGGAGGAAAATACAAGAGCTTTACATTCACAAAATTTTAGCTGTAAATCAGGTTAGAGAACACCAAAAGTTTGCAATTTTCTAAATACAGTTTCCACAGAAGAAAAATCTACATCAAAACCGTAACTCTGGCCTCCATATTTCACATAAAGGAACTCTTTATAAGACGAAGCCGGTGGCAGAATTAGAGAGATTCCGGGAAAATCTGAGGTTGGTGGTGAAAGCAAGTCATTCTTCTTCACATAATAGTAAACATCAGCTAAAAGAAGCCATATAAGATCAGGGTCCCTTTAGCGCATTCAGTGATGCATCATGAAGCCGGACAACTCCGCTACAAGCTATGCCGACGACAAGACCAGTAACCTTCTTCACAACAACTTCCAATGCTGAAGCACTTGTTTTGTTTTGGGACAAATCAGCAATCATATTGAGCAGTGCTACCTGTACTTTCAAATTCGAAGTTTCTGCTACAGAGTCCTCCAAAGAAACATTAGCACTCCTGTAAGGAAGTTGTAATGGAGTTCTTTCGTTCAAGTTCGGCTTCTTTCGGAATGGAGATGTGCTTAAAAGTTTCCAGAAGTGGGCCCCATCCGTGTCCACAAATTTGCACTACACTGCTTACAACACTTAAACATCTCCTGACAACCTGTAGAAAGAACAAAACTCATAATCTAAATATGATGCAAAACAAAATCTCAATAAGTCATGTTACTGCAACCTACCATGTAAGTACACAAAACTAATCTGGAATCGCAATAAGAAGAGTTTGAACTCATTGTCAAAATATAAAAATTGCATTCCACACATTTCCAAGCAGGCAGCAAATGAGCAGATAGTCATCCAAAAAGGTAAAACCAAAGAGTAGAATTAACCTAAACTAATAACAATGCTACTTTAAGGTGACTTTGCAGGGTCAAAAAAAAGAATAATTACTTACCACCGTGTTTCTTTGTTGAACACAAACCACCAAGAGCGGCCATATTTTATTCATTACCGGTCTCAACGGTACTGTCATCAACAGCACTCATATTATCTTTCAGCTGATATAATGAACACGACTGAAGCTCTTCTTCAATTGCTTCTTTAGTCTCCTTCTCATAACTATAGGTTTCTTCTACTTTCGCTAGCATTGCTATGCCATCCTACAAATCAAATGTTAATTAAAATACAGAGCAAAGATTTTGATGTATCTGCAACTTGGTGTCTTCTCCTTTATATCGAAATAAAAAAAAGGGGGGAAAGTTGGATTAAAATCCAACTACTGGACCCTTGTACCTCCAGCCCCCCACTAGAGGGGCAGTGGAGTTGAAAACACCACAACATGCTATCCAAATACACCATGTGGTGCATTTACCCCTATTTAGCTCCTTGACAGTGCGTGAAATCCAAAGGAAGCCTAATATTTTATGAACCATAGCAATTCTCTATTGGCCATAATTCCTCGTTATTCATAATTAGGTTCTATGTTATGGGAACTCTTCATTTTCTCTAAAATATCCGTGTGTCTGACACCTGTATCCAATACATATTCAAACATGGTTATGGAGGGTATGATTCCCAATTTTCACACATCTAGGGAAATCTTTTGGTCCGAAAAAATTTTCAACAAAGTTTCAAATGTCAAATATAAGTAAAAGGTATATTCATAATAAATCAAAAACTTCAATAATATAAAGTTTAAAACATCTAATAAAAATATATATATATATATATATTATTTTATATATATATATATATATATATTGGGTAATTCAGTTAATTCGATTATTTTTTATTTTGAACTGAATTAACCGATAATCGAAATTTTTAAAAATTTTATACAGATAATCGATCGTAATTTTTTTTGGTTAATTGATTAACCGAAATAATTTTTGTTTCGATTGATTAATTCGATTAAAATCGAATTATGCACACCCCTCCATTTCGTTACTTAATAAACAACCAATTTTCTACTTTTTTTGTTTAGCAAATGAGCAATCCGTACTTACATATCCATTGAAAATTTATGTTATATTATTTGACTTTCCTAAAGTATACAACATCATGGTTCGTTTTACATTAATGTATGTTCATCAATTGACTTTTTTTTTTTTGGCACAGTTATTGCTAAAAGATTCAAACATAAGTACTTACTCCATATTCATTGAAATTTTATCTTTTTCATCTTTTTGGCACACAATTATTGGTAGAAGATTAATGGTGGTATCCTAAAAACAAGTCCATAACAATTTCACATATTGTCATTTCTTTGCCCCACCATGAATATTGACATTTTCCCATTTGTTTTCTACTTATTTTTCAAAAATACATATAAATAATATTTAAAAATATATTTGTATTATATAATTTACAAATAAAAAGTTATTATAAATTTAATTTTTATAATTAAAAAATATTTATAATTTAAAAATAAAACATTTAAATAAATAATTATTATTTAATAAAATCTAATCTAATCTAAAATTAATTTATTATTATTAATTAATTAAAATTTTATAAATTTTTTTTTTTAAAAATACCACGACGAAGTGGGATTTTTTTAGTACACTTAATTGACCAGTCATTCAAAAAAAAACCTGATTAATTATATCTTAATTCCCAACATCATCCTCGATCATCATATAGCAGCCCACATGGGCTATAGAGTATAGACTCAAGGGACCAAAGGAAACGTAGGGCTAGGGATAAGAAAAATGGCATTTGTTAAACGTTAGAGCTATGGAATTTTTTTATTATTCGTGTACAGGATAATAATTTATATATAATTCACTTAAATAAGTCGAGCCACATCTCAGAAAAATGGTAACGTATGTAACAAAAAAAATTAGAATTTAAATTTAATGCAGATATGCTCATGAGTCGAGCCACATCTCAGAAAAATTATAATTATTCTCATTATAATTACTTGTTGGCCGTTTCCACCGTGAGTTTTATTTTAATTCTCAAAATTTCTTTCAATTATAAAAAATAAAGGCAAAGTCTAAATGAAAATGTAGAAAATTATTTAATTTTCAAGGAAACGTTAGGGCTAGGGAAGGATAAGAAAAATGGCATTTGTTAAACGTTATAATTATGAGTTTTTTAATCCCGTTTGTGAAGTTAAAATATTTTATTGTCCGTGTACATGATAATAATTCATATATAATTCACCCAAATAAGTAGGATCACCTCACACAATTTTTAATTGTGAGGGAAAATAGTAATAAATGTAATAAAAAAAATTAGAATTTAAATTTGATACAGATTTGCTCATGAGTCGAGTCACGTCTAGGAAAAATAACACGAACACGACACGAATACATGAGCATGTCAAAATTTATATAATACAAATTATTAACGTTTCAAAATTTGTATAAATATATAACATTTTAAACACGATTATGATAAGAAAAATAACACAAATACATAAATTGTCAAATCTACTCTTGACATTGTGATAACTAAGTTTCAACAAAGTTAATGGGCGTGTGAGCAGATGGGTGCTATCAACTCTCTTTGCACAATCATTCTTCATGTTTCAAATGATACTTTATTGTTTGCATTTCTTTATGTGTCTTGGAGGGTTTTTCTTACTGATAAGAGAAACAATGATGGCTTTTATATGTATTTGCTTTGGGTGGTGGAGGCTCCTAGTGAAAGTTGAGAAAACCTATGGTATGTGTATGTCTACTTTTTTGGCTAATGCGAGGGTGGTGAGGGAAGTACTTCTTTATGGTTCTAGGTGTTGTCTGCTTATTTCAAATGTTTGATGACTACTTGCTTTGATTTAGCAATGTCTCTCTGATTGATTTTGCCTTTTGGCTATTCCTTTGATGATGATTGTATTGAGACTAAGCAGTCTTACAATTCTGTATCTATGAGTTTTTGCTTACTTTACTTTCAATAAAATTTGGCATAAATAAAAAAAAAAAGGTTAATGTTGTGATACTCCGTCATTCATATTCGAGATTTTTTCTCGAAAGTAGGTAAATTATAAATTTTATTCTTAAATTCGGATATTTTTAATCATTTTCATGTAAACAAAATATATCATAATCATGTCTCACGTTAATAGATAATTAGATTTTTTTTTTTTTTTAAATAATTTATTTTACCTATACACTTAATTAATCAATCATTCAGGAAAAAAAAAAAAACTGATTAATTATATCTTAATTCTCAACAGTATCCTCTATCATCATATAGCAGCCCCCATGGGACCAAATGAAACCTTAGGGCTAGGGATAAGAATTCAATCATCTCTTGCATATACGAACAAATTTCTTTTTTTTTTTTTTATACCTTTTTTAATATGTGTTTATAAACCTTAGGGCTAGGGATAAGAAAAATGCTTGATGGCCGCCGCCTGCAATTGGTGGATTCAAAGAAAACTAATGCCCAATAATTGAACAATGACGTGATTTTGCAGTTCTGATTGCATTAAGTTTTAGTAAAAAAAAAAAAAAAAAAAAAAAATCGTTCAAACAAGTTTTAAGAGGGAAGAAAAAAATTTATTAGTAAATTACTTTTGCTTAGTTAAATAATTTAATGAATATAAGGAAGCCAAATGGGTATCTTTAATGAGTAGGTTTAATTAGGTACTTCCCCAAATCATTTCTGCTTGTGTCTTTTCTAATATTTAATGAGGGTGACTGTCTCAACATTCCTGACATAACCCAATCCAGCGTTGTGGACAAGGAAAGTATGCAATGGTAAACGACTACGATTTTGTGCATATGTTTATAGTTTGACAGAAGAAAAATGGAAGAAACGCAAGCAATTTCAACTTTCAAGAGATGACAAAATGAACCTGAATTCGAAAACTCGTTCGAAAAAACTCGAGCTTGTTAAAATTCGATTTGATCAAAAAGGTCAAAAACTCAAACTCGAAAAAATCGAAAACCTAAATGATTCGAGCTCGAAATGGTCCGAACCCTAAGTGATCCTAACTTGAAAAAACTTGAACTCAAGATCGACCCAATCATAAATATGAATTTAATATTAAAAATAAGAATAATCAAATTAAAATTAAATAATTTTTTATAATACAAAACATTAATTATCAATTTTATTCTAATCTCTTTTTTATTAATTTATTTAAAAATAATAATTAATATATATTAAAATAATAATTTTATCAAAATATTATAATTTTAACCTCCATTTCTTCGTACAAGTACACCATATCAATTCAAACATTCCCCTTTTTTTTATCTTTTGGGACACAATAATGTCTTTTCCAATACTAATTATATTTTCCCTATTATTGTAGGCCAACCTTTTAGAGATTCAAGGCTGCACGGCAGGTTAGGCATGGCTGCATGCATCAATTGTGGAGGAGCTTGCTCTCAGACTTTATTATATCTTTTCATGTCAAATACTTAGTTTCATATTTATTTTTGGACATAATTATTAGACTTTGTGATAAATTATGTCCATCCTCCACTCCACATGCATATTCAACTTTTCTCTTCAAAATAAGTATATTAAAATTTTTATTCTCAAATTGGGTATTTTTAATCATGATTTTCCTTTAAACAGAGTATATTATGTCATGTTGTCAATACAAATTTGGATTTCAAAAATATAATATATATATATATTTTAGGTGAACACTTAAAATCAAACATTAAAAAAAAAAAAAATCTAATTAATCCTATATATTCCCAAATCACATCATTTGTCATTTAGCAGCCCCTTGGGCTACAATCAATGGACCAAATGCAACATAAAGGCTTAGCATATATTAAAAATCCAATTATTTATTGCATGTAAACCAAATCGATTATGGACATGATAAACAGGCCGTTGGATAGTTTTCTTGGAGCCGAATACATATTTCTTACAAAAGGGAGCATATATTTTACCAAAAAATAAAAAACAAAAAGCATATCAACTACACTTCTTATATTAATTACTTTATCTGGTTCATTGGTAGTAGAGGTGGCAATTGGGCGGGTTCGGGCGGGTTCGGGTCGGGTTCATTCGGGTTCGGGTTCGGGCTCATTCGGGTTCGGGTCCATCCGGGTACGGGCTCATTCGGGTTCGGGTCTGTAGACACCTAATTTTGTCCGGGCCACTAAACAGGTATGTTTTCTTCCCATATTGATGTTCCCAAGTGTAAAAAGACTGTTTTCATCCTGCAGGTGGTACTCCGAGACTTAGTTTAAGAGGGCGAGCACAAAAAGTCAAACTTGAAAAAAAGTCAACCCCGAAAAAGTCAACCCCAGAAAGTCAACTACTGAAAAAATCAACCCACTTTCAAAATCAAGATTTTAAGTTCAATTGAAAAATGGCGAAAGAATTTTGATAATCCGAGGTCTACATTGAAATATATGGAGTTCGGAAGTTGGGATTTGGAGATTCAGTAGAAAGGAAACCCTAATCCGAGAAATTTGGGGAAAAGTGCTTAAACGATCAAACTGGTCGAAATTGAAGGTTCCAAATGAAAGATAAGCACTGACTACGGGTAATGGAGAAGTCACTTGCAAGAAAAACCGAAAAAAAGTCAATCCGGGAGAAAACCGAGAATTAGGGTTTTTAGTGGATTTCGGTGAAATCGGGAAGAATCACAGAAATGGCCCGACTTGGTAAGACCAAAGCCCCCAATGGATGAGGAATGATTAAAAAGGATGGCCCAAGGCTCAGATTGAAGAAAATCTGAAAATCGGACTTGTTTTGAGCAAAACCGGGTTTCGGAGGTTAAAGTGTAAAATTGGAAAAATTTGGGAAAAATAGCAAATGGACTCCGAAAATTATGGAAAATTTGTCAATCTCATTCTTAAATCATTTGAAAGAGATTGGAGAAAGAAAATCTTGATTCCGAGTTCGTTTGCAAAGTGGCCAAATCCCGGGCTTCTTATGTAGTAATTCAAAAAGATAAATCCCGGAAAAATAGCAAATGGACTCCAAAAATTCTGAAATTTGGCAAATCTCATTTTTAAATTATTTGGAAGAGATTGGCGAAAGAAAATCTTGATTCCGAGTTCGTTTGCAAAATGGCCAAATCCCGGGCCTCAAATGCAGTAATTCAAGCCGATAAATCCCAAAAAAATACCAAATGAGCTCCAAAAATTATGAAAACTTCCAGATCACACTTTTTAATTATTTTGAAGAGATTGGTGAAGAAAAATCTTGATTTGGAGCTCGTTTAAAAAATGGTAAAATGTAGGGGCATAAAAGGGCATTTTTGGGAAGAAAAAATCCAAATAAATAGCAAACGTACTCGGATAATTTTGAAAACTTCCAGAACTCAATATTTTATTATTTTGGAAGTATTAAAAAAAGAAAAATTGAATTTGGAGTCCGTTTGATATTTATTTGCATCCGGGTGGCAAAATGGTCATTTCACCCAAGCAACCGAAAAGGGCTTTTTTGGCCCTTCAAAAAAATCAGAGTTGGGCTGGAAAAGAGAAGTGCTGGCATGCCCAAGCCCAAAGAAAGGAGGAAGCTTCTAATTTTTTTTTTTTTTTATCAAGTGGTTAAAAATCAAGAGTTAGTTAACCATTCTCTTTGATCAAGCCATGGTGATTAAACCACATAGGTTAAGAAAGATGTCAACATTATTTTTGCATAGCTGTAATTTGAGAGGACTGAGATGCTAATCTAAAGGTGGTAATTTCATGACTTTTCATCTTGAATTATTGGCCATTTGATGGAAATTAGGTTACACAAAAATGACAACATCTTGGAGGCTATATAACCATGCATTAAGGCTAGCCCTAAGGGAGGAGAGGCAGATTTTGGTTTCTTCTTTTCCATTTTGGCTGATTTCTCTTAGTTTTTCTTAGTTTTTATCTTCTTGGTTGAGAGCAAAAAAAGAAAAGTTTAGAAATAAAGGAAAGTTTGAAGAGAAAAGCTTGAAATATTAGCTTCTTGAGGTTGCTCTTGAGCACCAACTCTTGCACTTTCATTTTCTATTCTTGTTTTTTGCTATTTTAATCTCTACTTGGTGAGTTTTCATTTTAAAATAATGTTTCTTGTTCTTCCTTCATTTCCTTTCTTAAGTATATTTTTTTTTACATTTTGTTTTTACAATAAACTCACCATGGCCAAATGGCCTACATTATTTATTTTAAGTTGTTGTTTTTGATTCATTTTACCATATTGTTTATGCTATTTTCTTTGTTTTTGATGTTTTAAGTGTTATGTTATTTCATGTTCTTAAGTTATATTTAATTTGGTTGCTTTGTTTGTTGCCATTTATGTCTTAGATATCATGTTTTTGCATTTTTAATTTTCTGTTTTCATGTTGTTTAAATTTGAGCATGTTTTAGAGTTAGCATATTAAGTGTTTGTGAAAATGCTTGTGTGATTCTTTGCATGATTCTTGTTTTATATCTTAGTGAGCATGTTTTAGATTTGGTATATTAGGTGTTTGTGAAAATGCTTGTGTGATTTTTGTGTTATGACTTAGTTTTTCATGCTAGCATACCAAGTGTTTGTGAAAATGCCATGCTTGTTGGAGCTTGGGGCCATTTGGCTACTCCATGTGTTTTGCATTGTGTGTTGTATTTTTTGTCATGCTAGTTGTTAGGTTTTTGCATTTGCATGATATTTGGTTGGATTTTTGAATTAAGCATGCCTTGTGTTTGTGAAAATGCCATGCATGTCTTAGGTCTAGGTTACATTAAATGCCATGCAAGTTCATGTTAGGTCTAGGCCATATTATTTATGTCATGCATTTTCCTTACATTTAGGTTTAGATCCATGCATTTCATGCATTATTTTTGCTGCATTGTTTCATGCATTTCATGTTCATGCCACTTGAATAATGACTTGAGACAATTAATGGTTCAAAGTCATACTCTCTTGAGCACACTTGTGGAAAATTAAGTTTGTCAAATTGATTATTCTACCTTTGTGATTTTTTTTACTTAGCCAATTTTTATCTAACTTTCAAAAAGTCCTAGCTACTGCTTTCAAGTCATTTTATGAGTTTCAAATATTTTTATTTTTATTTTTAAATGATTTTATCAAAGACAAAAAAAATGTGTTGGCAAAGCAGTTTTTGTTTTCCACCCAAAACTCGTACATCTCCGATTTTTCTGGGAATTCATCTTTGATCAGAAAATTAAGCCAATTTTTTCTCATGTAGTTTTATATGTCTTGAGTCTCCGGTATTTTTTTTAGAATTTTTGGAATTTTTAAAAATAGGGTAAAAAATCGTGGCTTAAAACTGGACAGTGGAGTCAGGATTGAATTTAAAGAAAAACAAAGCAGTTTTTTCTCCTCCAAAAACTCGTACATCTCTGATTTTTCTGGGAATTCATCTTTGATCAAAAAATTAAGCCGATTTTTTCTCGTGTAGTTTTAAATGTCGTGAGTCTCCAGTATTTGTTTCAGAATTTTTGGAATTTTTTAAAATAGGATAAAAAATCGTGGACTAAAACTGGACAGTGGAGTCAGAATTGAATTTAAAGAAAAACAAAGCAGTTTTTTTTTCTCCTCCAAAAACTCGTACATCTATGATTTTTCTGGGAATTCATCTTTGATCAGAAAATTAAGCCGATTTGTTTTCGTGTATTTTTACATGTCCTGAGTCTCCAGTATTGTTTTTAGAATTTTTGGAATTTTTAAAAATAGGGTAAAAAATCGTGTATTAAAACTGGACAGTGGAGTCAGAATTGAATTTAAAGAAAAACCAATTTTCTGTTTTGGTTAATTTACTTAGAGTGGGCTGATTAGGAGGGTTAGCTACTGACTTAGGATGATTTCTAAGCCCTTTTAAACTCTAAAAATGGTTTTTCAAGTCCCGGGTTAAGGGTAGTCAAGTCCGGATTTTTTAAACTTAGGAAATTAGAGCCATTTAAAAAAAAATTAGCCCAGTTTTTATTGTTAATTCAAGCTTTTCAAAATTGTTTTCAAACAATCACAAAGTATTTTGGTTTTAGAATATTTAATTTGACATATTTTCCTAAGGTAGCCGGATATCTTTTTAGATATACGGATTTCCTTGATTAAAGGAAAAAATACATTTCATGCATTGCATTTTTATTTTTATGCATATTATATGATAGTATTATTTTATTCCATGTCATTTAAATTATATGCCATATCATTCATGTTTGCCATGTCATTTAGGTTGCATTATGTTATTTAGATTTTGCTATGTCATTTTATTTATGTCATGCATATACATATTCATTTATTTTAAATGTTTTCAAAAAGATAATGGTTTTCAATAAAAAATATAAAGATATTCCCGAGTTAAAATAATTCATGAGTTCTCTACTGGGTTTGCTGGAGGGAATATCATCAATTATCATTAATAAAGGAATATCTTTCTTTCAAAAAAGAGAATGATTCGGAAAGTTTTCCAAAACTAATAAAAATTTCTATATTTTGCCACGTTTGTTGGGGAATATAGGAAAATTTTGAATTTATAAATTCCGGATCATTTTCAATAAAAAATGGAATTATTTTTAAATTGGGAATTAACTTGAAATACTAAATTTAAAACCAACTTTTTACCGAGACTTGAGATAACACACGATTAATAAGGTACCGATTTATACGGGCGTTGTGGGGGTGCTAATCCTTCCCCACACGTAACCGACTCCCGAACCCGCTTCTTTGATTTCTCTGGTTTAAAACGCAGACTTGAAATTGGTTTTTAAAATGTTTTAATTAATTTTTAAAATATTTTATAAAACCGGTTTTAATAGGTGGCCGATCACACCTAGCTAAAAAAGATTGGTGGCGACTCCATGTCTTTTTTAAGGTCATTTTCAAAACCTTCATTTTTCTAGAGGAATTAAGTCGACTTTTCCTCGATTTTTTTTAATGTCACGCCTAACGAATAATAAAGTCTTGCGATGAGACGTCGTTATTTTTTTTAGGTTGCGACAGCTTGGCGACTCCACTGGGGACATATAAGAGAGTCAGGCCTAGAATTAGTCGTGTGTTATCAAAGTCTCGGTTTTGTTGGTTTAATTGGTATTTAATTTTAATTCCCACATTTTTTTAATAAGGAGAATTTTGAAAATAATAAAATGTTTTTAAATATGTTCATACTCATGTGCATGCATTTTATTTTTGTTCTCTAGTTATTTAAGGTTGTATATTATAATTGCTTGTTGGTTAATGCGTTACACTATTCTTGAATGTTCTAAGTGCTAGGGCATTTAGAATAAGGTTTGTAGAATAGGTAGTGAAAGGTTTTGTTCCTCCGCACACACTGTATTTGCATTTGCATAACATGAATCCTCTACCCGGGTGCCGTCCTTTTAAGTGGAAGTAAAGTAACTACGCCTTCGTGATTGATCCTCCGTATGGGCTAGTGAAACACTTCCGGAGTATAAAGTACCTAATGCCTTCGTGATAATCCTCCGTACGGGCATAGGAAAATATACTCTAACGAATTGAACCCGCTTTTATCGTGGTGCCTTACTAGCCTTCACCGGCGACAGTGAGGAACAATTCGGGGCCTTAGAACCGATTCACCCTCATATAGTGAACCTAGGCAAAGCCATGCCGAATTTCCGTTAGACATACCGAAAATAGGAACACATGGAGGGACATTTCTAAACTTTTTGTTACCTATTTTACACTCCGAATAAGTGTGGTAGATCGGGCAACGATGTACGTACATCGCCCGTAATAAATGTGATACTCCGCCTCGATGGCATCGTGATGCCTAAATAAGCAGATATTGCTGGGGCAGATGTTCATTAGCTGTTTTTAAAAAAAAAAAAAATCTTTTTTCAAGCATTTTTGCATGTTGCACATTTCATGCATGTGTGAATGGGGCATATACATTTTTGGTTGTATTATTGATCTCATTCTTTGCAATAAACAGTTGGTAATTTAATTTGATGATTTCATAAAACCGGTAGTGTCACATGAACATTTGCATATTGTACCATAGTAAGATCCACCCTGAAATTCTTTTGAAAATGATGTGATTGGTTTATCAACAAAAAAAAAAAAAATTGGAGGCAAATCTTGCATAATGAGATTTTTGAATAACCAAGATTTAGGTCCCACCAATTTCGTGTAATCATTGATTTCTTTGTATATACCTTTATGTTAATTCATTTATTTTTGCATGTATCATTTTGACATCATGTTATAGTCATAGCATGCATGGTCATTCATTGTAAGATACGTTTATGACATGCATGGTCATTATTTATATATACTTATGTATCAATTTATTCTTTCTTTACATGCATCATGTTGGCATCAAGTTGCATTCATGCATTCATAGTCAGCATGATTTTTTCTGTATATATCCATATATCAATTTATTCTTTCTTTACATGCATCATGTTGGCATCCAGTTGCATTCATGCATTCATAGTCAGCATGATTTTTCTGTATATATCCATTATCAATTTATTCTTTCTCTATATGCATCATGGTAGCATCAAGTTGCATTCATGCATTCATAGTCAGCATGATTTTTCTGTATCTATTCATATATCAATTTATTCTTTCTTTACATGCATCATGTTAGCATCAGGGTGCATTCATGGCATACATAGTCATCATGATATGCTCATGCATTAATTTGTCATATTGGCATCAGGTTGCGTTCATGACATACACGGTCAGCATGATTTTCTTTGTATATACTCTATATCAATCATTCATTGTTTGCATGTATCATAATTGACACCGTGTTGCATTCATAGGATATATGATCATTCATTGGGAAACATGCTAAAATGCACATGATCAGTCATTGCATATATCCATGTGTTGATTTGTTTATTCTTTGTTTGCAACATGTTGGCATTGTGATTGCATTTATCACATATATGGTCAACATGTTTCCATTGTACATATCCATACATCATATTGTTTAGGCTTCACATGCATCAAATTGCATTCATGGCTCATTCATCATGACATACATTTGGGGGAAATAAAATAGAAGTTGGCTTGGCTTTAGGAGTCTTTGAAAGAATTTCCATTTCAAATCAGAAGAAGTACTGAGTACACTTTTAATACAGGCTGGTGCTATGGAGGATGAACAAGTTGCCCGAATGGAAAAAATGGAAAGGGAACAGAAAGAATTGCGAGAACAGCTGGCAAAGTCTCAAGCAGAATCTAAGGATCAGATGACTAAATTGATGGAGCTGATGTCCACCGTAATCAAAGGAAAAGGATACACCGAAAACTTTGTCGCCGGAGAAGGATTAGAGGTACAAAAGGGCCAAGATGAGGTCGCAATAAGTGATGCCCAGAACACTGTTAACCCCGTCAATGTCCTAAACTCAGATGATCCAGCTGAACAGGCCAAGTTGAAAAGGGTTGCAGTAAATGAGGTTGAGTTGACAGATTCCCAAGGGAAATATCAGTTGCTAGATGAAAGGCTCCGGGCAGTAGAAAATGCAGACGTATTAGGGAGTGTGGAGGCGAAAGAACGATGCTTGGTCTTCGATTTAGTCATTCCTCCTAAGTTCAAGATCCCTGACTTCGTGAAATATGACGGGACGACTGATCCATCAGCCCACATCACTATGTTCTGCCGGAAGATGACAAGTCATATAGATAATGATAAGCTTTTGATTCACTGCTTTCAAGATAGCCTCAGCGGATCCGCAATTAGGTGGTATAGTCAGTTGAGCAAGGATCAGATTCACTCTTGGAATGACCTGGCTAGGGTTTTTCTAAACCAGTACAAGCATATGATTGACACAGCGCCTGACCGTCTCACCTTGCAAAATATGAAGAAAAGAGCTACTGAGAGCTTCAAAGAATATGTGCAACGGTGGATGAGCCTGGCCTTCCAAGTACAACCGCCCTTAACTCAGAAGGAAACCACTGTCCTTTTTGTGAATACACTGCAGGCCCCGTACTATGATATACTTGTTGGCAACATCACAAATAATTTTTCAGACATGGTAATTTCAGGGGAGATGATTGAGAATGCTATCAAGGATGGGAAAATTGAAGGAGAAAGAACATCCAATACCAAGAACAAGGGGGCATCTGAAAAGAAAAAGGAAGATACCCAAGTCGTGGAAGACTTTGCCCCACCTCCCCAATTCTCCTCATATCAGCCATTTGACTCTACCCTGAATAATGTCTCTCATGGTTTTTATCCCTACCAACCAATGACTGCAAATACACCAGAATTTACATCTGTCTATCAATCGAACACCCTTGGGGATAATCGAAAGAGGCATAAAAAGCGAAAAAGAAATCCGATTGACCCGATTCCTATGACATACAGTGAGATACTACCTCAACTCATCCAGAATCACCTTGTGACACCCATGCAAATAGCGCCTCTGAAACCCCCTTATCCGAGCTGGTATGATGCTAATGAGTGTTGTGGGTACCATTCTGGCAATCAAGGTCACTCAACAGAGAACTGCCCCCCTTTGAAGTACAAGGTCAGAGATCTCATCAAGGCTGGTTCGATAAGTTTTGAAGATGGGGAAGTCAAGTGTCATAAGAAACATTGTGCATGATCATATTAGGTTTTTGACACATGTAGTTCTATACACTGTGATGAGGAAAGCACTTGTCTCATGTTAATTAAATGAATTTTGTATTTTAAATGCTTTGTGTTTGTTGTGTTTCAACAATAACTTGAATTTGCAAAAAACAAGCATTAAGGAATTTTTAGTAATGGATAGTCTCAAGAAGATTGATGATCATTGTTAGAAATGACCCAATACCTTCAGCCCTTTCTTTTAGGCTTTCCTAAGCCTAAATCTTTTGAACCGAGACCACTTGAAAGACCTAATGCTTCAAGGAATATGAATGATTTGACTTCATAAAACCATTGTCATCACAGAATAAGCAAAGACGTAGATCTTAGTCTATGCTATGAGCAAAGGAACGAACTTTTTGAAAATTTTCAAATTCCTTGAAAATCAAACAAATGAGACATTCTTTCAAGAATCCAGATTTTGATAATTTGGTGTGTGTCAAGATTGTGCTAAAACCATTCATGATCTTTCCCAATGACCACAAAACACTAATTGCCTAGACATCACTTCATGATTGACACCTTGGGGCACAATGATTAAACTAGATTATCCCCTGTCCTAGAGAAAACCTGTTTTTGGGTCATATTTTCCTTGTCTCTTCAAAGAACTCAGATTGGAAACTCAGCCTTTTCAAAACAGACCTAGACTTGCCATGTTCCTCGTTGATACAAATTCGCATGGATAATCAAATTGGGGCATCATCTGTGGAAATGATGGATACATAGTGAAGAAGGATGGGCTAATGCATGAATCATTGGGGGCATGCGACGAAAAAAAACAAAAAAAAAAAAGAAAAAGAAAAATCATGATATCATGCATATGAGAATTCGGATGATTCCAAAGTGCAAAATAAAATTCTGAATATCTATTTCCCCTGAGGATTGCTTTTCAATGAGAATATTTGGGCTTGATATGATGAATGGCCATCTTTCATATCCCTTTCACAAGAAAAAAATTATTATCCATAGTCACCCCTTTTGAGCCAAAAGAATTATTTCTTCTTTGAACCCTGATCAAGGATCACCCTCTACACTAGGGGGCAAATGCAAGGAAAGATTTTTTTTAAAGATCATTGAGAAATGTGTCCTAGCTCAAAGACAGATGCAAAGCAAATGGAGCCCCGAATAAAGACGGGCTCACTATGTTGAAAAAGAAGGGGGCAAAATGAAAGCAAAAAAAAATGTGTGAAAGACATGGCAAATTGAAAGCCAAGAGCAAGGAAGAAAAAGAGCAAAGTCAAAAGGAAAGAAATGTCCAAGAAGGGACATGCTTCAAAGAAAATCCTCTTCAAGAAAGGATCCTTGATCTGATTACCCTCAAACACATATTTTGGGCCTATTTATCCTTTCTTTCTGAACCCTGAGCCATGGCCTACATTACGTGCTTTAAAAGTCCATTTTGATCAAGCATGAATATTTAATTTGAAAGGTTTTTCCTCAGATTTTATCCCATTTCATCGAATTATCATTTCACTAAGGAAGAATTTAGAATTCTCAAGTGCATGGTAAAACAAAAAAAAAACAAAAAAAAAACAAAAAAAAAAGAAGAAAAAATTGAAAAGAATGGGACTCTAGGGCGAAAACCCAAAAATGGACGGTCTAGAGTAGAATAGGAATTTTTGATGCCATCTACGATAGTGCCGATACCCCAAAAGAAAAGATCTTATTAAAGGAGTGGTCATCGAGGAACATCTAGGAATTCCTGAACCCCCCAAATTGTCAGTTCTCATTCAGAGGATTGTCTTCAAAAACTGAAACTTTTGTTCCCAAGATTAAACTTTCTGGTTTAAACATCTCAGCCAATCTTGACGCTTGTCAAAATACCTTGATATGGAAACTAAAAGAATGTTGAATTTGTTTGGTTCTCAATGAATTCATGATTTATAAAACCTGTTCCATTTGTGAGCCTACAAGGGATATACATTTTTGTCATGAAGTTTTCCTGAAAAAGACAAAATCTTGTTATACCAAGCCTTGCCAATCCCAGTTAAAAAAAAACCCAGTTTGATACTTAGAGAAATTTCTAACAGTGATCATCAGTCATCAAAAGATTTGTACATCATACACTGTGGAGTTAAAATTTTTGGCTTAGAAGTTTTCCTTAAATAAGCAAAATTGTTTTTCAAAAAGGGAAAATAAAAATATTTTTGAAATACCCATTTTTGATGTTGACAAGAGACAAGGATTTTTCTAACCCAAAGATATAGAACTGCCAGGATAGGTCCTGACTTCCAGATATGAGAAGAAGATATCTAACCCAGTTCATATCTCTATTGATGGAAGTTTGAAAACTTTTGGGGCAAAGAGAATAGCCAAAATGAATTGAAGATATACTCTGATTTGAAGAGGAAAAATGAATTTGAAAGGCTAAGCCAAAGTCTAGAAAAACAGCCGGGGGCACTTGCATCACTCATGAGCACTCATCTCTTTATCGAGCTTTTGCATCTGCACAGTGTCGGCAAGCATTTGCATCATTCATGGGTATTTGCATTGGCATTATTCCATAAGCATCTGTATTTTACCTTTACATTTACATTCTTCATGGAATTCGTATTTGTGTCATCTCAAGCAATTGCATCATTTCTAGAATCATTGCATTTTCATTACTGTGTGGTAATTGTAGTTACACCATTCATAAACCAGTTACATGAACACAATTAGTAGGGGCATCTGCATCATGAAACATGGGCATCAATCCAAGTCATTTACATTTGCATTAAAGACATTTGCACCAGTTTAAGTCATTTCGTGTCTTATTCAACACCTGCATCTGCATCAAAAGGCATTCGCATCTTCTCAAAATCGTTAGGGTAATTTTCAACAATTCTTCAAAGAACATTTTTAAGACCTCCGGGCATAATTTTTCAAATCACAGGTAAGACCTCCGGGCAATATCTTTAAGACCTCCGGGCAACATCTTTAAGACCTCCGGGCATAACTTTTTTCAGGGGTAAGGCCTCCGGGCACTATTCTTAAGACCTCCGGGCATCATTTTTAAAGTCGCATACAGCGCATTTTTTCCAAATTATGGGTAAGGCCTCCGGGCACCATTCTTAAGACCTCCGGGCATCATTTTTAAAGTCGCATACAGCGCATTTCTTCCAAATCACGGGTAAGGCCTCCGGGCACCATTCTTAAGACCTCCGGGCATCATTTTTAAAGTCGCATACAGCGCATTTTTTCCAAATCACGGGTAAGGCCTCCGGGCACCATTCTTAAGACCCCCGGGCATCATTTTTAAAGTCGCATACAGCGCATTTTTTCCAAATCACGGGTAAGGCCTCCTGGCACCATTCTTAAGACCTCCGGGCATCATTTTTAAAGTCGCATACAGCGCATTTTTTCCAAATCACGGGTAAGGCCTCCTGGCACCATTCTTAAGACCTCCGGGCATCATTTTTAAAGTCGCATACAGCGCATTTTTTCCAAATCACGGGTAAGGCCTCTGGGCACCATTCTTAAGACCTCCGGGCATTATTTTTAAAATCGCATACAGCGCATTTTTTTCAAATCACGGGTAAGGCCTCCGGGCACCATTCTTAAGGCCTATGGGCACCATTTTTAAGACCTCCGGGCATAATTTTTCAAATCACAGGTAAGACCTCCGGGCAACATCTTTAAGACCTCCGGGCATAACTTTTTTCAGGGGTAAGACCTCCGGGCACCAATTTTTAAGACCTCCGGACACCATTTTAAGACCTTCGGGCACCAATTTTAAAGCCCTTCGAGCATAAATTTTTCTTTTGAAATCGAATTCATTCCCTTAAGACGAATCGAGCCTTGTTTAGGCAGGGAATTCAATTTAAGGACAAAATCTTCAATTTATTGTTTTTAAAAAAAAAATGAAAAAAGAGAAAAAAAATAAAAAAAAATAAAAAAAATAAAAAAAAAAAAGGAAAAATGAAAAAAGAAAAAAAGAAGAAAGAAGAAAAAAATGAAAAAATGAAAAATAGAAAATGAAAAAAATTAAAATGAAAAAGAAACCCTTTCCCTTTCCTTCACATGTGATGTCACTGACCGTACAAAATTAGTGTCGGTTTATCTTTGCCTGATTCCTGATTCTCAGCAATAGCCAAAGAGGGGCAGCTGTAGACACCTAATTTTGTCCGGACCACTAAACAGGTATGTTTTCTTCCCATATTGATGTTCCCAAGTGTAAAAAGACTGTTTTCATCCTGCAGGTGGTACTCCGAGACTTAGTTTAAGAGGGCGAGCACAAAAAGTCAAACTTGAAAAAAAGTCAACCCCGAAAAAGTCAACCCCAGAAAGTCAACTACTGAAAAAGTCAACCCACTTTCAAAATCAAGATTTTAAGTTCAATTGAAAAATGGCGAAAGAATTTTGATAATCCGAGGTCTACATTGAAATATATGGAGTTCGGAAGTTGGGATTTGGAGATTCAGTAGAAAGGAAACCCTAATCCGAGAAATTTGGGGAAAAGTGCTTAAACGATCAAACTGGTCGAAATTGAAGGTTCCAAATGAAAGATAAGCACTGACTACGGGTAATGGAGAAGTCACTTGCAAGAAAAACCGAAAAAAAGTCAATCCGGGAGAAAACCGAGAATTAGGGTTTTTAGTGGATTTCGGTGAAATCGGGAAGAATCACAGAAATGGCCCGACTTGGTAAGACCAAAGCCCCCAATGGATGAGGAATGATTAAAAAGGATGGCCCAAGGCTCAGATTGAAGAAAATCTGAAAATCGGACTTGTTTTGAGCAAAACCGGGTTTCGGAGGTTAAAGGGTAAAATTGGAAAAATTTGGGAAAAATAGCAAATGGACTCCGAAAATTATGGAAAATTTGTCAATCTCATTCTTAAATCATTTGAAAGAGATTGGAGAAAGAAAATCTTGATTCCGAGTTCGTTTGCAAAGTGGCCAAATCCCGGGCTTCTTATGTAGTAATTCAAAAAGATAAATCCCGGAAAAATAGCAAATGGACTCCAAAAATTCTGAAATTTGGCAAATCTCATTTTTAAATTATTTGGAAGAGATTGGCGAAATAAAATCTTGATTCCGAGTTCGTTTGCAAAATGGCCAAATCCCGGGCCTCCTATGCAGTAATTCAAGCCGATAAATCCCAAAAAAATACCAAATGAGCTCCAAAAATTATGAAAACTTCCAGATCACACTTTTTAATTATTTTGAAGAGATTGGTGAAGAAAAATCTTGATTTGGAGCTCGTTTAAAAAATGGTAAAATGTAGGGGCATAAAAGGGCATTTTTGGGAAGAAAAAATCCAAATAAATAGCAAACGGACTCGGATAATTTTGAAAACTTACAGAACTCGATATTTTATTATTTTGGAAGTATTAAAAAAATAAAAATTGAATTTGGAGTCCGTTTGATATTTATTTGCATCCGGGGGGCAAAATGGTCATTTCACCCAAGCAATCGAAAAGGGCTTTTTTGGCCCTTCAAAAAAATCAGAGTTGGGCTGGAAAAGAGAAGTGCTGGCATGCCCAAGCCCAAAGAAAGGAGGAAGCTTCTAATTTTTTTTTTTTTTATCAAGTGGTTAAAAATCAAGAGTTAGTTAACCATCCTCTTTGATCAAGCCATGGTGATTAAACCACATAGGTTAAGAAAGATGTCAACATTATTTTTGCATAGCTGTAATTTGAGAGGGCTGAGATGCTAATCTAAAGGTGGTAATTTCATGACTTTTCATCTTGAATTATTGGCCATTTGATGGAAATTAGGTTACACAAAAATGACAACATCTTGGAGGCTATATAACCATGCATTAAGGCTAGCCCTAAGGGAGGAGAGGCAGATTTTGGTTTCTTCTTTTCCATTTTGGCTGATTTCTCTTAGTTTTTCTTAGTTTTTATCTTCTTGGTTGAGAGCAAAAAAAGAAAAGTTTAGAAATAAAGGAAAGTTTGAAGAGAAAAGCTTGAAATATTAGCTTCTTGAGGTTGCTCTTGAGCACCAACTCTTGCACTTTCATTTTCTATTCTTGTTTTTTGCTATTTTAATCTCTACTTGGTGAGTTTTCATTTTAAAATAATGTTTCTTGTTCTTCCTTCATTTCCTTTCTTAAGTATATTTTTTTTTACATTTTGTTTTTACAATAAACTCACCATGGCCAAATGGCCTACATTATTTATTTTAAGTTGTTGTTTTTGATTCATTTTACCATATTGTTTATGCTATTTTCTTTGTTTTTGATGTTTTAAGTGTTATGTTATTTCATGTTCTTAAGTTATATTTAATTTGGTTGCTTTGTTTGTTGCCATTTATGTCTTAGATATCATGTTTTTGCATTTTTAATTTTCTGTTTTCATGTTGTTTAAATTTGAGCATGTTTTAGAGTTAGCATATTAAGTGTTTGTGAAAATGCTTGTGTGATTCTTTGCATGATTCTTGTTTTATATCTTAGTGAGCATGTTTTAGATTTGGTATATTAGGTGTTTGTGAAAATGCTTGTGTGATTTTTGTGTTATGACTTAGTTTTTCATGCTAGCATACCAAGTGTTTGTGAAAATGCCATGCTTGTTGGAGCTTGGGGCCATTTGGCTACTCCATGTGTTTTGCATTGTGTGTTGTATTTTTTGTCATGCTAGTTGTTAGGTTTTTGCATTTGCATGATATTTGGTTAGATTTTTGAATTAAGCATGCCTTGTGTTTGTGAAAATGCCATGCATGTCTTAGGTCTAGGTTACATTAAATGCCATGCAAGTTCATGTTAGGTCTAGGCCATATTATTTATGTCATGCATTTTCCTTACATTTAGGTTTAGATCCATGCATTTCATGCATTATGTTTGCTGCATTGTTTCATGCATTTCATGTTCATGCCACTTGAATAATGACTTGAGCCAATTAATGGTTCAAAGTCATACTCTCTTGAGCACACTTGTGGAAAATTAAGTTTGTCAAATTGATTATTCTACCTTTGTGATTTTTTTTACTTAGCCAATTTTTATCTAACTTTCAAAAAGTCCTAGCTACTGCTTTCAAGTCATTTTATGAGTTTCAAATATTTTTATTTTTATTTTTAAATGATTTTATCAAAGACAAAAAAAATGTGTTGGCAAAGCAGTTTTTTTTTTTCCACCCAAAACTCGTACATCTCCGATTTTTCTGGGAATTCATCTTTGATCAGAAAATTAAGCCAATTTTTTCTCATGTAGTTTTATATGTCTTGAGTCTCCGGTATTTTTTTTAGAATTTTTGGAATTTTTAAAAATAGGGTAAAAAATCGTGGATTAAAACTGGACAGTGGAGTCAGGATTGAATTTAAAGAAAAACAAAGCAGTTTTTTCTCCTCCAAAAACTCGTACATCTCTGATTTTTCTGGGAATTCATCTTTGATCAACAAATTAAGCCGATTTTTTCTCGTGTAGTTTTAAATGTCGTGAGTCTCCAGTATTTTTTTTAGAATTTTTGGAATTTTTTAAAATAGGGTAAAAAATCGTGGATTAAAACTGGACAGTGGAGTCAGAATTGAATTTAAAGAAAAACAAAGCAGTTTTTTTTCTCCTCCAAAAACTCGTACATCTATGATTTTTCTGGGAATTCATCTTTGATCAGAAAATTAAGCCGATTTGTTTTCGTGTATTTTTACATGTCCTGAGTCTCCAGTATTGATTTTAGAATTTTTGGAATTTTTTAAAATAGGGTAAAAAATCGTGTATTAAAACTGGACAGTGGAGTCAGAATTGAATTTAAAGAAAAACCAATTTTCTGTTTTGGTTAATTTACTTAGAGTGGGCTGATTAGGAGGGTTAGCTACTGACTTAGGATGATTTCTAAGCCCTTTTAAACTCTAAAAATGGTTTTTCAAGTCCCGGGTTAAGGGTAGTCAAGTCCGGATTTTTTAAACTTAGGAAATTAGAGCCATTTAAAAAAAAATTAGCCCAGTTTTTATTGTTAATTCAAGCTTTTCAAAATTGTTTTCAAACAATCACAAAGTATTTTGGTTTTAGAATATTTAATTTGACATATTTTCCTAAGGTAGCCGGATATCTTTTTAGATATACGGATTTCCTTGATTAAAGGAAAAAATACATTTCATGCATTGCATTTTTATTTTTATGCATATTATATGATAGTATTATTTTATTCCATGTCATTTAAATTATATGCCATATCATTCATGTTTGCCATGTCATTTAGGTTGCATTATGTTATTTAGATTTTGCTATGTCATTTTATTTATGTCATGCATATACATATTCATTTATTTTAAATGTTTTCAAAAAGATAATGGTTTTCAATAAAAAATATAAAGATATTCCCGAGTTAAAATAATTCATGAGTTCTCTACTGGGTTTGCTGGAGGGAATATCATCAATTATCATTAATAAAGGAATATCTTTCTTTCAAAAAAAGAGAATGATTCGGAAAGTTTTCCAAAACTAATAAAAATTTCTATATTTTGCCACGTTTGTTGGGGAATATAGGAAAATTTTGAATTTATAAATTCCGGATCATTTTCAATAAAAAATGGAATTATTTTTAAATTGGGAATTAACTTGAAATACTAAATTTAAAACCAACTTTTTACCGAGACTTGAGATAACACACGATTAATAAGGTACCGATTTATACGGGCGTTGTGGGGGTGCTAATCCTTCCCCACACGTAACCGACTCCCGAACCCGCTTCTTTGATTTCTCTGGTTTAAAACGCAGACTTGAAATTGGTTTTTAAAATGTTTTAATTAATTTTTAAAATCTTTTATAAAACCGGTTTTAATAGGTGGCCGATCACACCTAGCTAAAAAAGATTGGTGGCGACTCCATGTCTTTTTTAAGGTCATTTTCAAAACCTTCATTTTTCTAGAGGAATTAAGTCGACTTTTCCTCGATTTTTTTTAATGTCACGCCTAACGAATAATAAAGTCTTGCGATGAGACGTCGTTATTTTTTTTTAGGTTGCGACAGGGTCCATTCGGGTTCGGGCTCATTCGGGTTCGGGCTCATTCGGGTTCGGGCCCATTCGGGTTCGGGCTCATTCGGGTTCGGGCCCATTCGGGTTCGGGTTCGGTCTGGGTTCGGGTTCGGGTATGTTTTACATCATTTTATTTTATATTAGATGTAATCATTTTTACGTAATTTAAATATTTATATCTAAAAACAAATTATTAATTTATTATTATTTTTATACTTTTGCTATTATATGATATTTTTTAATTATATTTATTTTTTAAAATTAATATTTGTTAGCACCAAAAGAATAAGAAATTAATTTGTTATATAAAATCAAATTTTGAAATAATTTATTATAAAAAATATGATATATTATAAATTAATCATATTGATATTTAAAATAATTGATTTGATAAACTCGAATTTCAAAATATAAATACATTATAATTTATATTCACTATAAAATAAAAAAAAAAACTTTTAAAATAAATCATGGTCTTCACCTATTCGTTTATATACTTATAAAATGCAAAACATTTATGCTTATAGTCAAGATATATATATATATATATATATATATATATATATCGAGTACTTATATTTTTTTCATCAGTATAAAGTATAAATTATAAAGTAGTACTAAAAAAATATAATTTATATTTAAATTATACTTAATAAATATATAATTAATATGATTATTTATTAATATATAATAAATATACCCAAAACCAAAAGGCCATAAAACCCAAAATCCCATTAAACCCACCCGCTAAAATAAAATCACATGAAAGCCATAATCCAATTAAACCCACCCCAACCTAACCGTATAAGTATAACCCAAAAGGCCAAAATAATTGAATTATTGTCAATTTTTTTACCCTTATAGATTAATTGAATTATTGTCAAATTTTTTTTCACATCTCTAAAATTTTCAAGAATTTAAAATATTTAGATTGTAAATTCATCATGATATGAGACGTTAAAGTTATAACTTATAAGTACAAAATATAATTTACTTTTTGATAAAATTATTATTTCATCATCACATATATATTGTAGCAACGGTTTTTAGCCCGGGTCGGATTCGACTCGGACCCGGGCCATTTGCAAACAGGGCCCGCTATTCAGCAGGCCCGATCTGCAGGCCTACCAGGCCTGCTGCCAAGCCCACCATCAGGCCACCAGGCCTACTACTCAGCAGGCCCAACTGGCCCAAATCCAACCCCTAACCTAACCAAGCAAACCTTAGCCTCCCTGCAACCCTAGCCACCATGGCAGCCTGCAACACGCCACCATTCCCCTACCCCTGCCAACCCCCTCCCAACACTCAACCACCCACCCATACTCAACCCTCTCCCAATACTCAACCACCAACCCACACTCAACCCCACCATAAAAACCCCCAAAATCGGTTTCCCAAGGAGGCCCCCAAATTCAGACCCCAAAACCAGATCGGACCCCCTCTCTCGGACCCCATGCCATCCCCTAATCAAAACCACCACACACACACAACAGTCAAAAACACAAGAAAAACATCAAAAGCAAAATCCACAGAAACAAAAAAAAAATGCCCTTTCAAATTCGTTTTTGTTTTAGTGGGTTTTTGGAAAGATTTCGAGAGTGAGGAGGAAGGAAGGGTGGAGGAGAAGCCCCGGGTGCAACTTGGTGGCAGCCTGACGGTGGAAAACGCCAGATTTGGGGAGGAGGAGTCGCGGCTTTGGGCCTAGATCTAGGTCATTCTGGGTATTTTTTGAAGAATCTAAGGTTAAAAAGGGAAAGAAGAGAGAAAGAGGAACAGTTTGGGCTAATTTCAGAAGTGATCGGCCGCCGACGAACGGCGGCCGACGACGGTGGACGGTGCGGTGGTCTGGCATCGATTTCTGGGTTGGGGGTGGTTTCTGGGATTTTGGGGGTTGAACACTTAGAGAGAGGAGGGAGGAAAGAGAGAGAGAAGGGAGGAAGAGAGAGAAAGAAAAAAAGAAATTAGAAAAAAAAGGGGTTTTATAACCCCTGGAGCGGGTCGCGGTGACCCGCGCGTCGACCCGGGGTCCGCGCACCCGACCCGCTCCCTGGAGTGGGTCGCGTCGACCCACGGGTCGACCCAAGGTTCGCGCACCCGACCCGCTCCAGGTAAAAAAAAAAAAAAGAACCGGACCCGGCCCAACTTCAGACCAGGCCCTGGGCCCAGCAGCCCAGGCCTGATTTTGGGCCAGGGAGGAAAGAAGGAAAAAAAAGAGAAAAAAAAAGAATAAAAGAATAAAAATAAGAAAAATTATAAAATAATATTACTATTTTTATTTTTATTTTTATTACTATTTTTATTTATTTATTCTTGTTCAGCATTCGACATATTTTTATTGTTCAGTTTCGATTTAAAAATTATAAAATAATAAATCTTCTAATTATTACATGTCTTTTAAATTATTTTCGGTAAATAAAATTCTCTAAAAACGGATTTCTTTCTCGAGATGGTCGGAGCATCAATAGTTCTTTGAAATGGTTCGAGTAAGAATAGTAATCGAAATACTATCGAAAATATCGGAGTGATTCAAGAATTATTCTTACATAGATAATTTCTTTTATTTCTGAAATAATTATTAAAAGCATTTTAATTTACTTTTCAAAAAGAAAAAAGGTTTTAAGAAATGTGAATTACCGACGACGGAATTCAAAGGACGTCATGGTAGTGATTCCTAAGATATCTTGAGGTGAGAGAATTTCGTTAAATATCACCACGAGTGGTGGGAGTATTTAGTGACAAGCTCAATACAAAAATTCATAAAAAAATGGAAATAATAAAAATGAATAAATAGTGAATGTTATCCGCTCGATATGTCGCCATGCTCGTGTTTTTAACATTATGATTTGCATTTTTAATCTTATAGTTCGGTACTTAATCATACGTCTTATATGCTAAGTCGTGTGCATCCGATATTTAAATATTCGCATCATACGCATTTAAATAAAAAAATGGATATAAATTTCCGACGACGAAATTCGAAGGATATCACGGTTGTGATTCCTAAGATATCTCGAGGTGAGAAGATCTCGTTAAATACCACCAAGAGTGTTGGAAATATTTAATGAGTATTTTCGATAACAAATTTATGTTCACTTTCGTTTTTAAAAATAATAATAATAACAGTTCCAAAAATTCAAAAAAATAATAAACATGTTTTTTTTAAAAAATAAAATAAAATAAAAATAAAAGAGAATTATTTTTAAATAGCGATGTCAAGTCCATTAAATCGAGATTTAAGATAACACGTGATTAAATGGTACCATTTTCTAAACGGGTGTTGCGGGGGTGCTAATCCTTCCCCGCACGTAACCGACTCCCGAACCCAATTATGTTTTACTCTCTGGTTCAAAGCGCGGACTTCGAAATTGGTTTTACAAAATGTTTTAATTAATTTTAAAATATTTTACTAAAACCGATTTTAATAGGTGGCCAATCACACCTAGCAAAAAAGATTGATGGCGACTTCATTTGTCTTTTCAAAAACGTCTTAGCGGACGAAAAACCGTTATGACATATATATAATATATTAAATTTTAATTAAATTATTAAAGAAATTAGAATAAAATTAATAATTAAAGTTATTGCTTTGTAAAAAAAAAAAAAAAAATTAATTGCAATTTGATTAATTTTTATTTTTAGTATTAAATTCGGGTTCGGGTTCGGGCCGGTCTCGGGTTCGGGTCCATTCGGGTTCGGGCTCATTCGGGTTCGGGCTCATTCGGGTTCGGGCCCATTCGGGTTCGGGTTCATTCGGGTTCGGGTCCATTCGGGTTCGGGCCCATTCGGGTTCGGGTCCATTCGGGTTCGGGCCCATTCGGGTTCGGGCTTTTTCGGGTTCAGGTTTTTGACTTTTTGGTCAAATCGGGTTTGGGCGGGTTCGGGTTTTCTTGGGCGGGTTTTCGGGTTCGGGTTCATTTTGCCACCTCTAATTGGTAGTGTATAGATATATATACGGTTAACGCATCAAATATAAACCCTTCCTATAGGATTTATATTTGATGCACTAACAATATATAAATACACTGTCAGTGAACCAGATATGCTACCTCATTAAAAATAAAATTATCTATATTTATTTTTAAGAACTTTTAATGAGGTGGTATCATCTGTTTCACTGAAAGTGTATAAATATATATTGTCAATGCATCAAATATAAACCTAAAACCGATATATATGGAATTTACACTTATAAGTATTAAATAAAAAGATCACATGCCTACATATAAATATATATATATATATATATATATATATACTAGAATTGGTACTCATTTTGTAAGTCAAAATATGTTTAAAAAAAAAGAAAATAGTGTTTTAAAAATATTAATATTTTAAAAAATAAGTAATTTTTTAAATGGATGATTATTTTTTAAAGTAAAATGACATGTAATTTTTTAAGCGGATAGTTATTCTTTTAAATTAAAAAGATATTTTCGTCCTTTAATATTTTTTATAATAATTTTATTTAATTATTTTGTAATACCTTATTCAATTGATATCATTTAACTTGTTACATCAAATCAGCTTGAAACTATTAAATAAAAAGATCAAATATTGGAATTAGTTAAATGCTGATTTCAGGATATGAATTGTGATTGCATAATTACAACCTATTAATAAAATTGACTTCAAGCCCAATTAAAAATAACTCAAAAAAAGGTACAAGTGTTTGATTAATAATCCATTATTACTCAACCCAAATCATTTTGAAACTAGCACTACAATCCCCAACGAGATGATGTGTTGATAACTTTATGAAATAGAGTTATTTTATTATATTTTGTGCATTTAAATTAGTTAAGTTCTTGAAGTTTAAACTTAGAATTACTTATTTTTAGTTGTTTTTATATTAATTTTAATTATTTATTTTTTGTTTAAATTAGTTATTAATTTAATGTCTTTTGTATTTTTATAGGTCCTAAAGCAAGATGGAAAAAATCAGCTCATATATGGAAAGTCCAATTTGTTACTTATAGGCAAAGTTTTTCCTTCCAGGCTTTTGGAGCTCTATAAATTAGGACTTAAGTATGTACAATCTTTTAGCTTTCGTAAACCTAATATTCTTAAGAGGAGAATAGCCACCAAAAGTTTGCAAAGAGCAAGAGAGATTTTGGAGATTTGAAGACTGAAGTCTTACAAACCTTAGTTTTCTCTTTTCCCTTAATGTTCCTTTACTTTCTTATAATATTTATGATGGTGAAACTCTTTTGTTTTGTGTTTTCATTAGTAAGAATGAACTAAATTATTTTTTCTAGGATTGCAAGAGAACTCAACATGTAGTTTGGATTATTTAACTCTCTTTCTTGATTTAATGATATTCGAGTTGTTTATTCAATTTTGTACTTAATTCTTCTAATTGCTTAACTACCAATCAAATTGATTTGGTAACCTAAATACAACTTGACAGAGAGAGTTTTGTGTTAGACATAGATTGAATAACATGTGTTTCATTTTATTTATTAGGATGAATTGATTTTGCAACCTAAATACAACTTGATAAAAAGAGTTTAGTACTTTACGATTTCATAAACATGTGCGTTGAAGAATTTCCTAATCTTCCCGGTAAACCCGACAAAGACTAAGAAATTATTCTAGCCAAATGGTTATGAAATCGAGAAAGCACGTTTTTATGACAAATTTGAAAAACATTTTTTTTAAAGTATGAAATGCATGAAAACGGGACCATTATCGAGATGTATTTCTCTCTTGAAGAGAAGGCAACCGAATACCTATAGAGGTATCCTAATACCTTTGAAAGAAATTTAAGTCGGACTTAGAAAAAAATAGATTTTTGGGCATGAATTTTTGCTCGAATTAAAGGGGATATCCGAATACTTATGAAAAAGGTATTCGGATATCCTCGAAGCAAGTTTAGGTTAATTAACTTGAAAAAAAGGAGAGGCATTCGAATGCCATTGTTTGGACATCTCAATGCTCCTTGATTAACCTTAATGCAATGTTTGAAAAACTGAAGAAATCAAAAGATGCTAATTTTTTTAAAGACAAACAAGGCTTGGCCGAATGCCCCCTTAGTGCAAAAACCCAAACTTTGACTTGTTTAACTACCTAAGCTCGTTTTTCTTAAAACCTTGTTAGTATGCTTTGAAAAATCAAAAAAAGAAACAAATTTTGGACCCCTTAATGGTTTCGGCCAGCCCCTCTTTCTAAGGTAAAAATCCAAACTTTGACTCATTTGAAGCTCGTTTTAGCTACCTAAAACTCGTTTTATCAAACCAATTTTCTAAACCTTAAAAAAAAAAAAGTCGAAACCAACTTGAACCCTCCCATATGGTTTGGCCAGCGCACTTTAAAATGGTCTCAAAACAGTTTTTTATTTTGCAAAAAATACATGTGATTCATGTAGCCAACAATCTCCATATTCAACCTTCAAAACTTTAATGTATCCAAACACTTTGAAAAAAATAGACCTTGGTCATGGACTATTGATTAATCATAACCAAAATTCATTGGAAATATTTTAAAACATGTTTTAAGCAAACAAAGTGGTTGTCTCAAAGTTGGCCTCATGGATGGTAAATCCGGCTCAACTATCACTTAGAGCAAAAATGCTCTAAGATCATCAAGCTCATAATACATTTTTTCAAAAAGAAGAAAAATATGCAACACAAAGAATGCTCCACAATAACCTATAGTCACTATATGCAAACATCAAAGATAACAAAAATGGCAACAAGAAATTATAGAGAAGAAATTTTAAGAAACTAGTAAGTTCGCTCAAAGTTGGCCACATGAATGGTTAATCCCGCTCAACTATCATCTAAGATCATCAAGCTCATAACTTCTTTATTTTGAAAAGGAAAATAAAAGAAAAATCATCAAACAACCACAATAGACCACAACATACCATATATCAAGATAAACACATGAAGTAAAAAAAAAAAAAATAGTGAAAAGAACCAAAATTTGTGCCACTTGTTTAAAAAAGAAGAGAAATTATTTTAGCAAAAAAACTTTATGATTTTGAAAAAGAGAAGAGAAGAGAGGAGAAGCTTTTTAAAAAACCTTTTGAAAGCCTTAAAGCTTGAAGAAAATAAATTAAAAAAATGAAGGAGAAGAAGAAAGAAAGCTTGAAAAGAAATAGAAAACAATAAAATGAAGAAAGAAAGCTACCTTAGCTAAGCTTCTCTTAGCAAAAACCTTCTTTTTTTTTTTCTCTTTTCTCTTTTCTCTTTTTCTCTCTTTCTTTTTCTTTTTCTCTTCCTCTTTATTTTTTCTCTTCTTCCTTTCTTTCTTTTTGAGAAAAAATGAATACTAGAGTGAATGAACCCCTCTTGACTGAAACCCCTTTCTTATCCCTCCTCTCCTCTTCATTTTCTTTTTAGCCTAATGTCATGCTTTTATTGTTTAGCCAATGGGATTCATCACTTTCTCATTAAGTCTCCACCCATTGGCTAGCTAATCATCTTCCTATTTGGTCCCCAAGATTGGCTTTCATAGGCCAAAAATGACAACTCATGTACCAACATGACGAGTCATGTCCTTACTCTCATGACTCATTCACTTATTTACTAAGTTGGCACTTAGCCTTCCAAGAGCATCCTCTACTATTCCTTTTTATTACAACTTTACCTTACACTTATTTCTACAATTTCCCTACAATCTTTTATTTATTTTTAATTTCACCCCTCTTCCTCCCATCTATTTTTCTATATGAACCTAAACCTTGGGCCTTCCAACAAATTCCTCTCTTCTTGGATCCTTAAATTGGGCCTTCTACCAATAAATATTCCTACATGAACTTTAAAGTTTGGGCCTTCCTACATCTTTTTTTTTTTTTTTTTGCAAGTTGGGATCTTAATATTTTATCCATCTTCCTTCTATTTGGTCTTGAAAAATGGACCTCCTTCTTCCACCAAATATTCTTACCACTTGGGTATTAAAAATTGGGCTTCCATATTTTACCAAAAATTCTCATCCACTTGGATAGAAATAATGGGCTTCCTTATTCCACCAAATTTCTACTACTTGGATAAAAAAATAGGCTTCCAACCTTGCCTTGAATTTTCCAACAAGCCTTTTTCACCATTTTATTCCAACCATATATCCTTCCAATATTCAAAGTTGATTTTTAATAATCAAGATTACCTCTTTAACACCCAAATTTCATTTTGATCTTGATTTTTCAAAATTGACTTTTTACCCTTTGACTTTGGTCAACTTTGATTTTTCCCGTGTTGATTTTTCCGAACCAAAATATCCAAATCATCATGCCCACTTTGCCGAAACCAAATGTTAAGTCACTAGACCATGAAAATTAGATAAATTTAAAAACTCAAATTTGAAAAAAAACATACCTTATTTAGATACTCGATCAAAATTAGGTGTTTATATTGATGATTATGGTTAGTTCAATTTATTTAAATTCTGGTTGTTTCAAGTTTTGAGCTTACATGTTTTTACATCATTAATTTTTCAATTGTTAATTTTTATTGATTAACTCATGCAACTCGTATAAGGATGAGTGTATATATAGTTTTGTGATAGAGGTGACAATCCAGCAAGTTGAGTTGGATTCGAGTTATTTATTTTGAATTTAGATCATTTTGAATTTTAATTTTTTTAATTAATTTTTTTAGTTTAAATTATTTTGATGAAGTTATAAATATAACTAAAAGTTATTATCATAATTAGACATGTTCATAAATCGGGTCGCGGCTTGGAAATTTTTCATTTTCTTTACCCATGCCCTATCATAGACGGACCCAGGCTGGTCAGTCGACCCGGTTTACTGTTTAAAAAATAATAAAAAATTATTTTTATATTAATATTCATATATTTTTATAATTAAATTTAAATAAAAAATATTTTTATTAATTAAACATTGATTCCTGTCGGGTCGGGCCGGCCCGAATAAAAAATATCTCTGTCCAAACCCGACCCAAAATGGGTCGAATCTGTCGGGTCGAACTGGTTACCCGATTCTTGAGCAAATCTAATCATAATGAAATATTACATGTTATATAAAAATCAATTAATTAAAATCAAATAAGCAAACCAATCAACGAATGATCGAACACATATAGCTAGACAAATCCAACATAAAATTGAACGAAATTCAGATATGCATGGTAAAACTTTAATCTGAGACCTAAAATTTCAAAATCTCTTCCTAATTGTCACTAAGACAATATCTCATTTGCAGATTTTTGTTTGAAAATCAAAGTTGAGTTTAGGCTGTCAGATTTTTAAGTTAATCAAGGTTTGTCTTTTGACATTTAGTCTAGGTTTTTGGCTTTAGGTCAATTTTCACAAATTTTAGTTTGTTTTGTAACTAAATACTATCGATCAAGTTTACATTAGGTTCAGTTTTAATTTAGGCCACTCCATATTTGAGACAATTTGAGTGAAGATTAGGTTTAAGTCATTGTCTTTATTGTAATTTAGGTGTAGTTTGGCATCATATATATATATATATATATATATATATATATTTTTTTTTTTCTGTTTTCGTTTTTAGTTTTTAGTTTTTTGAAATAGCAACAGAAAAAGTGTTTGACAACATGTTTTTATTTTTAAAAAATGGTAACAAAAACAAAATGTTCAAAATTATTGGAAGCAAGAATATTTTATTTTCATTGTTTCCGGAAACGTGTTTTTATTTCAGACACCATTCATAAGTGTATAGTGTCTATGTTATAAAGTAATATTAGTAATATTATATATTTTCATAATAAAAATTATCAATAAAATTAATTAATTTATAAATAAAAATAATATTAAATTTAATAGAAAATAA
Organism: Fremontodendron californicum; assembly: GCA_030761205.1. NCBI lineage: Eukaryota > Viridiplantae > Streptophyta > Magnoliopsida > Malvales > Malvaceae > Fremontodendron > Fremontodendron californicum. The sequence continues at coordinate 1,454,380 of JAULJL010000045.1, read as the reverse complement.
TAATAAATTTAATAATATTTAGTTAAAAACATATACTTCAAATTTAACATATAAATGTATTTGGATATAAAAAAGTTTAAAACATATATACAAATATTAAATACAAATTACATGAAAATATAACGTCATTACTTAATTAATTTATATTATTTAATATTATATTAAATTATTAATATTTTTAAATGCTATTAAATTCAAATATGATTAAATAGTAATATTTGATGTTACTATTAAATAGTATTAAATAATACTATTTAATATTATATGAATAATATTACTTAATAATTTAATTTAATAAATCTGATATTAGTTTTAGTTATTTTCAAAATTTTATTTTGTGTATTAAATTATTATATTTGCAAAAATTCAAGTATTTGCTTCTAAAATATAATGACATTATTTGTTTTATGTTTTCAAAATTTTGAAAACAATTCAAGAAAATAAAAGGAAAATTTTTGAAAACAGAAAACAGGAAATGTTTTCAATAAATAGTTGAAAACATATAGTTGCCATATATAGTTGGCTTTATAATTAAGAAACATAAATAACATGAAATGTTTTCAATATATAGTTGAAAAAATATAGTTGCTTGGCCTTATAATTAAGAAACATAAATAACTTTATAAATTCTCTTTTTCTTTATTATTTTCCATTCGGTATAAAAATTTCAAGGCCACATGTTAAAATGACTCATATGGATTATTGTCTATTTCTTTATTATATGTTGTTTATAATTATTGATTAAATTATCACAAATAGATCTGCTCAGGAGTTAGGTAACCTATCCAGTTCAACAGTTTCGTTTTGTATTGGGTTGAGTTTAGGTAGAGTTTTTTTTTCAATTCGAGTTGGTCATACATGAATCACTATTTATATAATAAAAACTTATTTTTTATTTAAATTTAATTATAAAATTATATAAATATTAATATAAAAATAATTTTTTAATATTGCTTAAATAGTAAAATGGGACGGCCCGTGCCCGTCCAAAACCAGGCCTGAGTAAAAAAAATAAAAAATAAAATTTAAGCCACGACCAACTCGGCCCATGAGCGAATCTAACCACAAATATCTATATTTTATTATTTTATAATAGTAATATATATCTTATAAATGATACAAAACATTAATCACGTGCATAGCACATGATAAGAGAAGTAGTACAAGTGAAATAGATATCACATGTGGCGGCAAGAATTCGATCAAGCACAATAATTAATCTCCACCATTGAAGTTGTAATAAATTACAACTCTGCAATGTGTCTCATTTATTCTCTCTTTAACATATATATATATATATTTCCTGCAATTAAAATTGTAGAAATATTATTATTGTATTATGCCGAAGTCCCAAAATGATGAGGAATGGGAACTACGCACAAATCATCCTTTCTTCGCACTGAAGCACCGAACACTTCAGTCATGTCAAGATCTTCAGGTTTCATTCCATCGGGAAGCTGCCAATCGAAATGGAAGAGTAAATTCGCAAGTGTAAGCTCAAAATTTGCAATTCCGAAAGACATTCCAGGGCAAATCCTTCTTCCAGCACCAAATGGAATGTAATGAAAATCTGTTCCCTTATAGTTAATCGAGTTGTCTAAAAATCTTTCAGGATGAAACTTGTCAGCTTCAACCCAATAGTTTTCATCTCGAAAGATAGCCCATGCATTCACTATGATCCTGGTTTTGGCAGGTATTACATATCCATTTACCTCACAGCTTTCTTGGCTTTCTCTTGGAAGTAGCAAAGGAGCAGGAGGGTGAAATCTTAGTGTCTCTTTGATAACTAGATTTAGATACTTCAAATCATGAAGGCTTGCTTCATCAATCTCTCTTTTTCCTGCAAACACACCCCTCACCTCTGCTTGGGCTTTCTCCATTATTTTAGGGTTTTTTAACATTTCTGACATTGCCCATTCTACGATTATTGATGATGTGTCACCTCCCGCAGCAAACATATTCTGAAATAGAATACGATACACATGCACGTATCATTGAATCAAATGTTAGCATATTCAAAAGATATAATCATTCATGTATTAGCATATTTTTATTTTCTTACTATGGTAGTTTTTATTTGTTATCTTTAAGATTTGTACTTTAATTATGTCTTCTTCTATGCTAGTTTTTGCCAACTTTGTAATCTTTCGATTGCTTTAAAACAATTAATAAAATAACTAACCAGCGTAATTGCTTTGATGCTAGAGGTTGATAAGGGAAGTCCAAGGCCTCCAGGATCCTGAATATCCAGAAGAACTTGTACAAGATCATCAGCTACTTCATCTTCATCTTCATCACCTCCCTTTGCTGTTGATTTTTTAACTCTATGTTCATGAATGATGTTTTCAAGAATCTCATCCACTTTCTGACACAATCTCTTATTTTTAGGCCTCATTGCGTTGATTAGATGCAGCAATTTTATGGAAGGATATACATCAACAAGACTGAGACCACCGAAAATTTCTGCAATTTCAGGGATAAGTTTCTCGAATGCTTCTTGGTATTTGCATTTGCCACCGACGGCTGTTCTTGAGACTATGCTAAGTGCTGAAGAATACAACAAGTTTTTCAGGTTAATCGACTGTCCAGCTTTTGATGAGATGGTTCTAACTAAATTACTCATCTCTTCTTCCCTGATTGGTCTGAATGATTGAACTCTTTTCTGACTTAAAAGCTCCGTCGTACAAATTTTACGTATCTGTCTCAAGTGTTCACCACGGGAAAACGCAATATCTTTGAAATTGTAAGTTAAAGACTCTGCAGCATAGAGATAAGGCCTCTCGGAAAAAATGGAGTCATTGGTTTTCATCACTTCTTTAGCTCCTTCCGATGAAGAAATGACGACTGTGGGTACTTCTCCAAGTTGCATATGCATGACGGGACCATACTTCTTAGCGAGGCGAGCAAGACAGCGATGAGGTTCGGTGGTGAAGATAAAGAGGAGCAAGTTTCCTATGAGAGGTAATTTTGGAGGACCTGGTGGTAGCCTTGAAGCGGAGCCATTGGCTTTGGCTTTCATCCATGTCCGTAAGGCCATGAATATGAAGTAGACGATGGGAGAAAGGATTAAAAAGTAAGGGAGATGGTTTTCCATGAGAGCGAATTTTGAAGTAGTTCTGAAAGATCTAATAACAGGTGATTGTTGCTAATTTTGGGCTCAATTCTTTGATTTATATAGTACTTCCCACATCCTAAATTGTTGACTTTTTTATTTTTACGAAATTAAAAAAGAAAATAATTTTGTGTGTATTTGATATTAAAATTAATTTTTTTTTTAAAATAAAATTTTCATATTTTTAATGTCAAAAAGCAAAATATATATATATATATATATAATTAAAGTAAGAGTTACAATAAGTGTTAAAAAATGATTTTGTTTGATTCTCTGTCAATCTATATATTTTATATACCGTCAATGATTCATATGATATCACTTTATTAATGAGCAAACTAAACAGCTTATTTGTATTTGTTTTTTAGAATTTATACTTTTTTTGTTTATTCATTAATGAAATGATATCATGAAATTTACTGTCAGTGTATAAAATCTATACATTAACAGTTTATCAAATATAAACTCTAAAAAAATATAATTTTGAGACATTAAAAAAAATAGTTTATATTTGGTAAACTATCACTATCATTGTACTATAAATTGTCACATCATTGATTAAAAAAATTAAAATTTTACAATACTTAAAAATAAATATTCATAAATTTTAAATATTTAATTATGTATTTTATGATATTTAATTTAATTTTTTTAAAATATTTAATTTTATTTGATAATTTATGATGTATTAATAATGTATAACATTTATACATTGGCATCAAATCAAAATTTAATTTGGTTTTGGCTTTGAAACTTTGCGTTAATTGCTTAACTGCGATTTCCTCGTGGTTACCAATAAAACCTAGCCTTTTTCGTCATTAGACTTTTTTTTATCCTTTGCTTTTCCTTGTGTAATTCATCACATCTAAAAGTAATCATAGGTCGGGTCGGATTGGATTGGATTGGATTCGAGTCAAATTTAAGTATGGTATTAATTATCAATATCATATTTACTTATTCAAGTCTGGTTCGGTTCGAAATATGAGTCTCAAATTCGTTTATATTTATAAATGGATAGTTCAAACCCGTTTAAACCCGCCCATATTTATTTTTTTTTTCTAAAAAAATTTAAACAAATATTTTTTTATTATTTAATTTTTAATAATTTTACCCTTTTTTTTTAATTAAGTTTTAAAACACGAATAACTTAGTATATTTTTAAATGTTTACACTATAATATTATATATATTTATTTTTTATATGATATAAATTATATAATATATAATATAAAAATAATATACTATATAAATAAAAAAGGGTCGGGTCGGGCTCTGGCCTTGATTGTTGGAGCCAAGACCCGACCATTTTCTAAATGGGCCTCATTTTTTGCTCAAGTCCATATTTCGGACCTAATATTTTTGTCCAAACCCTCCAAAATATGGACGGACCTTCGGACTTGGACGAGTAGCCCGACTCTTGAGCATATCTAATCACATCTTTTAATATTTCCTTGAAAAGTTTAAAATTGTCCAAATAATTGACTATAACTTTTTTTATGAGAGTTTTCTAGAAGTAGTTAGTAGAAAAAAAAAAAAACTAATTATGATATAGACCTTTTGTTTATATTTAATATATCTTGAAATTTTCATCTTTAATCAATAAGGAAGTTAGAGATAGAGGTTTCAATTAACCATGCTTGAGCAGTCAATTAGGCTAAATAAGAAAAAATCTTAAAATCTTGAGATTTTAGGTTTTAATTTCATTATATTTAAATTTGGTCCAATTTTATATTGAATTTATCTAATTATGTGATGGTTCATTGGTTGATTTATTTGTATGATTTAATTTAATATTTGATATTTATGAAATCGGTTCTATTTGCATTTTAAGCTTTTCTTGAACTTCCTTTAGGGGTAGTAATATTTTATATTAATGTAATATTTAATTATAACAAGTAGTATTTGCTAATTTACAATGGTGCAGTCTGATCACGGTTCACGAGCCAATTTTAAATGGTATATTTCATCAAGTTCGCAGCTTTTAGATGCTAAAATCCAATCCAATCCACTTATTCTTATTCTGTTTCTCAAACGAGTCAAGTTCTGAAATCATTTTCGAGATATTTTGTTTTAAATTCGAACTCGTTCTGCTTCTCAAATGAGTCAAGCCCCGAGAGCACCGTCGAGGTACTTTCTTTTATTTTGAACCTGCTGAACCCAAAATTTTACTTTTTCAAAATAAACAAGTCTTTGGTAGTGATAGCTGAAGATTCTGGAAGTGATACCCAGAATTTTTACAAATTTTAAACAGTGAGAAAGTCTTCGGTAGTGATAGTTGAAGCTTCTGGAAGTGATACCCAGAATTTTTACAAATTTTAAACAGTGAGAAAGTCTTTGGTAGTGATAGTTGAAGTTTCTAGAAGTGATACCCAGAATTTTTACAAATTTTAAATAGTGAGAAAGTCTTTGGTAGTGATAGCTGAAGTTTCTGGAGGAGATACCCAGAATTATACAAATTTTAAACAGTGAGAAAGTCTTCGGTGGTGATAGCTGAAGCTTCTGGAGGAGAGTGATCAAGCCTTTGAATTTGCAACACATGGACCAATGGTTGGAGAGGGATCCTATTTATGACATCTTTATGACATCATAATTCAAGGGCTAATGATTCTAATCTAATGGTGGGTTTTTTACATGGAAGGGATCTTAAGTGATTGCCATTGGATGAAAAAATAACCACATTCCTTCTAAAAGAAAGGCCATTTGGCCACTACTAATAGAGAGGGGGGCTGATCAGTTTTGTGAGGGCTTGGAGGCTGAAGAGAGGTAGTAGCTAAGGGAAAAAACAGAGAAAAAAGAAAGGAAAAATATAGGAGAAAAAAAGAGAAGGAAAAGAGGTTATTTAACTTGTTTCTTCTTGATTTGGAAAGCTAGAGCAAGGTAGCTATGCTCTTTCATGGTTTTTTATACTTTGTTGATACGATTTTGTTGTTTTGATTGTTTTTTTGTTTTCCTTTCATGAAATAAACTTGTTTCTAAGGATTTATTACTTTGTTTTTAAAGAAAGTATAAAAAAAAAACAAGTTTTCATCAAAAATCCATGATGGCCGAATGAGTTTTTGTTTTGGAAAATGACTTTGTGTTTGATTTTTATTCATGAGCTTGATTTGTGGTAAGTTAGTTAATTTGTGTTAGATTAGCTTGATTTGTGGTAGGTTAGCTTGATTGTGATAGTTTAATAATATACAATGCTATGTGTTTGTGACAATGCCAAGCTAGTTTAGGTTGTTCCATTCGATCATGATGGATTTTCTTGAGCATGTTTGCTTGCTTAGTATGTTTCCATTCATGTTTGCATATTTAGACCATGCCTTGTGTTTGTTATATTGTCATTGATATGTTTATGAGTCATGTTAGTCACCATGTTTGCATTATTATCATGTTTGTTACCATGTGTTTGTGTTATTGTTTGGCTAAGATTATATCTTGTTTTGTTTTTATGACTGTTCGGCCATTAGGGTCCTTTTTGCTTTGTGTCTACATTTCTATTTTGTCTAGTTGATAGGTTTTCATTTCATGCCATAACATTGTGAATTTTGATTTGGTTTGCCATGTGTTTGTGTTATTGGCTAAATAGGATTGCATTAGTCTATTTTTATGGCTATTCGGTTTCATGTAATTCTTGCATTGTGTGTGCATTTGCATTATGTTTAGGTACCATTGCTTTGCATTATCATGCCATAAGATTGTGTATTACTTGTTGTTTGTTCAGGCATAAGTTTTATGTTTATTAGTTACTATATGTTTATGCCATTTTCATGCATTTTCATGACATTTAAGGTCTAGAATCATATTGGTATTGCCATGCATTTGCTATGTTATTTAGGTCTTAGGTCACTTTGTATTGCCATGCATCTCATGTCATTTTAGGTCTAAGTTTCATTTGCATTATCATGCATTCTTAGGTTAGGAGTACATTTATTGCCATGCAAACTCATTCTAGGCATTAGTTATTTTGTATTGCCATGCATTTCTCACATCATTAGGATTTAAATCATGCATTTCATACATCATATTTGCTGTTTGCTCATGCATCTCATGTCATACCACATGATTTATGACTTAGGCCAACCAATGGCTCAAAGTCATGCTCACTTAAGCATACTTGTGGTAAATTAAAGAGTTGTCAAATTGATTATTCTACCTTTGTGATTTTTTTTTTACTTTTTAGCTAATTTTTGTCCAAGTTTTTCAAATGTTTTAGCTACTATTTGTAGGACTTTAGGAGAGTCTCCAATATTTTTACTTTGATTTTTAAATGATTTTACCAAAGGCAAAAAAAAATGTGTTTTAGCAAAACAGTTTTTCACCTAGTACTCAAACTTTTTCAATTTTTCTGGGAAGTCATCGTTAATCAGAAAATTAAGCCAATTTTTTTCTCGTGTAGTTTTACATGTTCAGAGTCTCCAGTATTTGTTTTAGATTGTTTTGAATTTTTAAAAATAGGTTAAAAAATCGCGTTCTAAAACTGGACAGTGGAGTCAGATTTGAATTTGAAGAAAATTCATTTTTCTGTTTTGGCTAAGTTACTTAGAGGGGGCTGATTGGGAAGTTTAGCTATTGTCTTAGGATAGTTCAGCCTTTTTAAACTCTGAAAATGATTTTATTATACCTCGGATTAAGGGTGGTCAAGTTCGAGATTTTAAACTTAGGAAATTAGAGCCGTTTTAAAAAGGGTTTAGTTAGGTTTTTATTTTTAATCTAAGTTTTTCCAAAATTGTTTTCAAACAATCACAAAGAATTTTTATTTTAAAAAATTTAATTTGATATATTTTTCTAAGGTAGCTGGATATCTTTTTTGATATATGGATTTTCTTAATTAAAGCAAAAAAAATACATTCTCATGCATTGATTTTTCCACATTCATGCATACTATAATATGTGATTTTTGCTATGATAATTTCCATGGTGTTGTTATTATTTTTTATTTATATTTTTGATGTTTTGTTGTTTATTATATGATTTTGAATATTTCATAATATCCTATGCTTTTTATTTAGTTATTTATTTTTGTCACATTATTTAGCATATACTATGTTCATGCATTATTATTTTTATTTTTATTTTCATGCATATTATATATAGCATTATTTTATGTTTCATGTCATTTAGATTATATTCCATATTATTTAGATTATATTTTTTAGAATATGCCGTGTCTTTTAAAATATGTCATATTATACATGTATTTTATGTTTCATGTATTTTTTTTTACATTCTCATGCATTGGATTTTTCCACATTCATGCATACTATAATATGTGATTTTTGTTATGATAATTTTCATAGTGTTATTATTTTTTTATTTATATTTTTGATGTTTTGTTGTTTATTATATGATTTTGAATATTTCATGATATCCTATGCTTTTTATTTAGTTATTTATTTTTTTCACATTATTTAGCATATACTATGTTCATGCATTAGTATTTTTATTTTTATTTTCATGCATATTTTATGATAGCATTATTTTATGTTTCATGTCATTTCATGTCATTTAGATTATACCATGTCATTTAGATTATATTTTTTAGAATATGTCATGTCATTTAAAATAGGGTTAATATGTAAATTAGCCCCTCTACTTTAGACGTTTTGTGTGTTTGGTACCTGAAAAAAAAAATTTTGTCACTTTGGTACTCAAACTTTCTTTCCGTCAATCACATTGGCCCTTTGCCCTAACACCGTTAGTTAATAGCTGACTAGGCAAAAAAAACACCCAATCAAAGTCTGACACGTGGCAAAACTGCCACATCATTACTGCCACGTCATCATATAAGAAAAAAATTCAAAAAATTCAAAAGAAAAATTAAAAAAATTTATAAAAAATTAAAAAAATCAAACTTAATAATTGAAAACTTGAAATTATCATTTTTTTAAAAAAAAATTATAAAATAAAAATAAAAAACCAAAATTGAAAATAAATTATAGATTATGAATTATAAAAATTGAAAACTTTATATATATATATATATTGAATAATCTGTTAATAAAATTAAAAATTAAAATTAAAAAGTAAGAAAAACATCTGAATATTTTTAATAAAAATGAAAAAAAAAGGTTTCTATTTTTAAATTTCAATTTTTTTTTTAATTTCAAATTATCATATATTTTTTTAATTTGAAATTTCTATATTTTAAAATTTATTTTTTATTTTTCTTTTTAATTTTGAATTTTATAGATTTATCTTTTGATTTTTTATAAATTTTTTTATTATTTTATAATTTTTTAAATTCTAAATTTAAAAAAAAAAATTTAATTTTGATTTTTTTTAAAAAAATTATTTTTTAATTTGATTTTTATAATTTTTTTTTTGAATTTTTAAAAAAAAATGTGTTTTTCAAAAAAAAAAAAATTGGATTTTTTTTATTTTTTGTTAATTTTTTAGATTTATCTTTTGAATTTTTATAATTTTTTAATTTATAATTGTTTTTAAAAATTAAAATTGTTTTTTTTAAAAAAAAAATCAGTTTTTTATTTTATTTTTATATGATGACGTGGCACTAATGATGTGGTAGTTTTTGCCACGTGTCAGTCTGTGATTAGTTGTTTTTTGCCTAGTAAGCAATTGACTAACGGTGTTAGTCAATAGACTAATGTGATTGACGGAATGAAAGTTGAAGTACCAACCTGACAAAAAAAATTCTTCAGGTACCAAACAGACAAAACGTCTAAAGTACAAGGGCTAATTTACATATTAACCCTTTAAAATATGCCATATTATTTAATTTTGCCATGTCATTTAAATCATATCATTTCATATAGAATATATTATGTCACTTAGGACATTTCATTTCATTTACGATATTTGATTTCATTTAGAATATATTATGTCACAAAGGTCATTTCATTTCATATAGAATATACCATGATACTTAGGATATTTTATTTCATTTAGAATATGCAATGCCATTTAAATTATATCATGTCATTTAGGATACATTATATTATTTAGACTTTGCTATGTCATTTTATTTATATCACACATGTTCATATTAATTTTTTTAAAATGTTTTTTTTTTTTAAAAAAAAAGGATAATGATTTTTAAATAAAAATAAAGATATTCTCGAGTTAAAATAATTCATGAGTTCTCTACCGGGTTTGTTGGAGGGGATATCATCAATTATCATTGATAAAAGAATATCTTTTTTTCAAAAAAAAAAAAGAATGATTCGGATAACTTTTTCAAATAAATAAAATTTTTTATATTTTGTCGATTTTGTCCGGGAATATAGGAAAATTTTGAATTAATAAATTCTGGATTATTTTTGATAAAAAATGGAATTATCTTGCTTTAAATTGGAAATTAACTTGAAATACTAAATTAAAAACCGACTTTTTACCGAGACTTGAGATAACACACGATTAATAAGGTACCATTTTATACAGGCGTTGTGGGGGTGCTAATCCTTCCCACACATAATCGAGTCCCGAACCTGCTTCTTTGATTTCTCTGATTTAAAAAACAGACTTGAAATTGGTTTTAAAAATGTTTTAATTAATTTTAAAATATTTTAGAAAATCGATTTTAATAGGTAGCCGATCACACCTAGCTAAAACAGATTGGTGGTGACTCCATGTCTTTTTCATTGTCATTTTCAAAACCTTCATTTTTCAAGAGTAATTAAGTTAACTTTTTCTTGGTTTTTTTTAATGTCACGCTTAACGATTATAAAGTCTTGCGATGAGACTTGTTATTTTTTAGGTTGCAACATCTCTGTTGGATTTTGATTTTAGGAATAAAGACAATATGAGTTTGCTTAAAGTCAACTAGTCCACTTTCAACATTTACAATAGCTAAACAAAAACTAATAATATCATGACTTAGAAAATGTCAAAATTTTTGAAAGAATAAAATTCAAAAAGAAGAATGACTTTAAGCATATTAACAATAACTTTTACCACAATCTTAAAAATGATATTGCACTTACTAATTGATCAAAAATGCATTTTGTGTTGGTTTTTGATTTACAAATCAGAACAATATGAATTTGGTTAACATCAGCTAGCCCACTTTCAACATTTAAAATAGCTAAACAAAATTTAGTAATATCATGACCTAGAATATGTCAACAATTTTGATAGAATAAAATGCAAAAAGGAAGAATGATTGTAAGCATATTAACACAAACTTTTACCACAATTTTATAAATGATATTGCACCACTAATTGATCGAAATTGCATTTTGTGTTGGGTTTTTTATTTTAGAAATCAGAACAATATAAATTTGGTTAACTCAGCTAGCCTACTTTCAACATTTAAAATAGATAAACAAAATTTAGTAACATCATGACCTAGAATATGTCAAAAATTATGAAAGAATGAAATGCAAGAAGGAAAAATGATTTTAAGCATATTAACAAGAACATTTGCCATAATTTGATAATGACATTACACTAGCTAATGGATTGAATTGCGTTATCTATGTTGGGTTTTTTATTTTAGGAATCAGGACAATATGAGTTTGATTACCGTCAACTAGCCCACTTTCAACATTTAAAATTGTTAAACAAAATTTAATAATATCATGACCCAGAATATGTTAAATTTTTTAAAAAAATAAAATGCAAAAAGGAAGAATGATTGTAAGCATATTAACAAGAACTTTTGCCACAATCTTATAATAATGAATTGAATTGAGTTATCAGTGTTGGTTTTTTTTTTTATTATTTTAGGAATCAAGACGATATGAATTTGATCAATGTCAGCTAGCTCACTTTCAACATTTAAAATAGCTAAACAAAATTCAGTAATATCATGACTTGGAATATGTCAAAAAATTTGAAATAATAAAATGCAAAAAAGGAAGAATGATTGCAAGCATATTAACAAGAACTTTTACCATAATCTTATAAATGATATTGCACTGACTAATTGATTGAAATTGCATTATGTGTTGGGTTTTCATTTTAAAAATCAGAACAATATGAATTTGGTTAACGTCAGCTAACCCATTTTCAACAGTTAAAATGGCTAAACAAAATTTAGTAATATCCTAACCTAGAATATGTCAAAATTTTTGAAAGAATGAAATGCAAAAAGGAAGAATGATTGTAAGTGTCATAACGTGCCACACGCGAATTGGACATGCTAGACGCAAATTATAAAGTCGCCACTAATCATTTTTGCTAGGTGTGATTAGTCACCTATATGAATCTATCTAATTTATAGTAATCCTACGCTCGACGAAAGCACATAAAAATGATAGGTCCTAGTCTATATTACCAGAACTAAGTTCGGGAGTACGATTACGTGTGCGAAAAGATTAACACCCCCACAACGTCCATCCAAAAGGACAATACCTAATTAGTCAAATATTAGGCTAGATTTGGTTTTAGTTAAATGGTCTTTAATTTCGATATCTTAAATATTGGAAAGATTCCAAAAATACTTTCCACCATTCGAGATTGATTTTGTGGAATCAAGCTTACCTCAAGAGTTTTCAATAGAAATCATTCATTCTTATTAAGAGGCTCCGTCAACGGATTTTATTAAGTATTTTATGGATTAAAATTAAAATTGAGAGCTTAAATATTGGAAAACTTTTAGGTTACTTTCCATCGTTCAGGTCAAACATCTGAAAATTCCCCTCACCTCAGGAGTTTTTAATGGAAACCATTCGTTCTTATGAATATCCGTCGTACGAATTAATGTTAATATTAAAAATATTAAAATTGAGAATTTAAAATATTGGAAAATTTTTTGGGTATTTTTCACCATTCGAGTTAGACACCTACAAATTTTTCTCACCTAGAAATTCTTAAAATTGACCATTCGCACCTTTTTAAGATTCATCGTCGATAAATCTCATTTTATTATAATAAAAATTATTAAATCGTATTATTTATGAGTAAAGTCTAAATAATCTAAATCATCCTAATTGAGCACAATAAAATAAATAATATAAAAATATGCACTAAAAATCAAGTTAAATATTAACAAATAAAATATATGAATGAATAATTAATTAATTAATAAAAAAATAATTTACTAAATAGAAACTTAAATCAAATATTAATTAATGCATAAATAATCAATTAAAATAATTAACCAAGAATAAAACAAATATATATATATATATATATATACATAAAAAAGATCCTTGTGATCGGGTCGATCGGACTCGCGGGTCCAGGCATGGACCCTGCCCAACCCAGTCACCATGTTTAAAAACAAAACAAAAATTTAGGCTTCATTCTTCTCCTGGTTTAAAAACAAATTTCTGTGAAGCTTCAAAAGCCAAATCCCTTTTCTATTCTTCAAACCCTAAATTGTTTCTTTTTCAAAAACCAGACTAAAACCCAAATTTCAACTTTCTGATTTTTTACAACTTGTTTTGTTTTCTTTAACAACCCGATTTCAACAAGAAACAAAAAAATCCTTTTTTAAAAAAAAAAAAAAAAAGAAAACAAAAGATTTTAAAAGAAAACAAAAGATTTTTATTTTTTCTTTAAAAAAAAATTTAAAACCGAATCTTAGAATCCAAATTCATGCTTTCTGTTTCTCAAAACCAAGTTAGTGTTCTTCAACCACTAGAAGAAAAAGAGTAGGGAATTTTTTTTTTAAAATACCTTGAAAAAACAAAAGCTTTTGGCCTTTTTCTGCTGATTACTGTTGTCGTTTTGGATTGTGTTGATTGTTAATTTAAATAAGGGTTTAAACATTAAACTTCTGGCTTAATTAACGGGGAAGAGATCGGATCTACCAAGACAGATCCGATCCTTCATTTTTTACTCGATTTTTATTTCCTTTGTCTTTCTAGCTTTGGTTTCTTGCTGTTGAGAGCCAGATTTTATTTTTTAACCGAAATTGATTTGTACACGTTTTTTTCATTCATATCTTTTTGATTTTATGAAATTTGACTTTTTTTTTAATTTTCTGATTTGATTTTTCAATTTTTTTTTGAAATGAATAATAATAATAAAAAAAATAAATTAATAATAATAATAATTAATTATAATAGTGATAAACAAATGGGTCGTCTATTGGACTTCCAGGTGCAATAAATTGGAGATCCAAACATTTAAAATGAGTCTAATGGATAAATTGGACTTCAAAACCCAATAAATTCAAAACTTTTAGATCGGTCTAAAATTTAATAAAATTCGATAATAATTAACTTTGCAAAAATCAAATTCAATCTCGGATTAATAAACTCGAATAAAATTGAGTGTCTACAGTAAGCATCTTAACAAGAATTTTTCCACAATTTATAAATGATATTGCATCGACTAATAATCGAAATTGCATTTTGTGTTGGATTTTTTATTTTAGAAATCAAAAATATGAATTTGGTTAATGTCAGTTAGCCCACTTTTATCATTTAAAATAGCTAAACAAAGTTTAGTAATATCATGACTTGAAAGAATAAAATGCAAAAAAGAAGAATGATTGTAAGCATATTAAAAAAAAACTTTTACCATAATCGTATAATAATATTGCATCGACTAATTGATCGAAATTACGTTCTCTATTGGGTTTTTTATTTTAGAAATCAAAACAATATGAATTTGGTTAACGCTTACATTTAAAATAGCTAAACAAAATTTAGTAATATCATGACTTAGAATATGTCAAAATTTTTGATAGAATAAAATGCAAAAGGAAGAAAGATTTTGTACATATTAACAAGAACTTTTGCCACAATCTTATAATAACATTGCACTGGCTAATGGATCGAATTGAGTTATCAGTGTTGGGTTTTTTTTTCAAGGAATCAAGATAATATGAGTTTGATTAACGTCAGCTAGTCGACTTTCAACATTTAAAATAGCTAAACAAAATTTAGTAATATCATGTCCTAGAATATGTCAAATTTTTTTAAGGAATAAAATGCAAAAAGGAAGAATGATTGTAAGCATATTAACAAGAACTTTTATCACAATCTTTTAAATGATATTGCACTAATTAATTGATCAAAATTGCTTTCTCTGTTGGATTTTTTATTTTAAAAATCATAACAATATGAATTTGGTTAATATGAGCTAGCTAACTTTCAACATTTAAAATAGCTAAACAAAATTTAGTAATATCATGCCCTAGAATATGTGAAATTTTTTTTAAAGAATAAAATGCAAAAGGAAGAATGATTGTAAACATATTAACAGGAACTTTTGCCACAATCTTATAATAACATTGCATTGGCTAATGTATCAAATTGCGTTAGTTTTTTATTTTAGGAACCAGGACATTATGAGTTTGATTAACGTCAGCTAGTCCACTTTCAACATTTAAAATAGCTAAAAAAAATTTAGTAATATCATGCCCTAGAATATGTCAAAGATTTTGAAAGAATAAAATGCAAAAAGGAAGAATGATAGTAAACATATTTTAGGAATCAAGACAATATTATTTTGATTAACGTTAGTTAATCCACTTTCAAAATTTAAAATAATTAAACAAAATTTAATAATATCATGACTAAAATATATATCAATTTTTTTGAAAGAATAAAACAAGCATGCCGTCCTGTCCCGACGCTTTAATGAGATGCATTTGTTGGATGACAATGCGAATTTTCACAGTTTTAAAATAATTATGCAAGAGGTAGTTTATTCATCTCATTTGAACACGAGTTTCAATTGCTCCTTAAAATTGTTGATTCTTAGTACTTGAAATAATTGTTTAAAATAGTTAATGAAAAATTCCTTATAATAGCATATCCTCGCACCAAAATCCACCATCATTCTGCCTTATGGTGTTTGTCCGTTTCCTTTGTGACGCTTGAACTAACTGCGTTCTTATCGTTAATTAATAAACAACCAATTTTTTATTTAATTTTTTTTTTTTTTTTTAACATTTGAACTAACTGCGTTCTTATCGTACTTACATTTCAATTGAAAATTTATGTTATATTGTTTGACTTTCCTAGATTATTGCTACAAGATTCAAACATAAGTAGGGCATATTCATTGAAATTCTGCCTTTTGGCACACAATTTCTGGTACGTAGAAGATTAATGTTGATAGTCTAAAAACAAATCCATATCAATTTCACTATTGATATTTTTCCATTCGTTATCTACTTGTCTTTTCAGGATGCATGGGGCTAGTTATCTTATTCACGGAACATCAATTGTGGTAGAGCTTGTCTCTATGAAACTTTACCATCTTTTCTTTTCAAACACTTGCATTTACTAAAATTGATAATTTTTAATACGACATAAATATGATATAAAAAATTAATTAAAATACAATACAAAATACGAGATAATAAAAAAAATAACACGAACATGTCAAAATTTATATAATATAAATTATTAATATTAAAAAAATATTTTTTATTAATATTTTTTTATTTTTATAATTAAATTTAAATTAAAAAATATTTTTTTTATTTGAACAATGATATGGGCTGGACCGAACCATCCTGAATCATAAAATATCCTGTTAAAATCTGATCCAATACGGGTTGAGTCTGTTGGGCCGAACGAATTGCCAAACCTAGGGGTGAGCAAAATCCGACTCGATTCGAAAAAACCGAAAAAAATTTCAAATTTTAAATTAAATAGTTCGAGTTATTCGAGTTTTTGGATCGATTCGATTAAATAATTCGAGTTATATAGTTTAGTTCGGATTTGATTTATGAAACTCGAATAAATCGAAAATCCGAAAAAATTAACACTATACGACGTCGTTTTGGGGTTGTGTTTAAAACCCAACACAGTTACCCTCCCTCCCGACGCTGCTCCTGTGACCTTTTGCAGCAAAACTTCAAAGTCCAAAAACTGATTTCACTTTTCCCTTTTTTAGAATCTTAATCTCACTCTCAACAATTGAAGAAAAACATTTGAAATTCAAAGTCCAAAAACTGGTTTCCCTTCAAAGTCCAAAAACTGACAATTTGGTTATTTGCCTTTTGAAGACACGGTTTGCTCTAAGTTCCAGGTATGAAAATCTTATGTTTCTTGTGGGTCTGGAAGTCATATATTAATTTTATGGAAGAATCCCATCCCTTTTGTGAAACACATGCAGTAAAATAAAGCCCAATTTTTTTTTTATTGCAGCCTATTTTAGCAGCAATTTACTGCACTCTCTTCCCCTTGCTCATTTTAAGCAATCATCATTTCCTTTTAAGAAGCAATTCCCCCCTTTTTTTCCTTTTTTTTGTTGGGTGCTTTGTGGGGCTAAAGTCATGAACATGTAGCAGATCTGATATTGGTAAAAAAATATGTGATCATTTTGGTAAAAAGAAAAAGAGAAGAAAGTTTTTTAAATATTCACATGCTAGTCAATGAATCATTTTGGTTCAATGATGATTTCAGGATTTTGGTATGGCTTTGGGCAAGCATGTTACGCATTATTTTTCTCCCAACAAGAATCGATTTTGCATTTCCTTGTAAGCTTCTTTAGTTGGCTAATTTGACCCACCAGGACGTAGTCTTGAATTGATGATAAAAAAATACATGTAATAACCAATTTTCATCCGGGTCGGATTCGAATCCGACCCGGGCCATTTGCGAACAGGGCCTGCTATTTAGCAGGCCCAATCTACAAACACGGGCCACCAGCGGGCCCAAACCCCTCAACCCCCAAACCAAGCCCAGTGCCTAGGCCCACTGGCCCATTTCCCCTTACCCAAACCAGGCCCAGTGCCCAGGCCCAACCTAACCCTAGCTGCCAAAACCCTAGCCCCTACCCCTGAAACCCTAACCTAACCCTAACCTGACAGCCCCAACCCCCCAGCAGAAACCCTGCCATACGCCACCCTCCCCTGCCACAGCCACCCCAACACGCCAGCCACCCACTCCACCCAACCCAACCCCAAACACTCAACCCCCATCCATAAAACCCCATCACCAGCACACAAAAAAAAAAAGCAGGAGGGGACCCTGATTCGGACCCCTCCCAAAAAACAGACCCCCCACCAAAAAACCAGATCCCCCCCTCAGACAGATCGAACCTCCCTCCGCCAGATCGAACCCCCCCTCACCGAAAAAAAACAGATCCGGGGTCTGAAATCCAGATCGGACCCCCACTGGACCGGATCCTCCACACCAAAAAAAAAGCCCCGATCCCCCACCTCCTCCGAAACCAAAAAACCCTGCAAAAGAAAAACAAAAAAAACCCAGAGCAACAGCAACAACAAAAAAACAACAAAAAAATGAAGGGTCGAAACCCAGATCTAGGGGTTTCGGCTCGGATTCGGGCAAAACGAAGCCCGAATTCGAGAAGAAGAGGCCAAAATACCCCGGGGTGCGGAGTTTGGAGCTCATCTGCCGCCGGTGAGCGGCGGCCGACGGCGGAGCACGGAGGCCGGCACGGTGGTCCGGCCGCCGGATTCTGGGCTGGAGGGGTTCTGGTGAGCTGTTTAGAGAGAGAGAGAGAGAGAGAAAAAAAAAAGAGGAGAGAGAGAAGAAGAAGAAAAAAAATGAAAAAAATGAAAAAAAATAATAAAGGGAGCTATTTATAGCCCCTTGGAGCGGGCCGAGTGACCCGCACGTCGACCCGCGGGTCGACCCGTGGTCCGCGCGGGTCACCCGTTCCTTTTTTTAAAAAACAAAATTCGACGTCAAAATGACGCCGTTTCGGCCCAGGGTCCGCGCGCCCGACCCGGTTTCAAAAAAAAAAAAGAGGGCGCCAAAACGACGCCGTTTTGGCCCCTGGAAGCGGGTCAGCAAGACCCGCGCACGGACCCGCGGGTTGACCCGGGGTCCGCGCACACAACCCGTTTCGGGCAGAAAAAAAATAAAAGAAAATAAAACTGGGCCAGACTTGGCCCAGCAGGCCAGTCCTGGTTTTGGGCCAATAAAAAAAAAAGAAAGAAGAAAAGAAAAGAAAAAAAAAGAAAAAAAGAAAAAAATTAAAACAAAAAAATAATAATAAATTTAAAATTAAATTAAATTTAAAAAGAAAAGAAAAGAAAAAAAGAAAAAGAAAAAGAAAAAGAAAAAATAAATAAATAAATAAAAAATAAATATATATATATAATAATAATAATGATACATAAAAAAAAATCAAAAATTAAAAAAAAGGGAAAAAATATAAAATAAAAAAAAAGAAAAAATTCACGATTATCGATTTTGATTTTGTTATTTTTGATTTTTTTTTCAGGTGGTCGAGTACGAGCAAAGAGTTTTACGAAGATCAAGTCCGACATTTTAATTTTCGGATTCTCGACATTTTTGGTATGATTTTAATTTCTTTATTTATTTTTATTACTATTTGTATTTATTTATTTTTGTCCGGCATTCGATATATTATTGTTATTCGGTTTCGATTTTAAAATATTAAAATAATAACTTTTCTAATTAATACATGTCTTTTTAAATTATTTTCGGTAAATAAAATTCTCTAAAAACGGATTTCTTTCTCGAAATGGTCGAAACATCAATCGTTCTTTGAAATGGTCCGAGTAAGAATAATAAGCGAAACATTATCGAAATATCGGAGTGATTCGAGAATTATTTTTGCATAGATAATTTCTTTTATTTCGAAAATAATTATTAAAAGCATTTTAATTTACACTTTCAAAAAAAAAAAGATTTTTAATAAATGCGAATAACCGACGACGGAATTCGAAGGACGTCACGGTAGTGATTCCTAAGATATCTTGAGCTGAGAGAATTTCGTTAAATATCACCACGAGTGGTGGGAGTATTTAGCGATATGCTCGATACAAAATTCATAAAAAATGAAAATAATAAAAATGAATGAATAGTGAATGCGCTCGATATTTTGCCATGCTCATATTTTTTAATATTATGATTGGCATGTTTAATTTTATAGTTATATGCTAAGTCGTGTGCATCCGACATTTAAATAAAAGAAATGGATGTAAATTGCCGACGACGGAATTCGAAAGATATCACAGTTGTGATTATTAAGATATCTTGAGGTGAGAATATCTCGTTAAATACCACCAAGAGTATTGGGAATATTTAATGAGTATTTTCGATAACAAATTTATGTTCACTTTTGTTTTAAATAATAATAATAATAATAACAGTTCCGAAAATTCAAAAAAATAACGAACATGTTTTTTTTTAAATAAAATAAAAAAATAAAAAGAGAAATAATTTTAAATTCTGAAGTCAAGTCCATTAAATCGAGATTTAAAATAACACGTGATTAAATGGCACTGTTTTCTAAACGGGCGTTGCGGGGGTGCTAATCCTTCCCCGCACATAACCGACTCCCGAACCCAATTTTGTTTTTGCTCTGGTTCAAAGCGCGGACTTCGAAATTGGCTTTACAAAATGTTTTAATTAATTTTAAAATATTTTACTAAAACCGGTTTTAATAGGTGGCCAATCACACCTAGTAAAAAAGATTGGTGACGACTCCATTTTTGTTTTCAAAATCGTCACTAGCGGTCGAAAAAACCGTTATGACAATATATATTCAATTTAACTAATAATCTTCCATGCTGAGATTCACAAAATAGGCTTATCTGTTATAGTGTATTTTCAAATTTTACATGCTCAAACTCACAAAATAGGCTTTAGGGAATTGCAAAACGCTCGAATCTTTGTTTTGAGAATTTGGAGAAGCAACAGTTTTTTATGTGTTAGGATTTAGTTAGTATTCTCTAAAATAGTCAGGATTGAATACAATCGGGATCAATTTTGTATGCATTCTTTTAACTCGAATAAATTTATTCGACTCGAATTTTTTTAACTCGATTCGATTCGCTAAAATTTCAAATTGAGTTTGGTTGATAAAATAGGACTCATCAACTCAACTAATCCGATTTTTTTCCACTCGATTCGACTCGATCGAATACTCACTCCTAGCCAAACCCATGAACAGGTATATTATAGATGCTGTCTGCTTACTTCTAATGTTTGATGGCTACTTGCTTTGATTTAGCAGTGTCACTGTGATGTTTTGATGGTTGACTTTTATCTTTTATCTTTTTTTTTATTATTTTTATGATGGTTGTATTGAGACCATGATAGTCGGTACCGATCGTATCGACAGGTACGTATCGTTTTTGAAAAAAAAAAGAAATAGTATCAACATCGTACTGTTTTGATTTTTGTACCGGTCTATACCAATCGTACCGGTCAGTACTGGCCTATATCGGTCTATACCGATCGGTACCTATACGTATCGGTTGTACAAGATTTTTTTTTTTAATTTTTTTTTTCACTTGAGTTTTTAAACCAATTCTTAATATTTTTTTAGTTATAATAATTTTTCATAATTTCATTCAATTTTTTTTATTAAATTAAACTATTGAATCTAATGAATAATAATTTATTATATTTTTAATATTTATTTATGATTAAAAATTTTAGATATTAAATATTTATAATTTTAAAATTTTATATTTGAAAATAAACATGTATATATTTATGTAATTGAGATATATTTGTACATGTATATAATATATATTTTATTAAAAAATTTGGAAATGAGCTTTACAAATATATATATATATATAAATATTTGAAAAATATCGATAAATCCAAAACGATACATTAAAACACACTGATATCAATATATATTAGTACAAAAAAAATACGTCTACCGATACGTTACTGACTACTTAACAATCTTGCAATTCTGTATCTATGAGTTTTTCTCACCTTTACTTTTAATAAAACTATCCTCAAGAAAAAAAAAAAGTAATTAATGTTGACTTGATATGTTGTCGAACTCCACTCAATCATGTATATTCGAGGTTTTTTTTTTTTTTTCGAAAGTAGGTAAATTATAAATTTTATTCTTAAATTCGGATATTTTTAATCATTTTCATGTAAATAAAGTATATCATAATCATAATCATGTCATGTTAATAGATAATTAGATTTTAAAAATATATTTATTTATTTATTTTACCTATAGACTTAATTGATCTTGATCAGTCATTCAGAAGAAAAAAACCTGATTAATTATAACTTAATTCCCAACAAACAGCATCCTCCTATAGAGTATAGACTCAAGGGAGCAATTATTTCCATTAAGATTACTTAATTGTTGGCTATTCCCATTGAGTTTTAATTTCATTCTCAAGACTTCATTCAATTATATATAATTAACAAAGGCAAATCAAAATGAAAAATGTAGAAAAAATATTTAAATTTTTTAAAGAAAACTGTTCAAGAAAAATGCTTGATGACCGCCGGCTGTAATTGGTGGAATCGAAGAAAACAAATGCCCAATAATTGAACAGTGGCGTGATTTTGCAGAGGAAAAATGAAAACAGACATCTACTTTATATTCGCCTACATAAGCAACAATAGAACTTGGAATCCAAGAATTAATACTCTTGTTTTAGTTTCGGTTTTTGTAGTTCTGAATTGCATTAAGTTTTAGCAAAAAAAAAAAAATCATTCAAAGAAGTTTTAAGAAAAAAAAAAAAAAAACTTATTAGTAAATTACTTTTGCTTAGTTAAATAATTAAATTTGGTAAATATTTATCAATAAAGTTTTTTTTTTTTAAGACAATATTAGCTACCAAATGGGAAAAATCAAAATTAGCTACCTTATAGTCAATTGAACTATATCAAGGAATCGTCATGCATTAACTATATACGACTCTGGTTTTAGCAGGTATCCTTAATCTTACATCTCTCTCTACATTCTCTTTGAATCATGAAATTAAGGAACAGGAGAGCGCAATCTCAATATTTTTTTCATTCACGATTTTAAAATTAAAATTTTTTATTCGCAAATTGTTAAAAGTGTATTATTAAAATTTGATGAAATTTGTTAAATCAAAATCATGTATATTTCATGTAGATGTCCACATGACAAAAAATATATATCCATTTGATTTTTCGAACTAAATTTTATACCATTTGAATATTTATATAGTATTGACGTAGTATATTTCGTTAAATTTTTAAAAATAATTGGCGAAATGAATGAATTTAAAACAATTTTAAAATATCATTAATGAAAAAAATTGAAAATTTAAAAATCATAAATAAAAATTAAATACCACACAAGATCATAAATGTCTAGTCCATTTTACTCGATGCATATTAATATATATATATATGTATATATATATATATTGTAGCCACCTAATTTTGTCCGGATCAAGCCCTGAGTCGAGTCTCGAGTCAAATGGTCAAGTAAGATTTGAAATTGCAAATTCCTGTCAATCTGATTTCTTAAATCAAGTTTGACAAGTCGTTCATCGGATCCGACTTATTTCCAAATTCAAAATCATCAATTGGATTCGTTTTGTTGAACACAATTTGGTTAGACCTAAAATTCGAATTTAAGTTAATTGAGCCTAGTATTGTTGAATCAATTTCATTTTTATTGGGCCTTAACTAGGTTTGCAATTTTGTTTTAGAATTTAGTTAGGCTTGAATTTTTGGGCCAGTGTCTTTAGAGTTTGGACCTTGAGGCCCAAAATGCAAAGCCCATCTTTTGGATTTGCTGAGGCTAACTAGCAGGCCACCCACCAGTTGACCAAACCCAATGGCCCAATACACTAAACCCTCACCCCTCCCACTTGCCTATCCAGCAGCTTAGCCCCACCGTCTCTGCCTAGCACCACCGCCCACCTACACACACCACCCACTAGCACTGATACCACCGCCCTCACCTGCATTAGCCTAAACACGCCACCAACTTGCACCCTAGCCCCTACCTTACTGCCCATCTAGGCCTAAACCACCGCCCCAGACCCCTTCTATAAGACCCAAGACTTCAACCAAGAAAGGGGTTCGGTTCTCTGCCAAAAAAAGACCAAACTGCCGTGATCCCCCATCTCTCAGTTGCCAGCCCCCAAAATCGAACTCCAACCAAAAAGAACAACACACCCACAACAACCATGACCACCACAATAAACAGCAAGCCAAAAATCATCACACAACAACACAAGAACAAGTTCCCAGGGGTTTCGGGTTCTTAAGGTTCATAGCGTTAAGGGCCTTGTTCGGAGAATCCGAACAGTGAAAGGGTGTTTCGGGACAAGGGTAGGCTCAGGTTCGGTTTTGGGGTTGGTCCAACGGTGGGTTTGGGAGATCGGAGAGAGGACAGGCCGAACTTTTGGACTTAGATCTAGGTGTTTTGGGGCTATTTTTGGAGAATCTAAGTTCGGATTTGAAGAGAGGAGAAGAAAAGGCTCGTTTTGGTGTGTTTTTCGGATATGCAAGGAGCTCCGACGACAGCTACAGCGACGGAGACGACGACAGAAGGCAACGGACTGGCGCCAGATTTTGGGTTTCTTTGAAGGTGGTGGTCGGACTTTTGGGAGAGAGAAGAAAGAGTTTAAAGAAGAGAGAGAGGGGCTTAAGAAGAAATGAAATAAAAAAGAATTTTTTTGGGTTATATAGGGGGTGCCAAATGGCACTATTTAGCAGATGAAGGATCCGCGCGTGGACCTGGATCCAATTTGGGGTCCGCGCGTCTGACCTGGCTGGGGGAAAAAGAAGAAAAAAAAAAGGAAAGAAAAAAGAAATGGAAAAAAGAAATAAAAAAAAGGAAGAAAAGAAATAAAAAAATAAGAGGAATTCCAAATTTTATTTTGACGTTTCATCTTATGCATTCACTCCCGAATTATCATCTTTTCCAAGGTAAATTTTTTTTTTTTCTTCCTTCCTTCCTTTCTCTATTGTTTTGTTTTAGTTTATTATATTTTATTATTTTCCATTTAATATTCATTTTAATAATGTTGTTAATTTTTAAAAGAAAAAAAAAATCAAGAGAAATAAATAAAATATATTCTTTAAATTAATTTCTGTAGAGGAAATTTTCTAAAACCGGATTCTTTCTTGGGATGGTCGGAGTATCAATTCCTCAAAATAGTTAGAGTAAAAATGATTATCGAAACATTATCGGAAGTCCCGGAGTAATTGGGGAATTATTTTTATATAGATAATTTCTTTTATTTCGGAATTAATTATAAAAAACATTTCATTGTTTTTTAATAAAAAAATAAAAAAAAAATGTTTTAAAGAAATGTGATTCTCCGACGATGGTACTCAAAGGGATTCACAAGTAGTGATCTCAGCGAAATCTTGAGGTGAGGAAAACCCGCTAAAAGTCTTCAAAAGTATTGAGATTTTTAGTACGGTTTTTCAATACAAAAGTTCATATTTTTTTTCCTCTGAATAAAATATATATATAAAAAAATGTTCTTTCTACGGAAAAATAAAATTTGAAAAATTTTGCCGGTTGATAAAAAAAGGATGAAGGGGATTATTTTTAAATTTCAAAATTAAAATCATTTTTTTCAAGATTAAGGATAACACGTGATTAATTGATAACATTTTTTAAACGGACGTTGTGGGGGTGCTAATCCTTCCTCGCACGTAACAGTACTCTCGCACCCGATTTTTGATTTCGTAGATCAAAAATTATTCTTTTAGTAATTTTAATTAATTTTACGATTTTATTAAGATGATAAGTTTTCTCAGGTGGACAATCACACCTAGTTAAAAAAAAAAAAGATTGGTAACGACTCTATTGTTTTCTTTAAAAATCGTCTGGAGGTAAAAAAAAAAAAAAACCGTTATGATAGTTTGGTGACTTCGCTAGGGACTGTTTGAGAGTCGAGTCATAAATTAATTATGTGTTATTCAAAATTTTGATTTGATAATTTTAATCGGTATTTGACTATAATTTTTTTTTGAATAATAAAAAGAAAATTCTTTTTTTCTCTTTCTTTTCTTTCCTGTTAGTAAAAACTTTTGAATACGCTTGCATTTAGATATTTTTGTCATTCTTTTTATTGTTTACTCATAATAAATTGTTGGGAGCATTTATACGATATTGACAAAAATAATAGAATGAGGGTTAAATTGACCTAAATAAAAGAATAAAAGCCAAAGTAATTTAGGTTACATAATTCGAGACCCAAATTTATATTTTGCCTAAAAAGTATCAAGAATAATTATTTTCCTTGAATTGATAATTCTGTACTTCATGACACTAACGAGGATTTGATTAATAGAAAGGGCTTTATAGAGGATTGTTATTTTATGTCAGATTCATTGGCTATTTCGCTCCCTTTTGTCTCATAATTCTGCAAGGTGTCCCTATATCCCTTCAAAGAAACCAATTTCGCTTGCTCCAAAAGGGGGTTGATTGTGATAATTAAAGCAATTTAAATCTTTTTGGCCGGCAACATGAAGCATGAAAAATTACATAGCATAAAAGATTAGAATCAAACAACAAAACAATGTAAATTACTAAAAGATTAATGCAAATTCATTGGTTAGATACAAGACATGCCTCAAGGGTAGAATATTTAAATTAGTAAGACCTCAATATTGTCTTTGATTACTCAAGTGGAGTGGATGAGAAATCAACTATGAAAGAGATTTTATGATCCACAGGCCGTTGAGGTTCTTATTGATGGCATTAAATGTCAAGGACTTCCAGCTTAGATGAATCAAGGGAAAGATTGGTGTTGTAGGGATGACAGCGGATCGGATATCTGTATTTTTTGTACTATTTGAATACCGAAATCTGTTTTAAAATACGAATCCACAAATTATCCGCATTTAATCCGCATATTACAATCCGAATCCGAATTAAATAACGTTATCTGCTGGATATTCGAATCCGCTAAAAATCCGAATTCAATAAATCAATTTTTTAAAATAAAAATATAAAATCAAACAAAATTTATGTGTTTTACAAATAAGAGGATTCGAATTAGGATATCCGAATCCGCTACCCGAATCTGCAGAAGTAATGCGGATTCAGATAATCGATATCCGAGATTTCATATCCGCATTCGCTTGAAATCCGCTGCGGATAATAATTATAATATCTAAATCCGATTTTTATCTGAATTCGTAAATCTGAATCCGTAAAAAACGGATCGAATATCCGCAGATATCCCAATCCGCATTTTAAACTGCCATCCCTACTCTTGTTAGCCTGTGTTATTTACACTAAGCATATTGTGTATGGAAAGGAAAGAATAAGTTATAGATTGTGTCTAAGAGTCTAATAATTAAAAAAATTAAATTAAAATTGTAATAAGAATTTATTTTTCTAATAATAAAAAGGAAAACTAATTTTAATTAATTAAAATTGTTACAAAGGTATTTTTAATGAATTACTTTTGTTACTTTTGGAGTTCATATTTTTATATAGAGAAGATAAGATATATATATATATATATATATATGTGGTCACAAGTATTACATTTTGGTCTTAAGCAAGCTTCAACCATGATGATTATAATTATATATACTACTCTCTCAGCCACATTTTCTTTTCTTTTTTCTTTTTTTTGAATTCTCAAAATTAAGTCGTTTTTTAATACTTCAATTCTTTTACTTGTTTGAAAATTATTTATCATGGTTTTTTTAGTTGTTTGGCTTTAAAATTTTGGTACCTCAATTTTATAAAAAAAAAATAGTTTTAATATAAAATACACTAAAATCAATTTTTCCCTAAACTATGTAAATATCAAATAGGGACAAACAAATATGGGACTAGAAGTGTTCATGGGCCGGGCCGGGCTTATATATGGTATTAACACCATATATGTTTGCCCAAGTTCGGTCTAGCCCGAAATATGACCTCAAATTTTTCCTAAACCCGCTCATATTTGTAAATGGATAGCCCAAACCCGTTTAGGCCAGCCCATATTATTTTTTCTAAAAAAATTAAATAAAAAACTTATTATTTTTTATTTAATTTTTAGTAATTTTATATTTTTTTTCTTTTATTAAGTTCTTAAACATAGATAACTTAACATATTTTTTAATGTTTACACTATAAAATTATATATATTTAATCTTTATATGATATAAATTACATAATATATATAAATAAAAATAATATATTATTTAATTGGAAAATGGCTCAGATCAAGTTCGGGCCTTAAATGTTGAAGCTAAGGTCCGGTCAATTTTTTTAATTGGACTAAAAGGAGTATAAACTAAGAATATAGGAGGATAAAGAGGGGAAAACTCAGCATTCGACATTCTTTGTTCTTCTTCTTTTCATTAAATTAAATTTCATGTATTCTGTAAAATAAGAATAATCTGATCTCATCTGTGACAGAAACACAGATTATTTATCGCTTTTGGTTAATTTAACTTGGGAAGAAGCAAACGTAGAGGCGAAAGTATGATAATGAGGTTTGTTGATGGCTTTGTGGACTTGGATAAGATTGAACTTGGTTGTGATGAGTGTGGAGGCAGAATGAGGTAGAATAGGACCTGTTAAGAAAACACAGTTAAAAGAGTGTCTGAGTTGATATTTCCGGACACGCTCCAATACTCAAATCAACAAAAAATTATAAAGGTGAAAGGAGAAATAGAGAGCAAACAAGAAGATAATAAGGATTGTTTTAGGCCAGTTATAATAATTTTCTGCCGTCATCAGTCCTGTAAAGCGGGTTATTTATAGATCAGCTATTGACTCCTTGCCCCAAGGCCTCATAGGCTTTAGCTAGGTATTGGACCTTAATCTAGTATAGTATTGGATATAACAAGGTTCATTTTCTTTGTCTAAGCGACCATCATCAAAGTTGAGTATAGTCAAACGGGGGTGTAGTCGATTAATCAGCAATCATCAAAGCTATGCCGACGACAAGACCAGTAACCTTCTTCATAACAACTTCCAATGCTGAAGCACTTGTTTTGTTTTGGGAAAAATCAGCAATCATATTGAGCAGTGCTACCTGTACTTTCAAATTCGAAGTTTCTGCTACAGAGTCCTCCAAAGAAACATTAGCAATAAGAAGAGTTTTGTGTACCTACCATGTAAGTACACAAAACTAATCTGGAATCGCAATAAGAAGAGTTTGAACTCATTGTCAAAATATAAAAATTGCATTCCACACATTTCCAAGCAGGCAGCAAATGAGCAGATAGTCATCCAAAAAGGTAAAACCAAAGAGTAGAATTAACCTAAACTAATAACAATGCTACTTTAAGGTGACTTTGCAGGGTCAAAAAAAAGAATAATTACTTACCACCGTGTTTCTTTGTTGAACACAAACCACCAAGAGCGGCCATATTTTATTCATTACCGGTCTCAACGGTACTGTCATCAACAGCACTCATATTATCTTTCAGCTGATATAATGAACACGACTGAAGCTCTTCTTCAATTGCTTCTTTAGTCTCCTTCTCATAACTATAGGTTTCTTCTACTTTCGCTAGCGTTGCTATGCCATCCTACAAATCAAATGTTGATTAAAATACAGAGCAAAGATTTTGATGTATCTGCAACTTGGTGTCTTCTCCTTTATATCGAAATAAAAAAAAGGGGGGAAAGTTGGATTAAAATCCAACTACTGGACCCTTGTACCTCCAGCCCCCCACTAGAGGGGCAGTGGAGTTGAAAACACCACAACATGCTATCCAAATACACCATGTGGTGCATTTACCCCTATTTAGCTCCTTGACAGTGCGTGAAATCCAAAGGAAGCCTAATATTTTATGAACCATAGCAATTCTCTATTGGCCATAATTCCTCGTTATTCATAATTAGGTTCTATGTTATGGGAACTCTTCATTTTCTCTAAAATATTCGTGCTACAGAGTCCTCCAAAGAAACATTAGCACTCCTGTAAGGAAGTTGTAATGGAGTTCTTTCGTTCAAGTTCGGCTTCTTTCGGAATGGAGATGTGCTTAAAAGTTTCCAGAAGTGGGCCCCATCCGTGTCCACAAATTTGCACTACACTGCTTACAACACTTAAACATCTCCTGACAACCTGTAGAAAGAACAAAACTCATAATCTAAATATGATGCAAAACAAAATCTCAATAAGTCATGTTACTGCAACCTACCATGTAAGTACACAAAACTGATCTGGAATCGCAATAAGAAGAGTTTGAACTCATTGTCAAAATATAAAAATTGCATTCCACACATTTCCAAGCAGGCAGCAAATGAGCAGATAGTCATCCAAAAAGGTAAAACCAAAGAGTAGAATTAACCTAAACTAATAACAATGCTACTTTAAGGTGACTTTGCAGGGTCAAAAAAAAGAATAATTACTTACCACCGTGTTTCTTTGTTGAACACAAACCACCAAGAGCGGCCATATTTTATTCATTGCCGGAAGCAACCTGGTCTCAACGGTACTGTCATCAACAGCACTCATATTATCTTTCAGCTGATATAATGAACACGACTGAAGCTCTTCTTCAATTGCTTCTTTAGTCTCCTTCTCATAACTATAGGCTTCTTCTACTTTCGCTAGCGTTGCTATGCCATCCTACAAATCAAATGTTGATTAAAATACAGAGCAAAGATTTTGATGTATCTGCAACTTGGTGTCTTCTCCTTTATATCGAAATAATGGTTAATTGTTAAATTCTGTCAAGCATTTATTAATATGGACTGAATCGGTTCACTCTGTTTGAACGATATTCTACTTCCCGTAAGTTTAATGAGTGTAGGGCATCTTACACCTACAGTTTTGACTTAAGGTTTATTTGGATGGACGGTAAGATTGAAAACTGCGATGGTAGTGAGATTAGTTACTCTAATGATGTGATTGGGTACCGTAGCGATAATATTAAAATCAATAGTGGAATATGTGTTAGGATAACAAAATAGCGGTAGCATTGAGGTAAGAATGAAAAATGACCAATCTAAGAGTGTACTAATAAATTATTTTTATATATATTTTAATGAAATTTAACATTTAAAATTTTAATACATATTATTTTATATATTTACTAATAAAATAAATATATATATTTTTACTAATAAAATAAAAATGAGAGTTAAAAAATAAAAAATTTTAAGTAAAAACAAATTAATAAAAGAAAAATTATTGAAAAAACAAAAAGAGAAAAAGTTGGATTAAAATCCAATTACTGGACCCTTGTCCTTCCAGCCCCCCACTGGAGGGGCAGTGCTTTTACCTCTATTTAGCTCCTTGGTCAGTGCGTGAAATCCAAAGGAAGCCTAATATTTTATGAACCATAGCAATTCTCTATTGGCCATAACTCTTCGTTATTCATAATTAGGTTCTATGTTACCGGGACTCTTCATTTTCTCTAAAATATTCGTGTCTGACACCTGTATCCAATACATATTTAAACATGGGTACGGGGGGTATGATTCCCAATTTTCACACTTCCAGGGAAATCTTTTGGTCTGAAAATTTTTTTAACAAATTTTCAAATGTCAAATATAAGTAAAAGGTATATTCATAATAAATCAAAAACTTCAATAATATAAAGTTTAAAAATCTAATAAAAAAATATATATTATTTTATATATATATATATATATTGGGTAATTCAGTTAATTCGATTATTTTTTTATTTTGAACCGAATTAACCGATAACCGAAATTTTTAAAAATTTTATACAGATAATCGATCGTAAATTTTTTTTGGTTAATTGATTAACTGAAATAATTTCTGTTTCGATCGATTAATTCGATTAAAATCGAATTATGCACACCCCTCCATTTCGTTACTTAATAAACAGCCAATTTTCTATTTTTTTGTTTAGCAAATGAGCAATCCGTACTTACATATCCATTGAAAATTTATGTTATATTATTTGACTTTCCTAAAATATACAACATCATGGTTCGTTTTACATTAATGTATCTTCATCAGTTGACTTCCAGAAACTGTTGCTTTTGTGTACAAAGTATGAACAAAGCCAAGGCTATAAGTCAACACTCAAACTAGAACTTATTCACATTTTACTCAATATATATATATATATATATATATATATATATATATATATCCTGTTTAAAGATGACAAAATGAACCTGAATTCGAAAACCCGTTCGAAAAAACCCGAACTTGTTAAAATTCGATTTGACCAAAAAGGTCAAAAATTCAAACTCGAAAAAATCGAAAACCTAAATGATTCGAGCCCGAAATGGTCCGAACTCGAAATGATCCTAACTTGAAAAAACTTGAACTCGAGATCGACCCGATCATAAATATGAATTTAATATTAAAAATAAGAATAATCAAATTAAAATTAAATAATTTTTTATAATACAAAAACATTAATTATCAATTTTATTCTAATCTCTTTTTTATTAATTTATTTAAAAATAATAATTAATATATATTAAAATAATAATTTTATCAAAATATTATAATTTTAACCTCCA
This sequence comes from Fremontodendron californicum, assembly GCA_030761205.1. Taxonomy (NCBI): domain Eukaryota; kingdom Viridiplantae; phylum Streptophyta; class Magnoliopsida; order Malvales; family Malvaceae; genus Fremontodendron; species Fremontodendron californicum. The sequence continues at coordinate 1,422,295 of JAULJL010000045.1, read as the reverse complement.
TTTCTTCGTACAAGTACACCATATCAATTCAAACATTCCCTCTTTTTTTATCTTTTGGGACACAATAATGCCTTTTCCAATACTAATTATATTTTCCCTATTATTGTAGGCCAACCTTTTAGAGATTCAAGGCTGCACGGCAGGTTAGGCACGGCTGCATGCATCAATTGTGGAGGAGCTTGCTCTCAGACTTTATTATATCTTTTCATGTCAAATACTTAGTTTCATATTTATTTTTGGACATAATTATTAGACTTTGTGATAAATTATGTCCATCCTCCACTCCACATGCATATTCAACTTTTCTCTTCAAAATAAGTATATTAAAATTTTTATTCTCAAATTGGGTATTTTTAATCATGATTTTCCTTTAAACAGAGTATATTATGTCATGTTGTCAATACAAATTTGGATTTTAAAAATAAAAAAAAAAAAAATTATTTTAGGTGAACACTTAAAACCAAACATTAAAAAAAAAAACCTAATTAATCCTATATATTCCCAAATCACATCATTTGTCATTTAGCAGCCCCTTGGGCTACAATCAATGGACCAAATGCAACATAAAGGCTTAGCATATATTAAAAATCCAATTATTTCTTGCATGTAAACCAAATCGATTATGGACATGATAAACAGGCCGTTGGATAGTTTTCTTGGAGCCGAATACATATTTCTTACAAAAGGGAGCATATATTTTACCAAAAAATAAAAAACAAAAAGCATATCAACTACACTTCTTATATTAATTACTTTATCTGGTTTACTAGCAGTGTATAGATATATAAACGGTTAACGCATCAAATATAAACCCTTCCTATAGGATTTATATTTGATGCACTAACAATATATAAATACACTGTCAGTGAACCAGATGATGCTACCTCATTAAAAATAAAATTATCTATATTTATTTTTAAGAACTTTTAATGAGGTGGTATTATCTGGTTCACTGAAAGTGTATAAATATATACACTGCCAATGCATCAAATATAAATCATTCCCGATATATATGGAATTTACACTTATAAGTATTAAATAAAAAGATCACACGCGTACATATAAATATAAATAAATATATATATATATATATAAATATATATATCTTAGAATTGGTACTCATTTTGTAGGTCAAAATATGTTTAAAAAAAAAAAAGAAAATTGTGTTTTAAAAATATTAATATTTTAAAAAATAAGTAATTTTTAAATGGATTATTATTTTTTAAAGTAAAATGCATGTAATTTTTTTAAGCGGATAGTTATTCTTTTAAATTAAAAAGATATTTTCGTCCTTTAATATTTTTTATAATAATTTTATTTAATTATTTTGTAATACCTTATTCAATTGATATCATTTAACTCGTAACATCAAATCAGCTTGAAACTATTAAATAAAAAGATCAAATATTGGAATTAGTTAAGTTGTTGATTTCAGGATATGAATTGTGATTGCATAATTACAGCCTATTAATAAAATTGACTTCAAGCCCAATTAAAAATAACCCAAAAAAAGCTAAAAGTGTTTGATTAATAATCCATTATTACTCAACCCAAATCATTTTGAAACTAGCACTACAATCCCCAACGAGATGATGTGTTTATAACTTCATGAAATAGAGTTATTTTATCATATTTTGTGCATTTAAATTAGTAAAGTTCTTGAAGTTTAAACTTAGAATTACTTATTTTTAGTTGTTTTTATATTAATTTTAATTATTTATTTTATGTTTAAATTAGTTATTAATTTAATATCTTTTGTATTTTTATAGGTCCTAAAGCAAGAAGGAGAAAATCAGCTCATTATGGAAAGTCCAATTTGTTACTTATAGGCAAAGTTTTTCCTTCCTGGCTTTTGGAGCTTTATAAATTAGGACTTAAGTATATACAATCTTTTAGCTTTCGTAAACCTAATTTTCTTAAGAGGAGAGTAGCCACCACAAGTTTGCAAGGAGCAAGAGAGATTTTGGAGATTTGAAGACTGAAGTCTTACAAACCTTAGTTTTCTCTTTTCCCTTAATGTTCCTTTACTTTCTTGTAATATTTATGATGGTGAAACTCTTTTGTTTTGTGTTTTCATTAGTAAAAATGAACTAAATTAATTTTTCTAGGATTGTGATAACTCGTATAATTATATAGTTTTTAGTTATGTTTTATTATTGTTTTGTGTCAAATACGAGTTATTATTGTTTAGTCTACTTGTGTTTATGATCTTTTATATTTTTATGTAATTTGGTGTTTTTCACAAGTTTCTTTGAGTGATTTCAGATTACTAGAATTAAGGGCAAATCCAGTTCAGTTCCAGTTCCGACACATTTTGCCATATCAGCTATATCTGGAGTTTCACTGAAGCAATAAGGCTTAAATTTGTAGCCGTGCAAAGCTAAGAGGCATATCTATCTTTTTCATGTTTTATACTTCTTGAAACGGAGTCGGTTTCCCTAGCGAAATCGACCATCAAGTTGGCTGATGTGCAATGACGTCTGTGCTGACCTGTTTTCGTATTTGGCCCATATCTGCTTATCCACATCAGAAAATGAGCTGATTCCAATGGCTATGGATCCGTAACTGATACGGGAACCTTTTTCTAGAAGACCATATGATCCGATCAGGCCTCTAATATTGACGAAATCGACCATCAAGTTGGCTGATGTGCAATGACGTCTGTGCTGACATGTTTTCGTATTTTGCCCATATCTGCTTATCCACATCAGCAAATGAGCTGATTCCAACGGCTATGGATCCGTAACTGATAGGGGAACCTTTTTCTAGAAGACCATGTGATCAGATCAGGCCTCCAAGATTGACAAAATCGACCATCAAGTTGGCTGATCAAAATGGTCATACAATATGACGAAAATTGTTAGAAAAATGCACCCACCTATTATACCTACCTTTGAAATTTGTAAAGCTTGTCTCTTGTCATTTAGCCCTCCAAAATGTGTATAAATAGAGGGCCTTGGATGATTGTAGAGGATCATATTGTACATAGGTAGGATATTAGCCATTTTAATAAAATTCTCTAAGTTTTCTTCTTCTTTCTTTTCTCTAGTTTTCTTTCTTTTCTCTAGTTTTCTTTTTCTTTAGAGAGAGCAAGAGGTTGGATAATTAATATTCTTCCTCTTCTTCTTTCTTTCTTTTATTTTCTTCTTAGATTTTCTTTAATTTTATGTTTATGTTTACAATGCCTATGCTAGGCTAAACTTCTATTTGGTTAAGGGTGATTTCAAAGCCCTAGACATGTTTTGTGATTGATTTTCAGATTCTATCTATCATTAATTTTCTATCAAAGTTGCTTATGTTCTTCTACAAGAATTGTTCATGATGTTGTCTAGATTTATTTAGGTGTACAACTAGATAGATCTTGATAATTATCTATTGCTAGTTTAGGAGTCTTGATCCGTGTAATTGTCTTGAGTTCCTATTCATAAGTGGCAATTTGTGATTAATGATTATGGTCAAGTTTTCAATAATTGCAAAGTGGAACATAACCTAAGTTGAACAATCCGAGCTTATGTGTTTGTTGCTTAGATCAACCTATCTTTCTCATCATAAAGCTGCCATTAAATTGAATTTAGAGAGCTTATTCTAGGTTGTTTAATGGTTAGAGATTAAATAGAGAGCTTGTTCTATTTAACGACAAACTAAGGAAAGATTGGGGTAACAGAGCTTGTTGTTATCTACGGTTGTTAACTTTGATAGTTGGTTGATATTGATAGATCTGAAATTGATTCTTAATGATGTCTAGTGGTGGAGAATGAAACCTTAACCATATTTTTCATATTTGATTCTTCTTACTTATTTGTTTTCTTACTTTTAGTTTGCTTATTTTTTATATTTATTTTTATTGGCTGGTTATACCGCCTAATTTGTATATTAACTTTGTTTTATTTTTATTGGCTGGTTATACCGCCTAATTTAGTATATATATTTTTATTGGCTGGTTATACCGCCTAATTTAGTATATATATTTTTATTGGCTGGTTATACCGCCTTGCATCTTATTCTTATTATTTACTTTAGTTTAAATTTGGCTTCAAAAACCCCTTTTTTTTTATTGTTCTTGAATTTAAGTTTTAAACTATTAACTTATAAACTAAAACCCAATCCCTGAGGACTCGACCCTTGCTAAGTACTATACTTACAATTTATCTTTTTAGTGCAAGGTTAAATAAGATACACTCTTTTGGGTGCATCAAATTTTTGGCGCCGTTGCCGGGGATTGTTTTCTTTAGTTTATTTGTTACTTGGTTTATTCTTATTTTCAGTTCTAATGAGTTTTATTTTCTTGTACATACGGGTTTTTCTGATCAAATTTTGAAAAAAAAAATTAAAAAAAAAAAAAAAAACGATGGAATTGAGCAATCTAACACTTGAAGAGTTGGTGGCATACATGAACATGGAGAATCAACAAGCCAATCTCACCTTCCCAGTTCAACAATTGGCCATGGGAGGATGTCAAGGCCATCAAGTGTTCCAAGACCAACAGTATGATCATTACTCAAACACTTACCATGAGGGATGGTGGGATCATACTAATTATGGCTACTCGAAAAATTACCAAGAAGTAGATCCTTATGCCAATTACACTCATCCATCTAGCTTCAATCAATCATGGTCCCAAGAACCAGATCTTTTTCAACCACCACATATGACTCAAAACTCAGGTACTTCTTTAGAAGATCTTGTCTATTCTCTTGTTACTGATACATTGCAATTTCAACAGGAAACAAGGGCAAGCATCCAGAGTTTGGAAAAGCAAATGATCCAATTGACTAGTAGTATGGTGGGATGGGTAGCACAAAGATCTGAAGAACTCCCTACCCAAACAATGATTAACCCAAAGGAGAATACTACTATTGTGACCTTGAGGAATGAGGAACAAGATGAGGATGAGACAAAATTAGAGATGAATTCTATTCTTGAGGATAATGAAGCCAATGATCCAAATAAGAGTATTTCGGCACCTAAGGTAACGTTTGAGATTCCAATTTTTACTAATGTTTCTTCTCCACCTTTTCCTAGTAGATTCGCAAAGTTCAAAGAGGATGAACATGAACAAGACACGCTGGAAACCTTAAACAGTTTGTTTGTGGATGTCATTCAACAAGTACCAAAAGATGCACCATTCCTCGATGAGATATGCACCACCAAGGATGATGGAATAATACTTGTAATGGAGAATGCATCCACTGTTGTGCAAAGAAAGCTTCCTCTCAAACGCATAAATTTGGGAAATTTCATGCATGAGCCTGACAAACCTAAAAAGCCAAGAAGGGGTGTTGGTTAGATTCAAAACACTAACTCAAGTGTTAATTGGGAAGGCAGCCCAATTAAAGATGAAATTGCCAACCTTCCATATTCAGATTTGCTTTCTCTTTCTTTTCCTTTTTCTTTTATTATTTTTATTGTTTTTATTTTTATTTCTTATGTTTCTTTGTTAATTGTGTTTACTGTTTTTAAGTTCATTTAGGCTGCATAAGTTTCTTTTGTTTAATAGTTCTTTTCTCTTACATATAATTCTTGCATTGGGGGATAATAGCATTACATTAATGACAATGTAAGAATTATGTGTGGGGGGAAGAATTTAGGATTTTATTTAGAGTGTTTTGTTTTTGAGTCTTTTTATGTTGTTTTTCTTTCTGATCCTTGTTTTGAAAATAACTAGATGTAAATATAATTTTTTTTTTAACCCCGGTTAAATGGCGGATAACGGTACTCCGTGATTATTTAAATCGGTTCCATCAGCTACCCACAAAACTGATATTGTATATAAATTTCTCTTTCAATTTCTCTTTCATTTTTTTTTTCATTTTTTTTCAGGATGGATGATATTCTCACAAGATTGCAAAAACGATTTCCTCCTTTTCCTCGAAATATTTTACTGAAGCTTTACCAAGTTCGATTTGAAAGATTAAGAATGCTTATGCACAAAGGGATTCCTGGAGACATACGTTGGATAATTGAAGCCAAGGTACGTGAAGATGAATATCTTCCTGTTTTGCATTTACCAGGTACAGGTAGAAGCACTTTTGCAAAGAAGCGACGAGCAAAGCGCATGAGTTCAAATTGCCACAAATGTGCACGATGGACGTGTAACGGTAAATGTCGTTCTATTGGGATTCCGTCCTCTAATCGAGATGATAAAATTGAATTCATTAAGGATGGACTGAGTAAGGAGAATTTGGGTAATATCCAACTTTCTCTTGAGACGCATCCTAGTGGAGACGTACAAAGAGAAATTCTTGATTTATGGCCGCAATTCCAAAGGGAATGGCAACATCTTGGGAATCTGATGTTAAAAGACCCTGTTTGCCAGCTTGTAAGAAAACTGGATGGGAAGCATATCCTCGACTCATAGAAGGCGTTTAAGCCGTTTCTGGACGTAAAACCAGAGGAAGATGTGAGCCACAATCACAACTACAATAAATGACTTCTCAGCTTTTGGTTTGATTTGCAATAACTTTATTTCGGTTTAATTTACGTGTTATTCGATTTGTGTAATTATTCTCATTTTTTTTATTTGTCTTTTACGGTTGATTTTCCTTCTCTTTTTTATTTTCTTCCTGAAATCACGCAAAAATCTTTTGTTAGGTTAACATTTTCTTCTGACAGGTCAAATACACTTTCGGCGACATTATTACTCTTGACTTTTACGGTTGCTTTTTCTTCTCTTTTTGATTTTCTTCCTGAAATCACGCAAAAATCTTTTGTTAGGTTAACATTTTCTTCTGACAGGTCAGATACACTTTCGGCGACATTATTACTCTTGTCTGATTCACTACTCAGTCCTCTATATATTACACCATGTACTCATTCTCTTTCAGGCACTCGAAAAAAAAAGAAAAAAAAAATGGAAAGTACTTCGTCCCAACGCATTAAAAAAATTTGTGTTTTTGGAGGTGCTTATCCAGGGAAAAATAACATATTCGCTGATGAAGCCATAAGAGTTGGAGTAATACTTGCCCAACAAAAGATCCAGTTGATTTATGGAGGCGGTAGTACGGGTTTAATGGGAGCAGTCGCTACAGCAGCACACGCCGGAGGAAGTCCAGTTCTAGGAATCGTGCCAAAACTATTCACAGATTTTTGTGGACCTACCTTGGGTAAGGAAATACAAGTCTGGAGTATCCCTGAACGGATAACAATCATGTACCATTCTGCCGATGCATTCATTGCTTTACCAGGAGGTCTGGGTACATTGGAAGAAATAGCTTGCGTGGCTTCTTGGTCATCTTTGGTCACAAATAAGAAACCCATTGGTTTGCTTAATATTAATGGTTATTTTAGTAATTTGCTTTTATATTTAGATAATGCTGTGGATAATGGATTCATGTTTTCAGAGGCAAAGAGAACCATAATTTCTGCTACAACCATTGAAGATTTACTTAAAAAGCTCCAAGCTTATGAGTGTTTATCTGCTACGGTTGTTTCGCAAAAGCTCGGAAAAAGAAAAAGAGATATGGACGAGCAAGGAGTGGATTGCACTTTGTCTTTGTGACATTATCTAACATTTTGCTTGTTGTGTCTCAGTTATAATAAGTGGTTAGCAACCTCTGCAGGTAATATCTCCTAAATTCTACCTTTAAAATTTGACATTGGGGACAATGTCATATTTTAGTAGGGGGTAAGGGACATATTTTGCTAATTTAAAAAAAAAAAAAATTTGTTGTGTTTTAAGCCATTTAGAAGTATTCATTCTGAACAAGGTCTGAGTAAGGGAGACTTGAGACATATCTTGTCAGTTTGATTTCTTCTTTTCAAAAAAAAAATAGTTTGTTGTGTTTTAAGCAATTTAGAAGTATTCATTCTGAACAAGGTCTGAGTAAGGGAGACTTGAGACACACCTTGTCAGTTTGATTTTAATCTTTTTATGTTTACTTGTTAATTTTTGTTTAGTATTTTAAGATTATTCAGGTTGCATGAGTTTGTTTTGTTTTGAGTCTTAGCTTTTCCTATTCTTATGTTATTAGTTCTTTTCTCTTACACATGATTCTTTCATTTGGGTTAATAGACTTACATTGAGGACAATGTAAGAATTAAGTGTGGGGGGAATGATTTAGGATTTCTTTTATTTTGTCTACTATTTTTTTTTTCATGAGTCTTTATTATTATTATTATTTTTTTTTTTTTTTTTGAGTTTTAGTTCCTTTTTAATACAATGATGAGATATGAATTGCATAAGTCTAAAACAGATTTATTAGTGAGAAGATTTTCATGAGAATTGAGCTTGATGTCAACCTTTTTATGAGCCAATGTTAATATGATATGTTGATTGAGAAAGAAGCATGTTTAGACTTAATCTGACTTGTATAATCATCCTTGTGAGTTTTTGAGCCTATAATGATTGATGCATTATACAAATCAATCTAATTTCTTTCTTGAGTGCTCTTATGATTACATGATTCTCTAGAACTTGCTTTAAACCATTTGAGACTATATTGATGCATGTGACAACATGAATATGATAGAGGCATTAGGATTTTTAGCCAGGGCCAAACAACCATCCCTTATTGATGTTTCAAGAGAACACACCCTTAGTAAACCAATTTGAGCCTACATTGAATAAGCTATCTCTTTGGTAACCATAACTTGTCCCTAACCTAAATATACTTATATCTTTACCTTTGTTCCAAAGATGAATTAGCATGATTTGAGACAAGTTGCAAAGACAAGGGATATTTTTTGGTTAGAAACAAGAAATAAGTGTGGGGGGAAAAGAAAAGAAAAGTCAAGAGAAAAAGAAATGGAATACTGGCAAATACATTCCTATATAAAAAAAAAATGAATCATCTCTTGAATTTGTGGAAAAAGAAAAAGATGTTACAAAGTTGTTTAGAATGAAGAAAAGGCCCAACATGAATATCCGGCCTAGGTGACTATGTACTTGTAAAGAGTTTTGAGAAGTTTCTTTGTATAATCTTTTTATGTCTCTAAACTTTATGAACTCTTTGGAACCTTTGTGATATCTTTATCCTTTTGTTCTTCAACCACATTACAAACCCCTTGGCCCCATTACAACCTTGATTAAAGACCTCTTGATTTATGAAGTTGTATGATCTTTTAGTGGAGAATAGGTGGACAAGCAAGCATATGGTAGAAGTGTTTTCATGAGATTGATTGAGTGTAAACACTTTACCACTACTTTAAAGAGTGAAAATCAAGAGAGTATCCCATGTGAGAAGTTGAGATTAAATTTGAACATGCACTATTTTGATTGAGATATGTTATGCTAATATTGGCTTAACTCAAACAATTTACATTCAAGCATGATTTTTTGTGAAATTTTTTAAGCTATTGATTAGTTTATAAGACTTGTTCAAATATTGTCTCTAATTTGTATTGAAAGGATTAGGAGTAAATATTTTTAGTATATGTAGTTTATTTATATGTAGTTTATTTATATTTTAATTTTTCAATGTTTGTGGGTATCGTTCTAGTAAACCCTCACGAGACTAAACTCGTCCACTAGGGACACCTAGGGGTTTAAAGGCTTGTGTCACATGCTAAGTGCCACCGTGATTTCCTACGAAAGTGGATTAGATTAGATTCTCTTATTTTATTTTTATTGAGTCGTTGCTAGGGACTAGCAACAATCTAAGTGTGGGGGTGTGATAACTCGTATAATTATATAGTTTTTAGTTATGTTTTATTATTGTTTTGTGTCAAATACGAGTTATTATTGTTTAGTCTACTTATGTTTATGATCTTTTATATTTTTATGTAATTTGGTGTTTTTCACAAGTTTCTTTGAGTGATTTCAGATTACTAGAATTAAGGGCAAATCCAGTTCAGTTCCAGTTCCGACACATTTTGCCATATCAGCTATATCTGGAGTTTCACTGAAGCAATAAGGTGGAATTTGTAGCCGTGCAAAGCTAAGAGGCATATCTATCTTTTTCATGTTTTATACTTCTTGAAACGGAGTCGTTTTCCCTAGCGAAATCGACCATCAAGTTGGCTGATGTGCAATGACGTCTGTGCTGACCTGTTTTCGTATTTGGCCCATATCTGCTTATCCACATCAGAAAATGAGCTGATTCCAATGGCTATGGATCCGTAACTGATACGGGAACCTTTTTCTAGAAGACCATATGATCCGATCAGGCCTCTAATATTGACGAAATCGACCATCAAGTTGGCTGATGTGCAATGACGTCTGTGCTGACATGTTTTCGTATTTTGCCCATATCTGCTTATCCACATCAGCAAATGAGCTGATTCCAACGGCTATGGATCCGTAACTGATAGGGGAACCTTTTTCTAGAAGACCATGTGATCAGATCAGGCCTCCACGATTGACAAAATCGACCATCAAGTTGGCTGATCAAAATGGTCATACAATATGACGAAAATTGTTAGAAAAATGCACCCACCTATTATACCTACCTTTGAAATTTGTAAAGCTTGTCTCTTGTCATTTAGCCCTCCAAAATGTGTATAAATAGAGGGCCTTGGATGATTGTAGAGGATCATATTGTACATAGGTAGGATATTAGCCATTTTAATAAAATTCTCTAAGTTTTCTTCTTCTTTCTTTTCTCTAGTTTTCTTTCTTTTCTCTAGTTTTCTTTTTCTTTAGAGAGAGCAAGAGGTTGGATAATTAATATTCTTCCTCTTCTTCTTTCTTTCTTTTATTTTCTTCTTAGATTTTCTTTAATTTTATGTTTATGTTTACAATGCCTATGCTAGGCTAAACTTCTATTTGGTTAAGGGTGATTTCAAAGCCCTAGACATGTTTTGTGATTGATTTTCAGATTCTATCTATCATTAATTTTCTATCAAAGTTGCTTATGTTCTTCTACAAGAATTGTTCATGATGTTGTCTAGATTTATTTAGGTGTACAACTAGATAGATCTTGATAATTATCTGTTGCTAGTTTAGGAGTCTTGATCCGTGTAATTGTCTTGAGTTCCTATTCATAAGTGGCAATTTGTGATTAATGATTATGGTCAAGTTTTCAATAATTGCAAAGTGGAACATAACCTAAGTTGAACAATCCGAGCTTATGTGTTTGTTGCTTAGATCAACCTATCTTTCTCATCATAAAGCTGCCATTAAATTGAATTTAGAGAGCTTATTCTAGGTTGTTTAATGGTTAGAGATTAAATAGAGAGCTTGTTCTATTTAACGACAAACTAAGGAAAGATTGGGGTAACAGAGCTTGTTGTTATCTACGGTTGTTAACTTTGATAGTTGGTTGATATTGATAGATCTGAAATTGATTCTTAATGATGTCTAGTGGTGGAGAATGAAACCTTAACCATATTTTTCATATTTGATTCTTCTTACTTATTTGTTTTCTTACTTTTAGTTTGCTTATTTTTTATATTTATTTTTATTGGCTGGTTATACCGCCTAATTTGTATATTAACTTTGTTTTATTTTTATTGGCTGGTTATACCGCCTAATTTAGTATATATATTTTTATTGGCTGGTTATACCGCCTAATTTAGTATATATATTTTTATTGGCTGGTTATACCGCCTTGCATCTTATTCTTATTATTTACTTTAGTTTAAATTTGGCTTCAAAAACCCCTTTTCTTTTATTGTTCTTGAATTTAAGTTTTAAACTATTAACTTATAAACTAAAACCCAATCCCTGAGGACTCGACCCTTGCTAACTACTATACTTACAATTTATCTTTTTAGTGCAAGGTTAAATAAGATACACTCTTTTGGGTGCATCAGATTGCAAGGGAACTCAACATGTAGTTTGGATTATTTTACTCTCTTTCTTGATTTAATGATATTTGAGTTGTTTATTCAATCTTGTACTTAATTCTTCTAATTGCTTAACTACCAATTAAATTGATTTGGTAACCTAAATACAACTTGACAGAAATGAGTTTTGTGTTACACATAGATTTAATAACATGTGTTTCATTTTATTTATTATGATGAATTGATTTTGCAACCTAAATACAACTTGATAGAAAGAGTTTAGTACTTTACGATTTCATAAACATGTACGTTGAAGAATTTTCTAATCTTCTCGGTAAACCCGACAAAGACTAAGAAATTATTCTCGCCAAATGGTTATGAAATCGAGAAAGCACGTTTTTATGACAAATTTGAAAAACATTTTTCTTAAAGTATGAAATGCATGAAAACGGGACCATTATTGAGATGTATTTCTCTCTTGAAGAGAAGGCAACCGAATACCTATAGAGGTATCCTAATACCTTTGAAAGAAATTTAAGTTGGACTTAGAAAAAAATAGATTTTTGGGCACGAATTTTTGCTCGGATTAAAGGGGATTTCCGAATACTTATGAAAAAGGTATTCGGATATCCTCGAAGCAAGTTCAGGTTAATTAACTTGAAAAAAGGAGAGGCATTCGAATGCCATTGTTTGGACATCTGAATGCTCCTCGATTAACCTTAATGCAATGTTTGAAAAATCGAAGAAATCAAAAGATGCAAATTTTTTTAAAGAAAAACAAGCCTTGGCCAAATGCCCCCTTAGTGCAAAAACGCAAACTTTGACTCGTTTAACTACCTAAGCTCGTTTTTCTTAAAACCTTGTTAGTATGCTTTGAAAAATCGAAAAAAGAAACAAATTTTGGACCCCTTAATGGTTTCGGCCAGCCCCTCTTTCTAAGGTAAAAATCCAAACTTTGACTCATTTCGAAGCTCGTTTTAGCTACCTAAAACTCGTTTTATCAAACCAATTTTCTAAACCTTAAAAAAAAAGTCGAAACCAACTTTGAACCCTCCCATATGGTTTGGCCAGCGCACTTTAAAATGGTCTCAAAACAGTTTTTTATTTTGCAAAAAATACATGTGATTCATGTAGCCAACAATGTCCATATTCAACCTTCAAAACTTTAATGTATCCAAACACTTTGAAAAAAATAGACCTTGGTCATGGACTATTGATTAATCATAACCAAAATTCATTGGGAAATATTTTAATACATGTTTTAAGCAAACAAAGTGGTTATCTCAAAGTTGGCCTCATGGATGGTAAATCCGGCTCAACTATCACTAAGAGAAAAAATGCTCTAAGATCATCAAGCTCATAATACACTTTTTCAAAAAGAAGAAGAAAAATATGCAACACAAATAATGCTCCACAATAAACCATAGTCACAATATGCAAACATCAAAGATAACAAAAATGGCAACAAGAAATTATAGAGAAGAAATTTTAAGAAACTAGTAAGTTGGCTCAAAGTTGGCCACATGAATGGTTAATCCGGCTCAACTATCATCTAAGATCATCAAGCTCATAACTTCTTTATTTTGAAAGGAAAATTAAAAGAAAAATCATCAAACAACCACAATAGACCACAACATACCATATATCAAGATAAACACATGAAGTAAAAAAATAGTGAAAAGAACCAAAATTTGCGCCACTTGTTTAAAAAAGAAGATAAATTATTTTAGCAAAAAAACTTTATAATTTTGAAAAAGAGAAGAGAAGAGAGGAGAAGCTTTTTAAAAAACCTTTTGAAAGCCTTAAAGCTTGAAGAAAAGAAATTAAAAAAATGAAGAAGAAGAAAGAAAGCTTGAAAAGAAATAGAAAACAATAAAAAGAAGAAAGAAAGCTACCTTAGCTAAGCTTCTCTTAGCAAAAACCTTTATTTTTTTTTCTCTTTTCTCTTTTTCTCTTCCTCTTTATTTTTTTCTCTTCCTCTTTATTTTTTTCTCTTCTTCTTTTCTTTCTTTTTGTGAAAAAATGAAGACTAGAGTGAATGAACCCCTCTTGGCTGAAACCCTTTCTTATCCCTCCTCTCCTCTTCATTTTCTTTTTAGCCTAATGTCATGCTTTTATTGTTTAGCCAATGGGATTCATCCTTTTCTCATTAAGTCTCCACCCATTGGCTAGCCAATCATCTTCCTACTTGGTCCCCAAGATTGGCTCTCATTGGCCAAAAATGACAACTCATGTACCAACATGACGAGTAATGTCTTTACTCTCATGACTCATTCACTTATTTACTAAGTTGGCACTTAGCCTTCCAAGAGCATCCTTTACTATTCCTTTTTATTACAACTTTACCTTACACTTATTTCTACAATTTTCCTACAACCTTTTATTTATTTTTAATTTCACCCCTCTTCCTCCCATCCATTTTTCTATATGAACCTAAACCTTGGGCCTTCCAACAAATTCCTCTCTTCTTGGATCCTTAAAGTTGGGCCCTTCTACCAAAAAATATTCCTACATGAACTTTAAAGTTTGGGCCTTCCTACATGCTTTTTTTTTTTTTGCAAGTTGGGATCTTAATTTTCTATCCATCTTCCTTCTATTTGGTCTTGAAAAATGGATCTCCTTCTTCCACCAAATATTCCTACCACTTGGGTATTAAAAATTGGGCTTCCATATTTTACCAAAAATTCTCATCCACTTGGATAAAAATAACGGGCTTCCTTATTCCACCAAATTTCTACTACTTGGGTAAAAAAATAGGCTTCCAACATTGTCTTGAATTTTCTAACATGCCTTTTTCACCATTTTATTCCAACTATATATCCTTCCAATATTCAAAGTTGATTTTTAATAATCAAGATTACCTCTTTAACACCCAAATTTCCTTTTTATCTTGATTTTTCAAAATTGACTTTTTACCCTTTGACTTTGGTCAACTTTGATTTTTCCCGTGTTGATTTTTCCGAACCAAATTATCCAAATCATCTGCCCACTTTGCCGAATCCAAATGTTAAGTCACTAGACCATGAAAATGAGATAAATTTAAAAACTCGAATTTGAAGATAAACAAACCTTATTTAGGGACCCGAACAAAATTAAGTGATTATGGTTGGTTGTTTCAAGTTTTGAGCTTACATGTTTTCACATCATTAATTTTTCAATTGTTAATTTTTACTGATTAACTCATGCATCTTGTATAAGGATGAGTGTATATATAGTTTTGTGATAGAGGTGACGATCCAGCAAGTTGAGTTGGATTCGAGTCATTTATTTTGAATTTAGATCATTTTAAATTTTATTTTTTTAATTAATTTTTTTAGTTTAAATTATTTTGATGAAGTTATAAATATAACTAAAAGTTATTATCATAATTAGACATATTCATAAATCGGGTCGCGGCTTGAAAATTTTTCATTTTTTTTATCCAGGCCCTATCATAGACGGACCCAGGCTGGTCCGTCGACCCTGTTTACTATTTAAAAAATAATAAAAAATTATTTTTATATTAATATTCATATATTTTTATAATTAAATATAAATAAAAAATATTTTTATTAATTGAACAGTGATTCATGTCGGGTCGGGCCGGCCCGAATAAAAAATATCTCTGTCCAAACCAGACCAAAAATGGGTCGAATCTGTCGGGTCGGACTGGTTATCCGATTCTTGAGCAGATCTAATCATAATGAAGTATTACATGTTATATAAAAAACAATTAATTAAAATCAAATAAGCAAACCAAGCAACGAATGATCGAACACATATAACTAGACAAATCCAACATAAAATTGAACGAAATTCAGATATGCATGGTAAAACTTTAATCTGAGACCTAAAATTTCAAAATCTCTTCCTAATTGTCACTAAGACAATATCTCATTTGCAGATTTTTGTTTGAAAATCAAAGTTGAGTTTAGGTTGTCAGATTTTTAAGTTAATCAAGGTTTGTCTTTTGACATTTAGTCTAGGTTTTTGGCTTTAGGTCAATTTTCACAAATTTTAGTTTGTTTTGTAACTAAATACTATCGATCATGTTTACATTAGGTTCAGTTTTAATTTAGGCCATTCCATATTTGAGACAATTTGAGTGAAGATTAGGTTTAAATCATTGTCTTTATTGTAATTTAGGTGTAGTTTGGCATCATATATATAAATATATATATTTTTCTGTTTTCGTTTTTAGTTTTTAGTTTTTTGAAATAGCAACAGAAAAAGTGTTTGACAACATGTTTTTATTTTTAAAAAATGGAAACAAAAACAAAATTTTCAAAATTATTGGAAGCAAGAATATTTTATTTGCATTGTTTTCGGAAACGTGTTTTTATTTCATACACCATTCATAAGTGTATAGTGTCTATGTTAGAAAGTAATATTATATATTTTCATAATAAAAATTATCAATAAAATTAATTAATTTATAAATAAAAATAATATTAAATTTACTAGAAAATAATAATAAATTTAAAAATATTTAGTTAAAAACATATACTTCAAATTTAACATATAAATGTATTGGGTTGGGTTTAGGTAGAGTTTTTTTTCAATTCGAGTTGGTCATACATGAATCACTATTTATATAATAAAAAATTATTTTTTATTTAAATTTAATTATAAAAATATATTAATATTAATATAAATATAATTTTTTAATATTACTTAAATAGTAAAATGGGACGGCCTGTTGTGCGGAACTAAAACGAGATTACTAAAACCGATAAAGACACACTGAAAAACACCGATAATTTTACGTGGTTCGGCCAATATGCCTACGTCCACGGGAGGAGGAGCAAAGCTTTGTATTTATCGGAGATGGAGTATTACACGAGATACGTATTACAAGTGCTCTCTATAGCACACACTCAACCGGGAGGGGCTCTCTCTAGAGCTCTCACATCTCTACCGGGAGGGAGCTCTTGGAGCTCACCTTTGGAGCTCTCCAACTCTATCTCACACTCTCTCACTCACTCATATTTCTCTCTCACTCTACATGGCCTTTTATAGGCACCATCCATGGTGTGAACACATAGTTAGTGGCAAACAAAGTAGCCACCATCCACCAACTATTATGGTGGGAACACATAGCTAGTGGCAAACAAAGTAGCCACCATCCACCAACTATTATGGTGGGAACACATAGCTAGTGGCTTTGGTTGGTGGCTTTGGTGGAAGCTTCCTTGGTAGGTGGTAAGCCTCCTTTGATGACTTTGAGCCATATTCAACAATCTCCACCTTGGCGAGAATCCACAAAGAGAATTCACTGATCAGAGCTTCCTCCTTTCTCCTTCAGGTGTCATATACACCATTACACACATCAGGGCACCTACTGCATTGGCATGATCCATCAATGCACTGAGCCTGAGTCAATTTTTCTGTCTATTCTAATCTCCTTCTCAAGAATTTTCTTAGCTTCTCCAAGATCCTTCATCTCGAACTCTGAGCTCAGTTGAGCCTTCAGCCTGTCGATCTCCACCTTGCCTTTTTCAGCAGATAGACAAATGATCCATCTTGAAGTTTCCGGAAATAAACACAGTGATCAAATTGACTGTGTGTGTACTTTTCATCCTGTCATGAAACAGTCCAACCGTTTGTACAGCTGTCACGGGATTGTTTCAGACCATACAGTGACCGGTTCAACTTGCTTTTGTAGTCTTTGCGACCGGGGACTCCAAAACCATCTGGTTGAGTCATATAAATTTCCTCCTCTAAGGAACCATGGAGGAATGCAGTTTTTACATCAAGTTGAACTAACTCTAGGTCATACTGTGCTACTAAAGCCAATAAGATCCGAATAGATGCATGCTTAACAACAGGTGAAAATACCTCATTGTAGTCTATTCCTTCTTTTTGAGCGTAGCCTTTGGCTACCAGTCTGGCTTTGTATCTGATGCTGTCTTTGCCGGTAGCACTCTCCTTTTTGGCAAAGACCCATTTGCACCCAGTTGATCTTTTGAGTGTTGGAAGTGGAACCAACTTCCAAGTCTGATTCTGATGAAGTGATGTCATCTCTTCATCCATCGCCTTCTTCCACTGGGCATGCTCTGGGCTGTTTACAGCTTCTTTGTAATTGATCGGGACATCATCATCAATTACTGGAAGGGCGTATGCCACCATGTCTGTGTACCGAGCAGGTTTCCGAATATGTCTTTTCGGTCTGCTGGTGGCAACTGATTCAGGTTGCTGAAAGATTTCCGGTGATGACTCCTCCACTTCAGTTAAGGTGTCATCAGATTCTGGTTCAGATTCATCAGAATTTTGACCAGCATCTTCTGATTCAAACTCCACCTGCTTTAGAGAATCATGGTTCTCATTCTCTGAAGTTGACAGTTTCAGCATTACAGATTCGTCAAAGGTAACATCTCGGCTTACGATGACTTTCTTTGACTCAGGGTTCCACAGTCGGAATGCCTTTACTCCTTCACTAAAGCCCAAGAAGACAGCTTTCTTGGCTCTAGGATCCAGTTAAGCATCCGTAAATACGAAGCCGATCATAATCAGTGGCCGAATGTCCGGACCACACCTCTATGGGAGTTTTCCCATCAATTGCAGTGGAGGGTAGTCTGTTGATAATGTGGGAGGCGTACTATAAAGCCTCCGCCCAAAATTCTTTGCTCAAGCCCGACTGGGATAACATGCAGCGAACTTTATCAACCAAAGTTCGGTTCATCCTTTCTGCAACTCCATTCTGCTGGGGAGTGCCAGGAACAGTGAAGTGTCGGATTATCCCATCATTCTGACAGATTTCCTTCATTGCTAAGAATGCTCCACGTACAACCTTCAGGACTCCATTCTGAATGGTCATCTTGTAACCATTTGAGTCTAAGACCCCCAGTGATATGAGGTTCTTCTTGAGATCAGGGACATACCTTACATCTGTAAGTTGTCTGATTGTACCGTCATGCATTTTTAGTCGGATCGTTCCAATACCTCTAGTGTGACATCGTTGCCCATAAAGACAATTCTTCCATCAAGCTCTTGATAGCTTGAGAAACACTCTCGGTTCGAACACATCTGGTATGAACATCCGGAATCCCTTGATTGGAAGGATGTATCTCCACCTTAAACTGTGAAAGCAGAGTCTTCTTCTCTATCAGTCTTTTGAGCAACTATCACAATCGACCTCTCTTGTCAGGACAGCCTTTCCTCTAGTGTCCAACACTAGGCACACTCGTCCCTTGCAGATTGTCGATGATACTTTTCCTAGACAGGATCTTCATCCATCTATCGGTCCTTCGCGGATTAACAGGATTCTTCTCCTAGATAGGATATCCACCGCCTACTGGACTGGACTGGACATGATCTTCACCGTCTACTGGTCCTTCGCGGATTAACAGGATTCTTCTCCTAGATAGGATATCCACCGCCTACTGGACTGGACAGGATCTTCACCATCCACTGGTCCTTCGCGGATTAACAGGATTCTTCTCCTAGATAGGATATCCACCACCTACTGGACTGGACTGGACAGGATCTTCACCGTCCACTGGTCCTTCGCGGATTAACAGGATTCTTCTCCTAGATAGGATATCCACCGCCTACTGGACTGGACAGGATCTTCACCGTCCACTGGTCCTTCGCGGATTAACAGGATTCTTCTCCTAGATAGGATATTCACCGCCTACTGGACTGGACTGGACAGGATCTTCACCGTCCACTGGTCCTTCGCGGATTAATAGGATTCTTCTCCTAGATAGGATATCCACCGCCTACTGGACTGGACTGGATAGGATCTTCACCGTCCACTGGTCCTTCGCGGATTAACAGGATTCTTCTCCTAGATAGGATATCCACCGCCTACTGGACTGGACTTGACAGGATCTTCACCTCCTACTGGACGGGATCTTCACTGTCTACTGAACTGGACTGGACAGGATCTTCACCTCCTACTGGACGGGATCTTCACCTCCTACTGGACGGGATCTTCACTGTCTACTGGACAGGATCTTCACCTCCTACTGGACGGGATCTTCACTGTCTACTGAACTGGACTGGACAGGATCTTCACCTCCTACTAGACGGGATCTTCACTGTCTACTGAACTGGACTGGACAGGATCTTCACCTCCTACTGGACGGGATCTTCACTGTCTACTTATCCTTCGCGAACTCACAGGTCCAGTACTTCGCACTGCCACATGCCAAAGTTACGTGGTGCCATCAAATTTCTCCACCTCGAACTTTGCAGTGGTCATCGAGTTCTTTCTGATGTAAGAACTTGATGGTGCGCTGCTGGTTGTTTCAGTTGTCTCTAATGATTCTGCCATGGTAATAAAACAAAATTACCAACTCAGAGTTTTTCCGTTACCTGTATGGAAAAACGGATGCCGCGGTTGAGTCCGGAATAGTCGAAATAGCCAGGAACGGGTCCAACTGTGTAAATTTTGGACACACGGTGAATATTCTGCGAATATTCTGCTGCAGGTGGCTCGAAATGGACTCGGTTTAGCTCAACCGGCTCGGAAAAGTCTCGGAATAGTGTTCTAAAACGGCTCAAAAAATGGCCCGAAAAAGTTGGTCGGAGCTACGGCGGCGCGTGGTGCGCGTACGGCGGCGCGTGGGGTGGCGCATGGAGCGCGTGGGGCGGCGCGTGGAGCGCGTGGAGGCTGCTGGCTGACCGGCGCGTGCGGCGCGTGTGGCGCGTGACTTCCACGCGTCTTCAACCTCTGGATGGCGCGTGGGCGCGTGCGGCGCGTGGGATTCACGCGTCTTCAACCTCTGGAGACGCGTGCAGCGCGTGAGCGAGTGAGGACCACTCTCGGTCCTTCTGGCGGCGCGTGCGGGCGCGTGCGGCGGCTTCTGGAGCTCCGATTGATTCTGCTGCACTCCTCTCGACGACCTCTTCAACCTGGTATTTTCAAAAACACAAATTGGAGCACTTTTGAAAAACGGACAGAATCGAACAAACTCGGTTTTACGTAAAAGTTGGCTCTGATACCAATTTGTTGTGCGGAACTAAAACGAGATTACTAAAACCGATAAAGACACACTGAAAAACACCGATAATTTTACGTGGTTCGGCCAATATGCCTACGTCCACGGGAGGAGGAGCAAAGCTTTGTATTTATCGGAGATGGAGTATTACACGAGATACGTATTACAAGTGCTCTCTATAGCACACACTCAACCGGGAGGGGCTCTCTCTAGAGCTCTCACATCTCTACCGGGAGGGAGCTCTTGGAGCTCACCTTTGGAGCTCTCCAACTCTATCTCACACTCTCTCACTCACTCATATTTCTCTCTTACTCTACATGGCCTTTTATAGGCACCATCCATGGTGTGAACACATAGTTAGTGGCAAACAAAGTAGCCACCATCCACCAACTATTATGGTGGGAACACATAGCTAGTGGCAAACAAAGTAGCCACCATCCACCAACTATTATGGTGGGAACACATAGCTAGTGGCTTTGGTTGGTGGCTTTGGTGGAAGCTTCCTTGGTAGGTGGTAAGCCTCCTTTGATGACTTTGAGCCATATTCAACACGGCCCGTGCCTGTCCAAAACCAGGCTTGAGTAAAAAAAATAAAAAAAAATTAAGCCACGACCAACTCGGCCCATGAGCGAATCTAACCACAAATATCTATATTTTATTATTTTATAATAGTAATATATATCTTATAAATGATACAAAACATTAATCACGTGCATAGCACATGATAAGAGAAGTAGTACAAGTGAAATAGATATCACATGTGGCGGCAAGAATTCGATCAAGCACAATAATTAATCTCCACCATTGAAGTTGTAATAAATTACAACTCTGCAATGTGTCTCATTTATTCTCTCTTTAACATATATATATATATATTTCCTGCAATTAAAATTGTAGAAATATTATTATTGTATTATGCCGAAGTCCCAAAATGATGAGGAATGGGAACTACGCACAAATCATCCTTTCTTCGCACTGAAGCACCGAACACTTCAGTCATGTCAAGATCTTCAGGTTTCATTCCATCGGGAAGCTGCCAATCGAAATGGAAGAGTAAATTCGCAAGTGTAAGCTCAAAATTTGCAATTCCGAAAGACATTCCAGGGCAAATCCTTCTTCCAGCACCAAATGGAATGTAATGAAAATCTGTTCCCTTATAGTTAATCGAGTTGTCTAAAAATCTTTCAGGATGAAACTTGTCAGCTTCAACCCAATAGTTTTCATCTCGAAAGATAGCCCATGCATTCACTATGATCCTGGTTTTGGCAGGTATTACATATCCATTTACCTCACAGCTTTCTTGGCTTTCTCTTGGAAGTAGCAAAGGAGCAGGAGGGTGAAATCTTAGTGTCTCTTTGATAACTAGATTTAGATACTTCAAATCATGAAGGCTTGCTTCATCAATCTCTCTTTTTCCTGCAAACACACCCCTCACCTCTGCTTGGGCTTTCTCCATTATTTTAGGGTTTTTTAACATTTCTGACATTGCCCATTCTACGATTATTGATGATGTGTCACCTCCCGCAGCAAACATATTCTGAAATAGAATACGATACACATGCACGTATCATTGAATCAAATGTTAGCATATTCAAAAGATATAATCATTCATGTATTAGCATATTTTTATTTTCTTACTATGGTAGTTTTTATTTGTTATCTTTAAGATTTGTACTTTAATTATGTCTTCTTCTATGCTAGTTTTTGCCAACTTTGTAATCTTTCGATTGCTTTAAAACAATTAATAAAATAACTAACCAGCGTAATTGCTTTGATGCTAGAGGTTGATAAGGGAAGTCCAAGGCCTCCATGATCCTGAATATCCAGAAGAACTTGTACAAGATCATCAGCTACTTCATCTTCATCTTCATCACCTCCCTTTGCTGTTGATTTTTTAACTCTATGTTCATGAATGATGTTTTCAAGAATCTCATCCACTTTCTGACACAATCTCTTATTTTTAGGCCTCATTGCGTTGATTAGATGCAGCAATTTTATGGAAGGATATACATCAACAAGACTGAGACCACCGAAAATTTCTGCAATTTCAGGGATAAGTTTCTCGAATGCTTCTTGGTATTTGCATTTGCCACCGACGGCTGTTCTTGAGACTATGCTAAGTGCTGAAGAATACAACAAGTTTTTCAGGTTAATCGACTGTCCAGCTTTTGATGAGATGGTTCTAACTAAATTACTCATCTCTTCTTCCCTGATTGGTCTGAATGATTGAACTCTTTTCTGACTTAAAAGCTCCGTCGTACAAATTTTACGTATCTGTCTCAAGTGTTCACCACGGGAAAACGCAATATCTTTGAAATTGTAAGTTAAAGACTCTGCAGCATAGAGATAAGGCCTCTCGGAAAAAATGGAGTCATTGGTTTTCATCACTTCTTTAGCTCCTTCCGATGAAGAAATGACGACTGTGGGTACTTCTCCAAGTTGCATATGCATGACGGGACCATACTTCTTAGCGAGGCGAGCAAGACAGCGATGAGGTTCGGTGGTGAAGATAAAGAGGAGCAAGTTTCCTATGAGAGGTAATTTTGGAGGACCTGGTGGTAGCCTTGAAGCGGAGCCATTGGCTTTGGCTTTCATCCATGTCCGTAAGGCCATGAATATGAAGTAGACGATGGGAGAAAGGATTAAAAAGTAAGGGAGATGGTTTTCCATGAGAGCGAATTTTGAAGTAGTTCTGAAAGATCTAATAACAGGTGATTGTTGCTAATTTTGGGCTCAATTCTTTGATTTATATAGTACTTCCCACATCCTAAATTGTTGACTTTTTTATTTTTACGAAATTAAAAAAGAAAATAATTTTGTGTGTATTTGATATTAAAATTAATTTTTTTTTTAAAATAAAATTTTCATATTTTTAATGTCAAAAAGCAAAATATATATATATATATATAATTAAAGTAAGAGTTACAATAAGTGTTAAAAAATGATTTTGTTTGATTCTCTGTCAATCTATATATTTTATATACCGTCAATGATTCATATGATATCACTTTATTAATGAGCAAACTAAACAGCTTATTTGTATTTGTTTTTTAGAATTTATACTTTTTTTGTTTATTCATTAATGAAATGATATCATGAAATTTACTGTCAGTGTATAAAATCTATACATTAACAGTTTATCAAATATAAACTCTAAAAAAATATAATTTTGAGACATTAAAAAAAATAGTTTATATTTGGTAAACTATCACTATCATTGTACTATAAATTGTCACATCATTGATTAAAAAAATTAAAATTTTACAATACTTAAAAATAAATATTCATAAATTTTAAATATTTAATTATGTATTTTATGATATTTAATTTAATTTTTTTAAAATATTTAATTTTATTTGATAATTTATGATGTATTAATAATGTATAACATTTATACATTGGCATCAAATAAAAATTTAATTTGGTTTTGGCTTTGAAACTTTGCGTTAATTGCTTAACTGCGATTTCCTCGTGGTTACCAATAAAACCTAGCCTTTTTCGTCATTAGACTTTTTTTTATCCTTTGCTTTTCCTTGTGTAATTCATCACATCTAAAAGCAATCATAGGTCGGGTCGGATTGGATTGGATTGGATTCGAGTCAAATTTAAGTATGGTATTAACTATCAATATCATATTTACTTATTCAAGTCTGGTTCGGTTCGAAATATGAGTCTCAAATTCGTTTATATTTATAAATGGATAGTTCAAACCCGTTTAAACCCGCCCATATTTATTTTTTTTTTCTAAAAAAATTTAAACAAATATTTTTTTATTATTTAATTTTTAATAATTTTACCCTTTTTTTTTAATTAAGTTTTAAAACACGAATAACTTAGTATATTTTTAAATGTTTACACTATAATATTATATATATTTATTTTTTATATGATATAAATTATATAATATATAATATAAAAATAATATACTATATAAATAAAAAAGGGTCGGGTCGGGCTCTGGCCTTGATTGTTGGAGCCAAGACCCGACCATTTTCTAAATGGGCCTCATTTTTTGCTCAAGTCCATATTTCGGACCTAATATTTTTGTCCAAACCCTCCAAAATATGGACGGACCTTCGGACTTGGACGAGTAGCCCGACTCTTGAGCATATCTAATCACATCTTTTAATATTTCCTTGAAAAGTTTAAAATTGTCCAAATAATTGACTATAACTTTTTTTATGAGAGTTTTCTAGAAGTAGTTAGTAGAAAAAAAAAAAAACTAATTATGATATAGACCTTTTGTTTATATTTAATATATCTTGAAATTTTCATCTTTAATCAATAAGGAAGTTAGAGATAGAGGTTTCAATTAACCATGCTTGAGCAGTCAATTAGGCTAAATAAGAAAAAATCTTAAAATCTTGAGATTTTAGGTTTTAATTTCATTATATTTAAATTTGGTCCAATTTTATATTGAATTTATCTAATTATGTGATGGTTCATTGGTTGATTTATTTGTATGATTTAATTTAATATTTGATATTTATGAAATCGGTTCTATTTGCATTTTAAGCTTTTCTTGAACTTCCTTTAGGGGTAGTAATATTTTATATTAATGTAATATTTAATTATAACAAGTAGTATTTGCTAATTTACAATGGTGCAGTCTGATCACGGTTCACGAGCCAATTTTAAATGGTATATTTCATCAAGTTCGCAGCTTTTAGATGCTAAAACCCAATCCATTTATTCTGTTTCTCAAATGAGTCAAGCCTCGAGATCACTGTCGAGATATTTTGTTTTAAATTCAAACTCGTTCTGCTTCTCAAATGAGTCAATCCCCGAGACCACCGTCGAGGTACTTTCTTTTATTTTGAACCTGCCTAACCCAAAATTTTACTTTTTCAAAATAAACAAGTCTTTGGTAGTGATAGCTGAAGCGTCTGGAAGTGATACCCAGAATTTTTACAAATTTTAAACAGTGAGAAAGTCTTTGATAGTGATAGTTGAAGCTTCTGGAAGTGATACCCAGAATTTTTACAAATTTTAAACAGTGAGAAAGTCTTTGGTAGTGATAGCTGAAGTTTCTGGAAGTGATATCCAGAATTTTTACAAATTTTAAATAGTGAGAAAGTCTTTGGTAGTGATAGCTGAAGTTTCTGGAGGAGATACCTAGAATTTTACAAATTTTAAATAGTGAGAAAGTCTTCGGTGGTGATAGCTGAAGCTTCTGGAGGAGATACCGAGAATTTTACAAATTTTAAACAGTGAGAAAGTCTTCGATAGTGATAGCCGAAGCCTCTGTGGAGATATTCAGAGTTTTAAATTTTTTTGAAAAATGAGCAAGTCTTTTGTGGTGATAGTCGAAGCTTTTGGAGGAGATGTCCAAAATTTTACACACAGCTGAGAACAAGACAGGTTAAGACCCTGAGACCATCGTCAAGGTCATTTCTTCTCTTGCAAATCGAACTCGTTTCCTTAAGACGGGTCGAGCCTTGATTAGTCAGGGAACTCAATTTAAAGACAAAATCTTCAATTTACAGCTTTCATAAAAAAAAATGAAAAAAAAATGAAAATGAAAAAAAAAATGAAAACTTCCATTCCCTTTTCTTCACATTTGATTTCACTAACCGAACAAAATTAGTGTTTGTTTATCTTTGCCTCATTCTTGATTCTCAACAATAGCAAAAGAAGGGCAGTTGTAGACACCTAATTTTGTACGGACCACTAAAACAGGTATGTTTTCTTTCTAAATTGGTGTTTCAGAATGTAAAAAGATTTTTCTCGTCCTGCAGGTGGTACTCCGAGACTTAGTCTAAGAAAGCAGACATAAAAGTCAAACTTGAAAAAGTCAACTCCAAAAAAGTCAACTCCAAAAAAGTCAACTACTAAAAATTCAACCCACATCCAAAATCAAGATTTGAAATTCAATTGAAAAATGATGAAAGAATTTTGATAATCCGAGGTCTGCATTGAAAGATATGGAGTTCGCAAGTTGGGTTACGGAGATTCAGTAGAAAGGAAACCCTAGTTCGAAAAATTTGGAGAAAAGTGCTTAAATGATCAAATTGGTCGGAATTGAGGGTTTCAAATGAAAGATAAGCACTGACTACGAGTAATGGAGAGGCTACTTGGAAGAAAAACTGAAGGAAAAGTCAATCCGGAAGAAAACCGAGAATTAGGGTTTTAGTGGATTTTGGTGAAATTGGAAAAAATTACAGAAATGACCCGATTCGGTAAAACTAAAGCCTTTAATTGATGAGGAGTGATTAAACAAGAATAGCCCAAGGCTCAATTTGAAGAAAACCCGAGAAAAGAGCCGAGTAGAGAAAAAAAGAAAAACGAGGAAATTTTCGATAGTGAAAAGAGGAAAAACCAAATTGGAAGGGAATTTTATATTAAAAATTAGGCATTTTAGGACCAACTCCAATTCAATATATGACAGAGGCCCAGGAAAAGAAAATCTGAAAATCGGACTTGTTTTGAGCAAAATCAGGCTTCGGAGGTAAGAAGGCAAAATTGGAAATTTTGGGAAAAATAGCAAATGAACTCCAAAAATTATAAAAATTTGCAAATCTCATTCTTAAACCAATTCAAAGAGATTGGAAAAAAAAAACTGGATTCGAAGTTCGTTTGCAAAATGGCCAAATCCCGGGCCCACTATGTAGTAATTCAAGTAGATAAATCCCCAAAAAAAAAAAAAACAAATGAGCTCCAAAAATTATGAAAACTTCCAGATCATACTTTTAAATTATTTGGAAGAGAATGGTGAAGAATAATCTAGATACGGAGCTCGTTTAAAAAATAGTAAAGTTTAGGAGCACAAAATGACAATTTTGGAAGAAAAAATTCAAATAAATAGCAAATGGGCTCGAAAAAATTTGAAAACCTCCAGAATTCAATTTTCTATTATTTTTGAAGTATTAAAAAATGAAATTTTGAATTTGAAGTCCGTTTTCTATTTATTTAGGTTCGGGGGTCAAATAAGTCATTTCACCAAAGAAACCGAAAAGGGCCTTTTCTTGCTTTTAAAAAAAAATGAAGCATGGGCTGGAAGATGAAGGGTCAGCCAGCGAAGGCCCAATGATGGGCATATATTTTTTGATTTTTTAATCAAAGGGCAAAAAATGAAGAGGAAGGTAGTTATTTTTTGTGATCAAGCCTTTGAATTTGCAACACATGGACCAATGGTTGGAGAGGGATCCTATTTATGACATCATAATTCAAGGGCTGATGATTCTAATCTAATGGTGGGTTTTTTACATGGAAGGCATCTTAAGTGATAGCCATTGGATGAAAAAATAACCATCTTCCTTCTAAAAGAAAGGCCATTTGGCCACTACTAATAGAGAGGGGGGCTGATCAGTTTTGAGAGGCCACTACTATGAGTTCGATTACCATCAACTAGCCCACTTTCAACATTTAAAATTGTTAAACAAAATTTAGTAATATCATGACCCAGAATATGTTAAATTTTTTTAAAAAAAAATAAAATGCAAAAGGGAAGAATGATTGTAAGCATATTAACAAGAACTTTTGCCACAATCTTATAATAATGACATTGCACTCGCTAATGGATTGAATTGAGTTATTTGTGTTGGTTTTTTTATTTATTTTAGAAATCAAGACGATATTAATTTGATCAATGTCAGCTAGCTCACTTTCAACATTTAAAATAGCTAAACAAAATTCAGTAATATCATGACCTGGAATATGTCAAAAATTTTGAAATAATAAAATGCAAAAAAGGAAGAATGATTGCAGGCATATTAACAAGAACTTTCACCATAATCTTATAAATGATATTGCACTGACTAATTGATTGAAATTGCATTATGTGTTGGGTTTTTCATTTTAAAAATCAGAACAATATGAATTTGGTTAACATCAGCTAACCCACTTTCAACAGTTAAAATGGCTAAACAAAATTTAGTAATATCCTAACCTAGAATATGTCAAAAATTTTGAAAGAATGAAATGCAAAAAGGAAGAATGATTCTAAGTGTCATAACGTGCCACACGCGAATTCGATATGCTAGACGCAAATTATAGAGTCGCCACTAATCATTTTTGCTAGGTGTGATTAGTCACCTATATGAATCTATCTAATTTATAGTAATCCTGCGCTCGACGAAGGCACATAAAAATGATAGGTCCTAGTTTATATTACCAGAACTAAGTTCGGGAGTACGATTACGTGTGCGGAAAGATTAACACCCCTACAACATCCATCCAAAAGGACAGTACCTAATTAGTCAAATATTAGGCTAGATTTGGTTTTAGTTAAATGGTCTTTAATTTCAATATCTTAAATATTGGAAAGATTCCAAAAATACTTTCCACCATTCGAGATTGATTTTGTGGAATCAAGCTTACCTCAAGAGTTTTCAATAGAAATCATTCATTCTTATTAAGAGGCTCCGTCGACGGATTTTATTAAGTATTTTATGGATTAAAATTAAAATTGAGAGCTTAAATATTGGAAAACTTTTAGGTTACTTTCCATCGTTCAGGTCAAACATCTGAAAATTCCCCTCACCTCAGGAGTTTTTAATGGAAACCATTCGTTCTTATGAACATCCGTCGCACAAATTAATGTTAATATTAAAAATATTAAAATTGAGAATTTAAAATATTAGAAAACTTTTTGGGTTATTTTCCACCATTCGGGTTAGACACCTACAAATTTCCCTCACCTAAAAATTCTTAAAATTGACCATTCACACCTTTTTAAGATTCATCATCGATAAATCTCATTTT
Organism: Fremontodendron californicum; assembly: GCA_030761205.1. Classification (NCBI taxonomy): domain Eukaryota; kingdom Viridiplantae; phylum Streptophyta; class Magnoliopsida; order Malvales; family Malvaceae; genus Fremontodendron; species Fremontodendron californicum. The sequence goes on along the minus strand of JAULJL010000045.1, from coordinate 1,393,004 downwards.
ATTATAATAAAAATTATGAAATCTTATTATTTATGAGTAAAGTCTAAATAATCTAAATCATCCTAATTGAGCACAATAAAATAAATAATATAAAAATATGCACTAAAAATCAAGTTAAATATTAACAAATAAAATATATGAATGAATAATTAATTAATTAATAAAAAAATAATTTACTAAATAGAAACTTAAATCAAATATTAATTAATGCATAAATAATCAATTAAAATAATTAACCAAGAATAAAACAAATATATGTATATACATACATAAAAAAATGAAAAATAAAAAGAAATCGGAATTGAAAAAGGAAAGAAAACAGAAAAATTAAAAAAAATTTAAATTAAAAAAAAAAAAGATCCTTGTGATCGGGTCGATCGGACTCGCGGGTCCAGGCGTGGACCCTGCCCAACCCAATCACCATGTTTAAAAACAAAACAAAAATTTAGGCTTCATTCTTCTCTGAAGCTTCAAAAGCCAAATTCCTTTTCTGTGTTACGGGCCTCAGCATTCAACATTCAGTATTCAATATTTGGTTATTCTGTTATTTTACTATTAGTCATGTTATTCCCTTTATTTTCCTTATTGCCATTATTCTGTTTTGGCTGATGACTTAGCATTCTGTTACATACCAAAACTCGTATATGAATACCAGAGAGGAATGTGGAAATGCATTCAGTTATCATCATTCAATTGCCTTTCTTCTTTCTTCTATAATTTCTATATTTTCTTCTCTCTGTTTCCTCTAATCTTCTTTCTCTGGAACCTTCATTGAAGGTAATTCTAATCTGTGATTTAGGGTGGTATTAACTGGTATCAGAGACTAGTAGATCTTGGCTATGGCGGAAGGCACAACAACACGCTTACAGAAGGAGCTTGGGCATCTCCAAAAGGAGTTTGATCGCATGGAAATGAAGCTTGAGGGCACTGCTGATCTCATACGCAGTGAACTCCGCACTGAGTTCCGGGAAGGACTGGAGAGCTTAGGAGTTGAAATGAGGGGTATGTTTGCGCAGATGATGTCTAAGTTGGACGGCTCCATTGCAGATATGAGTCGTGTCAACAAATCCATGGGAGTCTCCAATGAGGGAAAAAACAAAGATGTGCTCGAGGACCCTGAGTTTGTCCAATCTGGCACCTCAGATCCTTTGTTTCTACCATCTTCAAGAACACATTCTAAGCTTCAAACCAAATACTCAACCATCGATTGTCCCAGATTTAAGGGTGGGAACTTCCGAGGTTGGTTGCTCAAGATGGAGCAATTCTTTGAAGCAGATCAGACCAAAGAGATCGACAAAGTGCGCACCGTTATGATGCACTTGGATGGCCGTGCACTTCAATGGCATAAGAGATTCATGAAGAATCAAGGTAACCTTCTGGATGTCCCTTGGAACCTTTATATCACTGAAATGCGCTCCAGGTTTTGTGAAAATGAGTACACTGATCCCATGTATGAACTAGTGAGTCTTAGGCAGTTGAATACTGTTGAAGAGTACTATGAGGAGTTTGAGGGATTATTGAATTTGCTGCAATTATCTGATGACTATGGCCTCAGCATTTTTATTAGCAACCTTAAACCAGAATTATCCAAACCAGTTCGAATGTTCTATCCCAAAACCTTGACTCATGCTTTTAACCTTGCTAAACAGATGGAATCCATGATTTTCAATTTACCAAAGAAACCATACATTCCCTACAAAAATCCATCCTATACTCACCAACCTCAGCCTATAATTCAACCACCCCCAAGGTCCATTCTCCCACCGTTACTGCCCACTCCCAAGGTACCATTTGTCCCTTATTCCCCTAATCCTAAACCACCCAATTCACTATCACACTCTAAGCCCCAACCTACAAAAACTGAACCTAATAGCCCACGCTCCACTAAGATGCCAACCCGAGAGGAAAGGGATGAAAGGCGGAGAAGGGGTCTCTGTATGTGGTGTGGATTGAAGTTTGGTCCTGGTCACAAATGCTTCCGATCCCAGCTTTATCAAATGTTAGTTGATAATGTGGAGGATCCTGGACCAGAACATGAAGAATTTGTTGACTGCGTTGACACTATGGATGACTCAAACACTGATGATTCTGATCATGCCACCAAACCCATGATTTCTCTGCATGCCATATTGGGCCTTGCAGGTCCTCGAACCATGCGAGTTCAGGGGAAGATAAAAAATCAGAAAGTCACAATGTTGATTGATTCTGGAAGTACTCACAACTTCCTTAACCAATCTATAGCCAAACAGCTAGGCTGTCATACACAAGCAGTTCCTGGCGTTCGAGTTTCAGTGGCTAATGGGGAGGTTATGAGAACTCAAGAAGTTTGTAGAAAGATCAGATGGGAAGCTTAAGGTTTGTTTCAGACCACTGACTTTTTTGTCCTACCTCTTATGGCTTGTGATGTGGTTCTTGGTGTGACCTGGCTACAAGAATTAGGTCCTATTCTCTGGGATTTCCAACACCTATCCATGCAGTTCACTATAGGTGACCACTTGGTTACCTTGCAAGGGCTCACTACTGACCATGTGGAGATAGCCACCAAAAAACAAGCAGCCAGATTAGGCAACTCTTCTAAGGGAGCCTATACCATTTTAATGACAGAAATGTTTACTTCTCAGCTGCATTCTTTACACTGCCAGCAGGATCGAACCACTACACTGCCCCAACACCTGCAGGATTTGTTACAGAGGTATTCTGTTGTCTTTGATATACCTATGGGACTACCACCCCCACGTTCCCATGACCACCAGATCCCACTGAAGGATGAGCATACAGCCATTAAGATTAGACCCTACAGGTACCCTTCTATTCAGAAGGATGTTATAGACAAGCTGGTTCATGAGATGAAGAACACTGGGATCATCCGGGACAGCACCAGCAGTTTTGCTTCTCCTGTTGTTTTGGTTAAGAAACGAGATGGATCCTGGCGTCTCTGTGTTGATTACAGGGAACTTAACAAACTTACTCTCAAAGATAAGTTCCCTATCCCTCTTGTAGAAGAACTCTTGGATGAGCTAGCTGGAGCTCACTGGTTTTCTAAGTTGGACCTACGCTCAGGATATCACCAAATTCGAATGGCTCACCAGGACATTCACAAGACTGCATTTCGCACACATCAAGGGCATTATGAGTTTTTGGTTATGCCCTTTGGGCTCACCAATGCCCCCTCAACTTTTCAAAGTCTCATGAACAGCATCTTTCAACCTCTGCTTCGCAAGTTTGTGCTCGTGTTCTTCGATGACATCTTGATTTACTCTCCCACCTGGTCCACTCATTTGGATCACTTGCAGCAGGTTTTTGATATCTTGGTGCATCATCAGCTATATGCTAAATTCTCTAAATGTGAGTTTGCAGTAAACAAAATTGAATATCTTGGCCATTTCATTAGTGCTAATGGAGTGGAGATGGATGCTAAGAAGCTGGAATGTATGACTCAGTGGCCAATTCCCAAGTCTGTGAAGGAACTTCGAGGCTTCCTTGGCCTCACAGGGTACTATCGCCGATTCATTCAAGGTTATGGCATCATTGCCAAACCCCTCACTGAATTGTTAAAAAAAAAATGCCTTTACATGGACTAGTTCAGCTGACCTTGCTTTTCAACAGCTTAAACAAGCCATGGTTACTGCTCCAGTGTTAGCTCTGCCTAATTTCGAGCATCTCTTTGTAGTGGAATCTGACGCTTCAAACACGGGCATTGGGGCTGTGTTGAGTCAAAAGGGACGGCCTCTTGCTTACTTTAGCAAAGCTTTATCTCCACGGCATCAAGTCCTCTCGGTCTATGAAAAAGAAATGCTCGCTATTCTGGCTGCTGTCAAGAAGTGGACTGCCTACCTCACTGGGAGACATTTTCAGATCAAGACAGATCACCATAGCTTGAAGTTTCTACTGGATAATAAAGCCACAACCCCTGCACAACAACAATGGGTTATCAAGATGATGGGCTTTGACTACGAATTGGTATTCAGAAAGGGATCCTCTAATACTGTGGCTGATTCTCTGTCCAGAAGACCAATGCCTGCTCTCTGTGCTATTTCAGTCCTCACCAACACTCTGTTTGACAGGATTAAACAATCCTGGCTGACTGACCCCCTGTTGATTCATATCATTCACACACTAAAAAATAATCAGGGGACTTCTTCCCATTACTCTTGGCAAGCAGGCCAACTACGCAGGAAGGGTAAGTTAGTTGTAGGTGCAGATTCCACTCTCCGATCTGACCTCCTTAACTATTTTCACAGCTCAGCCATTGGGGGCCATTCTGGTAGGGATGCAACCATGAAACGTCTTACTTCTGTTCTATATTGGCGAGGCCTCAAGAAAGATGTGCGTGAATTTGTCAGGGCCTGTTCAGTATGTCAGCAGAATAAATATGACACTTCTGCTTATCCTGGTTTGTTACAACCATTACCACTTCCTAGCACTGTGTGGTCTGATATTTCGATGGATTTCATCGAAGGTCTTCCTCGATCTTGTGGCAAGGATGTCATATATGTGGTGGTTGACAGGCTCAGCAAATATGCCCATTTTATTCCACTGTCTCATCCATATTCAGCACTGCAAGTAGCACAGGCTTTCCTTGACAATATTTACAAGCTCCATGACATTCCTCACAGTATTGTTTCTGACCGAGACAAGATATTCCTCAGTATCTTTTGGAAGGAACTCTTCAAGCTCCTGGGAACAAAGCTCCATATGTCCTCCGCTTATCATCCTCAGTCCGATGGTCAGACAGAGGTGGTAAACAGGTGTCTTGAAACTTACCTGCGTTGCATGACTGGTGACAAACCTAAGGAATGGTGCAAGTGGTTACCACTTGCTGAATGGTGGTATAATACCACATATCATTCTGCTTCACATACCACACCCTTTGAGGTGGTCTATGGACAACCAGCTCCCAACCATATGCCTTATCTTCCTGGTGATTCCTCAGTAGAAGCAGTTGATCGCAGCCTCCAAGCTCGTGAGTCAGCTATTAGCTTGTTGAAGTTTCATTTAACTCGCGCTCAGAACAGGATGCAACAACAGGCCAATAAACATCGATCTGACCGACAATTTGCAGTTGGTGACCTTGTGTATGTCAAATTACAGCCGTACCGGCAAAAGTCTGTGGTAAATCGATCTTGCTTTAAACTCACTGCAAAGTATTTTGGCCCTTATAAAATACTTGCGAGGATAGGTGCTGTAGCTTATAAACTTGAGCTTCCTGTTGGCGCCAAAGTGCATCCTGTGTTTCATGTTTCTCAACTGAAACAGCACATTGGCCAAGCTCCAACCCAATCTCAGTTGCCTGCGCTGGATGCTGATGGGGTTTTAACCAGGGAACCACTGGCTGTCTTGGATCGCAGGATAGGCAAGAAAAAGAACAGGGCAATTACTGAAGTCTTGGTTCATTGGACCAACTGTTTCCCTGAAGATGCAACTTGGGAATGTTTGTATGATCTCCAGCAGAGGTTTCCAAATTTTCATCCTTGAGGACAAGGACATTTTCAAGGGGTTGGCATTGTTACGGGCCTCAGCATTCAACATTCAGTATTCAATATTTGGTTATTCTGTTATTTTACTATTAGTCATGTTATTCCCTTTATTTTCCTTATTGCCATTATTCTGTTTTGGCTGATGACTTAGCATTCTGTTACATACCAAAACTCGTATATGAATACCAGAGAGGAATGTGGAAATGCATTCGGTTATCATCATTCAATTGCCTTTCTTCTTTCTTCTATAATTTCTATATTTTCTTCTCTCTGTTTCCTCTAATCTTCTTTCTCTGGAACCTTCATTGAAGGTAATTCTAATCTGTGATTTAGGGTGGTATTATTCTGTTCTTCAAACCCTAAATTGTTTCTTTTTTGAAAACCAGACTAAAACCTAAATTTCAACTTTCTGATTTTTTACAACTTGTTTTGTTTTCTTTAACAACCCGATTTCAACAAGAAACAAAAAATCCTTTTTAAAAAAAAAAATGAAAACAAAAGATTTTAAAAGAAAACAAAAGATTTTTATTTTTTCTTTAAAAAAAAAAAATTAAAACCGAATCTTAGAATCCAAAATCATGCTTTCTGTTTCTCAAAACCAAGTTAGAGTTCTTCAACCACTAGAAGAAAAAGAGTAGGGAATTTTTTTTTTTTGAAAAAACAAAAGCTTTTGGCCTTTTTCTGCTGATTACTGATGATTGTTGTCCTTTTGGATTGTTTTGATTGTTAATTTAAATAAGAGTTTAAACACTAAACTTCTGGCTTAATCAACGGGGAAGAGATCGGATCTACCAAGACAGATCCGATCCTGCATTTTTTACTCGATTTTTATTTCCTTTGTCTTTCTAGCTTTGATTTCTTGCTGTTGAGAGCCAGATTTGATTTTTTAACCGAAATTGATTTGTACACGGTTTTTTCATTCAAATCTTTTTGATTTTATGAAATTTGAATTTTTTTAATTTTCTGATTTTTTTTTCATTTTTTTTTGAAATGAATAATAATAATAAAAAAATAAAATAATAATTATAATAGTGATAAACAAATGGGCCATCTATTGGACTTCCAGGTGCAATAAATTGGAGATCCAAACATTTAAAATGAGTCTAATGGATAAATTGGATTTCAAAACCCAATAAATTCAAAACTTTTAGATCGGTCCAAAATCTAATAAAATCCGATAATAATTAATTTTGCAAAAATCAAATTCAATCTCGGATTAATAAACTCGAATAGAATTGGGTGTCTACAGTAAGCATATTAACAAGATTTTTTTCCACAATTTATAAATGATATTGCACCGACTAATTAATCGAAATTGCATTTTGTGTTGGATTTTTTATTTTAGAAATCAAAAATATGAATTTGGTTAACGTCAGTTAACCCACTTTTATCATTTAAAATAGCTAAACAAAGTTTAGTAATATCATGACTTGAAAGAATAAAATGCAAAAAGGAAGAATGATTGTAAGCATATTAACAAAAACTTTTACCATAATCGTATAATAATATTGCATCGACTAATTGATCGAAATTACGTTCTCTATTGGGTTTTTATTTTAGAAATGAGAACAATATGAATTTGGTTAACGCTTACATTTAAAATATCTAAACAAAATTTAGTAATATCGTGACTTAGAATATGTCAAAAATTTTGATAGAATAAAATGCAAAAGGAAGAATGATTGTGTACATATTAACAAGAACTTTTGCCACAATCTTATAATAACATTGCACTGGCTAATGGATCGAATTGAGTTATCATTGTTGGGTTTTTTTTTTTTAAGGAATCAAGATAATATGAGTTTGATTAACGTCAGCGAGTCTACTTTCAACATTTAAAATAGCTAAACAAAATTTAGTAATATCATGCCCTAGAATATGTCAAATTTTTTTAAAGAATAAAATGCAAAAGGAAGAATGATTGTAAACATATTAACAGGAACTTTTGCCACAATCTTATAATAACATTGCATTGGCTAATGTATCAAATTGCGTTATCAGTGTTGGGTTTTTTATTTTAGGAACCAGGACATTATGAGTTTGATTAACGTCAGCTAGCCCACTTTCAACATTTAAAATAGCTAAACAAAATTTAGTAATATCATGCCCTAGAATATGTCAAAGATTTTGAAAGAATAAAATGCAAAAAGGAAGAATGATAGTAAGCATATTTTAAGAATCAAGACAATATTATTTTGATTAACGTTAGTTAATCCACTTTCAAATTTTAAAATAATTAAACAAAATTTAATAATAGAATGACTAAAATATATATCAATTTTTTTGAAAGAATAAAACAAGCATGCCGTCCTGTCCCGACGCTTTAATGAGATGCATTTGTTGGATGACAATGCGAATTTTCACAGTTTTAAAATAATTATGCAAGAGGTAGTTTATTCATCTCATTTGAACACGAGTTTCAATTGCTCCTTAAAATTGTTGATTCTTAGTACTTGAAATAATTGTTTAAAATAGTTAATGAAAAATTCCTTATAATAGCATATCCTCGCACCAAAATCCACCATCATTCTGCCTTATGGTGTTTGTCCGTTTCCTTTGTGACGCTTGAACTAACTGCGTTCTTATCGTTACTTAATAAACAACCAATTTTTTATTTAATTTTTTTTTTTTTTTAACATTTGAGCAACCCGTACTTACATTTCAATTGAAAATTTATGTTATATTGTTTGACTTTCCTAAATTATTGCTACAAGATTCAAACATAAGTACAGCATATTCATTGAAATTGATATGGATTTGTTTTTAGACTATCAACATTAATCTTCTACGTACCAGAAATTGTGTGCCAAAAGGCAGAATTTCAATGAATATGCCCTCTACTTGTCTTTTCAGGATGCATGGGGCTAGTAATGTTGTGGTGGAGCTTGTCTCTCTTAAACTTTACTATCTTTTCTTTTCAATTACTTGCTTTTTCACTAAAATTGATAATTTTTAACACGAGATGAATATAATACAAAAGAATAATTAAAATATAATATAAAATATGAGATAAAAAAAAAAATAACACGAATATGTTAAAATTTATATAATATAAATTATTAACATTTCAAAATTTATATAAATATATAACACTTTAAACATGATTATAATATAAAATAATACAAATACAATAATTATCAAATCTACTCCTGACATTGTGATAACTAATTGTATCAACAAAGTTAATTGTATCAGCGGTGCTATCGACTCTCTCTGCACTGCTTCGATTGATGCTTTTGTTTGTCTTTATTTATGTGTCTTGGAGGATTTTTGCTTGCTGGGAAGACAAATAATGATGGCTTTTATATGTGATGAGGGAAGTACTTCTCCATGGATCTAGGTTAGATTGATTTGTTAATGCGTCGGATTGCGATTTTTTTTTTTTTCTTTCTATTTTATCTAGATCCGATCTTGGACGGGCCTATCAGCTTGGGTTACTGTTCATATAATATTAAAAAAATATTTTTTTATTAATATTTTTTTATTTTTATAATTAAATTTAAATTAAAAAATATTTTTTTTATTATTTAAATAATGATATGGGCCGGACCGACTCATCCTGAATCATAAAATATCATGTTCAAATCTGATCCAATACGGGTTGAGCCTGTTGGGCCGAACGAATTGTCAAACCTAGGGGTAAGCAAAATCCGACTCGATATGAAAAAAAAAAAAAAAAAAAAAATTCAAATTTTAAATTAAATAGTTCGAGTTATTCGAGTTTTTGGATCGATTCGATTAAATAATTCGAGTTATATAGTTTAGTTCGGATTTGATTTATGAAACTCGAATAAATCGAAAATCCGAAAACATTAACACTATACGACGTCGTTTTGGGGTTGTGTTTAAAACCCAACACAGTTACCCTCCCTCCCGACGCTGCTCCTGTGACCTTTTGCAGCAAAACTTCAAAGTCCAAAAACTGATTTCACTTTTCCCCTTTTTAGAATCTTAATCTCACTCTCAACAATTGAAGAAAAACATTTGAAATTCAAAGTCCAAAAACTGATTTCCCTTCAAAGTCCAAAAACTGACAGTTTGGTTATTTGCCTTTTGAAGACACGGTATGCTCTAAGTTTCCAGGTATGAAAATCTTATGTTTTTTGTGGGTCTGGAAGTCATATACTAAATTTATGGAAGAATCCCATCCTTTTTGTGAAACACATGTAGTAAAATAAAGCCAATTTTTTTTTTTTTATTGCAGCCTATTTCAGCAGCAATTTACTGCACTCCCTTCCCCTTGCTCATTTTAAGCAATCATCATTTCCTTTTAGGAAGCAATTCCCCCATTTTTTTCCTTTTTTTTGTTGGGTGCTTTGTGGGGCTAAAGTCATGAACATGTAGCAGATCTGATATTGGTAAAAAAATATGTGATCATTTTGGTAAAAAAAAAAAGAAAAAGAGAAGAAAGTTTTTTAAATATTCACATGCTAGTCAATGTATCATTTTGGTTCAATGATGATTTCAGGATTTTGGTATGGCTTTGGACAAGCATGTTACGCATTATTTTTCTCCCAACAAGAATCGATTTTGCATTTCCTTGTAAGCTTCTTTAGTTGGCTAATTTGACCCACCCAGGACGTAGTCTTGAATTGATGATAAAAAGATATATATTCAATTTAACTAATAATCTCCCATGCTCAGACTCACAAAATAGGCTTATCTAATATAGTGTCTTTTCAAATTTTACATGTTCAAACTCACAAAATAGGCTTTAGGGAATTGCAAAACGCTCGAATCTTTGTTCTGAGAATTTCGAGAAGCAGCAGTTTTTTATGTGTTAGGATTTAGTTAGTATTCTCTAAAATAGTCAGGATTGAATATAATCGGGATCAATTTTGTATGCATTCTTTTAACTCGAATAAATTTATTCGACTCGATTCGAATTTTTTTTAATTCGATTCGCTAAAATTTTAAATTGAGTTTGGTTGATAAAATAGGACTCGTCAACTCGACTAATCGAATTTTTTTTCAGTCGATTCGACTCGATCGAATACTCACCCCTAGCCGAACCCATGAACAGGTATATTATAGATGCTGTCTGCTTACTTCTGATGTTTGATAACTACTTGCTTTGATTTAGCAGTGTCACTGTGATGTTTTGATGGTTGACTTTTTTCTTCTTTTAATTTTTCTTTGCTATTCCTTTGATGATGGTTGTATTGAGACCATGATAGTCGGTACTGATCGTATCGACAGGTACATATCGTTTTTGAAAAAAAAAATAGTATCAACATTGTACTGTTTTGATTTTTGTACCGGTTTGTACCAATCGTACCGGTCGGTACTAGCCTATATCGGTCTATACCGATCTGTACCTATACGTATCGGTTGTACAAGATTTTTTTTTTTGATTTTTAATTTTTTTTCACTTGAGTTTTTAAACCAACTCTTAATTTTTTTTAGTTATAATAATTTTTAATAATTTCATTCAAATTTTTTTTATTAAATTAAACTATTGAATCTATTGAATAATAATTTATTATATTTTTAATATTTATTTATGATTAAAAATTTTAGATATTAAATATTTATAATTTTAAAATTTTATATTTGAAAATAAACATATATATTTATGTAATTGAGATATATTTGTACATGTATATAATATATATTTATTAAAAAGTTTGAAAATGAGCTTTACAAATATATATATATATATGAAAAAATATTTGAAAAATATCGATAAATCCAAAACAATACATTGAAACACACTGATATCAATATATATTAGTACAAAAAAAAAAAAATAATACGTCTACCGATATGTTACTGGCTACTTAACAATCTTGCAATTCTATATCTATGAGTTTTTCTCACCTTTACTTTTAATAAAACTTGCCTTAAGAAAGAAAAAAAAAAAGTAATTAATGTTGACTTGATATGTTGTCGAACTCCACTCAATCATGTATATTCGAGGTTTTTTTTTTTTTTCGAAAGTAGGTAAATTATAAATTTTATTCTTAAATTCGGATATTTTTAATCATTTTCATGTAAATAAAGTATATCATAATCATAATCATGTCATGTTAATAGATAATTAGATTAAAAAAAAATTATTTATTTTACCTATAGACTTAATTGATCTTGATCAGTCATTGAGAAGAAAAAAACCTGATTAATTATAACTTAATTCCCAACAAACAGCATGCTCCTATAGAGTATAAGACTCTAGGGATCAAATGAAACGTTAGGGCTAGGCATAAGAATTCAACTATCTCTCTTGCATATATATATATATATGTGTGTAATTCAACCAAATAAGTTGGACCACCTCACACAATTTTTAATTATTGTGAGTGGAAAATAGTAATAAATGTAATAAAAAAGAATAGAATTTAAATTTGATCATTCAAAGTATATACATATTATACATTATCTGTTAATTATAGAGTGACATTTCATTAATGATCAAAGATAAAACTTCAAAGGTCCTTAAAAAAATTAATTATTAATTAAATAAAAATAATCTATTGACTAAGTTTTCTTTTTAAAAAAAGTTAATTAGGTATATTTTAAAAAAATTTCCTCTAACAAATCTAATTTCTTACATCATTCGTCATACCAACAGAAATCAAAACCACGCCTTTGAAAAAATGTATTGGCACTTTGGATGTAAGTAGTTATTTTTTAAATTTGGGTGCTCTTTCTCAAATCAAAGCGAGCAATTATTTCCATTAAGATTACTTAATTGTTGGCTATTCCCATCGTGAGTTTTAATTTCATTCTCAAGACTTCATTCAATTATATATAATTAACAAAGGCAAATCAAAATGAAAAATGTTGAAAAAATATTTAAAGTTTTTAAAGAAAACTGTTCAAGAAAAATGCTTGATGAACGCCGGCTGTAATTGGTGGAATCGAAGAAAACTAATACCCAATAATTGAACAGTGGCGTGATTTTGCAGAGGCCAATTATGGGTCATAAAGAGGAAAAATGAAAACAGACATCTACTTCTTTGTATTCGCCTACATAAGCAACAATAGAACTTGGAATCCAAGATTTAATACTCTTGTTTTAGTTTCGGTTTTTGTAGTTCTAAATTGCATTAAGTTTTAGTAAAAAAAAAAAATTCGTTCAAAGAAGTTTTAAGGAAAAAAAAAAAAACTTATTAGTAAATTACTTTTGCTTAGTTAAATAATTAAATTTGGTAAATATTTATCAATAAAGATTTTTTTTTTAAAAGACAATATTAGCTACTAAATGGGATAAAATCAAAATTAGCTACCTTATAGTCAATTGAACTATATCAAGGAATCGTCATGCATTAACTATATACGACTCTGGTTTTAGCAGGTATCCATTAATCTTACATCTCTCTCTACATTCTCTTTGAATCATGAAATTAAGGAACAGGAGAGCGCAATCTCAATATTTTTTTTCATTCACGATTTTAAAATTAAAAATTTTTATTCGCAAATTTTTAAAAATGTTTCGAATTCAGTAATTCCATCATCTATTATTAAAATTTGATGAAATTTGTCACATCAAAATCATGTATATTTCATGTAGATGTCCACATGACAAAAAATATATATCCATTTGATTTTTTGAACTAAATTTTATACCATTTGAATATTTATATAGTATTGACGTAGTATATTTCGTTAAATTTTTAAAAAAAATTGGCAAAATGAATGAATTTAAAACAATTTTAAAATATCATTAATGAAAAAAATTTAAAAATCATAAATAAAAATTAAATACTACACAAGATCATAAATGTCTAGTCCATTTTACTCGATGCATATATATATATATATATATATATATATATTGTAGCCACCTAATTTTGTCCGGATTAAAATCCGGATCAAGCCCTGAGTCGAGTCTCGAGTCAAATGGTCAAGTAAGGTTTGAAATTGCAAATTCCCGTCAATCCGATTTCTTAAATCAAGTTTGACAAGTCGTTCATCAGATCCGACTTATTTCTAAATTCAAAATCATCAATTGGATTCGTTTTGTTGAACAAAATTTGGTTAGACCTAAAATTCGAATTTAAGTTAATTGGGCATAGTATTGTTGAATTAATTTCATTTTTATTGGGCCTTAACTGGGTTTGCAATTTTGTTTTAGAATTTAGTTAGGCTTGAATTTTTGGGCCAATGTCTTTAGAGTTTGGACCTTGAGACCCAAAATGCAAAGCCCATCTTTTGGATTTGCTGAGGCTAACTAGCAGGCCACCCACCAGTTGCCCAAACCCAATGGCCCAATACACTAAACCCTCACCCCTCCCACTTGCTTGTCCAGCAGCTTAGCCCCACCGCCTCTGCCTAGCACCACCGCCCACCTACACACACCACCCACTAGCACTAATACCATCGCCCCCACCTGCACTAGCCTAAACACGCCACCAACTTGCACCCTAGCCCCTACCTTACCGCCCATCTAGACCTAAACCACCGCCCCAGACTCCCTTCTATAAGACCCAAGACTTCAACCAAGAAAGGGGTTCGGTTCTCTGCCAAAAAAAGACCAAATTGCCGTGATCCCCCCTCCTCTCAGTTGCCAGCCCCCAAAATCGAACTCCAACCAAAAAAAACAACACACCCATAACAACCATCACCACCACAATAAACAACAAGCCAAAAATCATCACACAACAACACAAGAACAAGTTCCCAAGGGTTTCGGGTTCTTAAGGTTCATAGGGTTAGGGGCCTTGTTCGGAGAATCCGAACGATGAAGAGGTGTTTCGGGACAAGGGTAGGCTCAGGTTCAGTTTTGGGGTTGATCCAACGGTGGGTTTGGGAGATTAGAGAGAGGACAGGTCAAACTTTTGGATTTAGATCTAGGTGTTTTGGGGCTATTTTTGGAGAATCTAAGTTTGGATTTGAAGAGAGGAGAAGAAAAGGCTCGTTTTGGTGTGTTTTTCGGATAAGCAAAGAGCTCCGGCGGCAGCTACAGCGACAGAGATGACGATAGAAGACAGTAGACCGACGCCAGATTTTGGGTTTCTTTGAAGGTGGTGGACGGACTTTTGGGAGAGAGAATAAAGAGTTTAGGGAAGAGAGAGATTAGAGAAAGAGGGGCTTAGGAAGAAATGAAATAAAAAAGATTTTTTTTGGGTTATATAGGGGTGCCAAATGGCACCATTTCAGCAGATGAAGGATACGCGCGTGGACCTGGATCCGACTTGGGGTCCGGGCATCTGACCTGGCTGGGGGAAGAAGAAGTGAAAAGAAAAAAAAAAAGGAAAAAAAAAAGAAAAGGAAAGGAAAAAAGAAATAAAAAATAAGAGGAATTCCAAATTTTATTTTGACGATTCATCTTATGCATTCACTGTCGAATTATCATCTTTTCCAAGGTAATTTTTTTTTTTTTCTTCCTGCCTACCTTCCTTTCTCTGTTGTTTTGCTTTAGTTTATTATATTTTATTCGCAAAGTTGAGTACAGTCAGAAGGGGGTGTAGTCGATTAATCGGCTATTGCCTTCGTTTGCTTTCTTTCAGCTGCTTAGTTTTCGAAGGCTTAATTTTGCCTTTGTTGTGCTGCTTAAAACACCTTCCTGCTTTGAGTTACTAACTGCCTTTCGAGATTGGAGGATAATACAAGAGCTTTACATTCACAAAATTTTAGCTGTAAATCAGGTTAGAGAACACCAAAAGTTTGCAATTTTCTAAATACAGTTTCGTCAGAAGAAAAATCTACATCAAAACCATAACTCTGGCCTCCATATTTCACATAAAGGAACTCTTTATAAGACGAAGCCGGTGGCAGAATTAGAGAGATTCCGGGAAAATCTGAGGTTGGTGGTGAAGGCAAGTCATTCTTCTTCACAGAATAGTAAACATCAGCTAAAATAAGCCATATAAGATCAGAGTCAATAGATGCAAGTCCCTTTAGCGCATTCAGTGATGCATCATGAAGCCCGACAACTCCGCTACAAGCTATGCCGACGACAAGACCAGTAACCTTCTTCATAACAACTTCCAATGCTGAAGCACTTGTTTTGTTTTGGGACAAATCAGCAATCATATTGAGCAGTGCTACCTGTACTTTCAAATTCGAAGTTTCTGCTACAGAGTCCTCCAAAGAAACATTAGCACTCCTGTAAGGAAGTTGTAATGGAGTTCTTTCGTTCAAGTTCGGCTTCTTTCGGAATGGAGATGTGCTTAAAAGTTTCCAGAAGTGGGCCCCATCCGTGTCCACAAATTTGCACTACACTGCTTACAACACTTAAACATCTCCTGACAACCTGTAGAAAGAACAAAACTCATAATCTAAATATGATGCAAAACAAAATCTCAATAAGTCATGTTACTGCAACCTACCATGTAAGTACACAAAACTAATCTGGAATCGCAATAAGAAGAGTTTGAACTCATTGTCAAAATATAAAAATTGCATTCCACACATTTCCAAGCAGGCAGCAAATGAGCAGATAGTCATCCAAAAAGGTAAAACCAAAGAGTAGAATTAACCTAAACTAATAACAATGCTACTTTAAGGTGACTTTGCAGGGTCAAAAAAAAGAATAATTACTTACCACCGTGTTTCTTTGTTGAACACAAACCACCAAGAGCGGCCATATTTTATTCATTGCCGGAAGCAACCTGGTCTCAACGGTACTGTCATCAACAGCACTCATATTATCTTTCAGCTGATATAATGAACACGACTGAAGCTCTTCTTCAATTGCTTCTTTAGTCTCCTTCTCATAACTATAGGTTTCTTCTACTTTCGCTAGCGTTGCTATGCCATCCTACAAATCAAATGTTGATTAAAATACAGAGCAAAGATTTTGATGTATCTGCAACTTGGTGTCTTCTCCTTTATATCGAAATAATGGTTAATTGTTAAATTCTGTCAAGCATTTATTAATATGGACTGAATCGGTTCACTCTGTTTGAACGATATTCTACTTGCCGTAAGTTTAATGAGTGTAGGGCATCTTACACCTACAGTTTTGACTTAAGGTTTATTTGGATGGACGGTAAGATTGAAAACTGCGATGGTAGTGAGATTAGTTACTCTAATGATGTGATTGGGTACCGTAGCGATAATATTAAAATCAATAGTGGAATATGTGTTAGAATAACAAAATAGCGGTAGCATTGAGGTAAGAATGAAAAATGACCAATCTAAGAGTGTACTAATAAATTATTTTTATATATATTTTAATGAAATTTAACATTTAAAATTTTAATACATATTATTTTATATTTTTACTAATAAAATAAATATATATATTTTTACTGAAAAAATAAAAATGAGAAAGTTAAAAAATAAAAAATTTTAAGTAAAAACAAATTAATAAAAGAAAATTATTGAAAAGAGAAAAAGGGGGAAAGTTGGATTAAAATCCAACTATTAGACCCTTGTCCCTCCAGCCCCCCAATGGAGGGGCAGTAGAGTTGAAAACACCACAACATGCTATCCAAATACACCGTGTGGTGCATTTACCCCTATTTAGCTCCTTGGCCAGTGCGTGAAATCCAAAGGAAGCCTAATATTTTATGAACCATAGCAATTCTCTATTGGCCATAATTCCTCGTTATTCATAATTAGGTTCTATGTTACGGGGACTTTTCATTTTCTCTAAAATACTCGTGTCTGACACCTGTATCCAATACATATTTAAACATGAGTATGAAGGGTATGATCCTCCGAATATATGAAAAACTTTAAAAAATGAGCATACCCATCAGCCCAAGTCCAGGTAACAGATTAGATTTGTCATGGATTGCTAACTAGTAACTATCCAACTACTCTCAACCCATGTCCCCTTCTTATTTTTCTCTCCTCACCAAAAATAATAATAAAAATAAAAAACAAACAAACAAACAAACTGAATTGTAAGCAAAGGAATGAAAAGGCATTTTTAGCACACACTATTACAGAGCCACACCAGTTAATGAACTTTTAAAAGGTGACATGTAGCATCTGACTTGCACAAACTTTTTCGAGGTTTTAAGACCAGTCCTTTGACAGTTTAAATCTCAGTCAATTGCCCCGCCTAAAATAACAAGTTGTTCAGAAAAATACCTCAACTATGTCCAGTGCCACCAAGCATGCTGCTTGACTCATAGAAGCCAGCAAAGGAGTTGCAGCTGTTAAGCATGAACCAGCAATAGATCCAATCGTTTGTCTATATCTTTTGGAATCATTCAACTTGAACAAAATATTGTCCCATTGCTCTACAATCATGATATCATCATTTATATTAGTACCAAATGTTTATGCTCTAAGATAGATCCAAGATGATAAATAAGGATATTAAAAATTCAACCAAATTTCTATAATGAAAAAAAAAAAAAGAACAACAACAACAAAGGAGAATGACTTTTGGTGCAAAGAAATTGGTTTTCCAGAATAATTACATATATATAGTGGAAAAGCTGCGTTGTTGTTTGTGCAGCGAAAGGACCAGATAGCAGCCAATGGCAAAAACAATGGTTAAATGAGGGCAACCAGTGTCAGACCCATTGTGCAGGGTCAGGAGAGTTGTCAATCCTAAGGAGCATTGCTATCATTAACCCACTTGAGCCTTAATGCAACCAATGAAACCAGTATTTCTTGTTCCCCTTTTTTTCAATTTTACTTCCAAGTAATTTAAGATATTGCTTATTTCAGGGTCAAATTGTAGTTTTATGCAATCCCTGCACCCTAGATTGTTTATACAATCTGTTACTGCATGAGTCTAGTTTATTATTGGAGTCCAGTTTTGTCAATTACTTGTGTGCCAGGCAAAATTCCATTTAGGCCGCCCTGGGTCCTTCCTAGACATACTCTTATGTACAGATAAGCTTCTGATAATTAAAATTGATTAATTTGATCTTATAAATATTGTACTTTCTAATCTTAATTTACCAAATCCTAATCATATTGAAGCAAGCTAATTGGCAGATTAAAACAAACCTGCTTAACATTAGCCCTAATTGACAAGTGAACTTTTATGCTATTTTAGGCTCCATTTGATTGTTTCTTTTTGGTTTATGTTTTTTGCTTCCTTCAAAATAGCTATAAAGTAAAAGTAAAAGTAATCAGTAAAAAGTAAACCCATATTTAATCAAAAGTGAGCAAATCGCTGATACGTAACTCATGTTAGGGGAGAAGTCCAACACACAAACACGCAGAGAGAGAGAGATTGAGATGGGTGGCATGGGTTAGTTGGACCACTGAAAAGATGGAAATAGTGAACATCTCACAAAAGCAGAGCCCTCTCTTCAACTATTACAACATTTCGAATCAGTATAAAGATAAAATAAAATAAAAAAGCAATCACCTGATTCCATGAGAGACGCATCAATCTCATCAGTTAAACCTGACCTCGAAGCTTGTCCCAATTCTGGTTGAACTTTCTTTTCCCTTTCAGATATTTTGGACTTGAAATGCATCAGATTACAGTGTGCTTGAGAGGGCAGGGGAAAAGCCTCACGCTTAGATGCCTTTACAATCTCATATACAGCCTAAAGAAAGCATAAGCATCAACGAAGTCAACTTGATGATAACCACAATGAAACATGGGATGGGATAAAAGACCCCTAGATGTGCAGTAGAGAAGAGGAGAGAAAGAGAGACAGAGAGAGAAGCAAGCATGATGTTCAAGACAACAATAGGAACTTACAAGATTTAGGACCAAAGACATTACAACTTCATAAAAGTTCAAACAGAGATGGCCTAACTCATGACATAAGGTTTAGCTCAAAGAACCAAATATTAATTAATAGGTCACATACACTGATTAAAAATGAAAGTCCCATCTAAATTTGAACTTTTTTCTCTAACATCTAATAATCTTCATTAATTACATAAATAATAATATAAATAAATAAATAAATAAATAACAGAAGATGAATACAGCATTAAAAGCAAATGGAGTTTATACACAATAAGCCTCTTATTGTCAGGAAATGGGAGCCAGGGATGGAAACACTGGATTTCAGTATGGAAAAACTCCCTATTTAGATTCATTTAGGTCGAGTTCCATTGGAGCTTTATACAAGAACAGGATTGAGCTATATAGCAAGTGCGCTGGGCACTCCTCTCTACATGGACAGAATAACATCCAGCCAGCAGAGATTGGCCTATGCCAAAGTGTGTATTAAAGTTGCAGCCACAACTGTCATTCCAAGCACTATAGATGTTGTGTTGGAGAATGGATCCATTGCGTCCATAACAGTTGAAGCTCCTTGGCTACCACAAAGGTGCTCAAACTGTAAGATTTTTGGCCATTTGGATAAAGCTTGCCCATCTAAGCCTGTTAATGCTGTGACAAAGGTTTGGAGGCCAAAGGAAAAGAAGCAAGGATAGGAAGAATGTATAGCAGAGGAAATTATTGAGGAGAATGGCAAAAGAGCTGAATATGATGCTGGAACTTCATTAGTAACCCCCAAGAATCAAAATATGATGTCAAGCTTCATCAATAAGGAAGTTATGATGCCAAACCAGAAAACAAATATTGAAACCAGGAAGGCAAATTCACTCAATCGATTTGCCATTTTGGAAGTAGTTGAGGAAGAAGATAGAGAAGAAATTGAGCCTGAGATCAGGAATGATACAAGGGCAGTTACTGAAGATGAAAACAGGACAGAACACTCTCCTAGGAAACCAAGAGCAGCTTCTGCTGGAGTAGCAGATCTTATGAAGAATCTGAAGACAAAGAGGAGAGGGCCTATTGACAAAGGAAAAAGGACCAGTGCAAAGGTAAATCCCACTACCTCAGGAAGTTCCTTGCCTAACAAATCCTAATGAATCTATTCATATGGAATGTAAGGGGATTCAATCATTCCCTTAAACAAAAAGATGTAGTTAGTAGAATAAGAAAGCTAAGAGCTGACATTGTCTGTCTGATTGAGACTCATGTCAAGCTTCAGAATATGCAGCAGATTTTAGATAAAAGTTTTCCAGGATGGAGCATGTTCCATAACTATTCTGAGGCCAATAATGGAAGAATCTGGTTTCTTTACCAAAGCCATGTGCAGCTGAGTCTGGTTGCTTCAATGGACCAAAGCCTTACATGTAGCATATCTTTCACAGGCAAGAAGTTCTTATTCTCTGCCATTTATGCTTCTAATGAGGGCATTGAAAGGAGAAGGTTATGGAGCCATTTAGTTCATCTAAATAGCACACTGTCTAACCTTCCATGGATGCTAGCTGGAGACTTCAACACTATCATTGACCCCTCTGAAAGCTCAAGTTATGATGGATCTCAAGCACCTAGCACTGATATAAGGGATTTTACTGATTGCTTACAAGTTCTATCTTGTTTTGATCACACATTCATAGGGCCTAGATTCACATGGTCTAACAAGCAAATTGAAGGTTTCCTGGCAAGGAAGTTAGATAGAGTGCTTATTAATGCAGAATGGCTCACAGCATTTCCAGAGTCTCATGTAGAATTCCTTGCTCCAGAAATTTCTGATCACAGCCCAGCATTCATAAAGCTTGATATGGTGAGTGCCTCTCCACCTAAACCTTTCAATTTTTTTAACTATTGGACCAGACATCCAGAGTTTATGCACATTGTTGAGAACTCTTGGAGGGTACCTACTGGTGGTAATCCCATGGTCAGGTTGCATACCAAAATGAAGAGATTAAAGTCAGTATTGAAGAACTTTAATCATGCTTATTATGGTAGCATATCTGAGAAGGTTACAACTAAGAGGAAGGAGTTAGAGGATGTCCAAGTAGATCTACTCAGCCATCCTTCTGATGAATTGGTAGAAAAGGAAAGGATGTTAGCTCAAGAGTATAATGAACTGAGGAAAGCTGAAGAGAAGTCAAGGGTTCAATGGCTTCAAGAAGGAGATCAGAATACTGGATTCTTTCACAAGATGGTTGCAGCTAGGCAGAATAGGGGCACAATGAGAGTCCTGTATGATGATAGTGGAAATAGGCTTGAAACCTTTTCACAGATATCTCAGGCAGCAGTCTCTCATTTCCAGAAAATTATTGGCACTAAGGACTATAATGTTGAGGGATGTACACGGGAGTTTCTACGAGAACTTTTACAGTTCTCCTTCTCGGATGCAGAGAAGTTTGAACTCTCAAAGCCAATATCTAGGGAGGAAGTCAAGGAGTCCATTTTTGCCATCAAGGGGGACAAGGCTCCAGGGCCAGATGGTTTCACATCTCACTTCTTTAAGGAAGCTTGGACAGTAGTAGGGGAAGAGTACATTGATGCCATTCTTCATTTCTTCCAGACAGGAGATTTGCTGGCAGGCTTTAATTCCACAATTGTAGCTCTAGTGCCAAAAAACCAAAATCCTACTTGTATTAAAGACTACAGGCCTATTTCCTGTTGTTCAGTAGTCTACAAAAGTATTACATCTGTGATGGCAAGAAGACTCAAAAAATTCCTGCCAACAATCATCAGCAAAAGTCAAAGTGCCTTTGTGGAAGGAAGGAATATCTCAGATAATGTCCTAATGGCACAGGCGTTAGTAAGAGGCTATGCCAGGAAAACTCTGTCACCTAGAAGTGCTATAAAGGTTGACCTTCAAAAGGCTTTTGATACACTTGACTGGGACTTCCTGTTGCTGGTTCTTGCAGCTTTGAATTTTCCAATAGAATTTATAACATGGATCAAGAGTTGCATCACTGGTCCTAGGTTCTCTCTATCAATTAATGGAGGCTTGGTGGGCTACTTTAAGGGAGAAAGGGGTATAAGGCAAGGAGATCCTATCTCCCTCTATCTGTTTGTGCTTGCTATGAATGCACTTTCTAAGCTTTTGGATGCTGCTGCACAGCATAAAGTCTTTGATTTCCATCCTAAGTGCAAAAGGATTGGGCTCACTCACCTATGTTTTGCTGATGACTTGATAATTTTCACTAAAGGGCACCTGAAATCCATCCAAGGAGTGCAGGATATCCTGGAAAGTTTTTATAAACTTTCTGGTTTGCAGCTCAACTGTGCCAAAAGTGAACTTTATTCTTCTGGGATTAATAGAGCTCAGCTTCAGGAAATCCAGGGGGTGACAGGCTTCAAGCTAGGAGAACTGCCAGTAAGGTATTTGGGGTTTCCTTAGTAACAAAGAAGCTGACAGAAAAAGACTGTGTCCCACTTATCTCAAAGATTACTGCTAGGATCACTCACTGGACATCAAAGATTCTGTCCTATGCTGGAAGATTTCAGCTTATTCAATCAGTTTTGTTCAATATACAAAACTATTGGTGTAGAATCTTTATTCTACCTAAGGCAGTGCTCTCCAGAATTAATCAACTCTGTTCTCGATTCTATTGGTTAGGGAAAGATGCAGAAGCCAGAGGAGTAAGGGTGAGCTGGCAGAAAATTTGTTGTCCAAGATCAGAGGGGGGACTTGGCCTGAAGGATCTAGGTTCTTGGAACAGGGCAAGCATAATGCAGATAATATGGACATTGCTTTTTAAGGCAGGTTCATGGTGGATTGCTTGGATCCACAACTATGTTCTAAAAGGCACTTCATTCTGGCAGTTCCCAATCACCCAGGGAAGTAGCTGGATTTGGAGGAAAATCCTACAATTGAGACCATTAGCAGCTCAATTTATCTATCAGAATAATGGAAGATTAGCTTGGAAATTTCCTGGGGACAGGTTTTCAGTGGCTAAAGTGTGGCAGCAAATCAGGCCAAGGCAGCCAAAGGTGGATTGGGATAGATTGGTATGGTATGCCTACCATATTCCAAGGCATTCTCATATATCATGGATGGCAATTCAGAACAAGCTCCCTACTAAAGATCGATTGATGGAATGGGGAATGGAACTTAATGGAACTTGTGATATGTGCAGTCAACAAATGGAGACTCGAGACCATTTATTCTTTGAGTGTGAGTATTCTAAGGCAGTATGGAGGGAGATTCTGCACCTATGTAAGCTTCATAGAGTCATCAGAAGCTGGGACTTTGAAGTTCAATGGGCAAAGAGAAAGCTAAAGGGTAAATTTCTTATTTCTACAGTGCTCCGAATTGCTTGGAATGCTCTCATATATCATGTATGGAGGGAGAGGAATAACCGCAGGTTTGGTAAACAATCTCAGCAATGTATGCAAATGCTTGAGAAAATCAAGGAGGAGGTTAGCTATAGACTAGGGGGGATGAAAATCATAAAGGATGATACTGTTAATAGAGATTTGCATGTAGCATGGGGGTTAAAAAGCTCACTGATAGCATAATTGGTTCTTAGCTATGTAAAGAAGACATTGTAAAATAGTACATTTGTTTGCCAGCTATGCTGGTTGTTTTGATGTAGCAGTGCATGCTGCTTTTGGATAAATAAAAACTTTGCTTATCCAAAAAAAATGGAGTTTATGCAGTATTGAGTAACAAGACACAGCTTAACTAAGCAGAACGCTAACCAGGCTGAGAAAAAGATACATTCCTTAAGATTTATAAGGTTTAAAGAACAACTCCTTTAGATTCAAATTTACCTCCAATAACTTATGTAACCATATAATAATGAGTAAAGTATTTTTTTTTTTTTAAAAGAAACACATTTTCCTTTTCCTTAATTCAAATTGTATAAAATAGCAAATAGAAAATTCTGAGCCACATCTGAGAAACGCAGAGTAGAATCATCAAGACCAAAGGGGTGCAAGTAATTAATAAAAATTCTAAATTAAAATGTTTTAGATTAAATAGGAATAAAACTAGAAATACTGAATGCCAGTTTAATATATGCAGAATTACAGAGGATGATAGAATTAAATTGATAAACAGGAAGTTCCTTAGGTAAGTTAATTTCACTATCTAGGTTCACTATCAACGATTCAAAAGAATAGTCTGAAAAGAATGTTAGCCATAAGATTAGAAAAGGTTAGATTATGTGGAGAAGCGCTACGGCAATATTTTGTGACCATAAGATGCTGTGTTGAAGGGAAATTGCTATAACATAGCCATAAGGCCAGATATCATTAAGCACTTTTCCCAAAATTTCCCTAATTAGGGTTTCCATTCTACTAAATCTCCATAACCCAACTTCCGAACTCCATATCTTTCGATGTAGACCTCAGATTGTCAAAATTCTTTCGCCATTTTTCAATTGAAATTCAAATCTTGATTTTGAAAGTGGGTTGACTTTTTCAATAGTTGACTTTTTGGGGTTGACTTTTTGGGGTTGACTTTTTTCAAGTTTGACTTTTTATGCTCGCCCTCTTAAACTAAGTCTCGGAGTACCACCTGCAGGATGAAAAAAGTCCTTTTACATTCTGAAACATCAATTTAGGAAGTTAACAACATGTTTTAATGGTCCGGACAAAATTAGGTGTCTACAGGGTCATTTCAGGTTCAGCTATTCGGGTCATTCGGGTTTGACACTCGGGTTATTCGAGTTTATCACTTATAATATTTGGGTTCGATCGTTAGGGTCATTTAAGTTCAATTTATTAATTTTGAAATAAAATTAGATCAAATTTAAACAAATTATTTGATCGAGCCATATTTAATTAGAACTTTATCAAAATATAAAAAATAAATAAAAATAAATATAGACATTGTAATTTCTAATTTAAAAATAAATTTTTATCTAACCCGATTTTTCTGATTTGAACATAATCGGATAATTTTTTGAATTTGAGACTTAAGTATCTATTTTACTGTTTTACTCAAACGGATATTATTGTATACTTGAAATCGTTATCTTAAATTCTTAATCAATTTACATATTTGAATTTGATATTTGGAAATGTATTATTAATTTATTATAATGTAATATACAAATCATTATAACAACATAGACATGTCAATGACTTATTTTATATACTTTTAGAAAATCGCATAATAAAATTTTAAAAATTATATATTTAAACATTTATCCTAAAATAGCATGTATAACAATAACCTTAGGACAGATTATAAGGAATTAGAGAATTATTAATTTCATGGATATGGAAATGCATATGCACATGCATGGTGTGGTGTGGTAGCATCATCATTGATGCACCCAAAAGAGTGTATCTTATTTAACCTTGCACTAAAAAGATCAATTGTAAGTATAGTAGCTAGCAAGGGTCGAGTCCTCAGGGATTGGGTTTTAGTTTATAAGTTGATAGTTTAAAACTTAAATTCAAGAACAATAAAAGAAAAGGGGTTTTTGAAATCAGATTTAAACTAAAGTAAATAATAAGTAAGATGCAAGTAAGAAATATGAAATCAAATATGAGAGAAATATGGTTAAGGTTTCATTCTCCACCACTAGACATCATTAAGAACCAATTTCAGATCTATCAATATCAACCAACTATCAAAGTTAACAACCGTAGATAACAACAAGCTCTGTTATCCCAATCTTTCCTTAGTTTGTCGTTAAATAGAACAAGCTCTCTATTTAATCTCTAACCATCAAACAACCTAGAATAAGCTCCCTAAATTCAATTTAATGGCAGCTTTATGATGAGAAAGATAGGTTGATCTAAGCAACAAACACATAAGCTCGGATTGTTCAACTTAGGTTATGTTCCACTTTGCAATTATCGAAAACTTGACCATAATCATTAATCACAAATTGCCACTTATGAATAGGAAATCAAGACAATTACACGGATCAAGACTTCTAAACTAGCAATAGATAATTATCAAGATCTATCTAGTTGTACACCTAAATAAATCAAGACAACATCATAAACAGTTCTTGTAGAAGAACATAAGCAACTTTGATAGAAAATTAATGATAGATAGAATCTGAAAATCAATTATAAAACATGTCTAGGGCTTTGAAATCACCCTTAACCAAATAGAAGTTTAGCCTAGCATAGGTATTGTAAATATAAACATAAAATTAAAGAAAATCTAAGAAGGAAATAAAAGAAAGAAAGAAGAAGAAGAAAATAAAGAAAAAGAAAACTAGAGAAAGGAAAGTAGAAGAAAACTTAGAGAATTTTATTATAATGGCTAATATCCTACCAATCTACCATATCTCTTACAATCATCCAAGGCCCTCTATTTATACACATTTTGGAGAGCTAAATGACAAGAGACAAGCTTTATAAATTTCAAAGGTAGGTATAATAGGTGGGTGCATTTTTCTAACAATTTTCGTCATATTGTATGACAATTTTGATCAGCCAGCTTGATGGTCGATTTTGTCAATATTGGAGGCTTGATCTGATCAAATGGTCTTCTAGCAAAATGTTCCCCTATCAGTCGGTGATCCATAGCCGATGGAATCAGCTCATTTGCTGATGTGGATAAGAAGATATGGTCAAAATACCAAAACTTGTCAGCACAGACGTCATTGCACATCAGCCAACTTGATGGTTGATTTCGCTAGGGAAAACGACTCCGTTTCAAGAAGTGTAAAGCATGAAAAAGATAGATATGCCTCTTAACTTTGCACTGTAAAAATTTCAGCCTTAATGCTTCAGTGAAACTCCAGATATAGCTGATATGGCAAAAGGTGTAGGAACTGGAACTGGAACTGAACTGGCTTTGCCCTTAATTTTTGATTTGACCTAGTAATCTGAAATCACTCAAAGAAACTCGTGAAAAAAAAAACCAAATTACATAAAAATATAAAAGATCATAAACACAATTAGACTAAGCAATAATAACTCGTATTTGACACAAAACAATAATAAAACATAACTAAAAACTATATAATTATACGAGTTATCACACCCCCACACTTAGATTGTTGCTAGTCCCTAGCAACGACTCAATAAAAATAAAATAAGAAAATCTAATCCAATCCATTTTCGTAGGAAATCACGGTGGCACTTAGCATGTGACACAAGCCTTTAAACCCCTAGGTGTCCCTAGTGGACGAGTTTAGTCTCGTGAGGGTTTACTAGAACGATACCCACAAACATTGAAAAACTAAAATATAAATAAACTACATATACTAAAAATATTTACTCCTAATCCTTTCAATACAAATTAGAGACAATCTTTGAACAAGTCTTATAAACTAATCAATAGCTTAAAGAATTTCACAAAAAATCATGCTTGAATGTAAATTGTTTGAGTTAAGCCAATTATTAACATAACATATTTCAATCAAAATAGTGCACATTCAAACTTATTCTCAACTACTCACATGGGATACTCTCATGATTTTCATTCTTTAAAGTAGTGGTAAAGTGTTTACACTCAATCAATCTCATGAAAACAGTTCTACCATATGCTTGCTTGTCCACCTATTCTCCACTATTTAGATTATACAACTTCATAAATCAAGAGGTCTTTATTCAAGGCTGTAATGGGGCCAAATGGTTATAATGTGGTTAAAGAACAAAAGGATAAAGATATCACAAAGGTTCCAAAGAGTTCATAAAGTTTAGAGACATAATAAGATCATACAAGTAAAACTTCTCAATATTCTTTAGAAGTACATAATCACATAGGCTGAATATTTCATGTTGAGCCTTTACTTCATTCTAACGAACCTTGTAACATTCTTTTTCTTTTCTTTAACTAGAAGTTCAAGAGATGATTCATTATATATATATATTTCATAATATTCCCTTTCTTTTTCTCTTGACTTTTCTTTTCTTTTCCCCCACACTTATTTCTTGTTTCTAACCCAAATTTCAATAGATCTTCCTTGTCTTTGCAACATGTCTCAAAACATGCTAATTCATCTTTGGAACAAAGGTAAAGATATAAGTATATTTAGGTTAGGGACAAGTTATGGTTACCAAAGAGATAGCTTATTCAATGTAGGTTCAAATTGGTTCACTAAGGGTGTGTTCTCTTGAAACATCAATAAGGGATGGCTGTTTGGCCCTGGCTAACAATCCTAATGCCTCTATCATATTCATGTTGTCACATGCATCAATATAGTCTCAACAAGGTCTAAAGCAAGTTCTAGAGAATTATGTAATCATAAGAGCACTCAAGAAAGAAATTAGATTGATTTGTATAATGCATCAATCATATAGGCTCAAAACTCACAAGGATGTTTATACAAGTCAATTTTAAGTCTAAACATGCTTCTTTCTCAATCAACATATCATATTAACATTGGCTCCATGAAAAATGATATCAAGCTTAATTCTCATGAAAAATCTTCTCACTACTAGACTAGTTTTAGACCTATGCAATTCATATCTCATCATAGTATAGAAAAGAACTAAAACACACTAAAATTTTTAATAATAATAATAATATTAAAGACTCATAAAAAAAATAATAGGCAAAAATAAAAGAAATCCTAAATCCTTCCCCCCACACTTAATTCTTACATTGTCCTCAATGTAATGCTATTAACCCAAATGAAAGAATCATGTGTAAGAGAAAAGAACTAATAACATAAGAATAGAAATAACTAAGACTCAGAACAAAACAAATTCATGCAACCTAAATATTCCTAAAATACTAAACAAATAATTAATAAATAAGCATAAAAATAAAAATAATAAAAGAAAAGAAAAACACATGCAGATAATAAACGGACCAAATAGTTTTTTTTTTTGAAAAGATTAAATCAAACTGACAAGGTATGTCTCAAGTCTCCCTTACTCAGACCTTGTTCAGAATGAATGCTTTTAAATAGCTTAAAACACAACAATTATATATATATATATATATATTTTGAAAAGATTAAATCAAACTGACAAGGTATGTCTCAAGTCTCCCTTACTCAGACCTTGTTCAGAATGAATGCTTCTAAATAGCTTAAAACACAACAATATTTTTTTTTTTTAACAAATTAGCAAAATATGTCCCTTACCCCTACTAAAATATGACATTGTCCCCAATGTCAAATTTTAAAGGTAGAATTTAGGAGATATTACCTGCAGAGGTTGCTAATCACTTATTATAACTGAGCACAACAAACAAAATGTTAGATAATGTCACAAAGACAAAGTGCAATCCACTCCTTGCTCGTCCATATCTCTTTTTCTTTTTCCGAGCGTTTGCGAAACAACCGTAGCAGATAAATACTCATAAGCTTGGAGCTTTTTGAGTAAATCTTCAATGGTTGTAGCAGAAATTATGGTTCTCCTTGCCTCTGAAAACATGAATCCATTTTCCACAGCATTATCTAAATATGAAAGCAAATTACTAAAATAACCATTAATATTAAGCAAACCAATGGGTTTCTTTTTTGTGACCAAAGATGACCAAGAAGCCACGCAAGCTATTTCTTCCAATGTACCCAGACCTCCTGGTAAAGCAATGAATGCATCGGCACAATGGTACATGATTGTCATCCGTTCAGGGATACTTCATACTTGTATTTCCTTACCCACGGTAGGTCCACAAAAACCTGTGAATAGTTTTGGAACGATTCCTAGAACTGGACTTCCTTCGGCGTGTGCTGCTGTAGCGACTGCTCCCATTAAACCCGTACTACCGCCTCCATAAATCAATTGGATCTTTTGTTGGGCAAGTATTACTCCAACTCTTATGGCTTCATCAGCTAATATTTTATTTTTCCCTGGATAAGCACCTCCAAAGACACAAATTTTTTCAATGCGCTGGGATGAAGTACTTTCCATTTTTTTTTTCGAGTGCCTGAAAGAGAATGAGTAGATGGTGTAATATATAGAGGACTGAGTAGTGAATCAGACAAGAGTAATAATGTCGCCGAAAGTGTATTTGACCTGTCAGAAGAAAATGTTAACCTACCTAACAAAAGATTTTTGCGTGATTTCAGGAAGAAAATCAAAAAGAGAAGAAAAATCAACCGTAAAAGACCAATAAAAAAAATGAGAATAATTACACAAATCGAACAACACGTAAATTAAACCGAAATGAAGTTATTGCAAATCAAACCAAAAGCTGAGAAGTCATTTATTGTAGTTGTGATTGTGGCTCACATCTTCCTCTGGTTTTACGTCCAGAAACGGCTTAAACGCCTTCTATGAGTCGAGGATATGCTTCCCATCCAGTTTTCTTACAAGCTGGCAAACAGGGTCTTTTAACATCAGATTCCCAAGATGTTGCCATTCCCTTTGGAATTGCGGCCATAAATCAAGAATTTCTCTTTGTACGTCTCCACTAGGATGCGTCTCAAGAGAAAGTTGGATATTACCCAAATTCTCCTTACTCAGTCCATCCTTAATGAATTCAATTTTATCATCTCGATTAGAGGACGGAATCCCAATAGAACGACATTTACCGTTACACGTCCATCGTGCACATTTGTGGCAATTTGAACTCATGCGCTTTGCTCGTCGCTTCTTTGCAAAAGTGCTTCTACCTGTACCTGGTAAATGCAAAACAGGAAGATATTCATCTTCACGTACCTTGGCTTCAATTATCCAACGTATGTCTTCAGGAATCCCTTTGTCCATAAGCATTCTTAATCTTTCAAATCGAACTTGGTAAAGCTTCAGTAAAATATTTCGAGGAAAAGGAGGAAATCGTTTCTGCAATCTTGTGAGAATATCATCCATCCTGAAAAAAAAAAATGAAAGAGAAATTGAAAGAGAAATTTATATACAATATCAGTTTTGTGGGTAGCTGATGGAACCGACTTAAATAATCACGGAGTACCGTTATCCGCCATTTAACCGGGGTTAAAAAAATAAAATAATAAAAATTATATTTACATCTAGTTATTTTCAAAACAAGGATCAGAAAGAAAAACAACATAAAAAGACTCAAAAACAAAACACTCTAAATAAAATCCTAAATTCTTCCCCCCACACATAATTCTTACATTGTCATTAATGTAATGCTATTAATCCCAAATGAAAGAATCATGTGTAAGTGAAAAGAACTAATAAACAAAATAAACTTATGCAGCCTAAATGAACTTAGAAACACTAAACACAATTAGCAAAGAAACATAAGAAAAAGATAAAGAAAAAGAGAGCAAATCTGAGGATGGCAGTTTGGCAATGCTTTCACTAATTAGGCTGTCTCCCCCAATTAGCACTTGATTTAGTGTTTTGAACCTAACCAACACCCCTTCTTGGCATTTTAGGCTTGTCAGGCTCATACATGAAATTTCCCAAATTTATGCGTTTGGGAGGAAGCTTTCTTTGCACAACAGTGGATGCATTCTCCATTACAAGTATTATTCCATCATCCTTTGTGGTGCATATGTCATCGAGGAATGGAGCATATTTTGATACTTGTTGAATGACCTCCACAAAAAAGTTGTTTAAGGTTTCCGGCATGTGTTGTTCATGTTCTTCCTCCTTGAACTTTGCAAATCTACTAGGAAAAGGTGGAGAAGAAACATTAGTAAAAAGTGAAACCTTAAACGTTACCTCAGGTGCCGAAATACTCTTATTTGGATCTTTGGCTTCATTATCCTCAAGAATAGAATCCATCTCTAATTTTGTTTCATCCTCATCTTGTTCCTCATTCTTCAAGGTCACAATAGTAGCATTCTCCTTTGGGTTAACCATCGTTTGGGCTGGGAGTTCTTCAGATCTTTGTGCTACCCATCCCACCATACTACTAGCCAATTGGCTCATTTGCTTTTCCAAACTCTGGATGCTTGCCCTTGTTTCCTGTTGAAATTGCAAAGAATCAGTAACAAGAGAATAGACAAGATCTTCTAAAGAAGTACCTGAGTTTTGAGTCATATGTGGTGGTTGAAAAAGATCTGGTTCTTGAGACCATGATTGATTGAAGCTAGATGGATGAGTGTAATTGGCATAAGGATCTACTTCTTGGTAATTTTTCGAGTAGCCATAATTAGTATGATCCCACCATCCCTCATGGTAAGTGTTTGAGTAATGATCATACTGTTGGTCTTGGAACATTGATGGCCTTGACATCCTCCCATGGCCAATTGTTGAACTGGGGAGGTGAGATTGGCTTGTTGATTCTCCATGTTCATGTATGCCACCAACTCTTCAAGTGTTAGATTGCTCAATTCCATTGTTTTTTTTTTTTCAAAATTTGAAAAGAAAAACATGTATGTACAAGAAAATAATACTAATTAGAACTGAAAATAAGAATAAACCAAGTAACAAATAAACTAAAGAAAACAATCCCCGGCAACGGCGCCAAAAATTTGGTACACCCAAAAGAGTGTATCTTATTTAACCTTGCACTAAAAAGATCAATTGTAAGTATAATGATTAGCAAGGGTCGAGTCCTCAGGGATTGGGTTTTAATCTATGAGTTATTAGTTTATAACTTACGTTCAAAGAGAACAATAAAAGAAAAGGGGTTTTTGAAATCAGATTTAAACTAAAGTAAATAATAAGTAAGATGCAAGTAAGAAATATGAAATCAAATATGAGAGAAATATGGTTAAGGTTTCATTCTCCACCACTAGACATCATTAAGAACCAATTTCATATCTATCAATATCAACCAACTATCAAAGTTAACAACCGTAGATAACAACAAGCTCTGTTATCCCAATCTTTCCTTAGTTTGTCGTTAAATAGAACAAGCTCTCTATTTAATCTCTAACCATCAAACGACCTAGAATAAGCTCTCTAAATTCAATTTAATGGCAGCTTTATGATGAGAAAGATAGGTTGATCTAAGCAACAAACACATAAGCTCGAATTGTTCAACTTAGGTTATGTTCCACTTTGCAATTATCGAAAACTTGACCATAATCATTAATCACAAATTGCCACTTATGAATAGGAAATCAAGACAATTACACGGATCAAGACTCCTAAACTAGCAATAGATAATTATCAAGATCTATGTAGTTGTACACCTAAATAAATCAAGACAACATCATAAACAGTTCTTGTAGAAGAACATAAGCAACTTTGATAGAAAATTAATGATAGATAGAATCTGAAAATCAATTATAAAACATGTCTAGGGCTTTGAAATCACCCTTAACCAAATAGAAGTTTAGCCTAGCATAGGTATTGTAAATATAAACATAAAATTAAAGAAAATCTAAGAAGGAAATAAAAGAAAGAAAGAAGAAGAAGAAAATAAAGAAAAAGAAAACTAGAGAAAGGAAAGTAGAAGAAAACTTAGAGAATTTTATTATAATGGCTAATATCCTACCAATCTACCATATCTCTTACAATCATCCAAGGCCCTCTATTTATACACATTTTGGAGAGCTAAATGACAAGAGACAAGCTTTATAAATTTCAAAGGTAGGTATAATAGGTGGGTGCATTTTTCTAACAATTTTCGTCATATTGTATGACAATTTTGATCAGCCAGCTTGATGGTCGATTTGTCAATATTGGAGGCTTGATCTGATCAAATGGTCTTCTAGAAAAATGTTCCCCTATCAGTCGGTGATCCATAGCCGTTGGAATCAGCTCATTTGCTGATGTGGATCAGAAGATATGGTCAAAATACCAAAACTTGTCAGCACAGACGTCATTGCACATCAGCCAACTTGATGGTTGATTTCGCTAGGGAAAACGACTCCGTTTCAAGAAGTGTAAAGCATGAAAAAGATAGATATGCCTCTTAAATTTGCACTGTAAAAATTTCAGCCTTAATGCTTCAGTGAAACTCCAGATATAGCTGATATGGCAAAAGGTGTCGGAACTGGAACTGAACTGGCTTTGCCCTTAATTCTTGATTTGACCTAGTAATCTGAAATCACTCAAAGAAACTCGTGAAAAAAAACCAAATTACATAAAAATATAAAAGATCATAAACACAATTAGACTAAGCAATAATAACTCGTATTTGACACAAAACAATAATAAAACATAACTAAAAACTATATAATTATACGAGTTATCAATCATGAGTTGGGTGGTACCATTTTTGTCAAAAAATGAAGAAAAATTCAAAATATGTTGGTGCAATATTTTTTGTTTATTTAAGAATTATTTACATTGATTTTCAAATATATATATATAAGTAACAAGAGTTATTTAAACTGATCATTCATTGATAAATTTTAACGTAATATCTCTTTAAGTTCAAACAAATATTTGTTTTTATTTTCAGGCATTAATCAAGAAATTCAATTCCAACTAATATAATATATTTTAAAATTATAATAACAATTCTAAAAATTTAAACTAATCACATGT
This sequence comes from Fremontodendron californicum, assembly GCA_030761205.1. Lineage (NCBI taxonomy): Eukaryota > Viridiplantae > Streptophyta > Magnoliopsida > Malvales > Malvaceae > Fremontodendron > Fremontodendron californicum. The sequence continues at coordinate 1,358,723 of JAULJL010000045.1, read as the reverse complement.
TAAAAAATTATCATAATAATATAATTATAAATCTTGTACGATATCTGTATATGTATAGTCATTGACTCACTTCATTATTTTACATATAGAGAAGAGAACAAATATAAGAATATGATCAATTTATACATATCAAATGGTAATTGCATACTTTATCACACTCCAAAATGGTAATTACAAGTTATAAATTTAAAGCAAATTAATAATTTATGTTATATGTATTTTTTTATTAGCCTTGTCCCATGCATCAGGTTTTTTTACCTTTAGGGGTGGTCGACATTGCTTCTTTGCCTGGTTCGTACTTACTTGGGAGCGAGCAAAAGCGTACTTTGGGGCCTGGCTCTGCAGTGCCTTATTTGATTGGTGGGGTATCTTAGATAGGGTTTAGTCTTTTTTTTTTCTTTTCCGAGAGACTGTGTTCTTGCTACTGCCCTGCCATAAGAGCATTGAGGCTGTCACAGGTCAACACAAGGGGTTCGATTTTCGATTCCATACCCTTTTTTTGGTTGACGTGCCCCCCCTTTGTGTGCTTTTGCCCTTTCAACATTGCCGCCCTCAGATCTAAGGGAAGACAAGCATATAGTTTCCCTAAAAGAAGGGCCAGTCCATTTAAGCGCAAGATACTACCTAACGTTGGAATACATAGACTGAGCAGTGTCTTCGGGGTTTATCGTAAATAAGGTAAGGTAAGATTGGTTTCAACTAGATTCTATACCAACGCCATTCTCTCCATTGAAGAAGGAAAGTCGAATTGCAAGGGTACGAAACATAGCTATGAAAAGCAATCCACCCAACTCAAAGCAGATAAAGGAAGGCATAAATACAAATTTAACTGTCGAACTATGCAACTTAAGTCATTTTGACCCCTATTCTTTTATTTGGGTCAATTTGGCCCTCAATTTATTATTTCTATCAATTTCATATAAATTTAACAAAAATTGATCACGTGCAAGCATGTGATTAACAATTTTGTTAAATTTAGGCTAATTTTACAGGAAACTAATAAAAAGTTGACCAAAAAGTAAACAAAAATTGATCAAAAATTTAACATTTGGTTAAATTTAGGCTAAATTGACCGAAAATAATAGCATAAGGGCTAAATTGACTTAAATTAATAGTATGGGGGCCAAATTGACTCAAATAAAAGAATAGGGGCCAAAATGATTAAATACATAGTTCGAGGGTCAAATTTATATTTATGCCATAAAGGAAACCCCTGTAAAGGATAGCACATTATCCAAGTGAACTTAAAATGGAATGGCTTATCCTTTTTCTAAAAAGGGATAGGCAAAATAGAGGGCAAAGCAAATAAAACCTAAGATTCAGGGAAGTGTAGGAACGAAAGAGGAAAGGATGCTAAGGCCAAGACCTTTCTTTTATAGAGGAAGAACTCTATCTGGGTTAGGGTCTAACTAAATATTCTATAAATAAATATTTGAAATCCATTTACTTCCTCAATGGCTTACACAGACTCAGGAAATTACTCGACTTACTAAAGAGTAGAGAGATTATGAGAAAGCATAAAAGGAGGGACCTGGTACAGAACCAATCTTCACTTTTATACGTTACAAATTAAGAAAGCGTTCTAAAAGCAGTTACACATCCCTTGAATGTCTTAGATAGCTGTAAGTGAAATGGAATAAAGGCTACTAATAGTAGCTAGGAATGCGGCTAGCTCAGTTACTTACTTGCTCGTTATAGGGGGAGGATAAAGTAGGGTAGCGAAACTAGGAACGGAGTTGGCTTGTTAGAGCTAGGCTATTGAGTTAAAGTAAGCAAGCTAGTCATACGAGCCAGTGAGCTAGGCAGCTTGCTGTAGTTGCTACGGTAAACTGGAGTGAAACGAGTCAATCACGACATTAGACGACGTATTGAGCGAAGGACTCCAACATTTGTGCATTAAAAGCAGAGGTAGGGCTAGCCTGGTTATGAATCCTTTCCTAGAGTGAGTCCTTAAGTAAGTAGAAGGCAGCCATCTAAGGGCTGCAACTAGTCTGTGTGCAAAGACCATTCGGTCCATCTCATCTAAGTATAAATTAATGAAAACTATGCTTAATAAACCCACATGTGGGATCCCCCTACCTTTATTAATTGCGCAGCACTTTCCAATTTTATCAAAAACTAAAAATAAAAAAAAAAAATTGAGCATACCTTGATTTTCATTAAAAAAAGGGATCAGTTTCTTTCTTTTTCAACCTTTCTCTATTGACAAAAGCGTAACTTAATTCCAGATCGAGATGATAGATTAGAAAATGTTGTTCTTCGATATTCCGTATGTCCTGCATAAACCTTTCAAGCGAAAAGCATGCGAACAAGGCAAAAAAGAAGTATCCATAATGTAATTAAAGACTCGAACGATAGCCTCAGAGATCGAAAAATCTTTCTTACGACTATAACAAACCGTTTCCAGTACTTACCTTAGCCTCTGCAGGTAATGAATTTCTTGGATCGCTACTACTCGTACTATTTTATTCACTTCTCCATCTCGAAATGCTGGACTGGATGTGATCTTGCCTCTGTCGTTGCATAGAGTTATCTTCCTATTCAATCTCCGAGTTCGATACAGGTTTGAGTCGACTGATAAGGAGAGGAGGACACTCAATGAGAAAAAGAAGAGGTAAGAAGGTAAACAAACGGAACCGAACCTTCCTTTTATGAATCAAATGGCATAGGCATAAGCTGCTCTTTCAGAGCACTGAGTGTGGTTAGTTGGCGAGCTAGCTGCCGTCTTTGTTATGTTTGGCTTGGAAGTCTATTATTAGAAAGACTCTTTGGGAAGTGAAAGACTACTACAACTTTTCTAAGAAGTATGAAGTGTATAGTGCACTAGCAAGAGGACTAGAATCATCTTCTTCTTATTCAATTCCTTTCCCCGGCCAGGAGACATAGTGCTTTCATTCGCAAAAGACGAAGACGACTCTCTTGTTCAAGAATCCCCCGCCCGATTATTCTTAGGAGTTTGGTTCACAGTAGAATCGGTTGGTACACCTTCCAAAACTAACACAGAGACTTCTCAATAAACCGAAAAAGACACACAAAAGGGGTTGGATACTGGATCGAAAAAATAACCCTAAAGATGCACCTGACACTCAGATAAGGTTAGACTAGAATGACATGTTTTGGGCTGCGAATCATCCCCAACAATAATCAACTTAACACGTGAAAGAACGCAGGGGCCTTCGGCACCAAATTTTATAGTGCTTGCGTCTGGACTACGCTTCACAAGACAAGTCTGATTCATATTCATTAAAGACAACGACAACATACTCGTCTTTCGAAGAAGGTGATGGTGATGTTACCAAAAACTATCAAACGATTGATCGACTCTCATCGATTGAAAGCTTTTTTTATGGCAGCTGGTGTCAAACACAACACTGTTTGATGACATCTTTCTTCAGTTCAGTTACATTGCACGCTAGGAAGTGCCACTTCCATTACTGTGTGGTTTTAGACGCCTCTCTCTTTGCTTTTTTCGAGTGTCTATCGCTCTGTAACTTCTCTGTCAAGTTCTACTCTTTTGGCTAATGCCTGGGGCTTTGATTCCTATCTTTCTATGAGTTTAATCAGTAATTGAATTGCTACCATTAGCGTATATAAAGAAGGAAAAGCTAACATTGTGGAGTTCAGGTCAATTCCGGGTACAGTCGCTTGATCCTCGAATATAGCCATTTCTTCTACCGATCCTTTTAGTGTCTGCCTCTTCTTCGCCTAGCGGCTAAACTCTGAGAAAGCAGCTAGTCGATGAGATTAGGCAGTCAGAGTGGGATCTCTTTTCGCTAATCCAGATAGATCGATCGTCTATAAGATAGCGGCTCGTCTATCTTCAACATTCATATAGGTAGCTACATCACTTCTTGCCGATGCGATACTCACCCTTTCCATTGAGTGGCATTTACTCCTCTAGCGCATCCTGACTTTGACTTAATTGTAGGAAGGTCATCCGTTCCAGAGCCTATTCGATGTCCTCTTTTGAAAAAACCTCCTATTCCTCGTACAACAACTATGGCAGCCAAGAGTGCTGCTTATTCCCCATCAATGGCGAGAATGCCGCATCTAAGAGCCTATTTATGTGCAGCCTACTTTGATTAAGGAGAATCCGGTGCAACGCTTGAGAAACTTTCGATGTCCGCCCTCTTGTACTGATGTGCTTTTAGCTGGAAGCAACCAATCCCATCCCATTAAAGGATATTTAAATTAGGGCAGATCTTTCTCTCTCTACTGGGATTGACTCGCTTAGAGGGGTCCCATTCCTTTGGCAAAGGCCCTAACTACAGCTCTGACTAACTCCTTGTCTCAATGATCCGAGTCATCAAGGAAAGACAGTGACAATCAGTACGAAAGGAAGACATACTAGCAGGGGATTTGTAAGAAGAGCGGTTCGCAGCATATAGTGGATGTGTTAAAGAGCCGTTATGTAGCATCTGAGAACAACAAAGTAGACATGCACACGAAAAGACCTGCAACAGTAAGGTAAGGCTTTACTTTACTAGTCCTCTCGCTACGACCCTTACTCTTTTAACGGGTTGCACATGCCACCCGCTTGCTTCAAGTTTGAATGCCCAAGTTTTAGAATCTGGGGAACTAAAGGAAGATCTTGGCCTCTCATATTCATGCCCCGAATGGGATTGATGCTCGAGACTGTGAGGGAGGAATTTTACAACTCTCCTTGGGCGCTGTTGGCATCTTTTCAGGAATTGAATCAATAGTAGGGCATCAAATTAGCTTCAGATCTTATCAACGAATCCACTGTGGGGACAAATCCACTCTTTGATAGAATCAGCTGCTGCTTTCTAGGAATACCCAGATTAGCAGTCGTAAGGCCAAGAAGTAAGAAACCGTGGATTCGCCCTTAAGGGTGTTATCGCCTTTTGGGTTCTTTGCTAGTCTTAGGTTTCGCCTTTCTCTTTCCCGGCTTGGCTTTCCTTTCTTGTCTGTAACCAATGCCCTTACTGTCTTAGTTGATTACTGGATTGACTCTTCTTGCCATACTTGTAGCCGCTCTTGGCTATTATGGGACTTCTTCCTTTCTTGGTGCAGTGCTAGTCTTTTCTTTTGAGAGTAACCGTTGTTAGAGTGATCGTTTTCGGTGCTTGGCTCTTTTCTCTTGATGCAACATTAATGTCTGTTGATCTGGTCGTTCGGGTCATTTTTGAGTTCGGTTTGGTCGTTTTCGGATCGGTTAATCGGGTTTTTCGAGTTCGGGTCAGAATTGATGGGTATACCTGCAATCCATTTTTCCTTCCCTTTTCATTTTTACTTTTTTCTTCTACATCTTTCTCTTTTTCTTTTTTCATTTCCAACACATTTCTTACCAGTTTTCTATTTTAAGTCTTTTACTTTACTTTTTTTTTTCTTTTATTCTTTCTTTCTATTTGGACTACACTTGAAGCTCAGAGCTCATAAGCCTAAAAAAAAAAAAGAGTGCCCCAGCCTAAAGAAAAAGGCCTAAAATGATAAATACACAATTTTGACACTAAGGCCCATAGAAAGTCCAATCCAATCCCAAGAACCTAATTGAAAATTTGAGGGTCGTATTAGGTGATTTATCAAATCGAGACAGGAATCATTTAATCTAAGGTGGTGTATTTTTTAACGTGAACTAAAAGATTCGGACAAAATTCTTAGTGATCAAATTTTTTTGGTATGGAAGTTAGTCAGTTTATAAATAGCGGGAGCCTCAATAAGGTGAGAAATGATATAATGATGTAAAGAGAGTTGTAGGATCATAAGGGGTTGATTGTGTAGATTCTTCATGGGGCTAAGGGAAAGTGCCCATTGGTGTGAATGTTTGGTTTGAGAGTGGTAGAAACCAAGTGAGAGTGCTCATGGATTGAGTTGAGATTGATTTGTTCGATGAGTGTTTGCTTGTGAGATGGAATTGCTTATGTATATTTGTGATTGGGTTGTGACTTGAGTGTTTGAATGAAATGTCAATGTAATTTTCTATAACTAATAGATTTTTCTTTAATTTGTGGACATAGCCAATTTGTAAATTTTATTTTGTGTGTGAATGATTTATTGTTTTTGATTATGCTTATGATTAATTGATTGGAGATTTGGTCTAAGTATATGTGATATTGGATTACCTAAATAAGTGAGAGTTATATTTTATTTCATAAATTTCACCTCCTCTGATTTCATCGGGATTTAAAGTTTAAACCCGAGATTTCCAAATCAGACTATTAAGTTCTCAAAAATACTTCTTTTTTCATAACACGAAGACATCAGATTTGATATCATTTAATAAAACCAACTGGATTTCTTTCTTTCTTTCTTTCTTTTTGGGATTGAAAGATAGCTTGATACAGATATACCAGCTGCTCCTGCTCCTCCTGAGCTTTTGGTCACAAATTAGCCATCAGTTAAACGGCAGGGCCAAAATTTTCCACAATTAGCAGCTTAGGGTTCAATCAACAACGAAAGGGAATATTAACTTTTTGGTTTAGTTTTTGAAAGGGATAGTTTGGTATTTGTTGAGTGCCGTTGATTAAGTCATTTACCAGCTGAGGCTGAGATTTTGGCCTCTGGGGGGTTGACTAAAATTTTGTGGTCGCCTTGCATGGTTTGGGCTGGTCATCAGTGGCAGACACCAAGTCTTCTCTTTTGTTTTTATTTATTATTTTCAATTAGCAGCCTTCATTACAATCATGCTAAAGTAATTAATCTTTCCCTATCCTGCATGATTTGTTTTCACATTTCAGTTCATAAGATATTTTTTAATTATTGTAGGTTACATCAACCATGATATTTTTTAAAATAATAACCGGGTTTATATTATATCTGCTAATGAGTTGGGCCGGGATTACCGCTCAAAAATTTTCTTATTTTTTTCCGAAATTCGACCCTGAGCGGATCCGACCTGGCCCGCAAGCTCATTTCACAGTTTAAATAATATTAAAAAAAATTTATTTTTATATTAATATTTATATATTTTTATAATTAAATTTAAATAATATTAAAAAAACCTCCTATTTCACACCATGCACGTAACATGGATTTTCAAAGTCTTGGTCGCTCTTTAAATGTGAAAGCCAGAAAATCAGTCTTTGTTGTGTTGTAAAATTCACCGTAACTTTAAAAATCTTTTTGATGTTCCAAATTTTGTAGGTAAGAGCAATGTAATGAAGTGACAATGTCAATACACCTAAACACCACCAAATTTCCCCATCAAAACAAAGACAAAATGGGATTATCTTTTATCTTTAACACTATGTTTGGTAAGAAAGAAGAAAAATGGAGAGAAAGAAAATAGGTGAGAAAAGACAAAAGGAAAAAGAGGAAAGAAAATTATTATTTTTTTGTTGTGTTTGGTATAAAAGATAAAAAATGGAAAAAAAGAAAGAGGTTATGAGTAAAGTTATAAACAAAATTATTAATTTGAGTGCAATGAGTTTTTTTTTTTTTACATTTGAAATGATTGAATTTAGAGAGAAAGTAAATGTACAAATCCATCCATTTTATTTCTTTTTTACTGAACGGAAAAAAATAATTGAAAAAAAAAAAATTTCTCTCATTTTTTATTTTTTTTTCTCTAGTACCAAACACAATGTAAAAGATGACAGCTAAAGATGACCAAATGCTTGGCGTAGTTTGATTTGTTTTCTTTTATAGTTAAGCTGAATCTTGCTGTAGAATTCTTAAGTAGTTGTCTCTCTTAATTTCCAATTGCCAATTAGTCCAAAAAGTTGTCAATCAATTTTATTTTATAGCTAAGGTCAAATCTGTGTAATTGGGTAACTTGATTATTGTATTACAACGTCACCTTTTTTATCTCCCGAAATTACACGTATACAAGTAAAATTTATAATTATAATAAAATATCTTTGAAATTTCAAGTTTCAACGTATATAATATAACAAATTAAACATATATATATATATAACAGGATGAATATGAAAAAAAATTAAATTGAAGAAAATATTCATGGTTGTTTCTTATATTTTTAAATTATCATTATAAATATTTTTTATTATTAATAAAATTTATGTAATTTTTTCGTTAAATGAATTAATTTGATAACAAATAAAAAGAATTAAAAATTTATATGAAATTACTTTATTTTAAAAGTTTTAATTTTTCACTAACCTTAAAAAATAAATCAATTTATTTGATATAAATAAAAAAGAGTTAAAATTTACATTGAATTTTTTTTTATCTTCATAATTAATTTTGCATTAATATTAAAAATAATAAACATTATAATAATTTGATATAATTTGCACATGAAACAAACTTTACATGTTAATGTAAATTTTAGATAATATATACTTTATTAATTTTATTTATTGTAGACACCCAAGTTTCCCTTGGCGAAATCATCTCGCGGGCCCTCGAGATTTTATTAGATTGGCCCTTAAAAGGTTTTTGTAGGGGTGAGCAAATAATCGGGTCATTGACTTTACCACCGAAATCGATCATATTCAGTTGGTTCGATTCGGTTTACTCGGTTACGGTTGTAATTGGTTTTTTTAGTTTGGTTTAAACATGTATATTCGGTCGATATGCGGTATTTTTTTCAAACTGAACCGATCGAAAAAATTGATATTTAATTTAAAAAAATAATAATTTTTTTAAATCAAACCCAAAACCCAAAACCCATACCCAATTACCCATTGTTATTTGGTCCAAGCCCAAAGCCCAAAGATCAAAGATACCCCAACCGATTACCCAACACCCATCCGGCATGCCATGCCATCCAATCCCAACCCAACCCAACCCCAGGGATTTAAATTGCGGTCGCGGCCGCGTTTTCGGTCACGTTGCGTTTATCGCGATTGCGGACGTAATGAATGCTATCACGATCATTGCGGTCACTCCGGTCGTGAATCTTTTTCAATTTTACACAACTTAATGTAAAACATAGTAATTATAATTATAATCATAATTTTTTTATAAATAATTTTTAAAGTATTTTACGACACTATGATCTTTTTAATTATTTAACATTTTTATCATAAAATTTTTATGGTATTTAAAATAATTTATGACATTTTAATTTTTTTATTTGTAGGTTAAAATAATTTATTCACATTTGTAGTTATAATTTAGAATCAATATACATATTTAAAATATTTTTCATTAATATACTCATGAAGTTCATGAACATAAATATTATAAATACATATAATGAGATACATTTTTTTATTTTTTTTTATTTTTAAATTATTTAAATAATTCATAAAAATAAATTTTATTTTTGCATATGTAAATATAAATATCCCTATCAACATTAAAATGAATATACAAATAAATACATAAGAAAAATAAAGGCTAAAATTTTATACCTATTATAACTCTTTTTCTTTCTTTTTTCTCTTTCTCTTTGTTTTTCTTCTCCCGCCCCCTGTAAACGCAGCGTTACAGAACTGTATAAATTTCATAAATTTTTTTTTAATTTTTCATTTTCTCTCTGTATCTTCTCTCAATCCTCTCCCTCTTTCTCTACTCTCTGCACCAAATTTCGAGCCCAAAATCCCTCTAAAATTGCTTGAGATCGATTCTCTCTCTTTTTTTTTTTTTTTTTAATATTAATTTTCAACCTCTTTTCAGTGATCTTTCTATCATGCGTTTATCTGTTTTGTGTTCCTTTGTTGATGAAGTTTATTTTTTTTTGTATTTTTGAGTAACTTTTTTAGGTTGTCAACCTTCAATTCTCTATTTTTTTTTTAAATAACAATAGCGAAAATAACAGACCGATATTACCGCTATTTTCCATTATAGCGCTATTTGCGGCCGCTTTTTACCGCTATTAGTGTGAACCGCCGCTCACACCTCCATAGCGGTTGATATCGGTAACGGAAGCCGCCGCTACTGCGAAATAGCGGCTGCTATTCCGCGACGCGACCGCTATTTGAAACCCTGCCCAACCCAACCCAACCCATCCCTAACCCTAATTCCCTAAACGGCTAAACACCATAAACCAGTAAACCATCCATCATAATTGAAACCCTTGTCCCTTTCCCTTTAACCCCTCACGGCCTCCCTACTATCTGTTGCCTTCCCTTACTCTAAACCCCTCTAGTTGATTTGAACTCTGTCAATTTAAACTCAGATTCTAATGCTTCTGACAATGGCAAGGTAGACAATTCCCCTAGTCATGTTTCAAACTCAGAAGCCCTCTCTCCCAAATGAAAGTATCTTAGTTACTAAGGGCAATGATAATAATGGCTCCAAGGAAGTTCATTAGAGATAAAGGAGACTCAAAGCATAAGCCTTTCTGGGTTGAGGTAATAATAAGGTATATGATGATCTGATCGTATGCGGCCGAGCTGACTGTTTCATTATTTTAATTAGAAATATGAAGTCAAGCAAAGCTCCTCTCAATTTGTATTGTCGCAACCTAAAAAATAACAAGTCTTATCGCAAGACTTTATTATTCATTAAGCGTGATATTAAAAAAAATCGAGAAAAAGTCGACTTAATTCCTCTTGAAAAATGAAGGTTTTGAAAATGACCTTAAAAAAGACATGGAGTCACCACCAATCTTTTTTATCTAAGTGTGATCGGTCACCTATTAAAACCGATTTTATAAAATATTTTAAAATTAATTAAAATATTTTTAAAACCAATTTTAAGACTGCATTTTAAACTAGAGAAATCAAAAAAGCGGGTTCGGGACTCGGTTACGTGTGGGGAAGGATTAGCACCCCCACAACGCGCGTATAAAACGGTACCTTATTAATCATGTGTCATCTCAAGTCTCGGTAAAAAATCAGTTTTAAATTTAGTATTTCAAGTTAATTCCCAATTTAAAGAAAAATAATTCTATTTTTAATTGAAAATGATCCGGAATTTATAAATTCAAAATTTTTCTATATTCCCCAACAAAAGTGGCAAAATATATAAATTTTTATTAGTTTGGAAAACTTTCCGAATCATTCTTATTTTAACGAAGATATTCCGTTATTAATGATAATTGATGATATCCTCCCCAGCAAACCCGGCAGAGAACTCATGAATTATTTTAACTCGGGAATATCTTTATTTTATTGAAAATCATTACCTTTTTCAAAATATTTTAAAAAATATGAATATGTATGACATAAATAAAATGACATAGCAAATTCTAAATAATATAATGCAACCTAAATGGTATGACATAATTTAAATGTCTTAGCATATTCTAAATGAAATGAAATATCCTAAGTTATATGATATATTCTAAATGAAATAAAATATCCTAAGTGACATAATATATTCTAAATGAAATGACCTAGGTAACATAATATATTCTACATGAAATGACCTAGGTAACATAATATATTATATATGAAATGAAATAATTTAAATGACATGGCAAATATAAATGATATGGCATATAATCTAAATGACATGAAACATAAAATAATGCTATCATATAATATGCATGGAAATAAAAATAAAAATAATAATGCATGAACATAGTATATGCTAAATAATATGACAAAAATAACTAAATAAAAAGCATAGGATATCATGAAATATTCAAAACCATATAACAAATAATATAATATCAAATTTTAAATCAAAGATAATAACACCATCATGAAAATTAAACATAGCAAAAATTACATATTATATAATATGTATGAATATGGAAAATGCAATGCATGAGAATGTATTTTTTCCTTTCATTAAGGAAATCTGTATATCTAAAAAGATATCCGGCTACCTTAGGAAAATATATCAAATTAAATATTCTAAAAACAACATACTTTGTGATTGTTTGAAAACAATATTGAAAAGCTTAGATTAAAAATAAAAACCTAGCTAAACCCTTTTTAAATGGCTCTAATTTCCTAAGTTTAAAATCCCGAACTTGACCACCCTTAACCCAGATTTAAAAAATCATTTTTAGAGTTTAAAAAGGCTTAGAAACTACCTTAAGTCAGTAGTTAAACTTCCTAATCAGCCCCCTCTAAGTAACTTAACCAAAACAGAAAAATGATTTCCTTCAAATTCAATTCTGCCTCCACTGTCCAGTTTTAAAGCATGATTTTTGCCCTATTTTTAAAAATTCAAAAAAATCTAAACAAAATACTAGAGACTTAGGACACGTAAAACTACACGAAAAAAATTGGCTTAATTTTTTGATTAAAAATGACTACCCAGAAAAATCGAGAAAGTATGAGTACTAGGTGAAAAAACTGTTTTGCCAAAACACATTCTTTTGCCTTTGATAAAATCATTTAAAAATCAAAGTAAAAATATTAGAGACTCTTTAAAAGACTCACAAACAGTAGCTAACACTTTTGAAAAGTTAGGCAAAAAATTGGCTAAGTAAAAAAATCACAAAGGTAGAATAATCAATTTGACAACTCTTTAATTTTCCACAAGTATGCTCAAGTGAGCATGACTTTGAACCATTGATTGGCCTAAGTCATAAGTCAAGTGGCAAGGATATAAAATACATGAAAATACAACAAATATGATGCATGAAATGCATGATTTAAAACCTAAATCATATGAAAAATGCATGGCATCAATAAAATAACCTAGACCTAAATGAACTTGCATGGCATTTAATGCAACCTAGGTCTAAAATGCATGAATATACATGGCAAAGCAAACCAATCCTAAACCTAAAAAATGCATGGCAATAACACAAACATATGGCATGCTTAAACAAAATACTCAACCAAATATCATGAAAATGCAAACCTATCAACTAGCATGATGAAAATGTATATGCAAAGCATAAAATAGAGGGGTGGCCGAATGGCCTCATGCTTCAAAATGAACATGGCATTTCCACAAACACATGATATACTAACATGCATATCTAAAGAATAACACTCAAATCATGCAAACATAAAGTAAAGGCATGAAAATAAATAGGCATTTTCACAAACACATGGATTAAAAAATGTAACACATAAACAAACTTAAACATTTTGAAAACAGAAAATCAAAAATGCAAGATAAGTAAAATAAACATGATAATAGACTGAAAATGGAAATAAGCAAGCAACTAAATTAAAACAAGCTTCATGTTTATGTATTAGAAGAAGATTTAAAGCATAAAAACTTATTAAATATCAAGAATAACATGAAATAACAAAGCACAACAACAACTCTCAAAAATACTAGGCCATTCGGCCAACCCTAAAATAAGAAGGAAACAAAATTCAAAACCTTTTTACAAGAAAGAATCAAGAAAGAACTTAAAGAAGAATATTAAAAACACTTATTTAAAAAGGAAAATCAAAAGAAACTCACCAAATATTTAAATGAAAACAGCAAATCAAGAATGGAAAATCAAAGAAAGTGCAAGAGTATGGTGTTTAAAGCAAACTCTAGAAGCTATCTATCAAGCTTTTTCTCTTCTAACTTTATTTTCTTTTCTAAACTTTTTTTTTTTTTTTCCTTTCAACAATGGAGAGAAAAATTAGCAAAAACCAAGAGAGAATAGAGAGTGAATAGCTGACAATGAAAAGAGAGAGAGCTCCCCTTGTAGTGGCCGAATGCCCCCCCCAATGCTAGGATGTTGTCATTTTTCATTCAACCAATTTTCATCCAAAGGCTATTGATCCAAGATGTTTAAAAAATGAAATTATCACCCTCAGATTAGGCCATCAGCTATCCAAAATTACAGCTGTTCAAGAATCTTAAGCCATTATGTTGATACTATCCCTCTTCATGCATTGGTCTATGTGGCTTATTTGCAAAGACTTGATAAAAAAATAACTAACTTCCTCTTCATTATTGGCATTTTGATTAACAATCAGAAAATAACTACCCATCCTTGGGCCTTGGCCGGCCAACCCCTTTTCTTCCATCCCATGCTTCATTTTTTTAAAAGGCAAGAAAAGACCTTTTCGATTTCTTAGGTAAAATGACATTTTTGCCCCCTGAATGTAAATAAATAGCAAACAGACTCCAAATTCAATTTTTCAATACTTTAAAAATAAATAAAAAAATGGAATTCTGGAGGTTTTTAAAATTTTCGGAGTCCATTTGCTATTTATTTGGATTTTTTTCTTCCAAAATTGCCCTTTGTGCTCCCAAACTTTACCATTTTTTAAACGAGCTCCAGATCCAGATTTTTCTTCACCAATCTCTTCCAAATAATTTAAAAGTGTGATCTAGAAGTTTTCATAATTTTTGCATTGATTTGGTATTTGTTCGGGATTTATCTGCTTGAATTACTTCATAGGAGGCCCGAAATTTGGCCATTTTGCAAACGAACTCCGAATCCGGATTTTCTTTCATCAATATCTTCCAAATAATTTAAAAATGAGATTTGTCAATTTTCAAAATTTTTGGAGTTCATTTGCTATTTTTCCAAGATTTATCTTCTTGAATTTCTGCATAGGAGACCCAGGATTTGGCCATTTTGCAAACGAACTCCGAATCAAGATTTTTTCTCTCCAATATCTTCGAAATGATTTAAGAATGAGATCTAAAGATTTTCAGAATTTTTGGAGTTCATTTGCTATTTTTTCCAAAATTTCCAATTTTGCCCTTTTACCTTCGAAACCCGGTCTTGCTCAAAACAAGTCCGATTTTCAGATTTTCTTCAAACTGAGCCTTGGGCTATCCTTTTTTAATCACTCCTCATCCATTAAGGGCTTTAGTCTTACTGAATCGGGTCATTTCTGTAATTCTTCCAAATTTCACCAAAAACCCTAATCCTCGGTTTTCTTTCGGATTGACTTTTCTTTCATTTTTTCTTCCAAGTAGCTTCTGCATTACCCGTAGTCAGTGCTTATCTTTCATTTGAAACCTTCAATTTCGACCAATTTGATCGTTTAAGCTCTTTTCCCTAAATTTCTCGAACTAGGGTTTTCGTTCTACTGAATCTCCGTAACCCAACTTTCGAACTCCATATCTTTCGATGTAGACCTCGGATTATAAAAATTCTTTCGCCATTTTTCAATTCAACTTCAAATATTGATTTTGAAAGTGGGTTGACTTTTTTAGTAGTTGACTTTTAGAGGTTGACTTTTCGGGGTTGACTTTTTCAAGTTTGACTTTTTATGTTCGCCTTCTTAGACTAAGTCTCAGAGTACCACCTGCAGGATAAGAAAAGTCTTTTTAGATTCTGAAACATCAATTTAGGAAGAAAACATACCTGTTTTAGTGGTCCGGACAAAATTAGGTGTCTACAGCTGCCCCTCTTTGGCTATTGCTGAGAATGAGGAATCAGACAAAGATAAACAAATACTAATTTTGTCCGGTTAGTGAAATCCAATGAGAAAAAAGGGGGTTTCCTTTTTCATTTTAATTTTTTTCATTTTTTTTTGTTGAAAAATAGCTGTAAATAGAAGATATTGTCCTTAAATTGAATTCCCTGACTAATCAAGGCTCGACCTGTCTTAAGGAAATGAGTTCGATTTGCAAGAGAAGAAAAGACCTCGACGATGGTCTCGAAGGCTTAACTTGTCTTGTGTTAATTTGTGTTTAAAATTCTGGGTATCTCCTCCAGGAGCTTCGGCTATCACAACCAAAGACTTGCTCAAGCAAATGTAAAACTCTGGATATCTCCACCAGAGGCTTTGGCTATCACCACCAAAGACTTGTTCAAGCAAACGTAAAACTCTGGATATCTCCACCAGAGGCTTTGGTTATCACCACCACAAACTTGTTCAAGCAAATGTAAAACTCTGGAAACTTATGCTTGGAGTTCTTAAAAATGGTGCCTGGAGGTCTTAAAAATGGTGCCCGGAGGCCTTACCCATGATTCAAAAAAAATATGTTGTATGCGACTTTAAAAATAATGCTCGATGGTCTTAAGAATGGTGCCCGAAGGCCTTACCCATGATTTGGAAAAAAATGCTCTGTATGCGACTTTAACAATAATGCCCGGAGGTCTTAAGAATGGTGCCCTGAGGCCTTACCCGTGAAAAAAATGCGCTGTATGCGACTTTAAAAATGATGCTCGAAGGTCTTAAGAATGGTGCCTTGAGTTTTTATCCGTGATTTGAAAATACCTTGACGACGGTCTCAAGGCTCGACTCATTTGATAAACAGAATGAATTCAATTTAAAACAAAAGGAAATACCTCGACGGTGGTCTCAAGGCTCGACTCATTTGATAAAACAGAATGAATTTGATTTAAAACAAAAGGAAATACCTCGACGTTGGTCTCAAAGCTTGACTCATTTGAAAAACAGAATGAATTCGATTTAAAACAAAAGGAAATACCTCGACGGTGGTCTCAAGGCTCAACTCATTTGATAAAATAGAATGAATTCATTTAAAACAAAAGGAAATACCTCGACAGTGGTCTCAAGACTCGACTCATTTGATAAAACAGAATGAATTTGATTTAAAACAAAAGAAAATACCTCGACGGTGGTCTCAAGGCTCGACTCATTTGATAAGATAGAATGAATTCGATTTAAAACAAAAGGAAATACTAAGAATGATTATGGGTTTGGTTCATTTGGAAAAAATAAATTTAACTTGAAAATGAAAGGAACATACCTCGACGGAAGCCTCGGGGCTCGACTCATTTGAGAAGCAAAATGAATTCGATTTGGAAAAGAAACGTACCTCGACGATGATCTCGGGGCTTGACTTGTTTGAAAAGAAGAAAGAGTTTACTTTGGGGAAGTCCAAGTTTTCCTGATTTCTGTAATGTTAGCTAAATGCAATGATAAGAATGACATGCTTTGCAAATGCTTGTATGTTTCCTAAGAATGAATGCAATTAAATGATTGTGTCATGATTTCTAATCCATGGTTTCTTTGAGGTTCACAGATTATCCGACTTCATGACGGAGTCTTCAATTGTTCATTGATGCCCCACTTAAGGAATCCTTCACTCAAAGATAACTTGTCAAACAGTCTCAGTGTTTGACTTTAACTGAAATTCACAGATTTTCTGACTTTGTGATGAAGTCTCCAACATGTTCACTGTTTTCTTTTCTTGGTGAACTTTCCAAACCTTTCCCAAGATTTAAATCTATTCCTTAGTAATACTCTGAAATCCTTTTATTTAAAGATTTTTTTATTACTAATCATCATTCAATTTAATAACAATCATAATGCATCTCAAAAATATATGAAAGAAAATATGAATCAAGCAAAAATGTCATGAAAAGGATAACAAGAATTTATTGCAACAATATTTTTAAAAACAAAAATGAATATCAAGGATATAAGAAATAAATGTAATTTTATAGGTTGTAGATGCCCCGGATGCGGAATATCTTGGACCATTCTTTTTTCAAACCATCTGAAATTTCTCTTGAATGAGCAATTTACTTGGGTAACCTTTCGGCTTCCGTAATTACGTCAGACTGAGTTATTCCCCTTTTTTCTGATTTTCAGATACTTTCTCCCCCTTTTTCTGGGCCGCCCTTTGCAGCTTTTCAACTCAAGTGTCCTCCATTCAGTATTAAGTCGCCCTTTGTGGGTTTTCGACTTAAACCTCTCCTTTTACATTCTTTATTCTTTCAATTTTTTTTTGTATTCTACCATGCATCTGAGCATTCTAAATGCTTCCAAGGTAAAAATATCAATTCAAAAGATGGGATTAATTCTGAGAATAACCTTTCAAATTAAATATCCATGCTTGATCAAAATGAGCTTTTAAAACAGGTAATGTAGGCCAAGGTTCAGTTTTAGAAAGAAAGGATAAAATAGGCCCAAAGTGTGTTTAAGGGTGATTGGATCAAGGATCATTTCTTGAGGAGAACTCATTCTTGAAACATTTGTCCCTTTTTTGGACTTTCTTTTCTTTTTTTTTTGTTTTTTTTTTGTTGCTTTGTTGGCTTTCATTTGCCACATTTTTCGATGGCTTTTTTTTTTTTGCCATGATTTTTTGATTATTTTTTCTCGCATTTGCCCTCCAGTGTAGAGGGTAATCCTTCATCAATGTTTAAAGAAAGAAATAATTCCTAAGGCTCAAAGGGGTGACTAAGGATAATTTCTTCTTAGTGAAAAGAATATGAAAGATGGCAATTCATCATATCAAACAAAATACTCAACCAAATATCATGAAAATGCAAACCTATCAACTAGTATGATGAAAATGTATATGCAAAGCATAAAATAGAGGGGTGGTCGAATGACCTCATGCTTCAAAATGAACATGGCATTTCCACAAACACATGATATTCTAACATGCATATCTAAAGAATAACACTCAAATCATGCAAACATAAAGTAAAGACATGAAAATAAATAGGCATTTTCACAAACACATGGATTAAAAAATGTAACACATAAACAAACTTAAACATTTTGAAAACAGAAAATCAAAAATGCAAGATAAGTAAAATAAACATGATAATAGACTGAAAATGGAAATAAGCAAGCAACTAAATTAAAACAAGCTTCATGTTTATGTATTAGAAGAAGATTTAAAGCATAAAAACTTATTAAATATCAAGAATAACATGAAATAACAAAACACAACAACAACTCTCAAAAATACTAGGCCATTCGGCTAACCCTAAAATAAGAAGGAAAAAAAAATTCAAAACCTTTTTACAAGAAAGAATCAAGAAAGAACTTAAAGAAGAATATTAAAAACACTTATTTAAAAAGGAAAATCAAAAGAAACTCACCAAATATTTAAATGAAAACAGCAAATCAAGAATGAAAAATCAAAGAAAGTGCAAGAGTATGGTGTTTAAAGCAAACTCTAGAAGCTATCTATCAAGCTTTTTCTCTTCTAACTTTATTTTCTTTTCTAAACTTTTTTTCTTTTTTTTGCCTTTCAACAATGGAGAGAAAAATCAGCAAAAGCCAAGAGAGAATAGAGAGTGAATAGCTGACAATGAAAAGAGAGAGAGCTCCCCTTGTAGTGGCCGAATGCCCCCCCAATGCTAGGATGTTGTCATTTTTCATTCAACCAATTTTCATCCAAAGGCTATTGATCCAAGATGTTTAAAAAATGAAATTATCACCCTTAGATTAGGCCATCAGCTATCCAAAATTACAGCTGTTCAAGAATCTTAAGCCATTATGTTGATACTATCCCTCTTCATGCATTGGTCTATGTGACTTATTTGCAAAGGCTTGATAAAAAAATAACTAACTTCCTCTTCATTGTTGGCATTTTGATTAAAAATCAGAAAATAACTACCCATCCTTGGGCCTTGGCCGGCCAACCCTTTTTCTTCCATCCCATGCTTCATTTTTTTAAAAGGCAAGAAAAGCCTTTTTCGGTTTCTTGGGTAAAATGACCTTTTTGCCCCCTGAATATAAATAAATAGCAAACAGACTCCAATTCAAATTTTCATTTTTCAATACTTTAAAAATAAATTAAAAAATGGAATTGTAGAGGTTTTTAAAATTTTCGGAGTCCATTTGCTACTTATTCGGATTTTTTTCTTCCAAAATTGCCCTTTGTGCTCCCAAACTTTACCATTTTTTAAACGAGCTCCAGATCCAGATTTTTCTTCACCAAGCTCTTCCAAATAATTTAAAAGTGTGATCTAGAAGTTTTCATAATTTTTGCACTCATTTGGTATTTTTTCGGGATTTATCTGCTTGAATTACTTAATAGGGGGCCCGAAATTTGGCCATTTTGCAAACGAACTCCGAATATGGATTTTCTTTCATCAATCTCTTCCAAATAATTTAAAAATGAGATTTGCCAATTTTCAGAATTTTTGGAGTTCATTTGCTATTTTTCCAAGATTTATCTTCTTGAATTTCTACATAATGGACCCGAGATTTGGCCATTTTGCAAACGAACTCCGAATCAAGATTTTCTTTCTCTAATTTCTTCGAAATGATTTAAGAATGAGATCTAAAATTTTTAAGAATTTTTCGAGTTCATTTGCTATTTTTTCCAAAATTTCCAATTTTGCTCTTTTACCTCCGAAGCCCGGTTTTGCTCAAAACAAGTCTGATTTTTAGATGTTCTTCAAACTGAGCCTTGGGCTATCCTTTTTTAATCACTCCTCATCCATTAGGGGATTTTGTCTTACTGAATCGGGTCATTTTTGTAATTCTTCCAAATTTCACCAAAAACCCTAATCCTCGGTTTTCTTTCGGATTGACTTTTCTTTCAGTTTTTCTTCCAAGTAGCTTCTGCATTACCCGTAGTCAGTGCTTATCTTTCATTTGGAACCTTCAATTTTGACCAATTTGATCGTTTAAGCACTTTTCCCTAAATTTCTCGAACTAGGGTTTTCGTTCTACTGAATCTCCGTAACCCAACTTTCAAACTCCATATCTTTTGATGTAGACCTCGGATTATCAAAATTCTTTCGCCATTTTTCAATTCAACTTCAAATCTTGATTTTGAAAGTGGGTTGAGCTTTTCAGTAGTTGACTTTTTGATGTTGACTTTTTGGGGTTGACTTTTTCAAGTTTGACTTTTTATGTTCGCCTTCTTAGACTAAGTCTCAGAGTACCACCTGCAGGATAAGAAAAGTCTTTTTACATTCTGAAACATCAATTTAGGAAGAAAACATACCTGTTTTAGTGGTCCGGACAAAATTAGGTGTCTACAGCTGCCCCTCTTTGGCTATTGCTGAGAATCAGGAATCAGGCAAAGATAAACAAATACTAATTTTGTCCGGTTTGTGAAATCCAATGAGAAAAGAGGGGGTTTCTTTTTTCATTTTTTTCATTTTTTTTTGTTGAAAAAAAGCTATAAATAGAAGATATTGTCCTTAAATTGAATTCCCTGACTAATCAAGGCTCGACCCGTCTTAAGGAAACGAGTTCGATTTGCAAGAGAAGAAAAGACCTCGACGATGGTCTCGAAGGCTTAACTTGTCTTGTGTTAATTTGTGTTTAAAATTCTGGGTATCTCCTCCAGGAGCTTCGGCTATCACCACCAAAGACTTGCTCAAGCAAATGTAAAACTCTGGATACCTCCACCAGAGGCTTTGGCTATCACCACCAAAGACTTGTTCAAGCAAAAGTAAAACTCTGGATATCTCCACCAGAGGCTATGGTTATCACCACCACAGACTTGTTCAAGCAAATGTAAAAACTCTGGAAACTTATGCTTGGAGTTCTTAAAAATGGTGCCTGGAGGTCTTAAAAATGGTGCCCGGAGGCCTTACCCGTGATTCAAAACAAATATGTTGTATGCGACTTTAACAAAAATGCTCGATGGTCTTAAGAATGGTGCCCGGAGACCTTACCGATGATTTGGAAAAAAATGCTCTCTATGCGACTTTAACAATAATGCCCGGAGGTTTTAAGAATGGTGCTCTGAGGCCTTACCTGTGAAAAAAATGCGCTATATGCGACTTTAAAAATGATGCTCGAAGGTCTTAAGAATGGTGCCCGGAGGTTTTATCCGTGATTTGAAAATACCTTGACAACGGTCTCAAGGCTCGACTCATTTGATAAACAGAATGAATTCAATTTAAAACAAAAGGAAATACCTCGACGGTGGTCTCAAGGCTCGACTCATTTGATAAAACAGAATGAATTCGATTTAAAACAAAAGGAAATACCTCGACATTGGTCTCAAAGCTTGACTCATTTGATAAAACAAAATGAATTCGATTTAAAACAAAAGGAAATACCTCGACGGTGGTCTCAAGGCTCGACTCATTTGATAAAACAGAATGAATTCATTTAAAACAAAAGGAAATACCTCGACAGTTGTCTCAAGACTCGACTCATTTGATAAAACAGAATGAATTCGATTTAAAACAAAAGGAAATACCTCGACGGTGGTCTCAAGGCTCGAGTCATTTGATAAAACAGAATGAATTTGATTTAAAACAAAAGAAAATACCTCGACGGTGGTCTCAAGGCTCGACTCATTTGATAAGATAGAATGAATTCGATTTAAAACAAAAGGAAATACTAAGAATGATTCTGGGTTTGGTTCATTTGGAAAAAATAAATTTAACTTGAAAATGAAAGGAACATACCTCGACGGAAGCCTCGGGGATCGACTCATTTGAGAAGCAAAATGAATTCGATTTGGAAAAGAAACGTACCTCGACGATGATCTCGGGCTTGACTCGTTTGAAAAGCAGAAAGAGTTTACTTTGGGCAGAAAAGACATCCTGATTTCTGCAATGTTAGCTAAATGCAATGATAAGAATGACATGCTTTGCAAATGCTTGTATGTTTCCTAAGAATGAATGCAATTAAATGATTGTGTCATGATTTTTAATCCATGGTTTCTTTGAGGTTCACAGATTATCCGACTTCATGAGGAGTCTTCAATTGTTCATTGATGCCCCACTTAAGGAATCCTTCACTCAAAGATAACTTGTCAAACAGTCTTAGTTTTTTACTTTAACTGGAATTCACAAATTTTCTGACTTTGTGATGAAGTCTCCAACATGTTCACTGTTTTCTTTTCTTGGTTAACTTTCCAAACCTTTCCCAAGATTTAAATCTATTCCTTAGTAATACTCTGAAATCCTTTTATTTAAAATTTTTTTTATTACTAATCATCATTCAATTTAATAACAATCATAATGCATCTCAAAAATATATGAAAGAAAATATGAATCAAACAAAAAAGTCATGAAAAGGATAACAAGAATTTATTGCAACAATTTTTTTTAAAAAAAAATGAATATCAAGGATATAAGAAATAAATGTAATGTTATAGGTTGTAGATGCCCCGGATGCGGAATATCTTAGACCATTCCTTTTTCAAACCATCTGAAATTTCTCTTGAATGAGCAATTTACTTGGGTAACCTCTCGGCTTCCATAATTACGTCAGACTGAGTTATTCCCTTATTTTCTGATTTTCAGATACTTTCTCCCCCTTTACACAGAGCATTGATTCAAACTTTTAATCAGTACCTGAGCCGCCCTTTGCAGGTTTTCAACTCAAGTGTCCTCCATTCAGTATTAAGTCGCCCTTTGTGGGTTTTCGACTTAAACCTCTCATTTTACATTCTTTCTTTTTTCATTTTTTTTTTTGTATTCTACCATGCATCTGAGAATTCTAAATGCTTCCAAGGTAAAAATATCAATTCAAAAGATGGGATGAATTCTGAGAATAACCTTTCAAATTAAATATCCATGCTTGATCAAAATGGGCTTTTAAAACAGGCAATGTAGGCCAAGGTTCAGTTTTAGAAAGAAAGGATAAAATAGGCCCAAAGTGTGTTTAAGGGTGATTGGATCAAGGATCATTTCTTGAGGAGAACTCATTCTTGAAACATTTGTCCCTTTTTCAGACTTTCTTTTCTTTCTTTTCTTTCTTTGTTGGCTTTCATTTGCCACATTTTTCGATGGCTTTTTTTTTTGCCATGATTTTTTGATTATTTTTTCTCGCATTTGCCCTCCAGTGTAGAGGGTAATCCTTGATCAAGGTTTAAAGAAAGAAATAATTCCTAAGGCTCAAAGGGGTGACTAAGGATAATTTCTTCTTAGTGAAAAGAGTATGAAAGATGGCCATTCATCATATCAGGCATGAATATTCTCTTTAAAAAGCAATCCATAGGGGAAATATATATATAGAATTTCCATTTTTACGCTTGGAATCATTCGAATTTCCATAGCATTCACGGGATTTCTGAAATCCTCCCCGTCCATTCTAGTTAAAATCAATGCTCCTCCGGAAAAAACTTTTTTTACCACATAGGGTCATTCCCAATTTGTAGCTCATTTTCCTCTTGGGTCCTTCACTATAGGGAGAATTTTCCTCAGTACCAACTCCCCCTCTCGGAACTGTCTGGGACGAACTTTCTTGTTATGGGCTCGAATTATCCTTTTTTGATACAACTACCCGTGACAAATTGCTTTCAATCTTTTCTCCTCAATGAGATTCAACTATTCATAACGAGCTCTAACCCATTCTGCTTCCTCTAGGCCAACTTCCATCAAAACCCGAAGTGATGGGATCTCAACTTCAATAGGTAGCACTGCTTCCATCCCGTATACCAAAGAAAATGGTGTTGCCCGTGTAGATATGCGAACTGAGGTACGATATGCATAAAGAGCAAAAGGCAAGATCTCATGCCAATCTTTGTATACATTAGTCATCTTCTCAACAATATTCTTGATGTTCTTGTTAGTTACTTCTATTGCCCCATTCATCTTTGGACGGTAAGGTGTCGAATTTATGATGTGTGATCTTGAACTGAGTACACACTTCTCTCATCATTATCTGAAATAATTCTTGCTAGCAGTCTGTAACGGCATATGATTTCGTTCTTAACAAATCTGCATACCATCGACTTTGTTACATTCGCATAGGAAGCAGCTTCTACCCACTTTGTGAAATAATCTATGGCTACCAAGATGAAATGGTGTCCATTTGAAGCTTTTGGGGTAATAAGCCCGATCATATCCATTCCCTACATTGAAAAGGGCCATGGTGCAGTCATGACATGTAATGGCGATGGTGGCACATGAATCTTATCTGTATATATCTGGCATTTATGGCACTTCCAAGAATAATTGATACAATCTTCTTCTATTGTCAACCAATAATACCCTGCCCTCATAATCTACTTAGAAAACATGTGACCATTAGCATGAGTGCCACATATCCCTTCATGGACTTCTTCTATAATTCTTCCAGCTTCGACAGATCCGATACATCTCAACAAGACTTGGTCTTTTCCTTTCTTGTAGAGAATCTCAACAAAACCCATTGCTAGCCTTCTCAGAGTCCTCTTGTCATTTTCTGTTGCTTGTTCTGGATACTGTTGACTTTTGATGTATTGCAAGATGTCGTTATACCAAGGGAGGCCATCTGCTTCTTCTTCAATACTCAGACAGTGGGCAGGAGACTCATAAATACACATCTTTATTGGCACCACTTCAACCCCTTCATTCACTTTAAACATTGATGACAAAGTAGCTAGAGCATCTGCCATTTAATTTTCTTCTCGAGGGAAGTAATTGAAATTCACTTCTTCAAATTCCTCCACTAAACTCAGTATGAGTTCTCGGTATCGGATTAGCTTTGTATCTCAGGTTTCCCATTCTCCTCGTAGCTGGTATATCACTAGGGCTGAGTCTCCAAAACTTCCAATACTTTGATCTTTCTATCCACTGCAGCACAAAGGCCCATAGTACACACTTCATACTCGGCAGTATTGTTTGTACAATCAAAATCCAATCTAGCAGTGAAAGGATAATAATCTTCTTCTCGGATATGAGGACTGCACCGATTCCATGCCCCATGGCATTAGATGCACCATCAAAATACATTTTCCACACTTTCTTCTTCAGGGGAATCTCATCTGCTTGTGAAACATACATCAAATCTTCATCCGGGAAGTCAAAGTTCAACGGTTCATAATCTTCCACTGCCCGACTTGCTAAGAATTCAGCCACTGCACTGCCCTTGATAGCTTTTTGACTTACATATACAATGTCGTACTCTGAAAATAAAACCTACCATCTTGCCGTCCTCCCTGACAAAGAAAGTGCTTCCAACATGTACTTGATTGGATCTAGCTTGGCAATCAACCACGTTGTATGGTACAACATGTACTGTCTGAGTCTTCGAGCAGTCCAAGCTAAGCATAGCTCAACTTTTCTACCCACGAATATTTCAACTTATAATCTGTGAACTTCTTGCTGAGGTAGTAAACTGCCTGTTCCTTCTTTCTAGTCTCATCAAGCTACTCCAAAATACAACCCATGGATCTCTCAAATATTGATAAATACAGTATCATTGGTTTATCCGAAACATGTGGCATTAATACTGGTGGATTGGATAGATAATGTTTAACCTTTTCAAATGCAATCTAACAACCTTCATCCTATTCTCCTGGATCACGTTTTCGAAGTAACTTAAATATTGGATATTGTTGGTTAATTGAGAAATAAACCGAGCAATGTAATTCAATATTCCTAGAAAACCTCTTACTTCCCTCTTACTTCCTTTTGAGTACGAGGTGGTTGCAAACTCTGAATGGCCTTTACTTTATCCAGGTCAATCTTAATTCCTCTTCTGCTGACGACAAAACCCAACAATTTTCTCGATGTGACTCCAAAAGTGCATTT
The DNA here is from genome assembly GCA_030761205.1 of Fremontodendron californicum. Lineage (NCBI taxonomy): Eukaryota > Viridiplantae > Streptophyta > Magnoliopsida > Malvales > Malvaceae > Fremontodendron > Fremontodendron californicum. The sequence goes on along the minus strand of JAULJL010000045.1, from coordinate 1,332,886 downwards.
TGTCGGATTTAGCTTGAGTCTAAACTTCCTTAGTCGTTCGAAGTGCTTTTTAATATTCGCAATATGCTCCTCTTTTCCTTGTGACTTTGCGATCTTATCATCAACATAGACCTCAATTCCTTTATGCATCATATCATGAAACAAGGTCACCATGGCTCTCTGATATGTTGCCCCAGTATTCTTCAACCCAAATGGCATTACCTTGTAGCAGAAGGTTCCCCACATTGTAACAAATATGATTTTCTCTATATCTTTCGGTGCCATCTTAATCTGATTGTATCTTGAGAATCCGTCCATGAAAGAAAATAAAGAACTCTTTGCCGTATTATCCACCAGAGCATCAATATTGGGCAAAGAGAAATTATCTTTAGGGTTGGCCTTGTTCAAATCTCGATAATCAACGCACATCCGCACCTTGCCATTCTTTTTTGGTACTAGAACAATATTTACCACCCATTCTGGATATTTTTCCACCTCTAAGAATCCAGCATCAAATTGTTTCTTCACCTCTTATTTTATCTTTAACAGCATGTCCGGCCTCATTCTTCTCAAATTTTGCTGAATTGGCTTGCATTCTGGCCTTAAAGGGAGCTTATGAACCACAATATCTGGATTTAACCCTGGCATGTCTTGGTAAGACCATGCAAATACATCCACATATTCTTGGAGCAAGGCTATCAATTCACCCTTTATTGATGATGACAATGAAGTCTCGATTTTTGACTTCCTTTATCTCTTCACTGTTTCCCAGATTTATTATTTCCAATAAATCCTTATGAGGAAGTACTTATTTCTCCTTTTGTTCTATTTTTCTTAATAGATCCGGAGGTAGACCATAATCCTCAATATCTTCGTTAGCCTCAAAATCACCCGTGCAAATGGGCCTTTCAAAATCAATTTCAGAATTACTGACAGGAAAATCCTCATATTCCGCATCTGTATACCTATAAATAGGTGAAATAGAAACAATATAGGAAAATATATATAATGAAAACAAAATAAATAACAAAAATGAAAGAATATGGACACATCAATATGAATAAAATGCATTGTGCTTGTTATTTATTGAATGAAAATATTTAAACAAAAAAGCCCATTACAGAAAAAAAAAACTCTTAATATCTCTGGGTAAAGATAATTAAGATTGTTTTTTAAAGTATTACGTTGGAATAGACTTAAAAACTATGGGAAACTCAGTCGCACTCCAATTGGTTAGTCTATATCCTGGTGGATAGGGTTGCACCATCCAGTTCGCACTGTCACTTTCCATCCCTTCTTTCCAGGTCATGCAAATCACCATATCTTAAATCTGCCCCCCTTTATTCACATGGAATTTTTCAAAAGTTTGCTCGATCATTATGAGCCTTTGAATTTTTTTCTCTGAATAGAAAACCAGCAGAGTGGAAGTTGTGAAAGATTGGTGGGAAAGTCATGGGTTCCCATTCAATATCCATACCCGCGAGACGGTCTATCCTCATTTGTCGATTCCTTTCAACTTGTTTCCTCCTCTCATGGGCCTTCGAAAGATACCTTAAGCCAAACCGATCTTTCTTTCCCACTGCTTCCATTGCTAGGGCCATCCCTTGAAGATATTTCCCAAGACCTTTTCCAGCCCTGCAGTCTTTTCCCACTGTGGTTCTTACTCCCAGCCTTGTGTTCTTGGACAAACTTGGTTTTGGAATTTTTTGTCCTTCAACGACGAAAACCATATTTACGAATTCCAAAGACCGAAAAGAATATTCTACGGCATCTTCATTGGGTTCAACATAAGGAGATTCAGTAGATGCAGAGGTTATTATGTCTTCTTCTCTTGATACAGTGATCAAACAGCCTTCCATCAAAAATTTTAGCTTTTGGTGGAGGGACGAGGGTACAACCCCTGTTGAATGTATCCACGGCCTTCCCAACAAGAAATTATAGGATGGATTAATATCCATGACCTGGAAGTTCATCGTATAGGTGCATGGGCTTATCTCTAAAGAAACCTCAATAGTTCCCATTATCTCTCTCCTGGTACCATCGAAAGCCTTGACTATTGTGCAACTCGATAACATATAAGGCATATCAACTGGCAACTTAGACAGGGTTGCCAAGGGCATTACATTTAATGAAGAACCATTATCCAGAAGCACCCTTGGTAGTATATGCCCCTTGCAGGTGGTTGTTATGTGAAGAGCCTTTGTGGACCCAATACCATTGGGTGGTATTTCATCATAACTGAAAAATATATGGTCGTCTACTGCAATGTTTCTCACCAGCCTGTTTAACTTTTCTATGATATGTTGTTAGCCACGTATGCCTGATTCAATACTCTTAACAGGGCATTTTTGTGTGGCTTTGAGTTTAATAGTAAAGATAAGATAGAGATTCTTGATGGCTGATGCTGTAATTGCTCAAACACACTATACTCACTATGTTTTATGAACTTTAAAAACTCGCAGGCCTCTTTCTCGTTTATCGGCTCTTTTATCCTGTTTACCAGGGCTAATCCCCTTTCTGCTTCTTTTGACAAATCTATCTCAATATGGATTGGTGCAGCTACTTTCTTCCCTTTGTCCATTCCTCTATCCTTTCTTGTTGATCCCTACTCAACAACCTCAGGGGCATAACACCTTCCACTTCGTGTTAAGTGCCCCACAACTGTAATATCTTGCTGACTTGAAGACCCAGACATAACCATGCTGCAATCATATTTCCATGGTGTAGTTCTGTTTTCCCTGTACGAAAAAGAGGAAGGCAAATCTATGATGAGCTTAGGCACAATTTCCTCAACAACCGGAGTAGTCTTCTCTAGTTCATCATAATAGATGATCAAAGGTCTTCCTATTCCATAGCTAGCTGTATTCTCAATAACCTCTACTTCTTCCTCTATCTCTTCACAAAACTGGGCCTCTCCACTATCCATCATCTTTTGGACTTTAGCCAAAAAGTCCCCGCAGTCCTGTATGATATGACCTGAACATTTATGGAATGGCACCAATTCTGCACCCTCTTTGCAACCGTTTTTAAACTGTCTGCATCCTCCACCATTCCTACCTTAACCATCTCGACCCATACTGTTAATATCGGAGTCTTAACTTCCCTGACATCTCTTTTTAACCTTCTGACTTCCCTTGTCAATACTGCATTTACCCGATTCTCAGCATGATCGGGTAATGGTGTTCTAGCTACATTCGGCCCATTCTTTGACCCAAACTTCACAACTCCAGTATTGATTAAATGTTGGACTTTCTTTTTGAAGGCAATGCAATCCTTTGTTGAATGCCCCTGAATTCTTGCATGATATGCGCAGTTGGTATTTGCATTGTACCACCTTGGGCATGGTGGGGTCAAAGGTTTAAGATATACGGGCGTGACAAGTTTGCCTTGCAGTAGTTTAGGATATAGCTCACGATAGGTGGTAGGAATGGGATCAAACTGGGGTTTTTGATCATTCCTTGGTGAACGATAGTCATTGCGTGCGGGACCTTGAGTGTTTTAGACAGTGTTTCGAGGAAGGGTTATCTGTGGGGATATACTAGTTGGAAACGGCTGTTGTGGTATATTGGTATAGGGGAATGGATTTTGGGTAAGGTGGTTCACATTAGGGGAGTAAGGATTATACCCCGGGTAAGGTGTGTAAGGTGTCAGAGGTGCATAAGATGTAGCAGAAGTATAAGGCCTGGAAGGTGTGTATGGTGTAGAAGGTGTATAGTGGTATTGATTGAAACTGACTGCATGTGTCTCCTCCTTCTTTTTTGCAGTAAAAACTCTCTTTGGGATAGCAGACTCACCCCCTTCCATTTTTCCATTCTTAATGGCATACTCTATCATCTCCCCAGATATCACCATATCTGCAAAGTCTTTGGTGGCACTTCCCACCAATTTATCATAATAAGGTGCTTTCAGGATATTGATGAAAAGCACTGTAGTTTCCTTGTTGGTTAAAGAGGGTTGCATTTGTGTAGCCAGGTCTCTCAATCTCTGAGAATATTATTTAAAGCTTTCACTAGCTTTGTTTTCCATGTTTTGGAGAGTTAGACGGTCAGGCACTATGTCTGTCACATGCTTGTATTGTTCCATGAAAGCTTTGGCTAGATCCTTCCAGGAATGGATCTTAGTACAGGTAAGCTGGTTATACTACCGAGTTGCGGACCCTATCAAGCTATCTTGAAAATAGTGGATGAGTAATTTTTCGTCTTCATCATGTCCGGTCATATTCCGGCAATACATGGTCAGATGCGCTAATGGATTGGTAGTTCCGTTATATTTTTCAAAGTCTGATACTTTGAACTTTGGAGGAATCACCAGAACGTGCACTAAACTCATCTTTTTGGCATCTAGACTGCCAAATAGCTCCACTCCTTCCACTACCCTCAATCTTTCCTCTAGTAGCTGATTTTTTTTTGGGATTATGCCGTTTCAACCCTCTTCAGTTCAGTCATCTTTGCTCTTTCCTTTTCGGCTAATTCCTCAAAGTCTGGAATGTCCACATCGATTGGGTCAACCCCAATATTACCCCTTTTAGGACCAAAATTCTGTGCTTCGACTGCTGGTTGGTGTAAATATAGGATACTGCCCCAGTCGGAAGTTCATTTCCCATAGGCTGGGATGTCTGGCTATTCTTCTGTACCACCTCTGGTCGGTCTTCCTGGTTTACTACCCCCATTCCAGTACTGAATTTTCTCCTAGCCATTTCTGCCTCATCATGGTACTCATCATCTCCATGAGTTTGTCATTTGTTCCCGTAACTCCTCTTAAGACTTAGCCAACTGCTCCTGTAGTTCTTCTTGAATTCTTTCCATCCTTTCAATTCTAGCAAGCTAATCGTTCTCTATATCTCTTTCTTGAGATCGAGTATTGTAGGGGTGTCGAAAGTTTGATTCTTTCTGAGTGCGACCAATTGTACCTTTAGTTTTAAAAACCATGGATTAGAAATTATTAACACATTTTTTATTTTATTTTATAAAAATGAATGGATGAATAAATGACTAAATGCTAATGAATGAACAAATAAGTAAATGACTAAGTTTATGAACATGAATGACTAATTATAAAGAATAAATGAATGGACAAACAAATAAATGACTAAGTGTATGAACAATTTATAAAGAATAAATGAATGAATGATTATAAATATAAATGAATGAACAAACAAAATATATAAAGGAAAGAACAAATGAATGATGAATGCATTTAAAAGTATTGGCCCCGGGATAATTCCAACCAAACGGTCTTTCATTGATTTCCTGGAACTAAATACATCAAAGAAAAAAATCACTGCGTAAGACAATCTGATAATCTGTCTATCCTAATCTAAAAATGCTATTACAAAACACCGGTCCTTTAGTAACTCCCTCGGATCTTGGACCTTTTTCACTGTCCTCTTTTGATTGCCTTGCTCTTCAATCTGACCCCTACTTGTTCACAGCCCTTTGACATGTCAGCAGAAGCATCACCGTGTAAGCTTTACTTAGCTTGTTTCTCCAGTTGATTGGCTCGGGCTTCCTCATGCTTTGCTCTCTCTGTCCAATAGTTCTTCTCCTTCTTGAGGTTTTTTACTTCTTGCTCCCATTCCCCGAAGTCTTGAGAGTCCCCTCGAATCTGAGCTCGAAACGGTACCTCTTGTTCTCCAAGTGTAATTCCTGAAGATCGCTTTTAGTAGTGTCCCTTTCTCTCTTGATCTTTTTCTTTTCTCTTTCTCGAGCTGATTCCCTATCTTTCATATCCTGAAGCTCTTCTTGTAATCGGGCAATTTCTTTGCTCATTTAGGCCTTTTTGTTTTCGAATTATGCCCATGAAATTTCTAACTTCGATGGCGCTTCCTTGGATGGCGAACTCAAGAGCTTAACTTCTTCCACATTTGATGTAAACAACCTATCATTAACCCTCAATTCCCTCCATATCAGGTAATCAGGTGCGACAATGTCGACATATCTAGCTACATCCACCCGATGAGTTTCCTTCCATGCTACTACAATCTCACGTACCTTTCTCGAGTATCCATCTTCTCTAGAAGCAAATTCCAAATTACTAAGGTCATGGGTCATAGGAGTAAACTGATGGGATTCCGATTGTCTTAGTACCAGCAGTGGTGCATAGCTCACTCCTCCACATACTCCCAATAATGGAACCGAAGCTTTATCTCCGCACCTGTACAATGTCGGCATAGGAGCTATCCATGGAGCTCTCCAAATTATCATCTCAGCCCTGATATTCTGGAATATGTTGATCCATTGTTCCTCAGTCCTATTTTCAAACCAATCCCTCTTAAGAAATTCACCAATTGGTGCAAAAGACTTCCAATATGAGCGAAGAGGTAAATTCTCCTATTTACAAAAATGGCTCTGAACCCATATGTAAAGGAGCTGTATACAACCTATAAAACGCCCTTTTCCTTCCCGTCTACAGAAATTCAGGGATCGGATTATTTCTGCTATAATTGCCAGAGCTGGGTTTCGTATCCTCTACTCAAGCCTCTCAAAAACATCAAATATCGCCACATCCACATGCCTCAATGTCTTTGGGAAGATAACAAACCGTAGATAGCCAAAGCAAAAATATTCCTAACTGTCTCCTTACTTGAATGACTATGGATTAAAGTCCGTAAAATATCCCATGATATACAGTAGCTTGCCCCTTTTCGAACAACATGGTTTTCGACCCAATTTCTTTCCACTCCCAGAATTTTAGACACCTTTTTCTTGAAACTCTTCGTATTTGTATCCTTCAAATAAATACGGTCGGGAATAACGCTCTCAATATGCAGCAAGGTCGAATATTCCTCTATGGTTGGAGTCATATCCTCTAGGTTGAAGGTAAAACACCGATAAGCAGGATTCCAGAATTGCAACACAACCCGGATCACTTCACCCCTGACCTTACCTGAACTAACAGTGCTATGTCCCCATAAGTCTGAGTGAAGGCTTCTTTTTCTGATATGTTCCATTGATTCCATATATCCATCAATTCCCGGAGATTATTTTTTATGATAGTAAGATCAATCTCGGCTGGTAATGCTGACACATATCCCATTTTTAAACAATCCCCATTATCCTGTTGACCTTTCTCGGACTATTTCCTAACCTCTAAATGCTTCTCGACTACTGAGACATTCTGACCCTCCATGGAAGCCCTTTTGGTTGAATATTATCCCAAGACTAATAACCTTCCATGTGCAAAAAATGATGACAAGAATGAAAAAAAAAAAACAAAAAGAAAATGAATTAGTAACGGGAATAAATTCGAATAATACAAAAAAAAAAACATATAATTCAAAACAATAATTATCCTTGAGGATGACAACAAAATTTCGGCATTATAACACCCCTGAGACTAAATACCAACACTTAATATGGGCATTGTGATGTACGTTCATCATTGTCCAATTTTCAAAAATAAATGTATTCGAAAAGTAGAATAGAAGGTAAAAGGATTGGAAATATTCCTCTATGTGTTCTTAACTTCGGGATATCTAATTGAAAATCCAGTATGGCTTCGCCTAGGTTTACTAGATGAAGGTGAATTAGTTATAAAAGCCCCGAATTGTTCCTCACTGTCGCCGATAAAGGCTAGTAAGGCATCCCGATGAAAGAGGGTTCAATTCGTTAGAGTCTATTTCCCTAGCCCATGAGGATTGTTAATCACGAAGGCTTTGGTAATTTAGTACTCCGGAAGTGTTTCACAAGCCCATGCGGATTGTTAATCATGAAGGCTTAGTTACTTTGCTCAAACCTAAAAGGATGGAACCCGGGTATAGGACTCATGATATGCAAATGCAAGTGTAGTGTAGTGTGTGAGGAGAAATAACAAACCTTTCACCACCTACTCTACATCCCTTATTCTAAATGCCCCAACAAGATTAAACAACATAAGTCATCAATTAATCAATAAATGAATATATACACCAAAATAACCAGAGAACAATTAGAATATGTATGCACATGAATATGGACATATTTAAAAATATTTTATTATTTTTGAAATTATCCTTATTAAAAAAAATGTGGGAATTAAAATTAAATACCAATTAAACCAACAAAATCGAGACTTTGATAACACACGATTAATTCTAGGCCTGACTCTCTAATGTTCCTAGTGGAGTCGCCAAACTGTCGCAACCTAAAAAGTAACAAGTCTCATCGCAAGACTTTATTATTCATTAAGCATGACATTAAAAAAACCGAGGAAACGTCGACTTAATTCCTCTTGAAAAATGAAGTTTTGAAAATGACCTTGAAAAAGACATGGAGTCGCCACCAATCTTTTTTAGTTAGGTGTGATCGGCCACCTATTAAAACCGATTTTATAAAACATTTTAAAATTAATTAAAACATTTTAAAAACCAATTTCAAGTCTGCGTTTTAAACTAGAGAAATCAAAGTAGCGGGTTTGGGACTCGGTTACATGTGGGGAAGGATATGCACACTCACAACGTCCGTATAAAACGGTACCTTATTAATCATGTGTTATCTCAAGTCTCGGTAAAAAGTCGATTTTAAATTTAGTATTTCAAGTTAATTCCCAATTTAAAAAAAAATAATTCCATTTTTAATTGAAAATGATCCGGAATTTTTAAATTCAAAATTTTCTTATATTCCCCAACAAACGTGGCAAAATATATAAATTTTTATTAGTTTGGAAAACTTTCCGAATCATTCTTATTTTAACGAAGATATTCTTATTAATGATAATTGATGATATCCTCCCCAGCATATCCGGCAGAGAACTAATGAATTATTTTTAACTCGGGAATATCTTTATTTTATTGAAAATCATTACCTTTTTCAAAATATTTTAAAAAATATGAATATGAATATGTATGAAATAAATAAAATGACATAGCAAAGTCTAAATAATATAATGCAACCTAAATGGTATGACATAATTTAAATGTCTTTGCATATTCTAAATGAAATGAAATATCCTAAGTTATATGATATATTCTAAATGAAATAAAATATCCTAAGTGACATAATATATTCTAAATGAAATAAAATGACCTAGGTAACATAATATATTCTACATGAAATGAAATGACCTAGGTAACATAATATATTCTATATGAAATGAAATAATTTAAATGACATGGCAAAAATAAATGATATGGCATATAATCTAAATGACATGAAACATAAAATAATGCTATCATATAATATGCATGGAAATAAAAATAAAAATAATAATGTATGAACATAGTATATGCTAAATAATATGACAAAAATAACTAAATAAAAAGCATAGGATATCATGAAATATTCAAAACCATATAACAAATAATATAATATCAAAAATTTAAATCAAAGATAATAACACCATCATGAAAATTAAACATAGCAAAAATTACATATTATATAATATGCATGAATATGGAAAATGCAATGCATGAGAATGTATTTTTTTTTTCTTTAATTAAGGAAATCTGTATGTCTAAAATGATATCCGACTACCTTAGGAAAATATATCAAATTAAATATTCTAAAACCAAAATACTTTGTGATTGTTTGAAAACAATTTTGAAAAGCTTAGATTAAAAATAAAAACCTAGCTAAACTCCTTTTAAATGGCTCTAATTTCCTAAGTTTAAAATCCCGGACTTGACCACCCCTAACCCGAGATTTAAAAAATCATTTTTAGAGTTTAAAAAGGCTTAGAAACTACCCTAAGTCAGTAGTTAAACTTCCTAATCAGCCCCCTCTAAGTAACTTAACCAAAACAGAAAAATGATTTTTCTTCAAATTCAATTCTGCCTCCACTGTCCAGTTTTAAAGCATTATTTTTTACCCAATTTTTAAAAATTCAAAAAACTCTAAAAAAATATTGGAGACTAAGGACACGTAAAACTACACGGGAAAAAATCGGCTTAATTTTTTGATTAAAGATGACTGCCTAGAAAAATCAAGAAAGTACGAGTACTGGGTGAAAAAACTGTTTTGCCAAAATACATTATTTTGCCTTTGATAAAATCATTTAAAAATCAAAGTAAAAATATTAGAGACTCTATAAAAGACTCACAAATAGTATTTAACACTTTTGAAAAGTTAGGAAAAAAATTGGCTAAGTAACAAAAATCACAAAGGTAGAATAATCAATTTGATAACTCTTTAATTTTCCACAAGTATGCTCAAATGAGCTTGACTTTGAACCATTGATTGGCCTAAGTCATAAGTCAAGTGGCAAGGACATGCAATACATGAAAAATACAGCAAATATGATGCATGAAATGCATGATTTAAAACCTAAATGACATGAAAATTGCATGGCATCAATAAAATGACCTAGACCTAAATAAACTTGCATGGCATTTAATGCAACCTAGGTCTAAAATGCATGAATATGCATGGCAAAGCAAACCAATCCTAAACCTAAAAAATGCATGGCAATAACACAAACATATGGCATGCTTAAACAAAATACTCAACCAAATATCATGAATATCCAAACCTATCAACTAGCATGATGAAAATGTACATGCAAAGCACAAAATAGAGGGATGGACGAAAAGCCTCATGCTTCAAAATGAACATGGCATTTCCACAAACACATGATATACTAACATGCATAGCTAAAGAATAACACTCAAATCATGCAAACATAAAGCAAAGGCATGAAAATAATTAGGCATTTTCACAAACACATGGATTACAAAATGTAAAACAAAAACAAACTTAAACATTTTGAAAACTGAAAATCAAAAATGCAAGATAAGTAAAATAAACATGATAATAGACTCAAAAATGGAAATAAGCAAGCAACCAAATTAAAACAAGCTTCAAGTTTATGTATTAGAAGAAGATTTAAAGCATCAAAACTTATTAAATATCAAGAATAACATGAAATAACAAAGAAAAACAGCAACTCTCAAAAATACTAGGCCATTCGGCCAACCCAAAAATAAGAAGGAAAAAAATTTCAAAAGCTTTTTACAAGAAAGAAACAAGAAAGAACTTAAATAAGAATATTAAAAACACTTATATAAAAAGGAAAATCAAAAGAAACTCACAAAATATTAAATGAAAACAGCAAATCAAGAATGGAAAATCAAAGAAAGTGCAAGAGTATGGTGCTTAAAGCAACCTCTAGAAGCTATCTTCCAAGCCTTTTCTCTTCTAACTTTCTTTTCTTTTCTAAACTTTTCTTTTTGCCTTTCAACAATGGAGAGAAAAATCAGAAAAAACCAAAAGAGAATAGAGAGTGAATAGCTGAAAATGAAAAGAGAGAGAGCTCCCCTTGTAGTGGCCGAATGTCCCCTCCCAATGCTAGGATGTTGTCATTTTTCATTCAACCAATTTTCATCCAAAGGCTATTGATCCAAGATGTTTAAAAAATGAAATTATCACCCTTAGATTAAGCCATCAGCTATCCATAGTTACAACTGTTCAAGAATCTTAAGCCATTATGTTGACACTATCCCTCTTCATGCATTGGTCCATGTGGCTTATTTGCAAAAGCTTGATAAAAAAAATAACTAACTTCCTCTTCATAGTTGGCCTTTTGATTAAAAATCAGAAAATAACTACCCATCCTTGTACCCTGGTCGGCCAACCCCTTTTCTTCCATCCCATGCTTCATTTTTTTAAAAGGCAAGAAAAGCTCTTTTCGATTTCTTGGGTAAAATGACCTTTTTACCCCCCGAACATAAATAAATAAAAAACGGACTCCAAATTCAAATTTTATTTATTTTAATACTTTCAATATAGTAAAAAATTAAATTCTGGAGGTTTTAAAAATTTTTCGAGTCCATTTGCTATTTATTTGGATTTTTTCTTCCAAAATTGCCTTTTTGTGCTCCCAAACTTTACCATTTTTTTAACGAGCTCCAAATCCAGATTTTTATTCACCAATATCTTCCAAATAATTTAAAAGTGTGATCTGGAAGTTTTCATAATTTTTTAAACTCATTTGGTATTTTTTTTGGGATTTATCTGCTTGAATTACTACATAGGGGGCCCGGGATTTGGCCATTTTGCAAACGAACTCCGAATCCAAATTTTCTTTATCCAATCTCTTCAAAATAATTTAAAAATGAGATTTGAAAATTTTCAGAATTTTTGGAGTTCATTTGCTATTTTTTCGGGATTTATCTTTTTGAATTTCTGTATAAGGGACCCGGGATTTGGCCATTTTGCAAACGAACTCCAAATCAAGATTTTATTTCGTCAATCTTTTCAAAATGATTTAAGAATGAAATCTGAAATTTTTCAGAATTTGTGGAGTTTATTTGCTATTTTTCCCAAATTTTTTAATTTTGCCCTTTTGCCTTCGAAATATGGTTTTGCTCAAAACAAGTCCGATTTTTAGATTTTCTTCAAACTGAGCCTTGGGCTATCCTTTTTTAATCACTTCTCACCCATTAGGGGCTTTAGTCCTACCGAATCGGGTTATTTCTGTAATTCTACCAAATTTCACCCAAATCCACCAAAAACCCTAATCCTCAGTTTTCTTTCGGATTGACTTTTCTTTCAGTTTTTCTTCCAAGTAGCTTCTCCATTACCCATAGTCAGTGCTTATCTTTCATTTGGAACCTTCAATTTTGACCAATTTGCTCGTTTAAGCACTTTTTCCCAAATTTCTCGAACTAGTATTTTTGTTCTACTGAATCTCCGTAACCCAACTTCTGAACTCCATATCTTTCGATGTAGACCTCGAATTATCAAAATTCTTTCGCCATTTTTCAATTGAACTTCAAATCTTGATTTTGAAAGTGGGTTGACTTTTTCAATAGTTGACTTTTTGGGGTTGACTTTTTCAAGTTTGACTTTTTATGTTCGCCTTCTTAGACTAAGTCTCGGAGTACCACATGCAGGATAAAAATAGTCTTTTTACATTCTGAAACATCAATTTAGGAAGAAAATATACTTGTTTTAGTGGTTCAGATAAAATTAGGTGTCTATATGTATTATTTTCGTTTTAAACTTCTGTTGAATGGATTTCGTTGTTCAATTAATTTAATGCATCTTTTGATAAGAGCTTGTTTTGTCTTAAAGTTATTAGCTTAGATTATTTCTGCTATGGCTAGGGGTGAGCAAATGGATTATACCATATTATTTTACCAGGTTTAGGGTTTTCTTGAGAGTGAATTGTGCTAGGAGTTTAGTGGAAACAAAACATGGAAAAATAAAGGGAAATCAAATAGACCGACTGAACCGAACCGATTATGGTCGGTTCGGTTAATTTGGTTTAGGGTTTCATGGTCGAACGGTTTGATCGATTTTATTAGTAAATTCGGTTTAATAGGTAATCGGTATTTTGATATCGAACCGACCGATTGCTCACCCCTAGATTTTTGTGTCAAAATAGATTGTTTGGGCCATTTTTCAAATTTTGGACAGAATTGAGTTTGGGCCGCCGAGGGAAATAGTCCATGAAGAAAACAAAAGACTTGGGATATTCGAATATCCCAAGTAAGTTTTAGGTGAGGATATTCAAATATCTCCCAAAAAGTTTTTAAAATAAAAATTAAAAAAAAAAAGAAAAAAGATAAAGATAAAAAGATAAAAGAAAAGAAAAGAAAAAAAAAGAAAATTAAACTAAACTAAACTAAAATAAAGTTAGTTTGGATCACATTGTGGGAAAATTTAGCATGAGATATTCAAATATCACAAGCACGTTAGGTGGGATATTCTAATACCATAAAGGAAAAAGTAAAAAGATGGAAAAAAGTGAAAGAAAGAGTTGTCTGTCTAGAATAAGAAAAAGGAGAAAATTGGGTAAATGGAGAATAAGCAGAGAAGAGAAAAAAGAAAAATGAGTAAAACCTGACAACTTTTAACACGATACGATTAAATGACACGAATACGATATTGAAAAAAATAATTAAAACACGACATGATATGAAAAAGTAACACGAACACGAACATGACATGAATATAAGAATGTGTCAAAATCTATATAACACGAATTATTAATGAATCAAAATCTATATAAATATAGAATACCTTAAACACAATTATAACATGTGAAAATATACAAACACGACACGAATACACAAATTGTCAGGTCTTAAATGGAAAGTAAAACGGCAATCGGGCCATTTCTCTCATTATCGCTTAGACCAGAAGAAACAAAATGCTCTGGCAATAGAAACGATTTGGGTTCCTTCTGTTAGTAGCATGAGTCATGGCTGTCTCTTGTTTTGTATTGGTTAGATCTTAGCCTTCAATCCGACCACTGTGTGTATGTCAACGAGAGCGGGAAGGAAAAATAAAATCCCTTAAAAATCTCAGCCATTCATTTTGATATCAAAAGATCATAACCCTTAATCTAGTTTCCTCTTCTTCTCCCAGTGTTTGTAAATAGTGCAATGAAAATATAACAGGAGGAGTTTTTTTTTAGTGATTAGAAAGTCTGAAGGCAAAATGTAAGGAAAAATAGTGTTTTCCCAGAGTATTTTGCAAAGGCGATAACTTGTTTAGTTTTTACTTTAATTTTTTTAGCATCTAAAAGAGGAGGAGGACCTGAAAGGTTGGTGAGGTAGGCTGTTCTCGATTCACGGCCACTCTCAAACGAATTTCATCCTCCCTTGTTTCTTGTATTTTGCTTATGCTATCTTTTTTATTTAGGGATGGAAATGAAGCGAGGAGGGGCGGAGATTGCCTTATCCACCTCCGCCCCGCTCTTGCATGGATGTTGAAAAGCTACACCTCCATTGATGTCGATTACATCCATAACCGCTCCACGGTGCTCCACTCTGTTACACTCCAATTTTTATTAATTATTTTTAACTTAATATTGTAAAAAATTATATTATAATTTATTCATTAACATAATTTTAGTATATAAATTTTTTTAATATACATATATATACACTAAAATTATATATATCTAATATTAGTATATATCTAATATATATACTAAAAATATAAGGACAAATATAAAATATTTAAGGGGTAAGAAAGTAATTTCAAAAGTTGAGGTGGGGCGGAGCAGAGCAAACATTTACCAAAACAACCCAACCCCTCAAGAAAAAAAAAATCTCTTCATTCGAAGCGGATCGGTGCGAAATCCATCTGTCGGATCGGGTTTTGCCATTTTTAGTTTTATTATCTATTAGCTTTGTGTCTTAACCATATATTTTTTTTTCTAAAATAGTCTGATGGATATCGACCAAGGTTAAACACGATAATCTTTACCTCGAACTATTTCCTGGCTTACACTAGATAAAGCAAATCCTTAAACATTTCTAACTGGCCTATGATTTTATTTTCCTTATAGTGCCTTCACCATTTATGTGATTTGCATTCATACACTACAAGAGAATGGACTTTTACCGATGAAATTTTATGTCGGTAAAAATCCCTATTCCGTCGATAAAGACTTTTACCGATGGAAATTTTCATTAAAATTTCGTTGTCAATTCTTAAGTCGGTGATACTAAATCCGTCGATAATAAATATTCCGTCGAAAATGTTATTTCCAACAGAATATTCCTTTGGCAAAAAAAAATGTGGTGGCATCAAATTTCGTCGCAAATTGTTATTACCAACGAAATTTTTCGTTGGTAAAGTTTTTTTATATATTTTAATAATAGTTATTTATAAACATATTTATATAATAATATATTCAATTTTTTCATTGGCTTGGGTATTAATAATAATTTATTTATATAATTATTTCAATAATTATAATAATTAATTATAGTATTAAAACTTAATAATAATATAATTTAATATAATAATTAGAATTTTATTATTGATTTTAAATTAAGTATTTATATATAATTATATATTAAATTTAAATTATAATAATTTAATTA
The DNA here is from genome assembly GCA_030761205.1 of Fremontodendron californicum. Lineage (NCBI taxonomy): Eukaryota > Viridiplantae > Streptophyta > Magnoliopsida > Malvales > Malvaceae > Fremontodendron > Fremontodendron californicum. The sequence goes on along the minus strand of JAULJL010000045.1, from coordinate 1,317,153 downwards.
ATTATTATAGTTATTGAAATAAAAAAAAAGGGAGAGGGGTTGGGGCGGGAATGAGGGCTAAGGCACAAAAGGGGGCTAGGGATCGGTGTGGGTGGCTGGGGCGAGGGACTCGGGAGCTCGGTGAGGGTGGGTGGGGCCGAGGCCTGCCGGGGTAAGGGGTTGGGGCAGGGCTGGGCTAGGCTAGGCAATGGGTGCTATGGTTGTGGCACCCGAGGAGAGGCAGGGGCCAGGGGAGAGGGGCAGAGAGGGATCGAGGAAAGAGAAAAAATAGAGAAGGAAAGTGAAAGGAAATAAGAAAAAAAAAAGGAAAGGGGTTAAATAAGTCTAACTCAAGTTTTAGTTGCGGAATTTTTGACTTTTTTCAACGAAATTTTCGTCGCTAATTTTTTTTGAAAGTTTAGTTTTTCGCCAGAAAGCAAGCCTTTACAATTTCTCGCCTAAACCTTTTTCGATGGAATTTTGTCGGAAATAGCTTTTTTCCGATGGAATTTTTGTTGGAAAAAGTTTAACCATCAATAATTTTTTTTTTTTAATTTTTTATAAAAAAATATTTTGAACGAAAATTTCGTCGAAAATTGTTTTTTCTGATGAAATTCCTTCGGGAATAGTTCTCTACAACAAATAAATATTTAGTAAATAATAAATAAAATTAATTATTAAAATTAATTTTCGTAGCTAATACTTTTTAGCGACGAAAATTTTCGTCGCTAATAAGCTTATTAGATACGACGGAAGGTTGTGAGAGAGTTTCCGGAAAAGCTTTTCTTTGAGTAAGAAGATCTCCTTTCTTTTTCTGTTTTTGGGAGGGCTAGTCTTGTTATATGGGCATCCAGGTCTCCTCCTGCCAGCGGGAGTTCTCTTGCATCCCCTATATCTACTTCCATACCTTCTACTTGGAATCTAGTTTCAATACCATATGGGTCAAGGTCGGATCGGGTAGGCTAAGGCTAGGTTAAAAGCTTAGGGCTGAGGCTTTAGTGAGGAAGGAAGTCTTATTCTTCCTCGTCAAATTTCTTTCTTTCTCTAGGTTGGGCTAATGCTAACGATAAGAGATTCCTGGATAGGTCTACAGAAATAAGTATTAACGACAAAAATTTGTTTTGGCTAAAAAAATATATTGAAATTGGTTTCTATAAATAAATTAATTAGTACAATTCCATTTTTTTTTTACCGACGAAATTTTTTTCTGTAATAAACCCCAATCTGTCGGTAATACTTTGGTGGGAACCAATTACATTCCCGCCAAAGTATTACCGACAGAAATTTTCAGTCGTAAATATTCCATTGGTAATACAAAATTTTCGTCGGTAAAGTTCCAGAAATCCTACATTAATAGTCAAAAACATTACCGACGGAATTCTGTCGATAATGTTGTTCGTCGCTAAATGTATTTTCTCTTGTAGTGATAACCCCTTTATTAAATCAACTAGTAATTAATCATGGTTTCTAACAAGTAAAATGGCGACATGGTCTTATGGAAATTGTCTCGAGATCCTGTCTAAACGTTAGAGGTGTCCCGAAATTACTTTCTTATAAGAAAGATGGCATCTTATTTTTGGAGCACTGAGAACTCCAAGAGAAAGGGATTTTCCCTTAATTTTTGCCTATATATTGGGGAAAATAAGAGACCTCCTGAATCAAGGACACTCATTGCCTCCCAATTAGACCTGTCAATTAGACGGGTCGAATTGGTTTCGTTTTGGGTCAATTCGGGTTGCATCAATTCGGGTCTTAATTAAAATTTTCAGGTTATTTTTGGGTTTTGCTTGTTCTAAGTTCAAGCCACTTCGGGTTCGAGTCATTTCGATTTTGTATAATTTTTGGTTCGGGTCATTCGAGTTTTGATACTCGAGTTATTTGGATTCAAGCTGTCGTAACGTGATCTCCGGTTCACGTGGGATCACCCGACAGAGGACGTTTTGAAAAATTGTGGGGAGGCAAAGAGGAAAAGACGACTTAATTCCTCTTGAAATAAAAGTTGAGGGTATGAAAACGATCTCAAAAAAAAAAAATGGAACCGCCACCAATCTTTTTTGGCTAGGTGTGATCGGTCACCTATTAAAATCGGTTTTGAAAAATATTTTAAAATTAATTAAAACATTTTAAAACCAATTTCGAAGTCTGCGCTTTGAACCAGAGAAAATAAATGTTGGTTCGGGAGCCGATTATGTGTGGGAAGGATTAGAACCCCCACAACGCCCGTATAAAACGGTACCTTAATGGTCATGTGTTATCTCGAGTCTTGGTGAATAGTCAATTTTAGATTTGGTATTTGAAGATAATTCTCATTTTAAAATCTATCCTATTTTTGTTTGGAAATGATCCAAAATTTGTTGTTGCAAAAACTTTATATATTCTCCGACAAACCGGCAAAATATAAAATTTTTATTGTTTTTGAAAATCTCTGCATCATCCTCTTTTGAAGGATATTCCTTCGTTGATATAATTGATGAAAACTCTCCGGCAGCCCGGAGGAGGATTCATGAATTATATTAACTCGAGGATATTGCCATATTTATTAAAAAAAATCAATTTTCAAAAATTTAAATGATCATGAATGTATAAACTATCATTAAAACATGAATATAAAAACATGCATAATTAACATGGCATGACAAGCATTTTATTATAACATGGCAAAAGAATTAATGACATGGCATACTTGACATGGCAAAACCTAAATGACATGGCTAAAAGAAAAGACGACATGGCATATGAATCAAATACATTCATGCTTGACATGGCAAAATCTAAATGATATGGCATGCTTGAAATGATAAACTCTAAATGACATGGCACATGAATGAATGACATGGCATATGAATGAATGGCATGGCATGCTTGACATGGCAAAATCTGAATGACATGGCATGCTTGACATGGCAAAATATAAATGACATAACATATGAATGAATGGCATGGCATGGCATGGCATGCTTGACATGGCAAAATCTGAATGACATGGCATATGAATGAATGATATGGCATGCTTGAGATGGCAAAATATAAATGACATAACATATGAATGAATGATATGGCATGCTTGACATGGAAAAATCTAAATGACATGGCATATGAATTAAGTATTCAATCATAAAAATAACATCATCATAGAATATTCAAAAAATATCATGATTAAGAAGGTAAATCTAGATGTCATGGAATATGCTCATGTTATTTTCATGGATTTTTCATGTGAGGAATCACAAAAATGGCATATGTCGAAAAATATTACCATACTCCCCGGCAAAACTGACAAAGCTTGAAAAATAATTCTTTCCTATGACATTTAATATGATTTTGAATAAAACAAAAACCATACCTTCCAATTCCTTAAACACGTGCGTTGAATAATTTTCTAATGTCCCGGCAACCCTGCAAAAGTTAGGAACTAATTCTTGCCAAATGTTTAGGAAACCGAAAAATACGCTTTTATGCTAAATTAAATAATTGTTTTTAAAAATATGGAATGCATGAAGATGTATGATGCACCCAAAAGAGTGTATCTTATTTAACCTTGCACTAAAAAGATAAATTGTAAGTATAGTAGTTAGCAAGGGTCGAGTCCTCAGGGATTGGGTTTTAGTTTATAAGTTAATAGTTTAAAACTTAAATTCAAGAACAATAAAAGAAAAGGGGTTTTTGAAGCCAGATTTAAACTAAAGTAAATAATAAGAATAAGATGCAAGGCGGTATAACCAGCCAATAAAAATATATATACTAAATTAGGCGGTATAACCAGCCAATAAAAATATATATACTAAATTAGGCGGTATAACCAGCCAATAAAAATAAAACAAAGTTAATATACAAATTAGGCGGTATAACCAGCCAATAAAAATAAATATACTTTTAAAAATAAGCAAACTAGAAAAGTAAGAAAACAAGTAAGTAAGAAGAATCAAATATGAAAAATATGGTTAAGGTTTCATTCTCCACCACTAGACATCATTAAGAATCAATTTCAGATCTATCAATATCAACCAACTATCAAAGTTAACAACCGTAGATAACAACAAGCTCTGTTATCCCAATCTTTCCTTAGTTTGTCGTTAAATAGAACAAGCTCTCTATTTAATCTCTAACCATTAAACAACCTAGAATAAGCTCTCTAATTTCAATTTAATGGCAGCTTTATGATGAGAAAGATAGGTTGATCTAAGCAGCAAACACATAAGCTCGGATTGTTCAACTTAGGTTATGTTCCACTTTGCAATTATTGAAAACTTGACCATAATCATTAATCACAAATTGCCACTTATGAATAGGAAATCAAGACAATTACACGGATCAAGACTCCTAAACTAGCAATAGATAATTATCAAGATCTATCTAGTTGTACACCTAAATAAATCAAGACAACATCATGAACAATTCTTGTAGAAGAACATAAGCAACTTTGATAGAAAATTAATGATAGATAGAATCTGAAAATCAATCACAAAACATGTCTAGGGCTTTGAAATCACCCTTAACCAAATAGAAGTTTAGCCTAGCATAGGCATTATAAACATAAAATTAAATAGAATCTAAGAAGAAAATAAAAGAAAGAAAGAAGAAGAAGAAGAATATTAATTATCCAACCTCTTGCTCTTTCTAAAGAAAAAAGAAAACTAGAGAAAAGAAAGAAGAAAAAAAACTTAGAGAATTTTATTAAAATGGCTAATATCCTACCAATCTACAATATGATCCTCTACAATCATCCAAGGCCCTCTATTTATACACATTTTGGAGGGCTAAATGACAAGAGACAAGCTTTACAAATTTCAAAGGTAGGTATAATAGGTGGGTGCATTTTTCTAACAATTTTCGTCATATTGTATGACCATTTTGATCAGCCAACTTGATGGTCGATTTTGTCAATCTTGGAGGCCTGATCTGATCACATGGTCTTCTAGAAAAATGTTCCCCTATGAGTTACTGATTCATAGCCGTTGGAATCAGCTCATTTTCTGATGTGGAGAAGAAGATATGGGCAAAATACGAAAACAGGTCAGCACAGACGTCATTGCACATCAGCCAACTTGATGGTCGATTTCTTCAATATTGGAGGCTTTATCTGATCACATGGTCTTCTAGACAAATGTTCCCCTATCAGTTAGTGATCCATACCCGTTGGAATCAGCTCATTTTCTGATGTGTGTCGGACGATATTGTCAAAATGCGAAAACTGCTCAGGACAGACGTCATTGCACATCAGCCAACTTGATGGTTGATTTCGCTAGGGAAAACGACTCCGTTTCAAGAAGTATAAAACATGAAAAAGATAGATATGCCTCTTAACTTTGCACGGTTAAAATTTCAGCCTTAGTTCTTCAGTGAAACTCCAGATATAGCTGATATGGCAAAAGGTGTCGGAACTGGAACTGAACTGGATTTGCCCTTAATTCTAGTAATCTGAAATCACTCAAAGAAACTTGTGAAAAACACCAAATTACATAAAAATATAAAAGATCATAAACACAATTAGACTAAACAATAATAACTCGTATTTGACACAAAACAATAATAAAACATAACTAAAAACTATATAATTATACGAGTTATCACACCCCCACACTTAGATTGTTGCTAGTCCCTAGCAACGACTCAATAAAAATAAAATAAGAAAATCTAATCTAATCCATTTTCGTAGGAAATCACGGTGGCACTTAGCATGTGACACAAGCCTTTAAACCCCTAGGTGTCCCTAGTGGACGAGTTTAGTCTCGTGAGGGTTTACTAGGACGATACTCACAAACATTGAAAACATAAGAAAAACTAAAAATAATAATTATAACTAATCCTTCCAATATAAATTTGAGATAATCATTGGACAAGTCTTAAAAACTAATCAATAGCTTAAAGAAATTCACAAAAAATCTTGCTTGAATGTAAATAGTTTGAGTTAAGCCAATATTAACATAACATATTTCAATCAAAATAATGCATATTCAAACTTAATCTCAACTTCTCACATGGGATACTCTCTTGATTTTCACTCTTTAAAGTAGTGGTAAAGTGTTTACACTCAATCAATCTCATGAAAACACTTCTACCATATGCTTGCTTGTCCACCTATTCTCCACTAAAAGATCATGCAACTTCATAAATCAAGAGGTCTTTAATCAAGGTTGTAATGGGGCCAAGGGGTTTGTAATGTGGTTGAAGAACAAAAGGATAAAGATATCACAAAGGTTCCAAAGAGTTCATAAAGTTTAGAGACATAAAAAAAATTATACAAAGAAACTTCTCAAAACTCTTTACAAGTACATAGTTACCTAGGCCGGATATTCATGTTGGGCCTTTTCTTCATTCTAAACAACTTTGTAACATCTTTTTCTTTTTCCACAAATTCAAGAGATGATTCATATATATATTTTTTTTACATAGGAATGTATTTTCCAGTATTCCATTTCTTTTTCTTTTTCTCTTGACTTTTCTTTTCTTTTCCCCCCACACTTATTTCTTGTTTCTAACCAAAAAAATATCCCTTGTCTTTGCAACTGGTCTCAAATCATGCTAATTCATCTTTGGAACAAAGGTAAAGATATAAGTATATTTAGGTTAGGGACAAGTTATGGTTACCAAAGAGATAGCTTATTCAATGTAGGCTCAAACTGGTTCACTAAGGGTGTGTTCTCTTGGAACATCAATAAGGGATGGCTGTTTGGCTCTGGTTATAATCCTAATGCCTCTATCATATTCATGTTGTCACATGTATCAATATAGTCTCAAACGGTTTAAAGCAAGTTCTAGAGAATCATGTAATCATAAGAGCACTCAAGAAAGAAATTAGATTGATTTGTATAATGCATCAATCATTATAGGCTCAAAAACTCACAAGGATGATTATACAAGTCAGATTAAGTCTAAACATGCTTCTTTCTCAATCAACATATCATATTAACATTGGCTCATAAAAGATTGACATCAAGCTCAATTCTCATGAAAATCTTCTCACTAATAAATCTGTTTTAGACTTATGCAATTCATATCTCATCATAGTATTGAAAAGGAACTAAAACACACTAAAAATAATAATAAAGACTCATAAAAAAGAAAAAAATAGTAGACAAAAATAAAAGAAATCCTAAATCATTCCCCCCACACTTAATTCTTACATTGTCCTTAATGTAAGTCTATTAACCCAAATGAAAGAATCATGTGTAAGAGAAAAGAACTAATAACATAAGAATAGGAACAACTAAGACTCAAAACAAAACAAACTCATGCAACCTAAATAATCCTAAAATACTAAACAAAAATTAACAAGTAAACATAAAAAGATTAAAATCAAACTGACAAGGTATGTCTCAAGTCTCCCTTACTCAGACCTTGTTCAGAATGAATACTTCTAAATTGCTTAAAACACAACAAATTTTTTTTTTTTTTTAAATTAGCAAAATATGTCCCTTACCCCCTACTAAAATATGACATTGTCCCCAATGTCAAATTTTAAAGGTAGAATTTAGGAGATATTACCTGCAGAGGTTGCTAACCACTTATTATAACTGAGACACAACAAGCAAAATGTTAGATAATGTCACAAAGACAAAGTGCAATCCACTCCTTGCTCGTCCATATCTCTTTTTCTTTTTCCGAGCGTTTGCGAAACAACCGTAGCAGATAAACACTCATAAGCTTGGAGCTTTTTGAGTAAATCTTCAATGGTTGTAGCAGAAATTATGGTTCTCCTTGCCTCTGAAAACATGAATCCATTATCCACAGCATTATCTAAATATGAAAGCAAATTACTAAAATAACCATTAATATTAAGCAAACCAATGGGTTTCTTATTTGTGACCAAAGATGACCAAGAAGTCACGCAAGCTATTTCTTCCAATGTACCCAGACCTCCTGGTAAAGCAATGAATGCATCGGCAGAATGGTACATGATTGTTATCCGTTCAGGGATACTCCAGACTTGTATTTCCTTACCCACGGTAGGTCCACAAAAACTTGTGAATAGTTTTGGCACGATTCCTAGAACTGGACTTCCTCCGGCGTGTGCTGCTGTAGCGACTGCTCCCATTAAACCTGTACTACCGCCTCCATAAATCAAGTGGATCTTTTGTTGGGCAAGTATTACTCCAACTCTTATGGCTTCATCAGCGAATATGTTATTTTTCCCTGGATAAGCACCTCCAAAGACACAAATGTTTTTAATGCGCTGGGATGAAGTACTTTCCATTTTTTTTTCTTCGAGTGCCTGAAAGAGAATGAGTACATGGTGTAATATATAGAGGACTGAGTAGTGAATCAGACAAGAGTAATAATGTCGCCGAAAGTGTATCTGACCTGTCAGAAGAAAATGTTAACCTAACAAAAGATTTTTGCGTGATTTCAGGAAGAAAATCAAAAAGAGAAGAAAAAATCAACCTAAAAGAATAATAAAAAAAAAACGAGAATAATTACACAAATCAAACAACACGTAAATTAAACCGAAATGAAGTTATTGCAAATCAAACCAAAAGCTGAGAAGTCATTTATTGTAGTTGTGATTGTGGCTCACATCTTCCTCTGGTTTTACGTCCAGAAACGGCTTAAACGCCTTCTATGAGTCGAGGATATGCTTCCCATCCAGTTTTCTTACAAGCTGGCAAACAGGGTCTTTTAACATCAGATTCCCAAGATGTTGCCATTCCCTTTGGAATTGCGGCCATAAATCAAGAATTTCTCTTTGTACGTCTCCACTAGGATGCGTCTCAAGAGAAAGTTGGATATTACCCAAATTCTCCTTACTCAGTCCATCCTTAATGAATTCAATTTTATCATCTCGATTAGAGGACGGAATCCCAATAGAACGACATTTACCGTTACACGTCCATCGTGCACATTTGTGGCAATTTGAACTCATGCGCTTTGCTCGTCGCTTCTTTGCAAAAGTGCTTCTACCTGTACCTGGTAAATGCAAAACAGGAAGATATTCATCTTCACGTACCTTGGCTTCAATTATCCAACGTATGTCTGCAGGAATCCCTTTGTGCATAAGCATTCTTAATCTTTCAAATCGAACTTGGTAAAGCTTCAGTAAAATATTTCGAGGAAAAGGAGGAAATCGTTTCTGCAATCTTGTGAGAATATCATCCATCCTGAAAAAAAAAATAAAAGAGAAATTTATATACAATATCAGTTTTTTTTTGGGTAGCTGATGGAACCGACTTAAATAATCACGGAGTACCGTTATCCGCCATTTAACCGGGGTAAAAAATTAAAAATTATATTTACATCTAGTTATTTTCAAAACCAGGATCAGAAAGAAAAACAACATAAAAAAACTCAAAAACAAAACACTCTAAATAAAATCCTAAATTCTTCCCCCCACACATAATTCTTACATTGTCATTAATGTAATGCTATTATCCCCCAATGCAAAAATTATATGTAAGAGAAAAGAACTATTAAACAAAAGAAACTTATGCAGCCTAAATGAACTTAAAAGCAGTAAACACAATTAACAAAGAAACATAAGAAATAAAATAAAAATAATAAAAGAAAAAGGAAAAGAAAGAGAAAGCAAATCTGAATATGGAAGGTTGGCAATTTCATCTTTAATTGGGCTGCCTTCCCAATTAACACTTGAGTTAGTGTTTTGAATCTAACCAACACCCTTTCTTGGCTTTTTAGGCTTGTCAGGCTCATACATGAAATTTCCCAAATTTATGCGTTTAAGAGGAAGCTTTCTTTGCACAACAGTGGATGCATTCTCTATTACAAGTATTATTCCATCATCCTTGGTGGTGCATATCTCATCGAGGAATGGTGCATCTTTTGGTACTTGTTGAATGACATCCACAAACAAACTGTTTAAGGTTTCCAGCGTGTCTTGTTCATGTTCATCCTCCTTGAACTTTGCAAATCTACTAGGAAAAGGTGGAGAAGAAACATTAGTAAAAAGTGGAACTTTAAACGTTACCTCAGGTGCCGAAATACTCTTATTTGTATTTGTGGCTTCATTATCCTCAAGAATAGAATCCATCTCTAATTCTGTCTCATCCTCATCTTGTTCATCATTCCTCAAGGTCACAATAGTAGTATTCTCCTTTGGGTTAATCATTGTTTGGGCAGAGAGTTCTTCAGATCTTTGTGCTACCCATACCACCATACTACTAGCCAATTGGCTCATTTGCTTTTCCAAACTCTTGATGCTTGCCCTTGTTTCCTGTTGAAATTGCAAAGTATTAGTAGAAAGAGCTTTAACAAGATCTTCAAGAGAAGTACCTGAATTTTGGGTGGGTGGTAGTTGTTGTCGGGTTTGGTATGGTTGTTGCACTCTTTGCTGAAAACCCGGTGGCCTGTGGTCAAATGGTGGAGGAATAGTTTGTGATTGGTTCCCTCCATAATTGAAGTTTGGATGATCCCTCCATCCTGGATTGTATGTGTTTGAGTAGGGATCATATTTCCTTGATTGGTTCTGAAATCCACCCATGGCATTCACATGTTCATTGGTATCCTCTTGAAGTGTTGGACACATATCAGTTTGGTGCCCTATGTTTGAACATATGCCACAAGCCTTTATTTGTTGTATTTTACCTACAGCCAATTGTTGAACAAGAGAAGTCAGTTTATCAAATTTTTGTTCAAGGGATGATATACTTACCTCATTAACTCTCTTGGATTGTGGTGGTGGATCTTGTCTCATTGAGAACTGTTGAGAATTGGCTGCCATGTTGGAGATTAATGTTCTAGCAGCCCTGGGAGTCTTATCAACTAGAGCTCCCCCACTAGCGGCATCTATCATACTTCTCTCCATGGGCATGAGACCTTCATAGAAGTATTGGATGAGAAGTTGTTCACTTATTTGATGGTGTGGACATGATGCACAAAGTTTCTTGAACCTCTCCCAATATTCATATAAGGACTCTCCGTTGTATTGCCGAATCCCACATATCTCTTTCCTAATGTTGGCAGCCTTAGATGCTGGGAAATACCTTTCCAAGAATGCTTTCTTCAAATCATTCCATGTAGTGATGGTCCCGGATGGTAGATAGTAGAGCCATTCCTTTGCTGAATCAGCTAGAGAGAATGGGAAGGCTCTCAACTTAACTTGCTCTTCCGTGACCCCTGTTGGTCTCATGCTTGAGCAAACTACATGGAATTCCTTGAGGTGCTTATTTGGATCCTCTCCTGCAAAACCATGAAAAGTTGGGAGAAGATGAATCAAACCAGATTTTAATTCAAAAGCTACCTCAAGATTAGCATATTCAATGCATAATGGTTGTTGACCCAAGTCCGGAGCGGCTAGCTCCTTGAGAGTTCGGTTGTCAGCTGCTGCCATCTCTCCTTGCTCCTCTTGGATGTTTTGGATCAACTCCTCGATTGGTTGTTGGTGAGAAGTTATAAATTCCCGAATTTTCCTAAGTCGTAAGTCTTCTTCGGGAGCTTGGAACATTCACTAATAAAAAAAAATAAGAAAGTAAATAATTAGAACAGAAAATAAGAATAAACCAATAAACTAATAAACTAAAGAAAGCAATCCCCGGCAACGGCGCCAAAAACTTGATGCACCCAAAAGAGTGTATCTTATTTAACCTTGCACTAAAAAGATAAATTGTAAGTATAGTAGTTAGCAAGGGTCGAGTCCTCAGGGATTGGGTTTTAGTTTATAAGTTAATAGTTTAAAACTTAAATTCAAGAACAATAAAAGAAAAGGGGTTTTTGAAGCCAGATTTAAACTAAAGTAAATAATAAGAATAAGATGCAAGGCGGTATAACCAGCCAATAAAAATATATATACTAAATTAGGCGGTATAACCAGCCAATAAAAATATATATACTAAATTAGGCGGTATAACCAGCCAATAAAAATAAAACAAAGTTAATATACAAATTAGGCGGTATAACCAGCCAATAAAAATAAATATACTTTTAAAAATAAGCAAACTAGAAAAGTAAGAAAACAAGTAAGTAAGAAGAATCAAATATGAAAAATATGGTTAAGGTTTCATTCTCCACCACTAGACATCATTAAGAATCAATTTCAGATCTATCAATATCAACCAACTATCAAAGTTAACAACCGTAGATAACAACAAGCTCTGTTATCCCAATCTTTCCTTAGTTTGTCGTTAAATAGAACAAGCTCTCTATTTAATCTCTAACCATTAAACAACCTAGAATAAGCTCTCTAAATTCAATTTAATGGCAGCTTTATGATGAGAAAGATAGGTTGATCTAAGCAGCAAACACATAAGCTCGGATTGTTCAACTTAGGTTATGTTCCACTTTGCAATTATTGAAAACTTGACCATAATCATTAATCACAAATTGCCACTTATGAATAGGAAATCAAGACAATTACACGGATCAAGACTCCTAAACTAGCAATAGATAATTATCAAGATCTATCTAGTTGTACACCTAAATAAATCAAGACAACATCATGAACAATTCTTGTAGAAGAACATAAGCAACTTTGATAGAAAATTAATGATAGATAGAATCTGAAAATCAATCACAAAACATGTCTAGGGCTTTGAAATCACCCTTAACCAAATAGAAGTTTAGCCTAGCATAGGCATTATAAACATAAAATTAAATAGAATCTAAGAAGAAAATAAAAGAAAGAAAGAAGAAGAAGAAGAATATTAATTATCCAACCTCTTGCTCTTTCTAAAGAAAAAAGAAAACTAGAGAAAAGAAAGAAGAAAAAAACTTAGAGAATTTTATTAAAATGGCTAATATCCTACCAATCTACAATATGATCCTCTACAATCATCCAAGGCCCTCTATTTATACACATTTTGGAGGGCTAAATGACAAGAGACAAGCTTTACAAATTTCAAAGGTAGGTATAATAGGTGGGTGCATTTTTCTAACAATTTTCGTCATATTGTATGACCATTTTGATCAGCCAACTTGATGGTCGATTTTGTCAATCTTGGAGGCCTGATCTGATCACATGGTCTTCTAGAAACATGTTCCCCTATGAGTTACTGATTCATAGCCGTTGGAATCAGCTCATTTTCGGATGTGGAGAAGAAGATATGGGCAAAATACGAAAACAGGACAGCACAGACGTCATTGCACATCAGCCAACTTGATGGTCGATTTCTTCAATATTGGAGGCTTTATCTGATCACATGGTCTTCTAGACAAATGTTCCCCTATCAGTTAGTGATCCATACCCGTTGGAATCAGCTCATTTTCTGATGTGTATCGGACGATATGGTCAAAATGCGAAAACTGCTCAGGACAGACGTCATTGCACATCAGCCAACTTGATGGTTGATTTCGCTAGGGAAAACGACTCCGTTTCAAGAAGTATAAAACATGAAAAAGATAGATATGCCTCTTAACTTTGCACGGTTAAAATTTCAGCCTTATTGCTTCAGTGAAACTCCAGATATAGCTGATATGGAAAAAGGTGTCGGAACTGGAAGTGAACTGGATTTGCCCTTAATTCTTGATTTAACCTAGAAATCTGAAATCACTCAAAGAAACTCGTGAAAAACAACAAATTACATAAAAATACCGTAGCAGATAAACACTCATAAGCTTGGAGCTTTTTGAGTAAATCTTCAATGGTTGTTGCAGAAATTATGGTTCTCCTTGCCTCTGAAAACATGAATCCATTTTCCACAGCATTATCTAAATATGAAAGCAAATTACTAAAATAACCATTAATATTAAGCAAACCAATGGGTTTCTTATTTGTGACCAAAGATGACCAAGAAGCCACGCAAGCTATTTCTTCCAATGTACCCAGACCTTCTGGTAAAGCAATGAATGCATCGGCAGAATGGTACATGATTGTCATCCGTTCAGGGATACTCCAGACTTGTATTTCCTTACCCACGGTAGGTCCACAAAAACCTGTGAATAGTTTTGGCACGATTCCTAGAACTGGACTTCCTCCGGCGTGTGCTGCTGTAGCGACTGCTCCCATTAAACCCGTACTACCTTCTCCATAAATCAACTGGATCTTTTGTTGGGCAAGTATTACTCCAACTCTTATGGCTTCATCAGCGAATATTTTATTTTTCCCTAGATAAGCACCTCCAAAGACACAAATTTTTTCAATGCGCTGGGACGAAGTACTTTCCATTTTTTTTCGAGTGCCTGAAAGAGAATGAGTACATGGTGTAATATATAGAAGACTAAGTAGTGAATCAGACAAGAGTAATAATGTCGTCGAAAGTGTATTTGACCTGTTAGAAGAAAATGTTACCCTAACAAAAGATTTTTGCGTGATTTCAGGAAGAAAATCAAAAAGAGAAGAAAAATCAACCGTAAAAGACCAATGCAAAAAAAACGAGAATAATTACACAAATTGAACAACACGTAAATTAAACCGAAATGAAGTTATTGCAAATCAAACCAAAAGCTGAGAAGTCATTTATTGTAGTTGTGATTGTGGCTCACATCTTCCTCTGGTTTTACGTCCAAAAACGGCTTAAACGCCTTCTATGATTCGAGGATATGCTTCCCATCCAGTTTTTTTACAAGCTGACAAACAGCGTCTTTTAACATCATATTCCCAAGATGTTGCCATTCCCTTTGGAATTGCGGCCATAAATCAAGAATTTCTCTTTGTACGTCTCCACTAGGATGCGTCTCAAGAGAAAGTTGGATATTACCCAAATTCTCCTTACTCAGTCCATCCTTAATGAATTCAAATTTATCATCTCGATTAGAGGACGGAATCCCAATAGAACGACATTTACCGTTACACGTCCATCGTGCACATTTGTGGCAATTTGAACTCACACGTGAAGGTTGATAGGAAAAAGTGTTGCCCGACTTTTGAGATTGTGGTACCTGAACATGATTATTATTCCGCCAACTGAAGTTGGGATGATTTCTCCATTCAGGGTTATACGTTTCAGAGTAAGGAGAAGGAAAAGGCTTTTTAAATGTGTTTATGGAATTTACTTGATCATGCAACGCTTCTTTAAGAATGGGAATGTTTGGACATTCAGAAGTGGGGTGTCCCATGATTTCACAAATTCCACAACTTTCTTCATTTTTAACCGTTTTGACTTCTTTTACTTCTCTAAGTTCCATGGCTTCAATCTTTCTAGCCAAATTAGCTACTTTAGCTTTTATCTCATCTTCTTGACTAAAATGATATTTACCTCTGTTAGAAACAAGATTAGATCTATTGGAACTTTCAGAGAAATTATCTGTGTGCCAGGCTTGAGAGTTATCTGCCAAATGGTCTAGGTAGTCAAAGGCTTCTTCAGGTTCTTTTTCTAGAAACTCACCGTTACACATTGTTTCAACAAATTGTTTAGTTTTGGGAGTTAAACTTTCATAAAAGAAACTAATAAGATGCCATTTTTCAAAACCATGATGTGGACAAGAACTTAACAAATCTTCAAAACGCTCCCAGCACTGAAAAAATGCTTCATTTTGATTTTGATTGAAATTTTGAATCTGTCTTTTCAAAGCAGTAGTTTTATGTGCTGGGAAAAATTTCTTTAGAAACTCAGTTTGTAATTCTTGCCATGTGCCAATTGACCTTGGTTTTAAATTATGAAGCCAAATTTTTGCTTTATCTTTTAAAGAAAAAGGAAATAATTTTAGCTTGACAATTTCATTTGTACATTGTTGGTCATTAAAGGTGACACATACATCTTCGAAGTCTTTTAGAAACGAGTAAGCACTTTCCGATTCTAACCCATGGAAATTTGGAAGCAAAGCTATCATACCTGGTTTAAAACGAAAGTTGTTTGCATTGAGAGGAAAAATAAAACAAGAGGGTGATGAGCTTCGAGTTGGTTGCAAGTAGTCACGCATGGTGCGTACTTGTCTGTTCTCACCTTCAGCATGAACACTTTCATTGTCAGCCATGGTAGGAGTTGTATTAGAAAGATTACCTGAAAAAGTTTCACAATAAAATCTAACTAAACGACGAGATCTAAAATCACGTCGCCAAACAAGCATAAAACAAAGTTAATATACAGATAATATATTTATATAAATATAAACTTTACAATATAAATATAAATATATAGAAAATTAGGCGGTATAACCAGCCAATAAAAATAAATATACTTATAAACTTATATACTTAGTATTGCTTCCCCGGCAACGGCGCCAAAAACTTGATGGAGACTCAATTAAAAGTTGTAAACCCAAGTGCAGGTTATGTTCAAGTAATAAATTCTCGGGTGTCCGAGGTCGAACCACAGGGAAGCGTATTAGTAAGTATAAGTTTATAACTATATAAGAAAAAGAAAGTAAACAAGATATTAGGGAATCTAAAACAAAATATTAGAGAACAAAATAAACAAAATAACATAAAAGAAATTAAACAAGATATAAAAAAAACAATAAGAAAAGATGTTGAGGTTAGAGAATCCACTCTTGGTGTTATGCTAAGATTAATCTTGTTTTATTACACAATTGAAATTCACACATAAGGGAGGTTCCAATCGGAAGGTTTAGCAATTCAGTCCAAATTGTCCAACGTCCATAGCATATGATATTATGTTCATTTGGTGTCCTCAAAACTCATAAAAAGAGTCCAAGCATTCCTTATGCCAAGGTATATGTCTACAACAAATCAAGGTTATGAAACCAAGCATTTACTGTGCCATTTTCATTGTCAATAATGAATCAAGATCCCTACTTTGCAAGTATGATTTTAAACCAAAAGAAAATATTATCTATATTAGTGTTTATAAATGATGATTCATTTTAGCTCATGTTTAAGAGACTAACCTTAGCATTTACCAAAAGCTTCACCTCATCACCTCAACAATATGATTAGCAATACATACTAGATATGAATAAAATGAAAAGAAATGTAAGAAGCATAAGTAAATAAAAAAAAGAAAACTAGAGAAAGGAAAGAAGAAGAAAACTTAGAGAATTTTATTACAATGGCTAATATCCTACCAATGTACCATAATCCTTCCAAGGCCCTCTATTTATACACATTTTGGAGAGCTAAATGACAAGAGACAAACTTTATAAATTTCAAAGGTAGGTATAATAGGTGGGTGCATTTTTCTAACAATTTTCGTCATATTGTATGACAATTCTGATCAGCCAGCTTGATGGTTGATTTTGTCAATGT
Source organism: Fremontodendron californicum (assembly GCA_030761205.1). Classification (NCBI taxonomy): domain Eukaryota; kingdom Viridiplantae; phylum Streptophyta; class Magnoliopsida; order Malvales; family Malvaceae; genus Fremontodendron; species Fremontodendron californicum. The sequence continues at coordinate 1,300,145 of JAULJL010000045.1, read as the reverse complement.
TGGAGGCTTGATCTGATCAAATTATCTTCTAGAAAAATATTCCCCTATCAGTTTGTGATCCATATCCATTGGAATCAGCTCATTGTCTCATGTGGATCAGAAGATATGGTCAAAATACCAAAACTGGTCAGAATAGACGGCATTGCACATCAGCCAACTTGATACCATATTTCGCTAGGGAAAACGACTCCGTTTCAAGAAGTGTAAAGCATGAAAAAGATAGATATGCCTCTTAACTTTGTACTGTAAAAATTTCAGCCTTACTGCTTCATTGAAACTCCAGATATAGCTGATATGGCAAAAGGTGTCGGAACTGGAACTGAACTGGATTTGCCCTTAATTCTTGATTTAACCTAGAAATCTGAAATCACTCAAAGAAACTCGTGAAAAACAACAAATTACATAAAAATATAAAAGATCATAAACACCATTAGACTAAGCAATAATAACTCGTATTTGACACAAAACAATAATAAAACATAACTAAAAACTATATAATTATACGAGTTATCACCATCCAATATAAAACTCAGTTCTGGAGATTTTCATAATTTTCCGAGCTCGTTTTGCATTTTTCCCAGATTTTTCTCTAAAACTTCGGTTTAGTGCCTCCAAACTTTGTCTATTTTCATTTGAGCTCCGATTCTGGATTTTTCTTCTCTAATCCATTCCATCCAATATAAAACTCAGTTCTGGAGGTTTTTATAATTTTACAAGCTCGTTTTCCATTTTTCCTGGATTTTTCTCTAAAATTTTGGTTTAGTGCCCCTGAACTTTGTCTATTTCCATTTGAGCTCCGATTATGGATTTTTATTTTCCAACCCATTCCATTCAATATAAAACTCAGTTCTGAAAGTTTTCATAATTTTTCGAGCTCGTTTTATATTTTTTTCGAATTTTTTTAAAATTGTAGATTAGTCTTCCGAATTTAGCATATTGGCATTTCAGCTCGAATTTCAGGTTTTCTTCCTCTCACTTCCCTCATTCCATCCTAAAACTCAGTTCTGAAAATTTTTGCAATTCTTTGAGCTCGAATTCTTTTTTTCTCGGATTTTTCAAAATTGCCTTTTAACCTTTGAAACCTCGATTTTACTCGAAACGGGCCAAATTTTGGATTTTCTTTTTCCAATGCCTTTGTCATATATTGAAATGGAGTTGGACTGAAAATGCCCACCTTTTACATCTGAATTTCTCTCCGATTAGTTTTACCCTTTTTCCTCAAAATTGGGAATTTTCTTGTTTTTCCTCCAACCAGCTCTTCCTTTGGATCCACTTCAAATTGAGACTTGGGATATTTTTGTTTATTTATTATTCATCAACTAGGGGCTTCAATTTCACCGAATCGGACAATCTCTGTAGTTTTCCCCAAATTTGTGAATTTCTCATTTATTCATTAAATCTTTATTTTCTTTTTCCACTTCAAACCACACCTTCCTTCAACTCCCCTTCAAAATTGGATCTTCCAATATCCATATTTATTGATCTTAATCCATTTGAAACCTCCAATTTTGTCCAATTTGATCGTTTACGCACTTTTCCTCAAATTCGCAAAATTTCCAATTTTTCCCATAAATAGCAATTTTCAATTTTGTCCACTTCTTCTTCCGATTGATTCTTTTTGGTGAAATTGGATCTTGGGATATCCTTTTTTATTGACCATCCTTCAATTTGAGGTTTCAATTTCATTCAATTTGATCATTTACGTACTTTTTTCCAAATTTGGAAATTCCATGCTTTTCTTCTACATTGAATTTTGCAATTGTTTTTCAACCTCTCTATGTTCAATTATAGATCTCCGATTATCAAAATTCTTTCACCATTTTTCAATTCAACTTCTAATCTTGATTTTGACTGAGAGTTGACTTTTTAATGGTTGACTTTTTGGGGTTGATTTTTTTTGAAGTTGACTTTTCGTGTTGACCTCCGAATTAAAGTCTTGGAGACCCATTTGCAGAATGAGGGAACATTCTTTGCATTCCGAAAAGTTTAAAGACGAATTTACCTTATTTAGGGGGGGACAAAATTAGGTGTCTACACAAGTAATTCGGGTTCAATTTATTAATTTTAAAATCAAATTAGATCAAATTTAAATAAATTATTTGATCGAGTCAAATTTAATTAGAATTTTATTGAAATATAGAAAATAAGTAATAATAAAATTTTAAATAAATATTGTAATATTTAATTTTAAAATAAATATCTATCTAATCTGATTTTTTTAGATTCGAGCATATTCGATAATTTTTTAAATTTGAGTAACCGTTTTACTTAAATGAGTATTATTGTATGCATGAAATCATTATTCCAATCCATTTATATATTTGTAAATGTATTATTATAACACAGTGTACAAATCATGATAATACAATACACATATTAATGATCCATTTTATATACTTTTAGAAAATCACATGAGAAGACTTAAGAGATTATACATTTAAAATAAAAACAACACATTTATCCTAAAAATAATATGTATAACGATAAGAGATTATATAATTTGATCTAAATTACGTAATAAGATACTATTATAACATAACATACAAATCATTATGATAAAATACATATAACATTATTAACAACCTATTTTATGTACTTTATCTAAATTACGTAATAATGGATTATACTTTTAGAATAAAAATAATATATTTATTTTAAATAATATATATAATGATAAAAAAATGTTATAATATTATCATAAGTATATTCATCATAATTAAAATATATAATTTATTTTAAATCTTATTATAAGATTATCATAATTGATATAACATTTTATTAATTTATTTAAGAGATTATTATATATTTAAAAAACAATTTTAGTCTTTGAATACTTATCTTGAAAGTCTTGAACAATTAATTTAAGAATGTTATTATGGTAATAATACAACAAACATACTATTTATCTAATCCAATGGTTTGATTTAAAATAAAGATTTTGATAATGATTTATAACCGATTAATTAAAATTTTAATTTCTATTACCTAACACTATATATAATAACATCAACCTTCTTTTTAATTTTTTTAATTTCCCCCAAAGCCACTGGCTGCATAGTGCATATTTTATCATATTACCAAATGGTAATTACAAGTTATAAAATTAAAATAAATTAATAATTTATGTTATATACTTAATTTAAGTTAATAATTAAAATAAATTAATATTTTATCATTTTATTTTTATTTTTATTTTTATTTTCATTAAATTAATATTTTTAAAATAAAAATATACTTAATTTAAGTTCGGGTCATTTCAGGTTAATTGTTCGGATCAATTCGGGCTCGGATATATTTGGATTCGAGTCATTTTGGGTTCAGATTAGTTTTTGGTTCGAGTTGGCCAATAGAAACCTAGGGGAAGCCCGGTCTAATAGCTTTCGTTTCGAGAATCTAGTGCCAGTGAGGGTAGCCCTCTTTTCATGTGCCATTTTTTATGTCCCCAGCGAAAGTCATCAAGAAATCCACAAGTAAAGGTGCAAGAGTCCTGTCTGACAGGAAAGAAACAGTTATAAAAAGCAAGGGCCTGTCATTAGCCCAGAACCCTGTGCCTTTCTTGTCCCGCCAGTTCCAATACCCATAAAGAAAGAGATTTTATCCTTTCCTGACTTTTGATGGACCAGTCCTTTTTTATGCGCCGCTTTACCCTGAAAGGAAAATGAGCTTTTCTCCTCTGGGTGCTAAACGCTTCCGTGGTTCGCGAGAAGGAAAAATGACTCATCCTTTGTTACATCTGGAACGAGATGATAAAGAGAAAGCTTCGTCTATCGATGAACAGCGGATTGACGGAGCTCTTGGCATTGCTTTGTTTTTCTCTCCTTTCCTATCAGTGAGTTCCGATCCTTTTGTTCGAGTATATCATAGCTGACCACACCATGGGCTAGCCCATGCACCCACTGCACGAGTGAAATACTACTTAGTCAAGTAGAAGGGCCAACCTGAGAGCGAGGCAAGCTGGGAACGGGCTGAAACTTACGATTCGAAGACCAAGTCAGAGATTACTGGACCTTTCGCAGAGCGACTTTCAACGAGGACATTAAGCCTCTCTCCTCCTTTTAAGACCTTGGTGGTGGCATTTCCATGATAGCTTTAATCTTAGTTGGGTCAACTTCTATACCCCTCTGACTAACCATAAACCCAAGTAGCTTACCGGCTGTCACTCCGAATAAGCATTTCTGTGGATTCAGCCTCATCTTATATTCCCGGATTCTCTCAAAGAACTTCCTTTCTCTGAGCAGCTAAGCTAGTTTAGTTCATCCACTATATAGATTATTATTATATAAATTGTAAGGGCAGTAGGTCTTGGTCCTTGAGTCAGTCTGGGGTCAGCATATGATTCGTTAGAGGCGCTAGCTATACTAGTTGGAGTAGCAGTGGTGGTACTGACTTTCGTTCTTTGGTGGTCTATCTTATTTAAGTATCCCGTCTGCTTTTTTTGAATAAATAACGGCAGCTATTGGACTACTCTAAAACTCAAAGGCAAGAGGGGATGACTCTTAACTAACTAAGCCCGAAGGCTATCCAGCTAAGGATGAAATTCGGTACTAAAGTGGTAACGGTCGATGGTAGATGAAAGAAGGAAAAGCCCTCATTTTCACTCAAGTGAATTGGTTCATTTGCTTTTGGCATTTGGGCAAACGATCTTTTTAGCTTGCACGTGATGCTCTTTAATAGCGGTCACTATGATCCGCTCTTTAATATTTAAAATGAAACCCCAGCAACAAGCCTAGCCCTTAAAGCTTTGAAGCCTGCTTCACTTTAAAAGAGTTGCGTAGGTAGACTATACTATAAGGAAGAGTTTTGGGGTTTAAAGAAGAACGAGTTGTTGACTTTTTTGACTAAATCGAGTTGGACCGGGTTTGGGTTTGGGTGGACTGATTAGATTTTTCGGATTCGGGTCAAAATTGACAAATCTACTCCCAACCTAATAAAAATTAAGAGTTTTCTTTGATAGAATGTTTGACTCTTTTGCTTTTAATTTCAATTTTATCACATAGCATAGGGATTCATTTTTTTTAAAGAATCAAAGTGGTATCTCGAGTAAAGGTGGTTATCGATACTCTGCCTAGACGTTGAAGAGTTTCTAATAACTATCACTTACAAAGGAATATCATCTATATTTTTAACGAAATATTGTGGAAATCATCAAGATGAAAAAAGTTATCTAAATTCCGTGCCCAAGCATTGAGGAATTCGAAAAAATTTCAAACGTCGAAGATTTTCATTTTATTCCAAAATTGAAAGATTCTTACAAAATTTTAGGGGAATTGTTTTTAAATATAAAATTAAGACTGCTTTACCAAATTTTAAGGATAATGCATGGTTAATTGATACTATTTTTAAAAGGGCATTGTGATAAGTTCATAAATTATACATTTTATGCCCTTTCTATTCTTAGTTTTCGTTATGTTTTCTATCCTTATTTTGGTTAATTATATAGGTTTTTGAATTTTAGGTATATTTAAGATAATAAAGTCAAAACATTTCAATAATTATGGTAAAGAGCTTACAAAACACAATCACAAGATGGAAGAAGACTTGGGAGTCAAAAAGATTAAATTCTTGGTGCAATGCAAGAAGGCAGATTTGACCTCTGGAGCTTGTTTCTAAGAGAACATGATGTTAAATTCTTTATTCAAATAAAATTCCTCTTAAATTTTTAAGCTGGCTTGAATACCTTTCCAACGGTATATCATACGCCCAAATCGAACAAGAAATGATCATCCAAATCAATCGAGAAAGTGCGAGAAGATGCAGCAGAAAATTTTGCGACTAGTGCCGCAGTGCCAGAGTCTAACGTCGCAGCGCCCAAAATGTCGAGAGCCAGCACTGCAGCTCTGGATGTTGGCGCTGCAGTGCTGGCAGAACTTGCCAAACTGAAAAAAAAAATGCAAATATGAAGCCCTAAACTTACTTGTGCGGTAAGAAAAGGTTCTCAAGGTTTTAAAACTCTATATAAATACCATCTTTTGAGCCACAAACTAGGGATGTTTTGGTTTTTATTAATCTTCTTCTTCTCCATTCTTTTATTCTCTTTTTAGTTTATTTTATGTTATCTATGCCTATGCTAGGCTAAACTTTCTTTTGGTTAAGAGTGATTTCAAAGTCCTAGACATGATTGTAGTTAATAAATTTCAGATTGTCTTTCAACTCTCTTATGAATTTGTTATATTCTACTGTATTCATGCCATAAATTGCTTTTTTGTTTATTTAGGTGGCCAAGTAGATGAATATTATAGTGATTTGATTGCTAGTTTAGTGTTTTGATCCGTAATTATCAAGATTCCTAAACATAAGTAGTAAATTGTTATCAATGATTATGGGACATTTTCGTTCGATACAATGTAGAATATGGCTCAAGTTAAAGGAACCCGCTTGTGTTTGTTTGTTGCTTGATTTAATCTATCTTTCTCGATTGAATGCCTCCATTGAATTAAATTTAGAGAGCTTATTCATTGAATGCCTGACCCGCATGTAGCTGGTCTCTTTCTTTCTTTCTTTCTTTTTTTTTTCTTGTTGTTTGTTTGCTTTGTTTATTATTTATTTATTTTATGTTTTTTACTAATTGTTTTTTTAGGGTTTTTTTTTTTGCAGGTTTTACTTTGTATATTATTATTATTTGTTTATTATTATTATTATTAAATATTTTACTAACCATATATTTAAAATTAAAAAAAACTACTATTTATTTTTATTACTATTACTATTTTATATTTTATATTTTATTACTATTTATATTTTATATTATATTAATAATTGTATATTTTAATATTATTAACTATTAATTTATTTTTAAGATTAGATTAATTATTAATTGAAGAATAGTTATTTTTAAATAAATAAATAGAGATTTTTTCCAATGACGAAATTCAAAGAAACTACGAATGATTGATTTCTGAGAATTTTAGGTGAGAGAATTCTCTTAAACATTTTTCCAGAATGAATGGAAGGATATTTTAAGAGATAATTTTCAATATCAATAAAAATCGATTTTTTTTTTTTTAAGAATAATTAATTTTCAATATCTTTTTTTTTTTCTCAAATTGATTTTTCATAATAAATGCTTAACTAAATTGAAAGATAAATTAAGATTTTTTTCGATGATGAAATTCAAGAAAGTTGCGAATGGATGACTTTTAAGAAATTTCTAGATGAGAACAATTCTTTTAAAAATTCTCCAGAATGAATGGAAGAATATTTTAAGGGATGATTTTCGATATTAAAAATCAGAATTTATTTTTCAAACAAACATTAATAAAATGTGGATTAATTTTGGAAGATTAATTTAAGAGAAATAATTTTGTTAAATAATCTAATTTTTTCTGACGACGGAGCCTCTTCAATAGAACGAATGGTTTCTTTTGAATACTCTCGAGGTGAGGAAACATTTTTTAGTAATTTCTCCAGAATGAATGGAAGGAAGATCTAAAAAATAATTTTCGAGATTTCTAATTTTAACATTTAAAATGAAATAGGATAGACAAGACCATTTAATTAAGACTTTTTAAGTATCACAAGGCTAATTAGGTACTATCTTTTAGATAGGCGTTGTGAGGGTGCTAATCCTTCCTCATACGTAACCGTACTCCTGAACCTAGTTCTGATAAGTAGGCCAGAACCTATTCTTTTTAAGGTGCCTTAATCAAGCTTAGGATTACTTTAAATATGATAGATTTGTATAGGTGACTAATCACACTTAGATTAGATGATTAGTGGCGACTCCATTGATTTGTGCCTAGCATGCTGAATTCGTATTTGGCACGTTATGACACAACCATATACATTTTCTTTTTCTTTTTTCATAAAACACATTTTATTACATTTATTGATATAAAATAATATATATATATATATTCGCCTGTAAGTAATATAATAATAATAATAAATAATAAGCTCACAAAGTTATAAACTTTATCTAACTCCAAAACAAATGCATAAACAAACAAATTTCAATTTTTTTCAAAAATAAATACAAACTCCAAATTGATTTTTTTTTCTAAATATAAACAATAATTGAGGAAAATAAATAAAAATAATACAATACTCAAGTTTACATTATGTAATAACAAAATTGATAAATTATAAAACAAAAAATATTTATTACTATGAGATAATTAAAGTTTTAAAGAATTGACTATCTAATTAATAGTAGAATTACTTACACAATCATTCAATAAATTATGGTACATTTTCTTGATTCTTTTTGACAATTTAAAATTGAAAGAAAAAAGTATAAATAAAAAAAAATTGTAGGAAAACGAGACAAAATTAAAAGTGAAGAGGTTATACCAAGAAGATATAATTCGGCTAAAATAAAAGTGAAGGTAAATTCGAGATATATTCCTTGATTAAGGGCGGATGAATCCTTGGTCCAGCCTTCCCATTCTTCCCTCATGTTTTTTGTTTTTTTTTTTTTTTTCATTCTTTCATCTCTTAACAAGTCTTTCAATTAGACCTGTTAATTGGATAGATCGAGTTAATTCGGGTTGGATCAATTCAAGTTTTAAAATTTTTGGATTATTTTCGAGTTCGGATCATTTCAAATTCGAATCACTTCGAATTCATATCATTTTGAATTTAGATCAAAATTGACAAGTTTATTTTCAATCTCTCTCTAAAATCTTAACTCTTCGATTTTTTTAAGGATTACTCTTAAAAGCTCCTATAGATTTCATGTTTCAAGATACTTGGTTGTTTTTTAAATGTGATTGGAGGTGGGTATTATGATTGTTAATTTGTAAGTCACAACTTCTAAGGTAATGAGTATTTGTTGAGTTTTTAAAATTTATTTTTGGTGGTAATGATATTGTTGGAGATGATGGATGACTTATTTTTCATTTGGGTGATCATTCTTTTCCTTTTTCAATTCTTTTATTTTTTAATTAATTATAAAAAAATAAAATTTATAGAGAGAAAGTAAAATACAGTTAAAAAGGAATAAAAATAAGAAAAAGAACTAAGAATTAGTTTAAAGAGAATAATACAATTTTCTTTTTTTTTAGATGAACATCTATATGGAAAAATAGTTGTAAGAATTTTATTTTTTTGATATTTGAGATTGTCAGGATTTGATTCTTGATCATTAAAATTAAAAGTTGAGATAAAAAAATGAAATCCTGAAAATGTGATAAAGGAAAGAGAAAATGAGTAAAAATAAAAAATAAAAATAATTGGAAAAAATAAACAGAAAAAGATGATGGTTTAGTAACAGAAAATAATAAAATAAATTTCAGAATAGTTAAGTGTTAGTTTTTAAAGTGAAGCATGTTTGGATGTTTGAGTTGGAGTTTTATCGAGAAAGTTAGTAAGCTTCATTTGGCCTTTATTAAATTTATATGATTGTGATTTAACATATCAATTTTAAGATTTGTAAAATATAATTGATGGGTATAACAAATATACAAATAGCAATGTAATTTTAACCTACAAATTACAATGCATAAAATTAGATTCAACCATGAAAAATAAATGAAGTTAACCTTTTCAGTTTGGGGCCGTATATAGAGATTCGGCTTTGATTTTATTGCTTGGGCGAGTATCTCTTGATAACAAAAAGTAACATTTGATTACTCATGTAAGATTATTTTTTAATAAGATTTTAGGTAAAAATAAATATAATTAAAAATAATTCTTTATTACACAATTGATAAATTTTAAACATGATATTTATATTAATGTATAACATATGCAAATGCATTGATCCAATTCTTAAGTCAATAAATTTAAAATTTAAATTTAATCACTATGACAAATTATGTAAAATATTTTCAGTTGGAGATAACTTTTAAAGTAAGATATATGTCTAAAATTACCAAATTTAATCTAAAAAAATAATAACTCTCAATCATTATACTACACATAATATAAAATTGGGAGTTATTTGAATAGTATTAATTAGACCTAGTAATTTCGGATATAACATGATTATATACGATACGAACACAACATGAGAAAAATAATTTAAACACGATATGAAACGAAAAATAACATGAACACGACACGAATAGACGAATGTGTCAAAATTTACATAAAACGAATTATTAACGTATCAAAATTTATATAAATATATAACACCTTGAATACGATTATAACATGAAAAAGTAATACGAACACGTGACACAAAATTGAAAGTTATTTGAATAGTGTCAATTAGAGTTGACAATTTCGAACACAATATGATTATACGACACGAACACAACATGAGAAAAATAATTAAAACACGATATGATACGAAAAATAACATAAACACGACATGAATACATAAATATTTCAAAATCTATATAAAATAAATTATTAACTTATAAAAATTTATATAAATATATAATACATTGAATACGATTATAATAAATAAAAAACTCGAATACATAAATTTTTTATTTATTTTATCTTTCGTTCTTCAAACCTTTTTTTTTTCTTTTTTTTTTCTTTCTTTTTTCACCAAAATAATAATAAAAAATAATAATTTTCCACGTGATAAGTCAAAGGAAAGTAATCTCCCTCAATTTGAGGGGGATTGCTTTAATACAGTGTAATAGACTAGATTGAAGCCGATATAATTTATATTCATCCATATATTACAAAAGAGAAATGATATTTACAGCATAATAAGAAATGCATATCTTAGAGATAATATAAAGGACGATATTGCTATTTTTTTTTTTAATATTTAAGAATGTTTCTTTCGTTTCCTTAAGGATTTAGATTTTTTTATATAATTTCAATTATATTAAATAGTAATTATTTATCTAAATATTATTTAAATAATTATTTATATATTAAAATAATTATATTTTTTAATATAAAAATTAATTATTTCAAATTACATCTTTCTCACAAATAAAAAAGTTTATTACTAAATCAATTTTAATAAAAAAAATATAAAATTATAAAATTGAACCTTTTTAAAATCAAGTGACAAATTCATCAAAAATAAATAAATTTAACTCGATTTTTTTATCAATAAGATTTCACTTTCTTCGGTTGTAAGAGTCTAAGCCGATCAATTACTCCTGCTGGTAATTCCTTTTTTCTTCTCAAAAAATAAAAAATAATTGCAAAATCTTATTTTCACATAATTTTTTTTATTTCTTATTAATAATTATTTATTTAAATAATAGTAGATAATAAATATTCTTAGTTAATTGGTTTATTTTGTAATTCTTTCAATAATTTTGGTTTATTAGTTAATTTTGTAATTTTTTCAAAAAAATTGGTCACAAATAGGATGACAGCGTATCAGATATAATCAATTTTTTAAATATCTAAATTCGAATCCGTTTAATTTATCTGAAATCCAAATCTATTTATTATTTGTTTACTATCCGAATTCGTATTCGATTTAAAGAGCAATATCCGTCGGATATCCGAATCCGTTAAATCTTCGAATTTATTAAATCATTTTTTTTAAATAAAAAAAATTAAATAAGAACTAAATATGTAAATGAAGCAGATAACATATTCGGATATTAGACACTATCTGAACCAGAATTAAGCGGATTCGAATCACGGATATCCAAGAGTTCATATCCGAATCCGCTGCAGATAGTAAATTCAATATCCGAATCCACAAATTATCTGAATCCGTAATATTCGCATCCGAAAAAAACGGATCGAATCATAAAACTAAATATATATATATATTCTTATTAACAATTATTTATTATAATGATTATAAATTATAAATATTTTTAATTAATTAACTCATTTTGTAATTTTTCTAAAACATTGAAAATAAACAACTAGTGCTGTAAATATGTAAATGGAGTAAGTAACAAATTCAAATATCCGACACTATATGAACTAAGATTAAAGAGGAATCCGATAACGAATATTCAAGTATTCATATCCGAATTCATTATAGATAATAAATTCTATATCCGAATTCACAAATTATCCGAATTCGTAATATTCAAATCTGAAAAAAAAAATCGAATTACAAAAACTAAAAAAATGTATTTCTTTATTAATAATTATTTACATAATGGTTATAAATTATAAATATTTTTAAGTGATCAACTTATTTTGTATTTTTTTCTAAAAAACTACAAAACCAATAAGTGTGGCTTGATATCGTACCTCTTCGGAGATACTTTTAATATATAGTTATAGAAGTAAGTATTAATGATTTTATTTAGTATCACCAATTTTTTTTATACAATATTATTTTACCATTTCATTATTTAAATATTACGTTTAATATTTTACTCATATTAATCATGTATACCAATTTTCAAATCTATCTCATTTTTTTTTTTTTTAACAATTTTATAAAATGAATAGTTATAAATATTTTTATTGACTTCAAAATTTGATATAATTAACGAGCAATGAATATGAAATGTAATTATAACCGATAAAAGCATGCAATGATCTAATTTAATAATACTTATTTTTTAGTAGGATAGAAGGGAAAGATAATTTTCAGAAAAGAATTGTCCATGAGTAAGGCTACTTACTAAATTCGTGAATCTAGTTCAACTGAAACCGGGACTTGGACATCATATTTTAAATCGAGACTTAACTTGACTCGAGCCAAATATTATTATATTATTACAAAAATACTTATTTTTTTAATTATAAAATATATTAAAATATTAATATGAACATATCTTAATATTGAAAATTTTAATATTTTATTTAAATATTATTAAAAATAAATATTTATATTTATATTTTAATAATATATAATATTATATTATTATTATTTTAATAACAAATAATAGATTATTAATAAAATGAATATTATTTATTATTTTAATAAAAAAATAATATTTCCTATAATAATATTATTGTTTTAATAATAAATTATAACATTATCAATAATTTAAATTTTAAATATTTTTTTAGTATTTTCTTGAAAAATGTTTTTATGTTACTATTTTAATAATAAATATATAAAAATTGTACTTTATAAAGATTTAATCATAAATGTTTTTTATTATAAAAATATTATTATTTTAATAGTATAAATATGAAAAGAAATAATATTTAAATAATTATTAGAATACTTTAAATATTTTAAAATATTAATATAATTAATGTTTTAATAATAAATAATAATTTTTAAGTATTTAATATTAATATTATATTTTAGTATTAAATATTATTATTAAAATATTACTATTTGAAATATTAATATTAAAAATTAATATTTTAAATATTTTAATTAATATTTTTTAATATTTATGTCAATATTACTATTTGAAAAACTAGAAATAATATTTTAATAATAATTATATTAATATAAATAAAATTTTGATAATTATTATATTAATAGAAATAATATTTTAATAACAATTATATTAATAGAAATAATATTTTAATAATTATTATAATATTTTAAATATTAATATAATTAATATTTTAATAATAAATAATATTATTTTAAGTATTTAATATTAATATATTATTTTAGTATTAAATATTATTATTATAAATATTAATATGTTAATAATAAATAATATTTATATAATATTGATATTTAAAAAAAATAACTTTTTCAGAAAATAACCAAACAATAAAAAACGTTTTTCATTAAATTATCCAGACATCAAAAAAAATTTATTTTTCAAAAAAATCTTAACTCTTTTCAAAAACTATTTTTGAAAATCAATTTCTACTAAACAAACAAACCTTAGTTAAAGAGTATTGTTGTGAGGAGGATCGATCTGCCATCCACCGCGCGGATCGACATTGAGCAAGGCTGAATCGATTTTTTGTTGCCTTACCAGATGGAAAAAGGGAGGAGAGGGTAGATGAAAGGGAATTAAAAAAAGATTTTGGACTTTTCCTTGTTTTTCATTTTTTCCATGCCCTTTTTTATTTTCCTATATTTTTCATAAAAATAAAATTTAATTTAGAATAATTTCACAAAATATTAACAACTATATATTTAGTGAATTAATTTTTTATGGGTAAAAATATATTAAGTTAGGATAATAAAAATAAAAAAAAATTATAAAAAAGAAATATGAGAAATATGAATTTTTTGGTATTATTCTTGTTTGTCTCATCTTCTATTTTTCTTGTCTTCATTATTCTTACTTTTCAAATAATTCTTTTGAAATTCAGAATTTAGAATAATTTAAAATATCAAATATATAAGGTTTTATCAATAAATTATTATTTTTAAATTATATATTGCTTCCATAAAAAATTTTCTTAAAACATAACAAGATGAACATAGAAAGTAAAAGAATATATATATATATATATATATATAAATATATATATGATTTTAGATTTTTGGTAAATAATGATTTTGAACCTTTTATGCATATAAAGTTTTAAACATTTTTCATCATTCTTTTTTTTTTCTCTTACATTTTGTTCAAAAAATTTCTAACAAAAAAATGTATATGTTATTATAATTATATATATATATATATAAACACACGAAATATACATTATTGATCTATGGTTTTGTATTTTTAAAATTGAACAAAAAAAGGATAAAAGAAAAATGAAAAAAAAGAGTTAAATAAATAAAAAAAATTGTTCATTCTATTTCTCTATTTTTTTTTACTTTATTTACTCTTTCTTCTATTAAATATATTTTTTTAAAATAATTTTTTAAATAACGTAAATGGGAATTTTTCTAGTTTTAGTCAAAATGTTGAGAAAAAGTATAGTATCTGTATTATATAAAAAGTGGTTGATTGAGTTGACTTAATTGGTGAAAGTATGAAAAAATTAAACAAAATAAAAAAATCAAATAGAAATAATTATGTTTTTTTTTAATATTTTGCATAATAATTTTTTATAAAAAAATTACCTTTTTACTTTTAAAAAATTTTATACACTTTTATAAAAAAAACTAGCCACCTAAAAAAAACTACCCATTTTTTTTTTACATTTAATTTTAAAACACAACTTTTTTTTTAATATTTTTTTTCACACATAGTGAATTTGTAAGATTCTAGTATGCATGAAAGTGTTAAACAAATAAGATGTTAATGAATCATATTAAAAATTGTGTTCGTTTTTGATATACTAATGAAAATTTTTAACTTTGTAAGAGGGTTAAGAGGTTGTCACATATTTCACTTCTTTTTTTTAATTGGTTTTTTTATTCTTTTATTATATCTTAAAGGGAATAGATTTCCTCTACCCCATTTGATGCCCTTCCAATGTTTGTTTGACATGTGTTCAAAGTTAAAAATACTAGTATTTAACTGTTTATGAATAACAGATAACTTTAAACACATATCAAATAAATATTGGTGGGATACCAAATGGGGACAGAAAAAAATCTCTTCATCTTAAAGGTATGTGTAGGGGTGTGCATAATTCGGTTTTAACCGAATTAACCGACCGAATTTTAATTCGGTTCGGTTAATCGGTTAACCGAATAAAATTCGGTTCGGTTAACGGTTAATGGTTTTGAGAAATTTCGGTTAATTCGGTTAGGTTAAGCGAAAATAACCGAATTACACGAATTAATCGAAATGCTTTAAACGACAAGATTTTATGAGTTTAGATATATATATATATATTTTAAAATTAATTTATATATTAAAAACTAAAAACCCTAATAACCTTTCCTATTTAATTTATATATTAAAAACTAAAAATTAATTTATATATTAATTTAGATATATTTTTTAGTCTTTGAGACTATGTAATGTTCATGTTTTATCATTTTTTTTAGCTGTGTTTGTTTCATATTTGGATTTTATAATATGCTTTGCTTTTGGATTTTGATTGGTTGGACTTGGATGGATAATTTGGATACAAAATCATGTAAAAAAATAGGTTGGCAAAATAAATTTTTTATTTATTTCGGTTAATTCGGAAACCGGCCGAATTAACCGAAATAATTTTGGTTCGGTTAATTAACCGAATTAATTATTCGGTTCGGTTAACGGTTAATTGGAAAAAAAAATTCGGTTAATTCGGTTTTGGGTAATTCGGTTCGGTTATTAACCGAATTAACCGAATGAACACCCCTAAGTATGTGTCATCCTCTTAACTCTGCTTGTAGAGTTCAAAAATTCCAATATATTGTACGAGATAATTTGTCTTAAAAATTATATACAAAAGGATAGAGGCAGTGTATTGGTAAAAACTGACATGAATAGGAGAGAGCAAGTGGATAACATCACCTACCCACTTACAAATGTTGTACTCATTTTGCTTGGAATGGAGACAAATATGGGTTTGGTTCAATCTACAATGGAATATTGATTAATTAAAGATCAGATGAATATTTTATTTTATCCATCATACATCTAAAAAGACCTCATTAAGTGAACAAGTTAGGAAAATCTATACTACATTTTATAACAAGGTATAGTCAAATCACTAGTAAAGCCCCGTAAGAAAAGCAAGAACTACTGGATTGAATTTTGATTCAGATGGCAGAATTCTGTTGTGAAGAGGGCCAAATGTGATAATGACTCATGCCCATTTCACCATCTGGCTTCAGCAGAATGTCATACATCTCAGGAACTAGTGGCTCAGCAGCATCCTTTGACAAATTGTTCTGGTTTTCATTTTCTGTTACTTCTAGGCCAAGTTCATTTTCCAAGTAAAGCAACCACTTGTTGTTTTCAACTTCTTTGCTGTACCCTTGTCCAAAATTTGAGCTTTGAGTGCCCTCAACTTCATGTGATTGAATTTGAATTCCATCAGACTGGAATGATCCTAAACTATCCAACATATTCCAAAACTCCAAATCAGACTCCAATGGGATATCAAAAGTGATATCTGATGAGATCTCTGGCTTGTTCACCTCCTCTGATGTGTTATTTGCATCATAAACTGCTTGATCTTCTGGATTTGAAACATCAACCTGACTGGAATTCGTGATGTTGGAAGAGATTGAAGAACTTGACAATCCTTCCGGTGGCTCCTCCGATGGGCTGCTGCTGCAGCTATTATTTTTTGATAGCTGATCAGTTTTAGTTTTGAAGTCTTGTGCTTTGTCTGATACTGCCATAGCAAATGCCTCTCTGGGCTTTTTGCTCACAGATCCTTCATCCCATTGTTGCTGATCAAGTTCAACTTCTAAATTTCTTTTGCCACTTGATGATGACATAAATGTGATAGATGAACATGATGATGATGATGAGGTCATGGAAGATTCCTTGAATTTATCTTTTTGATGAATATTTCCTTTCTTTGAAGCCAATTTCTTTTTCAAATGAGTGTTCCACACATTCTTTATCTCATTGTCTGTTCTTCCAGCAAAATGTGATGCAATTTTGGACCACCTGAGAATTAATTTAATTGTAACATAAGCAATCAAGATAACTTGACAAAAAAGCAAGAAAAAATAAAAATAAGAAAGAATTTCTAAACTGAAAAAATGCCAAATTAAGTTTGACTATTTCCAATTTGGAACTCACTTGTTTCCCAAAGTCTCATGTAACCTTATTATAGTCTCTTCTTCCTCTTTGGTGAAGTTCCCTCGCTTGACGTCTGGCCTTAGATAATTTATCCATCTTAAACGGCAACTCTTTCCACATCTTAGTAGCCCTACAGCATGATCCAAACAAATGAATGTGAACTCTTGAAAATTGTATGCTGAAAACAATAATAATATCTAAATTCTAGCAGAAAACTTCTTTTAAGTCTTCTCTATCTGTTGAGATAGTGACAGAAACAATGGTGACATTCAATGTTTTTGCCTTCAGATTTCAACTAATGAAAGATTAAAAGGAAAATGGAAAATACATAACTTTCTGTATGTTGGGATGTTTATATCAGATAGGGAAAGCAAAATAAGAAATTCATGAGTGTGTTAAGATGTCACATGTTTTGCATTAAAATAAGAAACCAATTCATTATTTTATCTGATATCAAAGACTAAGTTAAGGAACTTAGGGCTTAGCCTAGTTGGTTCATCTAGTCACCCTTAAGAGGTGGCATCCAACAAGTTTGAGATTCAAATCTCAGTATCTGCAACCCATTTTCGTATTTCCAGGCTGCAGCCTCTTTTGTAAAAAAAAAAAAAAAAAGACTAAGTGCTTGGGAAAACTTATACTATATGGCTTAAACATTATTCACTTTTCATTGTATACTTTTCCCACTTCCATTAATGCTCCTACTTTGAATCTAAACAAAATGAAAGTTCTGTTTAGGGTAAAACAAAAATGGAAGTAAGCTTTAGCTTGTGACAATCTGATGTTGACCCTAAATTGTTAAGCTGCCTCATTTTTTAGGTAGAAAATTTCCTAACTTATGACAGACGTCGGAATTGAAAATGTTGTATATAAAACAAGGGAAAAGTAGATTCTTGCATTGACCTTCTTATTTCAACAAAACTGGCCAAACACCAACAATAAAGTAAATATAGAAAAAAATATATATATGTCCAACACCAAAGCAAACTTCTTACCAAAACAAACAAGTATGAAGAGTTCAAACATTCCGTTCAACTAATACTGACGAATTGTTTCTTGACTAAGGTTTTCCTTAAACTAATCCGAATGATTTCCAAAGTAGAAAACCCCTGGATAGTGCCATACATATGCTCATATGGAATGACATTAAAGATGGGATTATATTGGTAACTGGCAGGGATTTAAATTGCGGTCGTGGATTCGTTTTCGATCGCGTCGTATTTATCATGGTTGCGGACGTAACGAATGTTATCGTGATCAATTGCGATAAATATCGGTCGTGAATATTGATGACGAAAAGAGTCGAAATCGCAAAATAACGACTCGCGTTGCTGTTACTACTTAAATCCTTGGTAACTGAGGTAGTGGGGTGATTTTTTTTTTTTTGCAAAGTATATATTTAAAAGTTTGCAAGGTAACCATAACAGAGAAGAAATTCAGTATATCAGGATTTTTTTGTAGACTAAGGTTGACAAGTAATAAGAAAATTGGCAGTATCTGCGGATTTGAATAAGTACTTCATTGCAGCAAACGTTTCAAACTTGCCTTCTGATCATTGCCTGGTAAAAATATTTATCATCTATAAACCATGTAACAGTAACCAGCCACACATTGTTCAAACTAACAGTAAAAGTTTTACAGATTAATCTGCAATGCCTTCTTTTCCATAGGGTAAATTGAGAAAATTGAACAAAAGGGTGGTTTAATAAACATGGCTGGAAGACCAAAAAAAAAAAAAAAAATTGAAAATGAGATCAATGAAGAGAAAAGTTGTGAATATAAAAACTAACAGAAGAGAATAATAGGTGATTAGCAATGAAAAAACTGAGTTTGGGAGTTTAAAATTTTGTTGGCAGATGATTGAGTCCCTGCAATGTTTTTTATGACAAGAGATGCCAATAACCGTGTGATCTGTTGGTAGAGCGCTGAACTCATAGTTTCAATGATTAGGTTCAATCATTGACGGTCTCAAATACGAAAAAAGAAAAGATAGGGAGAGGGAGAAGAAGAAGAAGAAGAAGAGAAAAGAGACTGACCAGCTTGTTTAGGGAGAGCCCTCCAGTTTTCATGTCCATGTTTCTGAATAAAAGTGATGAGCCTCAAGTCCTCTGCAGGACTCCAAGGACCTCTCTTCACTTTGTCTTTATCACAACATGGAGCTCTTCCTTTCCCCATATCTGATTTCCAACTAAAGTACTAAACTTTTTTTTTTTTTTTTCACTCTTCTCAGTGAATGAATATTTCAATGACCAAAACAAGGAAAGAGAAAGAAAAACAGCTTTTGTTTTGTTTTGTTTTTCTTTTCCTCACATATATCAGATTCTTCAATCAATCACCATTTCACTCTATTTATATAAATACAAGAAAGGCCACAAGGGTCATGCCATGGAATGGGGGATACCCTTTTGAAACCAATAAATAGAAGGAGATCCAGGAAAATTACTAAATATCTATAATTCCAAAATATAATTAATTATTCGTTGCCCCTGCATTGATAGTCACCTCAAGTTCAGCAATGCTTATTTCACCCTCCAGTTAATTTTTTTTGAATTTGATTTTTTTTTTCCAATGAAATAGGTGATCTGATGGCAATTGAACAGCTAGGAATTGCTTTATTCACTTTCGTTTCACTCTTATATGAATGTTAAAAACATTCGTCTTCATAGATGTCGGTTAGATTTATAACCGCTCTCACACTTTTTTAATTATTTTTAATTCAATATTATAAAAATATATATTATATTTTATTCATTAACATAATTTTAGTATATATGTATACATATATATAAAGTATATATGTATAATATTAGTATATATATGGTTTTAGTATATATATCTAACTAGAATCTGACACATCCGGTAGGTGAAAAAATAATTTTTTTTTAAAAAAAAATTATAAGTAAAAAATATAGATAGTTTTATAAGTGGGTAGTTTTTTTTTTTTTTTTTTGAAAAAGTGGGTAATTTTTTTTGACAAAGTGGATAGTTTTTTTAAGAATAAATATGTTTTGTTTTTAAAATATATATGTATATGAAATTTGAAAAGACAAAAATATTCCTATTTTATTTTTTATGTTATAATTATTTTTTACTTATTTTGTAATTTTACGAACTGAGTTGGTGTCACTTGACTCGTGACACCAATTCAGCCACTCCCATTATATTAGTATAGATATATATATATATATACTAAAAATATAAAAGAGATATATAAAATATTTTAATAAGTAAAAATAATAATTTTAAAAGGCGAAGCGGGACGGAACAAGTATTTACCAAAATCATTCCGCTTCCGTTTTTAAAAAAAAATAAAAACTCCTCATTCAAAACGAATCGATGCAAAATTCGTAAAATGAATCGAGTCTTGTCATCCTTAAAAGTAACTAACATAATCAAAACTTGGGTTGGGATGCTAATCACTAGGGGTGAGCAAAATCCGACTCGACTCGAAAAAACCGAAAAAAAATTCAAATTTCGAATTAAATAGTTCGGTTTATTAGAGTTATTCGGATTTTCGGATCAACTCGACTAAGTAATTTGAGTTATATAGTTTAGCTAGGATTTGATTTATACAACTCGAATAACTTGAAAATCCGAATAAGATATTTCTATACGACGTCGTTTTACTCATTTGAGTTTGATACTAAGCTTGAGTTTTGCGTTTTCCTTATTTCGTCTTCCCTTTTTACTCTTTAGCCCATTTTTGTTGGGTCATTTATTTTTGTTGTTTGTCACCATTCAGTAGAAAAATAAATTTACATGAGCTGTTGACTGCATACTTATTGTCTTAATGTTTTATCATTCATTTTTTTCCCCTTTGAAATTGACAAGTCTAGATTGAAAGTTTACATTGAATTTTTTGAGTTTCAAAAGGGGAAGGCTATCACTCAATGCTTCATTCAGTTAAAGATTGAAGCTTTTGGTTGATATCATGCACATTACCAAGCTAACCAAACGATGAAATTCAAAAGATAATGAATTCTCTTTTTTTAAAAGTCAATAGTAGGCTATTTATTTAGTATGACAAGTCTTTGATAGTTATATTTATAAGAAAAGATAGAACACACAAAAAAAATATTTGTAATTTCATAGAACTAAATTTCAAAATTATAGATATACATGCATTTACAAGATAACAGTAACATGATCTAGTCAATCAACATTTACAAGATAACATTTTAACTCGAATAAATTATTCGACTCGACTCGACTCGAATTTGTTTTAACTCGACTCGATTCGCTAAAATTTCAAATTGAGTTTGGTTGACAAAATAGGACTCGTCAACTCGACTAATCCGAATTTTTTTCACTCGACTCGATCGAACGCTCACCCCTACTAATCACAGCCCTTGATTGGGCCCAAATTTTGACATCACTTACCAGCAAGGTAGTCAGTATCGTACCAATAGGATTATCGTTTTTGTTCTGGTATTGGTACGTATTGGTACCGGTGTGTTTCGGCGTACCGTTTTGGGTTTACCGGCATTTTTTAAATATTTTTTCATATATTTATATGTATAGTTTATTTTCAAGTTTTTTAATAAAATATATATTATATACACATGTAAATATAAATCTATTACATGCATATATATGTTTTTATACAAATATAAATTTTAAATATTTAATATCTAAAATTTTTAAACATCAAATAGGTAAAATAAATATTAAAATGTTAAAAAAATATAGTAAATTATTATTAATTATGTCCAATAACCTAATTTAATGAACATATGTATATTTTAAATATAATTATGAAAAAAATAAAAATATCATGACACAAAAATATTGAAATTGGTTTAAAAATTCAAATAAGTGAATTTTTAAATTAATTTTTTTTTTAAAAATCAAAATCTTATACCAATCGATACGGACCGGTACGGGCCGGTACAGGCCGGTATGACCGGTACGGGCCAATACTAAAACTGGAACGAAACGACACTGATATCGTTTCGGTTTATCTTGAAAACAATACGTACCGATCGGTACGGCCAGTACCGATACGGTATCGATAACTATGCTTACCAATCTATTAGATATGTAATCTCTCGCAGACTTTATTTGATTGGTTCCAAAAGATAAGAGGCAAACCACCAAGATTTGTGGATGCTTGAATTAATAGTGTCCAATTTTAGCATGTCAAGTCTTGTGCTCAGCCAACCTCATTCTCATTACTCTGTTTTGGTATGTAAATATAACAGGATTTCTAGCCAATTCAAGATGGCTTGATGGGGCTGGGCTAGCAAATTTGTTATGCGATCCGATAACATGACACGTTCATACAAGTAATTGGAATGCAGATCGATTCGGTTTGCGAAACAGGATTGAAACATAATTCGCTGTTTACTCAAATTGTGGTACAATAAAGTAGTCTTCTTCGATTAACATGAAATGTTGTAATTTTTTATTTATTTATATATATTCATTATTGTATGTTGATTAAAATAATAACTTTAATCTTTAAAGAAAACAACAATTGATTTTTTTAAAGGACTTCTAATAATTATGCATTAAAAAAGTTTCAATGTTTAATATAACATTTTAAAAGTCATAGTAAATTTCGTTGTTCAACTTCATTCTCTAGCAAATGGATCGCTTGATTTTATGAACTAGATTGTTTTATACCATGTTTCGGATTGAATTGTTCAATCTAGTTCGTAATTTGAAAGGGTGGTAACCGAATTATGTGATTCTCCACATAGACGTTACATAATTGATTGAATTTGGATTTAATTTGTATAATCATATTTGTAACAATTAGTATTTGTTATCACATGTGTTTGCATGTGAATGCTCGTTATTTTATATATTTTTGAATATATAATTGTATATTTTCAAAATAAATAAAATTTATATTAATTAAAATTTGATAAAATTTGTTTCATATGCAAATTATATCAAATTATTATAAAGTTTATTATTTTTAATATCAATGCAAAATTAATTATGAATATAAAAAATTTAATGTAAAATTTAATTATTATTTTTTTTATTCATACTAAATAAATTGATTTACTTTTCAAGATTAGTGGAAAATTTAAACTTTTAAGATAAAACAATTTCATATAAACTTTATTTTTTATTTATTATCAAATTAATTCATTTACGAAAGTGTTTTAATAAAATTAAATTTCTTTCTTATAAATTAAATAAATCTTATTATTAATAAAAATTATTTAAAATGGTAAATTAGTGATATAATCAACAATAATAGGTATTTTCGTCAATTCAAAAGATTTTTCACATTCTTGCTTTTATATATATTATAGATTATAAATAATTATGTAAATCCAATTAGAACACAAAAAATTCTGTGTTTAATAAGTGTTTATGAAAATTTTCGTATTTAGTTTGAGCTGATAACGAGAGATGTTAACATATAGTTAGGTGAATTTTAAACTTTGTATATTATCACGTTTGTATCATATTCATGTCAACATAGACACGAAAAATGTTTAAACAAATGAGATTTTATCTTAATGGCAAGGAGAGCCGGAAATCTTGAGATTTTAAATTCAAGTCTCGTGAATTTTCATCCAATTTTATATTAAATTTATCCAATTATATATGTTGGTTGTTAGTTGATTTGTCTGTTTAATTTAAATTAATTGATTTTTAAATTATGTGCATTAATTCGGGTTTTAAACCCTCTTTTCTACACCAAGTGGTGAAGTAGCAAAGTTTTAACAAATGTTTGGTGGGAAAGAGTTTGTCAATTGTTTGAATAATTTAAAGAGTCAAGAAGGATATTGGTGAAGGAGCTGAGTTTAGTTAGCTTTCGTTTTAAGTGTAGGTAAAGACCTGGCCAAACTGCAGTAACGTTTTGACTTAAATTTTGGTCATTTGAAGACTACTTTATTTCATTTTATGAGAGACGAGCGATTGCCAAAGCAAACGACATGCAAAGGTTTCTTATCTCTTTACGTTTCTCATGATTTTGTTATTACCTAACTTTTAAAAAAATAAAAATTGTCATTTTCTTCATCAGTAGCAAAAAAGAAAAAAAAGAAAAAGCTTTTTTTAATCGAATGGCTTGAATTTTAACAATTAGAGTTGGTAGGAAAAACATATCTTGAATAAATAAATTAAAATATTTATTAACACATTTTAGGTTTAGTTCAAAGTACCATAGTCCTCCAATCTCTATCTGATGTTGTACAACTGAATGAAATAGATGCATAGGTAGCATAATCCCTAAGATGTAACCTCAAATCTTTAAGTTCAATGTTTACAATCTTATAGGCTCTGGCTGCAAAACACAAATTTAATAACTTTAATATTGTGAGGTTGCTTCTCACTTTTTAAGTTAGGAGAAGAGAAAATTTGAACTAAATTAAGAATCAAGATCTCTGTATTATAATTATTAATTAATGAAGACATATATATTTCAGCAGTGTAGGACCCTTTTGATGCTAAAATGTCTGTTTCTACCTAAACTGGTTGTTGAGGTCTTTGTTGAGTTTGGAGCTACAATATTTTCTCTACCCATTAAGCTCATCCATTTTCTTTGTTTATCTCTTTTACCTCTTCAGATCTTGACTGATTTAAATATCGGAGTGCATCTGAAATCTCAACTCCGATATTTTTCTGACCGGTTTCTATGATCAACAGGTTCAATCATCTTTACTTTCAGACTGCTCCTCTGAACGTCAGTTCCAAACTTAACAAGATCTCAACATTGGTAAGATTTGTAGGTCAATTGAGACCACACAACATCCTAAATGTCAACAATGGTATCCTCTTGCTCCAGCTCATTCTTCTACCCATTTTTTTTTTTTTTAATAATTAACATTAACTATAGCAATTGGAATGTTATGAGATTCATGGCGTGCATGTTCAAAGAACTCATCCATTTAGATCATAAAAACAACCCAAGTCTTACGATTTAGGTGACCCGCCCAAATTAGTGCCTTTTGAATATAATAAGATCATAGATTGACATTTATAGAATTTTTTTAGTATGATTATTATTCTATACACCGGTGTTTCAATTTTAAAAGAATTCCCAAACAAGTTTATAAACTTGATACTTGGTTATTTTAACTTATAATTCATGATTGATTTTTTTTTAATTTATAAATCTACTTATGAAATTCACACGGAATAATTTAGTTTTTAAAGAAAAGAGTTTCCTTTCTTTGTCAGTCAAGATTCGATTTTTGTAATCGAAATATTTTAAAAGTAAAATTTTGAATACATAAGATTGATATGAGAGAGTGAGTCTTTTAAAATCGTTTACGAAAGATATTAGATTTAGGCAAAACTTGAAGATACTCCTAATTGTATGACAAAAACTATAAATTTTTTAAACTCTATTGGCATTATTTTAGATAATAATCCTTCATAAAATAATTATGATAATAGACAATAAATACATGCAATCTCTACAAGTCTAACAAGTCTAACCATTTGAAAGAGACCAAACCTCATTAATTAATTAAAGCTTCAAGTCTTTTTGTTAGGGAAGCTAACATCATAAATCTTTTACCATTTGCTACCTAATATTGACATAACTTTCTTTTGGGTTAGTAGACAGTCACTAACCCTAAAAGACTTTTTATGACTACCAAACTAAAACAAGTCTAAAGAGAGAGAAAGAAAGGTGGAAAAAATTTGGAGAATTTGATAACATAGGCATGACGATTTGCTTATCTGGTGAGCCTAGAATGGTGCCAATTGGCAAAAACCCAAAGTCCAAAAAATTGATCAAAGGCTTTCATTTGTGTTTGAAGCTCTTGCACTTGCAGTTGTGAACACGAGTAGCTTAAGTACACGGGTGGTTAGATTTTCTGGTGGGAGGTTTAAGTTAAGTTTGACAATGATTGAGTACTGAAAAATACGACAAAGAATATGGCTGCATTTTTTTGCTTTTGGTTAATAGAGTTCAAAATGTGGACTAATCCACGCCTTCCCCCAAACCCAAAGTCATATTTTCTGACACATTTTTTATTTTTTTTAATTTGGATTCTAACCAGGGGCAGATATTAACCAATTGATACTGAGATTGTTGGTGGCATGTTTAAGTACTTCGAGGAATGTGACCTTTTTTTTTGGCTGCGTTAGCCGACATAAGCAAAAATAAAAAATAAAAAGCATGTTTCATGTTCATAATACCTAGATTCAATGAATTAATACGTAGCAATGACAGCATACATATGGAGCATGGCATCCTATAGTTAAAATTTATTCATGAATAATTAGTTGATCTGTCAGGTTAAACGGTTAGTCAATCATCCTACAACAAGCAAAAGTGAAAGAATAATCAAACAATAAACTATTTATACATGAGATATTTTTTTAACGTAATTCAACACTAAACTTGCTTATGTCCACACGAATGAGAAAAAAGATTTATTACTTGTAAAAATTACAATCATGTAATCAATATTCAATACTCGATACTCAATCAAACTTACTCACAATCAATCCCAATCCAATCAAATGTTTACAAAACATAAATCAATCTCAACCTAATCTATGAGCACTCCCGATCGGTCATCTATGAGCACTCTCGCTCGGTTTAAGCACTCAATTTCGTAAAACCCTACAACGCTTCTTACATCTCTCTCATACCTCACTCGATTGAAACTTCTATTATTTATAATCCCATCAACTTGCTCACTAAGAATCTCTTTCTCATTAAATTTTTGTCTAACTAGTTTTCTTATCAATCAAGCAATATCTTCAACAATCTAAAAAATATTTTAAAAAAAATATTTTATCAAATCTTTTGGGATTTGAGTTAATATTTCAGCAATCTCAACATTGACTTAAATTCTATCAAATCATCGATTTTCAAGCTAAAACATGCCTAACTCCACCAACAACGAAAGTCTCGTACAATTTTTTTTTTACCTCTTGTAGACACATCATTTTATCCGACTTGTAACACCTCATTTTATTCGAGATCTTTAAAAAAAAAAATCGAGATGGTTTCAATCAAATCGAATTTGATTTTAAATCCAATTAACTTGTAGATTTTGGATTTGTGCTAATTTGAGTCGTAACTAAGTTCAGCCTTCGAAATTGTTAAATTAAATTTGGTATTGATTAATTGTACTTTTAATTTGTTTTTGGGTTTTGGGCCTTGTAAAATTTTTATTGGGCCCCGCAGACCTTTGAGTTTTTGAAATTTTAATTGAGCATTTAGAATTACCAATTTGGATTTTAATGTTGATTGGACTTGAGTCCAATAAGAGAAACCAATTTGTCCATTTTTTACTCTTTATACTTTATTTTTCTTTTCTTTTCTTCATTTTCTTTTATTTATTATTATTTTTAAATATTTATTCTTAATAAAATTTGGAAAATTTAACCGAATAAAGACAAGAGAAAAATAGAAACGAAAAAAATGGGAAATTGAGATGTAAAATTTAGGTTTCAAAATTTGTTTTTGGAAAAGGTAGCATGCTTGAGAATCAAAGAAAATCAAGGAAATTTATTTTTGGAAAGGCTTGGAGCCCAAGGTTGACAGAGAAAACCCCACCAATTTTTTTACTAAATCTATACTACTATCTATACCTTACTAATTAAAACAATTTATGGCTTGACACATGTCATGCTTTATTGCTAAACATGTGTTGAGTCTTTTTTTTAAGAATTTTGGTTTTTTTTATAAGTTTTATTTTATTTTTAAATAATGTATTTAAAAGGATTGGTTCGTACGTTCATTCGCGAGTTGGTTTAGAATTCGTACCCGCTCGAAAAAAGGTTAAAAATTAAATTATTTTGTTATTTTAATTTAATTTTAAATGATGTATTTAAAGGGGTTGGTCTGCACGTTAACTCGGGGTCGATTTAAGATCCGTATCCAACCCGCTCGGAAAAAAAGAAGTTAAAAAAAATTTAATTTATTTTTAAATGGTGTATTTAAAGGGGTTGGTCCGCACATTGACTCGCGGATAAATTTAAGATTTGTATCCAACTCGCTTGAGAAAAAAAATGAACTTCTTGCTAATCAACGTGACATACGTGTGAAGCTCCTTTGCTTGAAAGCGAATTTTTTTTCGTTTTAGTTTTTTTTTTAGTTTATATTTTTTAAAAAAATAATGTATTTAAAAGAATTGGTCTATACGTTGACTCACGGATCGATTTAGAATCCGTACCGACTCGCTCAGAAAAAAAGTTGAAAAAAGAAATTTATTTTATTTTTAAATTATGTATTTAAAGGGGTTGGTTTGCACATTAACTCACACGTTGATTTAGGATCCGTACTCGACCCGCTCGAGAAATAAGTTAAAAAGAAAAAAAAGAAAAAAAAATGAACTTGGTACTAACCAGTGTGACTGATGCACCCAAAAGAGTGTATCTTTATTAAACCTTGCACTTAATATGGTCAATTATAATAAAGTAGCATGCAAGGGTCGAATCCACATAGATTGGTTTTTAGTTTATAAATTACTAGTATAAAACTTAAACTCAAAGAAAACAAAAGTTAAAGGGGTTTTGAAATCAGTTTAAACTTAAGCAAACAATAAAAATAAGAAAGCAAGTAAACAAGAAGTAATAAGATGTGAGAAATATGGCTAAAGGTTCATTCTCTACCACTAGACATCATTGAGAATCAATTTCATACCTATCAATATCAATTATCTATCAAAATTATCAACCGTTGATAACAACAAGCTCTGTTACCCCAATATTTTCTTAGTTCGTCTTTAAATAGAACAAGCTCTCTATTTAATCTCTAACCACTAGACAACCTAGAATAAGCTCTCTGGATTTAATGTAATGGCAGCTTTATGATGAGAAAGATAGGTTGATCTAGGCAACAAACACATAAGCTCGGATTGTTTAACCTATGTTATGTTCCACTTTGCAATTAGCGAAAACTTGACCATAATCATTAATCACAAATTGCCACTTATGAATAGGAAATTAAGACAATTACACGGATCAAGACTACTAAACTAACAATAAATAATTATCAAAATCTATCTAGTTGATCACTCTAAATAAATCAAGACAATATCATGAACAATTTTTATGGAAGAACATAATCAACTTTGATAGAAAACTAATAATAGATAATTCTGAAAATCAATTACAAAACTTGTCTAGGGCTTTGAAATCACCTTTAACCAAAGAGAAGTTTAGCCTAGCATAGACATAGAAAATATATACATAAAAAGAAAATAAAATAATGGAGAAGAAGAATAAGAATAAGAATAAGGATGATCCTTGAGTCTCCTCGAAAGATGTCTAGTTTGTGGCTCAAAAGATGGTATTTATAGAGCTTTAAAACCTTGAAAACCTTTTCTTGCTGATCAAGAAAGCTAGGAGGCAAAATAATGCAAATTTGGCAATTTTCGAATTTTTTGCATATTTGTCCGATTCTAGGCAACCCGGCCAGTGTTGCGGCACCAGACTCCGACGCAGCGGCGCTGGTCGTTGATTTTTCTGACGCACTTCCTCGGCTGATTTGGATGACCAATTTTTTGTCCGATTTGGGCGTGTAAACTACCCTTGAAAAGGTATTCAAGTCAGCTTCAAAAGTCAAGAAGAAGTTTTTTCAAATAAAGACTTTAGCATCATGATTTCTTCGCAACAAGCTCCGGAGGTCAAATCTTCCTTCTTGCTTTGCAACCATAAATTGATCTTTTTGACTCCCAAATCTTTTTCCATCTTGTGATTATGATTTTGTAAGCTTTTTACCATCATTATTGACATCTTTTGACTTCATTCTCCTTATTGTACCTAAAATTCAAAAACATAATATAATTAATCAAAATAAAGATATAAGACATAACTAAAACTAAAAATATAAATGGCATAAAAAGTGTATTTCATGAACTTATCAGTGACACATGTGTCAAGTTTCTTTGCTTGACGATGAGTTTTTTTTTTTTTTTTAGTTTTAAGTTTTTTTTTTTTTTAATTTTTTAGTTCATTTAAATTTATTTTATTTTCAAATGATGTATTTAAGGGGATTGGTCTGCACGTTGAATCACG
Organism: Fremontodendron californicum; assembly: GCA_030761205.1. NCBI lineage: Eukaryota > Viridiplantae > Streptophyta > Magnoliopsida > Malvales > Malvaceae > Fremontodendron > Fremontodendron californicum. The sequence continues at coordinate 1,269,849 of JAULJL010000045.1, read as the reverse complement.
GATCAATTTAAGATCCGTTCCCAACCAGCTAAAAAAAAAAAAAAACACTTGCTACTAAGCAGTGTGAGAAAGCCGATTCAACGAGATAATTAAATATAAATCATAATTGATTTTAGTTACTTTTTAATTTAAATAATTAAATATGCAAAATAAAATATAAAATTGAGTTAGCAGTTCATTATTTAACAAAAAAAAAAAAAAAACAGAACTTGTTGCTAATTTATGTGAGAAAATCGATCGAACAAGAGAATAAAATATAAAACACAATTTAATTTGTTATTTTTTACCTCTTATAAATAAAAATATATACTATACAATGAAGTCTAAATATTTTTAAAAAATGCATATAAATAACACTTGAAAATGTATTTGTATTACATTATTCATAAATAAATAATTTTCATAATTAATAAAATATAATTATATGAATATTATTACGTTTTAAAATTAAAAATTAAAAATTAAATAATCAATTATTATTTAATAAAATTTAATTTAAAATTAAATTATTATTAATTAAAAATTAAAAGAACCCTTGCGAAGTTTTTTAAAATTTTTTTGTTTTAATTTTTAATTTTAGTTTTAAATGATGTATTTAATGGGATCAATCAGCACGTTGACTCATGGATCGATTTAAGATCTGTATCCAACCCGTTCGGGGAAAAAAATTAAAAAGAATTTTAAGCTTTTTTTTTTTTTAAATGATTTATTTAAAGGAATTGGTCTAAACATTGGCTCGCGGGTTGATTTAGTATCAGTACCCGACCTGCTCGAAAAAAGTTTAAAAAAGAAAAAATGAACTTTCTGCTAACCAGAGTGAGAAAGCTGATCAAACGAAAGAATTAAATATAAACCACAATTTTATTTTATTTTAGTTATTTTTTATTTATTATTTGAATAATTAAATATGCAAAATAAAATATAAAAAATGAGTTAGTAGTTCATTAATTTAACAAAAAGAAAAAAAAAACGAATTTGCTGATAACTTATGTGAGAAAGTCGACTTAACAAGAGAATAAAATACAAACTATAATTTTATTTTGTTATTTTTTACCTCCTATAAAAAAAAAATACACTATAAATATAAATAACAATTGAAATTGCATATGTATTACGTAATTTATAATAAATAATTATCATAAATTATATTTTATAATTAACAAAATATAATTATATTAATATTATTAAAATTTAAAATTTTAAAAATTAAATAAATGATTATTATTTAATAAAATTTAATTTAATTTAAATTAATTTTAAAAATTAAAAAACCCCAGGCTTAATTCTAGTTCATGTAAATAAACACACAATTGACACGGAGAGACACATACACAAAGCAATCAAAGACAGAGAGAAGAAAAACACAAGCACATGATATCAGGTATGTTATCAATCAAATAATATTTAGAAGAACAGAGGAAGATTAGAGAAGAGATTCAGGAGAGAAAATGAGTGAGAACCATTAGATTGATACCTTCACCAACGCATCACACAATCTATATGCTAGAAAACCTGCTGACCCAGCAAGGTTGAAAATAACGAACTGGAAAAATAACTACTAGCCATTACATGGCTTATTGAAGAAGATCGGGTTTGACCCGTTACTTGATTGGATGGCCCGTTACCAACTCCTTCAGCTAACAACTATAACAGACTGTAACAAATACCCTTCCCTAGGACAAGGATCAAAGTTTGGAAATTTCTTCTAGAGCTCATAAAGACACTCCCAGCTAGCATTTTCAGGGAAACAATTACTCCATTGCACCACAACCTCTGTGAAAGCACGACCTTTTCTCTTGTTGATTCTCCTTGCCAAGATAGCCAAAATTGGTAGTGTTGTAGCTGTAGCATTGAAACCAACATGTTTTTTCAGTTGTGATACATGAAAGATTGGGTGGATTTTGGAATATGAGGGAAGTTTCAGTTTGTAAGCTACTGCCCTTACCTTAGCAAGTATCTTATAAGGTCCAAAGTATTTGGCAGTGAGCATCAAACATGATCTATTTACCCACTATTTTTTTCTTTAAGGTTATGGCTTGAGGTATACATAGTCTCCTACCTCGAACTGTCTATCAATCCTGTCTTGTGTTTATCAGCCTGCTACTTCATTCTGTGTTGAGACCTCTGCAAATGGAACTTTAGGAGCTTAATAGCAGCCTCCCTAGCTTGTAAGCTGTGATCTATGGCTTCAACTTTAGAGTCTCCTAGAAGGTAAGGCAAATGAGTGGGGCCTGGTGTTGTCGTATTTATCACGCAAGTGCACGTATCGTTAACAAGTAATATAATAAAAAGTAGAGTATCGATCCAACGATAAATTGTTACTAAATTCGTTAATTACTAAAATTAAAACAACTCAATATTATTCAAACAATTAATTAAAAACTAAATAAAAGAAAGCAAATTAAAAATTGGATTAATTGAGAAAAAGCCCAGGATTACAATTTTTCTCAACACTTCGTATGAACTTCTCCTACTCTCTTAACTTGACTAATGACAATGAGTTGTTAACCTAGAGTTCTAATCTTATAAGTATTTGTCGATGGGCTTATAAAAATATATCTCTTAACCAATTAACTATATGTCTATGATAATTGAATTAAAGTGGAACTCATTAAGCTTATACTCTAAAATTGGTTACATATGACACGTAAGTATATTTCAACCCTACATGCAACTCAAATCATCCTAATAAATGAATCTAAAACACATGTTATTCAATCTATGTCTAACACTAAACTCCCTTTGTCAAGTTGTATTTAGGTTACCAAATCAATCTAATTGGTAGCTAAGCAAATTAGAAGCATTAAGCACAAGATTGAATAAACAATATCAAATATCATTAAATTAAGAAAGAGAGTAAAATAATCCAAATTACATGTTGAGTTCCATTGCAATCCTAGAAAGAGTAAATTAGTTCGTGCTAAACATTGAAAAATATAAAACAAAGGAGCTTCACTATCATAAATATTACAAGAAAATAAAAAAAGATTAAGGGAAAAGAGAAAACTAATGTTTGCAGAATTTCAATCTTCTAGTCTCCAAAATCTCCTTATCTCCTTGAAATCTTTTGGTGGCTACTCTCCTCCTAAGAAAATTAGGTTTATGAAAGCTAAAAGATTTATGTACAAGCTAAGAAGGTGTAAAAGCTAAGGAGTGTATAATAAAGTCCTAAAGGGTTCCTATTTATAGAGCTCCAAAGGCTTGAAGAAGGAAAACTTTCTGGGCAAGTAGCAGCTTCCAACTTGAACTTTCTATATATGGGCTGATTTTCTCCTTCTTGCTTTAGGACTCTAAAAAATACAAAAGATATTAAATTAATAACTAATTTAAACATAAAATAAATAAATAAATAAAAAATCTAAAAACAACTATAAATAATTAATAATAAGAGTTTAAAGTACAAGGACTTAACTAATTTGAATGCACAAAATATGGTAAAATAACTTTATTTTATAGAGTTATCAGCTGGCTAGCCATAGCTATCTCATAAGGGGTGGAGTTGGTAGCTGTATGATGGTTGGTGTTATACCACCATTCTACTAGGGGAATCCACCTTGACGAATCCTTAGGTCTCTCTGCAATTATGCATCTAAGGTAAGTCTCCAAACTTCCGTTTACTACCTGAGTTTGACCATATGTGTGAGAATGGTAAGAGGTTGACATCTTCAACTCAGTGCCCATTAGTCTGAAGAGTTCTTTCCAAAACTTGCTAAGAAACACCTTGTCTCGATCTGAAACAATTCTACATGGGACACCATGGAGCCTGCAGATGTTGTCTAGTAAGGCTTGAGCAACTACCATAGCAGAGAAAGGGTGTACTAAGGTGATAAAGTGAGCATACTTGCTCAATCTGTTAACTACCACCATTATAGTGTCTTTAACCCCAGATTTAGGAAGGCCCTCAATAAAGTCAACAAAATATATCTATCCAAATCTTATAAGGCACTCGTAAAGGTTGCAATAGTCTTGGATATGCTGAGGTGTCATATGTCTTATTTGCAGCTCTGGAAAATAAGACATTCTCAAACAAGCTACCTCACTTCTTTTTTAAAGCCCTTCCAATAAACCACACTTGCCATTCACTTCATAATAGCATCCATTCCTGAATCTCAAGTACAAAAAATATCTTTTTGAGAAAGCATGAACGATTGGGTCATAATTCAACGACAAGGAAATAATGTTTTATGTTAAAAGACAATGTAGAAGAAATTGAATTCCAAAAATTTTGATCTGACTCCATGAAAAGTGGAACTATCATAACATGTCAAATCCTAAGACCCGACCACTAGACACAAATAAGGAGTCACCATTAATCTTTTCTGTTAGGTGTGATTAGTCACCTATATGATTCTATCTTTTTTAAAGTAATCATCAGCTTGATTAAGGCACCCTAGAAATAATATGTTATGATCTATGTTTTCAGAACTAGGTTCGAGAGTTCGGTTACGTGCAGGAAAGGATTAGCACCCACACAACGCCTATCTTAATGATAATACCTAATTAGTCTTACGTTATCCTAGACTGGTCTCAACTAAATAGTCTTGTTTATCTTTATTTTATTTTAATTATTCAAGTTTTTATATATTAGAAAATTTTCAGGTTCCCTTCCACCATTCTGGAGAAATTCCTAAAAAGTTCATTCACCTCAAGAGTATTCAAGAGAAACCATTCTTTCCCTTGAAAAGGCTCTATCGTCGAAATATTTAAGCTTTTATGAAAGACACCCTGAATCTAATTTTCAAAAGTTATTCTCATATTTATTATATTTAAATAATCCTCATTTTTTATTTTGTTCAAGAAATAAATCTTGACCTTTTGGTATTGAAATTTCTCTCTCAAAACTTTTCACCATTCTAGAAAATCTTGTAAGAATTTTCTCACCTAGTTCTTTTTTAGAAATCACCCATTCGTAACTCCTTTGAATTTCATTATCGGAAAGATCTTAATTTATTTCTCGATTTAATTAATCATTAATTACGCAAAAAATTCTACTTTAATTTTTAAAATCTCATAATTTTTATTATTATTTTCTAAAGAAAATCTTATTTAATCTAATCTCAATTAACTTAAAGTAAAAGGATGAATTCGTAATATATTTAATAAACAATAACCTATATGCAAAACAAACAAAAATAAATAAATTAGTGACTAACAATAATATAAATAAATCAAGATAACAAATAAATAAAAGAAAGAGAAAATATAAATGAATCAAATAAATAAATAAACCAAATAATTAAATTAAATAAATTAAAAATTAAAAAAGGGATGGAGCTACATAGAGGTCGGCTGGTTCACGGGTTTGCACGCGGTTCGACATGCGGATCTCGCGACCTGACTCGGACAAGGTTATAAGCTTTAGTTTTTTTGTTCTTTCATTTTATCAAGGAGAAGAAGAAAAAAAACCTTTTTGATTTTCTCTTTTATTGAAACCTGTCAGCCTTCAATCCTTTCCAGATTTCGGCGTACTTTCGTCGTCCACGCCGTCGGCCGTGGTCGTCGCTGATTATTGAAAAGCAACAAAAAAAACTTTTCTCGAATCCTCTCGTTTCCCTTTTTTTTCTTTTTCTGTTCAGTTTTTCCTAAATCTTAATAGATCTCCATATATCTATGTTTTTATCTAGGTCACCGTCCAAACATAGAAAAAAAACACCAAGAAAACTCATCCTTTTCCTTTTTCCTATTCGACCCTACTTAAGAAGCTCGAAATCCCCAAAAATGTTCAACCCGAGACCCAAAAAAATCATAACCCAAAGTTTTTTTTTTTTTTTTTTCGCAATTTTGCTACTTGTGATTTGTTGATGATTGTGTTTTTGGCTCTGTTTATATAGAGATTTTTGCCTATAATTTCAAATTGATTCAAACTATGTTTTTAATCTCCTAAGCAAACTCTATTTTTTGTTTTTTTTTTTGTTGAAAAGAGTCCTTGTTTTGTTGGGATTAGGAGTCAGAATCCTTGTTTAAGATTGAGTCTATTTCCTTTCTTTTTTCTTTTCGTTTTCAGTTTTTTTCAAATTTAATTTTGGGTGCAATTATGTTATTATTATTATTATTATTTTTATTAAATTTTTTTTTTTAAAAAAAAAATAACTTTAATAATAATAATAATAATAACAATAATAACAAGCAACATGTAGATTGATCCAAAATTAAATTTGGGTTTATGGCCCAAAAACCAATTGAAGCCCAAAACAATATCCAAAGCAATAAATTGGATTTAAACTAAAATAAAATTAAGGTTTACTTTTAAATTCAATGATCGAAATTCAGATTAAATTGACCTTAACAAAAATTTGAAAATGAATCTAAAACCTGAATTAAATAATATTTGTTCAAATTAAGATATCACGCAAGAAATTAATTTTGCAATCAAACACGGGTTACCCTAATATGCTTTAAGGACTTCGAAAAAATTGGGTGTCTACAATAAACAAGAAGAAGAAAAAAAAGAAAAGGAAAGAAAAGAAAAGAAAATAAGCAAGATAAAAAAATGGAAATACATAGAAAGGACAAATGTCCATAAGAAAAGAAATTATTCTTGGTTGATTACCTTATATACATATTTTGGGACTGTTTATCTATTTTTTCAGAATCCCAAACCTTAGCCTACATTGTATCATTTAAAGACCATTTTGATCAATTGTGGATATTTGTATTGAAGAGCTTTTTCCTTGGAAAATCATCATCATTTGGTTTTGGATGAATTTTGAGTTCTCAAATGCATGGTGAAACCATCAATGAAAAAAAAAATGAGGTTCTAGGATGAAAATCCAAATAGATATTTTTGCCTAGAATTTCAAATTGATTCAAACTTGGTTTTCAATCTCCTAAGCAAACTCTATTTTTTTTTTGGTTGAAAAGAGTCCTTGTTTTGCTGAGATTAGGAGTCAGAATCCTTGTTTAGGATTGACTCTATTTCTTTTATTTTTTCTTTTCATATTCATATTTTTCCTTTTCTTTCTTAATTTTCATAATTTTCAGAAAAAAAAAAAAACAAAATAAGATAACTGTTATAAAAAAAATACTAACATACGTACAACATGTGGATCAGCCCAAAACTAAAAAAACTGGGTTTATGGCCCAAAACAATATCCAAAGAAATAATTGGATTTAAATTAAAATAAAATCAAGACCTACTTTTAAATTCAAAGATTGAAATTCGGACTAATCTTAACAAAAATTTGAACATGAATCCAAAACCCAAATTAAACAATATTTGTTCAAAAGAAGATATCCTAAAAAAAAATAATTTTGCAATCAAACACGGGTTAACCCCAATTATGCTTTAAGGACCCTGGACAAAAAAGCTACTAGTGTTGGTGAAAAGAATGTCTTGATCTTTGATTCTGGTGGTGGTACTTTTGATGTCCCTCTTCTTACCACTGAAGAGGGTATCTTTGAGGTGAAAGCCGCTGCTGGAGACACTCACCTTGGAGGTGAAGATTTTGATAACAGAATGGTGAACCACCTTGTACATGAATTTTAGAGAAAGAACAAGAAGGAAATTAGTGGTAACCCCAGAGCTCTTAGGAGGTTGAGAACTGCTTGTGAGAGGGCAAAGAGAATTATGTCATCCACTGCCCAAATCACCATCGAGATTGACTCCTTGTACGAGGGTATCGACTTTTACTCAACCATTACCTATGCCAGATTTGAGGAATTTAACATGGATCTGTTCGAAAAGTGTATAGAGCCAGTTGAGAATTGCTTGAGGGATGCCAAGATGAACAAGAACACTGGCCATGATGTTGTGCTTGTTGGTGGTTCTACTAGAATTCCCAAGGTTCAGCAACTTTTGCAGGATTTCTTCAATAGAAAGAAGCTCTGTAAGAGCATCAACCCTGATGAGGTCGTTGCCTACGGTGCTGCAGTCCAAGTTGCTATATTGTGTGGTGAGGGTAATGAGAACGAGCCATGGGTGATTACATTAGATGCTCCAAGTTTTATTTCTGTTATTGCAGTAACATTCCCTTGAAACTCTAAGAATAATGAAAATATAACTCACCCATTTGTAGAGAATCTTCAGCCCAAACATGCAGCGAAGGTAACAAGAGCGCTGCTGGAGATGAATTCTGATGTACTCAAGCTGCTCAATTCTCCAAATTCCTTGGCTGTGAAAGACAAGTCTAAGGATGAAGCTGGTGTTTCAAACGGGCTTACAGCCTTCCAGAAAAGGGAAGGTGCATGGATGGATGAGGTTGTTTCTTGAAGTTGTGTATTGTCACGTAATAGGACCACAAGGTTGCCTAGTGTCCACATGGTGTGCAATCAAACATCGTCATTCGGGGACAAGCCAAGCTTTATGACATTCTGTGAAGTTGAGGCTATCTTTCATGAATTTGGCCATGCACTTCAGCATATGCTGACCAAGCAAGACAAGGGTCTAGTTGTTGGCATTCAAGGAATTAAATGGGGTGTTGTTGAGTTGCCATCTCAATTCATGGAAAATTGGTGTTACCACTAGGATACATCTATGAGCATTGCAAAGCATTATGAAACAGGGGAGGATCTTCCTGAAGAGGTATATTTGAAGCTCCTTGTGGCAAGACCTTCCGTGCTGGATACTACAGTTGCAAGTGGTTGGAAGTATTGTCTACAAATGCTTCTCAGCAATTGTTGATGCTGGATTGGAAGACAACAAGGCTATTAAAGAGACTGACCCTGATACAGGTAAATTCAACGAGTAGACAAATGCAGCAAATACGGGTAGCTGAGTATGAGAACAGCCTTCGAGTACTTACCAATGGGACTCCAAGAACAGAGAAAACAAGAGAAGGAAGAAGAAGAGATAGGATAGAAAATCTGATGTAAATTCATTCATAGCTATTACGTATGATTGTACATTGCTTTTATACTTGTACAATTCAATGAAGATTAGCCAATTTCCAATCTATCAACAGCTTAACTACTTAATGCTAAAAGTAACTAATTAACAACTTCTAACATCTTCCTAACTTCTTTTCCCTCTACTGACAATAACAACAGTGGACCCCAATTCCCAGCTAGTGTTTTCCCTCATATCAAATACCCTCCTCTCAAAGATGAACCTTATCCTCAAGGCTGAAACTGAGGAAACCTTTGTTGTAAGTCGAACAAGTATTCCCAGGTAACGTCCTCAGGGAAAGAATTGGTCCAATGTATAAGGACCTGAGTAGCAGGCCTGTCACCACGTTTCACCATTCTTCTAGCCAAAATTTCCACTGGTTCCAAAGTAGGTACTACACCTGGAACTCGCAACTGTGAACTGGTGCCTTGGTGAGGTCCCACCTTCCTCTTCAGCTGGGACACATGAAACACCGGATGGATTTGAGACTCAGATGGTAGTGCAAGCTTGTAGGTTATAGGACCCAACTTTTCAACAATCTTGTAGGGTCCAAAATAACGTGGGGAAAGTTTTTGAAACTGCCTGTCAGCTAAAGAGTTCTATCTGTAGGGTTGTAATTTCAAATAGACCCAATCCCCAATCTGGAATTATCTATCGATTCTATATTTGTCTGCTTGAGCTTTAATCCTGCGCTGAGCTTGTAGCAGATGATGTTTAAGCAAGTGCATCATTTTTTCCCTGGCCATTAAAAGATTATCCACTTGCTCAACCTGTGAACCACCAGGTAGGTAAGGAATATGCAAGGGTGGGGCATACCTATACAAAGCTTCGAAGGTTGACAGTTGAGTTGAGGTGTGGTAATTGGAATTGTACCACTATTCTGCCAGCGACAGCCATTTGCACCATGACTTAGGTTGATCACCTGATACACACCTCAAGTAAGTCTCCAGGCACCGATTTACCATTTCAGTCTACCCATCGATCTGAGGGTGACAGGCAGTTGAGATTCGAAGGGAAACTCCTTGAATTCTGAACAAGTCTTGCCATAAATGACTTGTAAAAATAAGATCCCTGTCACTGATAATAATAACTGGTAACCCATGGAGCTTAAACACATTATCAACATAAGCTTGGGCAACATCAGTAGCAGTATAAAGATGTTTCAACCCAACAAAGTGGGCATATTTGGTGAGCCTATCCACTAACACTAGTATCACATTCTTCCCAAGAGAAGTTGGCAATCCTTCAATGAAGTTCATGCTGACCTGGATCCAGGCTTCAGAAGGAATAAGCAGGGGGTGTAGTAGTCCTGGTGAAGCAGTGTTGTCATATTTGAACCGTTGGCAAGTGTCACTTTCCCTGATGTACTGCCTGACATTCTTCTCCAAACCCTTCCAGAAAAACACCCTTGATAACCTCTTGACAGTGGCTTACATACCAGAATGACCCCTTATCCCACCATCATGGAACAATTGAATTAACTTGGTTCTCAGCTCCTGAGTATTGCCAACCATCAAACGTCCCTTTCTTCTCAACTGGTTGTCAGTCCAAGTGTAAGGAGAAACTGTATCCTAGTTATTTTGCAGGTCAGTTATGAGCTGGCTTAGTGCAGGGTCAGCTTCCCAGCTCTATTGTATCCTCTTCAGCAAATCAACAGAGACACTAGAGAGAGCCATCATCATGAGCTCCTTAGATTGTACTCTTGAAAGTGCATCTGCTACTACATTTTCCTTTCCTTTCTTGTAGCAAATATCATAGTCATAGCCCATTAATTTGGTGAGCCATGAATGTTGGTTTGAAGATGTTATCCTCTGCTGCAACAAATGTTTGAGGCTCTAGTGGTTAGTCCTGATGCAGAAATACCTACCACTCAAATAAAGGTGCCACTTGGTGACTGCATAAACTATAGCATACAACTCCTTCTCATAAACTGAGAGTGCCTGGTGCCTAGGGGAGAGAGCCTTACTGATATAGGCTATAGAATGAGCATCCTGCATCAACACTGCCCCAATTCCCAACCCTGATGCATCAGTCTCAACTATGAATTCTTATGAGAAGTTAGGCAAGGCTAACACACTGGTGGAGAGGTCATTGCTGTCTTCAGTTGCTGAAATGTCACCTCTGCTTTCGGTCCCCACTTAAACTGGTCCTTCTTTAACAAGACAGTTAAGGGTTTACAAATGCTCTCGTAGTTCTTGAAAAACCTTCGATAATAGCCAGTTAGGCCCAAGAAGCCTCTTAACTGACTTACATTTTTGGGACTTGCCCATTGCTGAATGGCCTCTATCTTCTTAGGATCTGTAGACACTCCTTGCCCCGATATATAGTGCCCCAAATACTCTACTCGACCCTGAGCAAAATAGCATTTTCTTCTCTTGGCTAGTAAAGAATGTTGTTGTAGCAACTTGAAGGTGCACTCCAGATGTTGCACATGTTCCTGGAGGTTAGTGTTGTAGATCAGAATGTCATCGAAGAAGACTAGAATGAACTTCCTCAAGAAAGGCCTAATATGTCATTCATAAGGCTCTGGAAGGTTGAAGGTGCGTTGGTGAGTCCGAATGGCATGACTAGAAATTCATAGTGGCCATCATGGGTTCTGAATGTTGTTTTGTGGACATCTGGGGGGTACATTCTGATCTGGTGGTACCCTAATCTCAAATCAATCTTTGAAAACCATGAAGAACCATGTAACTCATCAAGCAATTCTTCAATGAGAGGTATGGGGTACTTATCTTTTATGGTTTCTTTGTTGAGCCCTCGGTAATCAATACACATCCTCCAGCTTCCATCTTTCTTCTTAACTAGCACAACTGGTGATGAGAATGGGCTACTACTATGCTGTATCAGACCAGATGCCAACATCTCTTATGTCATTTTCTCGATCACATCCTTCTGTAGAGTTGAGTGCCTATAAGGCCTAAAGCTTATGGCTGCAACTCCATCCTTGAGTAGTATCCTATGATCATGACCCCTGTGTGGGGGCAAGCTACGAGGCTCCTCAAAGACTGCAACATATGTAGCTAACAATACCTGCACTTCAGGAGGGGTGGGATCTTCCTCCATGTGAAGCCTGCTGCAAGTGGCTTCTGGGACACCACATAATTGCAGACTGCACAATTGTATCTCTGAACATTTTGAGGTCTGAGTTAGCAGCTTGTTAATTTGTTTGCCCTTGATTGTTTTCACATTCCCTGCCTGTGCACTTCCCCTCAATACATGTCTCCTTCCTAACACAGTGAATTCCATCCTCAACTACTTAAAATCCCATCTTATTTCACCTAGTGTTTCAAGCCACTGGATTCCTAGCACCATACCACAGCTGCTCAGAGGCAGCAACAACACATCAGTAGTAAAGGTTGTACCTTGAAGGGTCCAAGCCAAGTCTTTACACACAGCCACACAGGATAGGCTATTACCATCTGCTACGTTCACTCTCAGAGGTCCAATGTACAATATCTTGCACCCCAAGTTCTTGGCTAATTCTCGGTCCAAGAAGTTGTGTGTGCTTCCAAAATCTATCAGCACATGCAGGGCCTTTTTGTTCACCTATGCTATCACTCTCATTGTGTGATACCCCTTGACTGCTATTCCACAGATAGCCAGCATTGATATTTGAGGATTATGTTCATCATTTGCTTCTCTTTTTGCTTCTTGGTATGCAGTCTCTTCCTCAAATTCATCTACTTTAATGAGATAGAGCTGTTTCTTCTTACACTGGTGACCCAATTCGTATTTCTCATCACACCAAAAACATAAACCTTTAACCCTCTTCTCATCAAACTCAGAACTAGACCGGAGCTTGGTTGAGTTTGTTGTTGGTCTTCTCCAAGTATTTCCCTAGTTTTGGGTGGGGGTTGGAAGCAGTGGTAGGTTTCTTGGGTTGTTTCTAAGTGCAAGAGAGGGTGTAGGCAGTAGGGAAGGCCTTTTAAAGGTAGGCACTATTTCTTGGTTCAAAGATTTCAGAGTGGATTCTTGGAGTTGGGCTAAGGCATAGGCATGAAACAGGGTTCTAGGCATGAACATCCTTACTGGCTGTTGAACAACAGTTTTTTAATCCTTTCAAGAAAAAACTGATAGAATACTCTTCAGATAATTCAACTCTTCCCAGTATAGACTCAAACTGATCTCGATAGTCAGGGACTGTACCTGTTTTCTTGAGGTTGAGTAACTTGGTCATGGGGTCACCGTAGATCTTGTCCCCAAATCTCTCTTCCACCGCTTGAACATAAGCTGCCCAAGTCGTGATTGCTCCTCCCCCTTTGTATCTGACCCATTTTTGGTGCCAATGTAGGGCCCCAACCTTCCAGATTAATCACTGCCAGTTTGATCTTGGCCTCCTCTGGTGTGTGATCTACCTCAAAAAACTGATGACATCTGAACAACCATCTAAGAAGGTCTTCACCATTAAAGTGAGGGAAGTCAATCCTCAACTGTCTGGTGGAAAAATATTGCCCTCTGTTCGACTGAGATAGGCCTGAAGTGTCTGGATGTTGCAGCTGAGTCATGATCAAGTTCTATTGAACATTCAAAGTTGTGATATCACTTCTCAATGAGGAAATGATCCTTTCTTGGTTGGTTTCTTGACCATGGATCTGGGTGGTCAACTCCCTGAGGGTTTCTTCAAGTCGCCTGAGATCGTGTGATCTTGTGTTGTCAGCCATGGCGCCAAGAACGTAGCTCTGATACCAAATGATACAGGTAAATTCAGTGAGTAGACAAATGCAGCAAATATAGAGTAGCTGAGTATGAGAACAGGCTTCGAGTACTTACCAATGGGACTCCAAGAACAAAGAAAACAAGAGAAGGAAGAAGAAGAGATAGGATAGAAAATCTGATGTAAATTCATTCATAGCTATTACGTATGATTGTACATTGCTTTTATACTTGTACAATTCAATGAAGATTACCCAATTTTCAATCTGTCAATAACTTAACTACTTAACTGCTAAAAGTAACTAATTAACAACTTTTAACAGCTTACTAACTACTTTTCCCTCCACTGACAATAACAATAGTGCACCCCAATTCCCAGCTGATGCTTTTCCTCATATCAGACCTCAAATTTCGAGAGATCATTATTTTGTTCAAAATTGTCATCCTTGAGGAGAAGGATGGTTTTTGAAGGACGACATATGCTACGACCAGTTCAATTACGGCCTATGGGTCAAGAGTTACGGGCCATCTTTGGGTTTCTCCTATTTTGGTTTTATTAACGTTAAAATTCAATTTGTTTAATTATGTAATTAATTAGTGTGATGTCATGCTAAAACTGTTGCAAGCAAAGAAAAAGGACATAATGAAAATCATTCATCTTTCCACAGGTTAACGTTGATCTCAGTTTGGCCGGTATTATAGTACTAATCCGTAAAAATAAAAAAATGATAGTACGGCGTCATTGGAGGTCCGCGATGGGGAAGAGCAAGGGCAAGCAGCGAAAGCAGATAATTCTGCCTTCGGAACTCCAGTTGGAAATAACTGAGGTGAGATTGAAGTCTCCGACGAGGACCTCCAATTCATCGACGAAAATAAAGACTACGCTGGCTTCATCTCTCGCTTGGACACTCATTCTATTACCAAGTCCGTTACTTTTTCTTTTTTTTCCCCCAATTTTCACGTTCATTTTTTAATTTCTTATAAAGCTTAGTGAAAAATAATTTATTATTTACTGGAAATTGTTTGGATTGTAGTAAGCATAGAAGCTGAAAGTTGTATAATCTCAAATTCTAATTAGAAATTTCTTTCTTTTTTGTTAGAATAGAAGTTGTTTCAGAAGCGATTTGATTTTATTGTTAATTTTGCTTCTTAAATTTTGTTCCCGAAAGCAAAAAAAAAAAATTTAAAATCTTTTTGATAAAGAATGCAAGCTATATTTTCAATAATTAAAAAGTAAAAAATGAATGTTTGGATTGGAGAACAAAAGGTGTTATTTTAATTTTGATATAGACAATAGAACGATTATGTTGGAATTGGTGTTACATTTCTAGTCGTTTCTTCAATTTTGATTAATTATTTGTTTTCTGTTAGTTATTTTTACATTATAGCAATTTGTTAGGAACCAAAAAATACAAATAGCAAAAAGTGAGTAGCAAAAATAACAATCAAATGGAATCAGATTTTGCCTTTGTAAATTTGAAAATAAACCACATCACTTTGTTCATATATTTGATGACATTAGTTGTAAAACACTTTAGAAGCTGAAAATTCATTGAACTTCTAATGTCATTTGACTGCAGTAACATAAAGTGCATATTGATAATCTCAACATACAATGAGAGTTCCTTTTCTTTTCTTTTGTTTTTTAACTGCATTTGATTATTTCCATTTGTTTTTAGGTATTGTAGTGTGTCATTGTGTTTTCTTGTGGGGTAAGTAAAAATTTAGGGCACCTTCAAACTATAAAAAAAAAAAAAAAAAATTTAGGGTTTTCTGTTTTGGTTGTATATGCTGAGATTCAATGTAAAATATTTGGATATTGGAGCTAGTTAAACTTGAAATGATATTCGACTGTGGCAAGTTGAAATAAGAATTTGTTATCTCAAGATATTGCTCTGACCCTTCATTTTTCTTGAAGTACTCGTGTCCGACACTCGTGTCCGACGCATATTCGGAGATGGGTATGGGGATATGACCCTCCAAGGACCCTCCAAAAAAATGGAAAAACTTTTAAAATTTTGAACATACCCGTGTCGGACACATACCCATATTCGACACTCAAATTTGAGTCCGAGTAACATAGATCTCAACTTATGATGAGAACTTTCTTCTGTGTGTAGGCAAGTCACTGGGTTAAGGGTTTGAGTGAAGATGCTTTGGAGGCTTTATATGAGAAACGGAGAGGGAAAACATTGGAGCAGAAAGAAAATGAGAAAAGTATTGTTCAAGTTGATGCTGTTTATGCCCTTCCTGTCAAGACTTTTGATGGAGAAGTCTACTACCGGACATGTATTTTATATTTTTTTAAAAAATAAAAAAGAGAAAAGAAAATATTTTACGTTCTTTGTTGGTAAAGAAAGTGTCAATTGAATGCAAAAATGAAATGCTTTACAATTTCTCAGACAACATAAATAGATGAAAATGAAGAAATGAATGAAGATAATAGCATATTAAGCTGACAAAAGCAGAAAGGGGGGCAAATCTTAAAAAGAGTAAGAAAGAGGCGAAGAAACAAGGGAAGGAATTGGCTAATAAGTGCAACCAACTCAACAAGAAGCCGTATTGGTATATTGCTAAATTGCTCCTCTTGATCTCTTGCAATGTTAAACAAGAAAAGACCGAATATTAAATTTTACATTTGCATCTCAGACAATTTTGGTGATATTTTCAACAAAAACCTTTTTAATTTGGGGGTTCAATTTTTTTATTAAACTCTACACATGATGATGATAATCTGCTTAGTTTTCATCTTTAGTTGTTTTCAATCATATTAAAACAGTATGCATTTAAATGGAGCATTTTGTTGAGCACAAAAGATGTATCATGATTAATACATATATAGTATAATAGGTTTATTAATGCTTTAAATTTTGCCTGTCATTTACTACTGAATGAAACTGGAGCTGAACTGGCCTCTTTGACAATTATAACCATCAACCACCCAAAATTCTATTGTACTTATATACTAACTTGATTATATGCTGTAGTTCTTTAAGTAAGACCAGGAATTAAATGGGCATCAGCTTGACCATTTTGACATTTATTGTTTTGCTTATTATTTTCAGTATATCTTTATGAATACCTTTGTCAATCACTGGAACAATAAGGATAAAAAGAGGGAGAACAGAGTTTGTATACTATGAATAAGGTATATGAGTGTTATCTTTTGAATTGGATGATATGTGATGGATACAAGTAAATTCTCTAGTTGGATTATATGCAGGGCTTAGATTCAAAAAAGTTGGCTTTTAGTGTTGTTAAGTAGAAATAGCATTTAATTTTCCATTCAATCAAGATTTGAAAACCCTTCTATCTTATATGACCATGCATTATTCTGAAATTTTAAATATAATTTGGTTTAGTTCTTGGGTGGAGTTGGGGATTCTCATTAATTGTCAAAATTATAGAAGGGTTTCTGATTATATTTAGCATACTCTATGTCTACCACAGGTTCTGTGGAAAGGCTGTTTCTGAAAGTGTATAAAATAACATGGAGTTGCGCAACCATTTTATATCCTGATATATATAAATATGAAAAGGTTGTGTAATAGCACTAAAAGAAGATGAACACAATCGTGTATTTTAGCAAGTAATGGATTTATCTTGTGAAGATATATATGTTATGGGTTGTATTGGTTGAATCAATTTTTTAATGCTCAGATGCTGCTAGTAGGAATTCTTCCTTCCTTCCTAAAGAGGTTGTTACCTGCTTTTATAGGATTTCTAATAATTCTTTATGTTTTTTAGCATCACTTGAGTTTATTATTGTTCGTACGAGACATTATTTATGATGTTGTGGTTTGTTGTATTTGTACTTTCCTGATGCTGTTCGATACTTCAACTTCCGCGAAAGCTTGTTAGATGCTGTTGTCAGAAACATAAGCTCCACAGATGATGTAGCTGTTAGAATATAAGAGAAATATTGAGGAAGAGAATACAACTCAATTTGTATTTCAATCTCCAAGTACAATAGGTATATATAGGCACACTAGGTGACCACTTAACATCTAGTTAGATGAACCTCATTAATAAACCATACATGAACCATAATAAATTCTAGATACATCATGAACTTCATTAATAAGCCATACATGAATCACCAAATACAAAGCACACACTTAATCTAGAAGAAGACACATGAATCTAGACACTTAAAACATTCTAGATGGTTGCAAATTATTATTTTCAACATTCCCCCTTAATTTGCAATTTTCTTCTTCACTCCAAGACTATTACGCAATCTTCGAAAAATTTCAAACTTGAGAGGCTTTGTAAAAATATCCGCAATTTGATCTTGAGTCTTCACATACTTTAGCTCCACTTCTTTTTTAGCAATGCAATCTCTAATGAAATGATACCTTGTATCTATATGCTTGCTTCCATCATGGAACACCGGGTTCTTAGCAAGAGCTTGTGCGGACTTATTATCAATGCAAATCTTTGTACTTCATCTTGAGGCAAGTGAAGTTCCTTCAACAACCTTCTAAGCCAAATAGCATGACAAGTGCAAGAAGTTGCTGCCACATATTCGGATTCACAAGTTGAAAGTGTGACGATGAATTGCTTCTTAGAACTCCATGTGATTGCACAAGCTCCCATAAAAAATACAAAATCGATGGTGCTTTTTCTATCATCAATATCTCCCGCAAAATCACTATCACAAAATCCCACAAGCTTGAAATCATTAGATGATGAATAAAATAGCCTAAAATCAATAGTACCTCTTAGGTAACGAAGAATTCTTTTAACAATTTTCATGTGAGTGAACGTAGGAGCTTTCATGAAATGACTCACTACTCCAACAACAAAGAGAATATTGGACCTCGTACATGTCAAGTATCTCAAGCTTCCCACAAGACTTTTGAAAAGAGTAGGATCTTCCTTTTCTCCTTCATCAAACTTTGACAATCTCACTCCATATTCCATGGGTGTGTTCACGGGATTGCAATCAAACATTTTGAACTTCTTCAAAACTTCCTTCACATTCTTGAGAAACAAAAATAGCATCTCCCATTTGCTTCACCTCTAGGCCCAAATAATAAGACATGAGTCCAATATCAGTCATCTCGAACTCAAGTGACATAGCCTTCTTGAATTCTTCAAACAAGCTAGGATTGTTGCCCGTGAAGATAAGATCATCCACATAAAGACAAACAAGCAAAATATCACCATTATCGTGCATTTTAACATAAAGAGCATATTCATAAGGACAACGAACAAACCCGTTGTCTTGAAAGTACTTGTCAATGCGACTATTCCATGCTCTTGGTGCTTGTTTTAATCCATACAAAGCTTTCTTTAATCTCAACACCTTATCTTCATGGTCTTCAACAACGAATCCCGATGGTTGTTCTACATAGACTTCCTCTTCAAGATAACCATTGAGGAAAGCCGACTTCACATCAAGTTGATAAATTCTCCACTTCATTTGAGCCGCTATGGCTATGAGCAAACGAATAGTCTCCATGCTAGCAACAGGTGCAAAAACCTCTTCATAATCAATTTCATGCTTTTGCTTGTAACATTTAGCCACAAGCCTCGCCTTGTATCTCTCCACATCTCCTTGAGCATTCTTCTTTGCCTTGTACACCCATTTGACGCCAATAGCTTCATGACCCTTGGGAAGAGTTGATAACTCCCAAGTGTTATTCTTCTTAATGGCATTAATCTCTCCCTCCATGGCTTGTCTCCATCTTTTGTCTCTTATGGCCTCATCAAAGTTCATAGGCTCACTATCAGCAAAAAGACAAAACAAATCATTTATATCATCATTAGTAATCTCTTCAGTTTCATCTAAAAGTTCATAGATACTCCTCATTTTTCTTGGCTTTTCACTTGAACTTTCTTGAGAAGAAGGTGATGCAACATGAGTTGGAAAAGAAAGTGGAGTTGTCTCTTGTATAGGTACCATGGTTTCTTGGTCAAAATATGGAAAGAAATCATAGACTCTTTCTTCTTGTGCCTCCCAATTCCACATTGCTTTTTTATCAAACTCAACGTCTCTACTCACCACAATCTTGCCATTGCTTGGGTTGTACAACTTGTAGCCTTTTGAATTTGAATCATAGCCAATAAAGACATGCTTGACACTTCGATCATCAAGCTTGGATCTCTCTTGTTGCGGAACATGAGCATATGCAATGCTTCCAAAGACTCGCAATGATCAACATTAGGCTTCCTTCCACTCCATGTTTCTTGGAGAGTTTTGTCTTTGACACTCCTTGTTGGAGACCTATTGGACAAATAAACTGCACAAGAAATAGCTTCGACCCAAAATTCCTTGGGCATATTTTTGGCTTTCAACATACATCTAGCCATGTTAAGAATAGTTCTATTTTTTTTTTCCGCTACACCATTTTGTTGTAGTGATCTAGGTACTGTTAGTGGACGACGAATTCCATGTGATTCACAAAAATTGTTGAATTCTTTGGAAGTGAATTCGCCTCCTCTATCGAATCTCAAAGATTTAATTTCATAGCCACTCTATTTTTTCTACAAGAGCTTTGAAATTTTAAATGCAACAAATGCCTCTGACTTTTTCTTTAGAAAATAAACCCAAGTCTTTCTACTATAATCATCAATAAAGAGCAAGAAAATTTTATTTTTACCGAATGAGGATGGATTGATTGGTCCACAGTATGAACAAGTTGGAGTGGTTTGGTTGCTCTTGTAGTGGCTTCTTTTGGGAAACTCTTTCTTGAATGCTTGCCGAGAAGACATGCTTCACACAATTTGGTTAGGATGGTTGATTGAAGGCATCCCTTTCACCATCTTCTCTTTTTCCAAAGCTTTAAGTGCGCCAAAGTTCAAATGGCCAAATCTCATATGCCAACACCAAGCTTCATCTTTCACACTAGCCTTCAAGCACCTTGCTTCAAACATGAACATTCTTTTTTTTTGACATAAGTACCTTAGCAATCAAATTAGCATTTTGATCTCTAAGCCAAAGACAACAATCTTTCATGTTAATTTCATACCCCTTCTCAAGGAGTTGGCCCAAACTCAAAATATTACTCTTCAATTGTGGCACATAATAAACATTGGAGATAAGTCTATGAATACCATCTTTTGAGAAAATTAAAATTGTACCTTTCCCTCGAATTTGAACTTTTGAAGAGTCTCCAAAAGAAACATTGCCATTCACATTCTCGTCAAGCTCAACAAACTTTTCTTTGTAGCCGCACATGTGATTACTTGCTCCATTGTCCAAGTACCACGAACTTTTGTCATCCTTCTCTTCACTTTTGAGTGCTAGTAACAAGGTTGGCTCCTCCTCATCTTGCTTGTAACCAACAAGATTTACTTTCTCCTCCTTATCATTGGAAGCACTACGACACTCCTCAGAATAATGGCCATATTTGTGACAATTATAACACTCAATTTTAGACTTATCATACCTTCCTTCATTTGATCTATGATAGTTTCCTCTTCCTCTTCCACGACCTCTAAAGGATTGATAGTTTTTATCTTCATTGTTGGCATTATCTTGGTTGCTTCTTCCTTTACCTCCTTGGCCACGACCACGTCCTTTTCATCTTTGGCTTTTTTCACCTCCATCATCTTTCAAAGAAACCTTTGATTTGAGGACTTGCTTAAAAGGCTCTTCATGCCTCTTCTTGATCTTTGTCTTCTCGAGCTTGTAGGGACCCCTTTATTTCCTCAATTGTCATGGAGTCTAAATCTTTTGACTCCTCAATGACACATGCCACATAATCAAAATTTGGTGTTAAGGAACAAAGAATTTTCTCCACCACACGAACATCTTCTATATCTTCACCATATCTCTTCAATTGGCTCATTATAGCCTTCACCCTTGAGCAATAATCCGAAATGGATTCAGAATCCTTCATTTGCAAAGCTTCAAAGTCTCCACGTAACGTTTGGAGTCGCACCTTCTTCACTTTGTCAATTCCTTGGAGGGAGTTTTTCAAAATCTCCCAAGCTTGCTTTGCGTTAGTAGCATCCGCTACCTTCAAGAACATTGCTTCATCCAAACCTTGATGGATGAGAGCAAAGGCTTGCTGATCCTTCTTCTTTATCTTTGCCAAAGCATCCTTCTCCTCTTGAGACGATGATGCTTTATTTTTTGGTGAAGTATAGCCTTTATCTACAATCTCTGATAACTCGTATAATTATATAGTTCTTAGTTATGTTTTATTATTGTTTTGTGTCAAATACGAGTTATTATTGCTTAGTCTAATTGTGTTTATGATATTTTATATTTTTATGTAATTTGGTGTTTTTCACGAGTTTCTTTGAGTGATTTCAGATTACTAGGTTAAATCAAGAATTAAGGGCAAATCCAATTCAGTTCCAGTTCTGACACCTTTTTCCATATCAGCTATATCTGGAGTTTCACTGAAGCATTAAGGCTGAAATTTTTACAGTGCATAGTTAAGAGGCATATCTATCTTTTTCATGTTTTACACTTCTTGAAACGGAGTCGTTTTCCCTAGCGAAATCGACCATCAAGTTGGCTGATGTGCAATGACGTCTGTGCTGACCTGTTTTGGTATTTTGACCATATCTTCCTATCCACATGAGCAAATGATCTGATTCCAACGGCTATAGATCCATAACTGATAGGGATATATTTTTCTAGAAGACCATTTGATCAGATCGAGCCTCCAACATTGACAAAATCGACCATCAAGCTGGCTGATCAGAATTGTCATACAATATAACGAAAATTGTTAGAAAAATGCACCCACCTATTATACCTACCTTTGAAATTTATAAAGCTTGTCTCTTGTCATTTAGCTCTCCAAAATGTGTATAAATAGAGGGCCTTGTAAGAGCATCATTATAAATTGGTAGGATATTAGCCATTGTAATAAAATTCTCTAAGTTTTCTTCTTCTTTCCTTTCTCTAGTTTTCTTTTTTTATTTACTTATGCTTCTTACATTTCTTTTCATTTTATTCATATCTAGTATGTGTTGCTAATCATATTGTTGAGGTGATGAGGTGAAGCTTTTGGTAAATGCTAAGGTTAGTCTCTTAAACATGAGCTAAAATGAATCATCATTTATAAACACTAGTATAGATAATATTTTCTTTTGGTTTAAAATCATACTTGCAAAGTAGGGATCTTGATTCATTATTGACAATGAAAATGGCACAGTAAATGCTTGGTTTCATAACCTTGATTTGTTGTAGACATATACCTTGGCATAAGGAATGCTTGGACTCTTTTTATGAGTTTTGAGGACACCAAATGAACATAATATCATATGCTATGGACGTTGGACAATTTGGACTGAATTGCTAAACCTTCCGATTGGAACCTTTCTTATGTGTGGATTTCAATTGTGTAATAAAACAAGATTAATCTTAGCATAACACCAAGAGTGGATTCTCTAACCTCAACATCTTTTCTTATTGTTTTTTATATCTTGTTTAATTTCTTTTATATTTTGTTTATTTTGTTCTCTAATATCTTGTTTATCTTATTTTGTTGTTGATTCCCTAATATCTTGTTTACTTTCTTTTTCTTATATATTTATAAACTTATACTTACTAATACGCTTCCCTGTGGTTCGACCTCGGACACCCGAGAATTTATTACGTGAACATAACCTGCACTTGGGTTTACAACTCTTAATTGAGTCTCCATCAAGTTTTTGGCACCGTTGCCGGGGAGGCAATACTAAGTATATAAGTTTATAAGTATATTTATTTTTATTGGCTGGTTATACCGCCTATATTTATTTTTATTGGCTGGTTATACCGCCTAATTTTCTATATATTTATATTGTATATTAACTTTGTTTTATTTTTATTGGCTGGTTATACCACCTAATCTGTAAATTAACTTTGTTTTATGCTTGTTTGGCGACGTGATTTTAGATCTCGTCGTTTAGTTAGATTTTATTGTGAAACTTTTTCAGGTAATCTTTCTAATACAACTCCTACCATGGCTGACAATGAAAGTGTTCATGCTGAAGATGAGAACAGACAAGTACGCACCATGCGTGACTACTTGCAACCAACTCGAAGCTCATCACCCTCTTGTTTTATTTTTCCTCTCAATGCAAACAACTTTCGTTTTAAACCAGGTATGATAGCTTTGCTTCCAAATTTCCATGGGTTAGAATCGGAAAGTGCTTACTCGTTTCTAAAAGACTTCGAAGATGTATGTGTCACCTTTAATGACCAACAATGTACAAATGAAATTGTCAAGCTAAAATTATTTCCTTTTTCTTTAAAAGATAAAGCAAAAATTTGGCTTCATAATTTAAAACCAAGGTCAATTGGCACATGGCAAGAATTACAAACTGAGTTTCTAAAGAAATTTTTCCCAGCACATAAAACTACTGCTTTGAAAAGACAGATTCAAAATTTCAATCAAAATCAAAATGAAGCATTTTTTCAGTGCTGGGAGCGTTTTAAAGATTTGTTAAGTTCTTGTCCACATCATGGTTTTGAAAAATGGCGTCTTATTAGTTTCTTTTATGAAAGTTTAACTCCCGAAACTAAACAATTTGTTGAAACAATGTGTAACGGTGAGTTTCTAGAAAAAGAACCTGAAGAAGCCTTTGACTACCTAGACCATTTGGCAGATAACTCTCAAGCCTGGCACACAGATAATTCCTCTGAAAGTTCCAATAGATCTAATATTTTTTCTAACAGAGGTAAATATCATTTTAGTCAAGAAGATGAAATAAAAGCTAAAGTAGCTAATTTGGCTAGAAAGATTGAAGCCATGGAACTTAGAGAAGTAAAAGAAGTCAAAACGGTTAAAAATGAAGAAAGTTGTGGAATTTGTGAAATCATGGGACACCCCACTTCTGAATGTCCAAACATTCCCATTCTTAAAGAAGCGTTGCATGATCAAGTAAATTCCATAAACACATTTAAAAAGCCTTTTCCTTCTCCTTACTCTGAAACGTATAACCCTGAATGGAGAAATCATCCCAACTTCAGTTGGCGGAATAATAATCATGTTCAGGTACCACAATCTCAAAAGCCGGGCAACACTTTTTCCTATCAACCTTCACGTGTACAAACCTTGGAAGAGACATTGCAAGCATTCATGCAAACACAAGCAAATGTGAATAACCAAACTTCACAGGACATCAATGAGATCAAAAACTCCTTGTCCACATTGACAGCTTCATTACGCACTCAAGAAAAAGGTAAGTTTCCTGCTCAACCTCAGCCTAACCCTTCTACTCAATGTTTTGTTTCTTGCTCCAATGAAACTCAACAGGAAAATGTCAGTTCTATCACAACTCTTCGAAGTGGAAAGGCAATTGACAAAAACATTCCATCAAAAGACCAAGATCCTCCTTCCCCTCCGAAAAGTAACGGTAAGGATGATGGTAAGTCTGAACTTCTTGAAAATTTGGACAAAGAAAAAGGTATGCATCCTGCTCCTTTTTCTCAAAGGTTGCAAACAATAAAGAATTTGAATCAAAATGCAGAAATTTATGAACTTTTCAAACAAGTTAAGATTAACATTCCTTTATTGGATGCAATCAAACAAGTTCCATCTTATGCTAAATTTTTGAAGGACATGTGCACATTTAAAAGGAAACATAATGTACAGAAGAAAGCATTTCTGACGGAAAGTGTGAGCTAAATCATTCAGCACCTTACTCCACCAAAATTCAAAGATCCTGGATGTCCAACAATCTCATGCATCATTGGAAACACTAGAATAGAACGTGCATTGCTTGATCTTGGTGCTAGTGCTAATCTTTTGCCTTTTTCTGTTTATCAACAGTTAGGTTTAGGTGAACTCAAGGAAACACCTGTTACACTTCAACTAGCTGATCGTTCTGTAAAAATTCCTCGAGGGATAGTTGAAGATGTTTTGGTTCAAATTGATAATTTTTACTTTCCTGTTGATTTTATTGTTTTGGACACACATCCTGTTTCAAATCCAAATGTTCAAATTCCTGTTATATTAGGCCGTCCATTTCTTGCAACTTCTAATGCTCTGATAAATTGCAGGAATGGTATTTTGAACATTTCTTTTGGAAATATGACTTTAGAATTAAATGTGTTCAACATTTGCAAGCAACCTGGTGATGATTCAGAAGTACATGAAGTGGATTTCATTGAAGAACTTGTTCATGAACATCTCACCACTACCACATTCCATGATCCTTTAGAAGCTTATTTAATTGAATGTGAGTTTGATAATGCTTCAGAAATTTCACACACTGATTCTTTGTTAAATTCTTTTCAGGATAAGCATCGTTGGAAACAAAAGTTTGAGGAACTCCCATCACTCACAAATGTCACTGTACCATCAACTATTGAACCGCCCAAGCTGGATTTAAAACCATTGCCATCCGAGCTAAAACATTCCTTTTTGGGAAAAATTCCTTCTCAATGGAGCCCCCAAGATAAAAGGAAGTTTCTGAATGAGGTAAAGAAGTTCTACTGGGATGACCCTTACTTGTTCAAATATTGTCCTGATCAAATTTTTCGAAGATGCATTCCCGACAATGAGGTAAGTAGTGTAATTAAGTTTTGTCATTCCGAGGCATGTGGTGGTCATTTTTCATCAAAGAAAACTGCTGCAAAAATTTTACAGTGTGGATTTTACTGGCCAACTTTATTCAAAGATGCATATGAGAATTCTAAAATTCATAAAGAAAGAACTAAAGCCTTTCATGACAAGTTAATTTCAAGAAAAACATTTGATGTTGGGCAAAAAGTTCTACTTTATAATTCTAGACTTCACATATTTCCTGGTAAGTTGAGATCAAGATGGACTGGCCCATTTGTGGTTAAGCATGTGTATCATTATGGAGCAGTTGACATTGAGAATCCTCAAAATGGTAACGTATTCAAGGTAAATGGACAAAGACTCAAACTCTTTTTGGAAAATCATGTTACTCAAGAAGAGGTTGTTTTTCTTTCTGATCCTTTTTTTGAAAATAACTAGATGTAAATATAGTTTTTACTAATTTCCAAAAAAAAAAAATAATAATAATAATAATAATAATACATTTTTTTTAACCCCGGTTAAATGGCGG
This sequence comes from Fremontodendron californicum, assembly GCA_030761205.1. NCBI lineage: Eukaryota > Viridiplantae > Streptophyta > Magnoliopsida > Malvales > Malvaceae > Fremontodendron > Fremontodendron californicum. Next base: position 1,243,382 of record JAULJL010000045.1, on the reverse strand, counting down.
ATAACGGTACTCCGTGATTATTTAAGTCGGTTCCATCAGCTACCCACAAAACTGATATTGTATATAAATTTCTCTTTCAATTTCTCTTTCATTTTTTTTATTTTTTTTTTCAGGATGGATGATATTCTCAAAAGATTGCAGAAACGATTCCCTCCTTTTCCTCGAAATATTTTACTGAAGCTTTACCAAGTTTGATTTGAAAGATTAAGAATGCTTATGCACAAAGGGATTCCTGAAGACATACATTGGATAATTGAAGCCAAGGTACGTGAAGATGAATATCTTCCTGTTTTGCATTTACCAGGTACAGGTAGAAGCACTTTTGCAAAGAAGCGACGAGCAAAGCGCATGAGTTCAAATTGCCACAAATGTGCACGATGGACGTGTAACGGTAAATGTCGTTCTATTGGGATTCCGTCCTCCAATCGAGATGATAAAATTGAATTCATTAAGGATGGACTGAGTAAGGAGAATTTGGGTAATATCCAACTTTCTCTTGAGACGCATCCTAGTGGAGACGTACAAAGAGAAATTCTTGATTTATGGCCGCAATTCCAAAGGGAATGGCAACATCTTGGGAATCTGATGTTAAAAGACCCTGTTTGCCAGCTTGTAAGAAAACTGGATGGGAAGCATATCCTCGACTCATAGAAGGCGTTTAAGCCGTTTCTGGACGTAAAACCAGAGGAAGATGTGAGCCACAATCACAACTACAATAAATGACTTCTCAGCTTTTGGTTTGATTTGCAATAATTTCATTTCGGTTTAATTTACGTGTTGTTAGATTTTTGTAATTATTCTCGTTTTTTTTTTTTTTTTGCATTGGTCTTTTACGGTTGATTTTTCTTCTCTTTTTGATTTTCTTCCTGAAATCACGCAAAAATCTTTTGTTAGGTTAACATTTTCTTCTGACAGGTCAAATACACTTTCGGCGACATTATTACTCTTGTCTGATTCATTACTCAGTCCTCTATATATTACACCATGTACTCATTCTCTTTCAGGCACTTGAAAAAAAAAATGGAAAGTACTTCGTCCCAGCGCATTAAAAAAATTTGTGTCTTTGGAGGTGCTTATCCAGGGAAAAATAACATATTCGCTGATGAAGCCATAAGAGTTGGAGTAATACTTGCCCAACAAAAGATCCAGTTGATTTATGGAGGCGGTAGTACGGGTTTAATGGGAGCAGTCGCTACATCAGCACACGCCGGAGGAAGTCCAGTTCTAGGAATCGTGCCAAAACTATTCACAGGTTTTTGTGGACCTACCGTGGGTAAGGAAATACAAGTCTGGAGTATCCCTGAACGGATAACAATCATGTACCATTCTGCCGATGCATTCATTGCTTTACCAGGAGGTCTGGGTACATTGGAAGAAATAGTTTGCGTGGCTTCTTGGTCATCTTTGGTCACAAATAAGAAACCCATTGGTTTGCTTAATATTAATGGTTATTTTAGTAATTTGCTTTCATATTTAGATAATGCTGTGGAAAATGGATTCATGTTTTCAGAGGCAAGGAGAACCATAATTTCTGCTACAACCATTGAAGATTTACTCAAAAAGCTCCAAGCTTATGAGTATTTATCTGCTACGGTTGTTTCGCAAACGCTCGGAAAAAGAAAAGGAGATATGGACGAGCAAGGAGTGGATTGCACTCTGTCTTTGTGACATTATCTAACATTTTGTTTGTTGTGTCTCAGTTATAATAAGTGGTTAGCAACCTCTGCAGGTAATATCTCCTAAATTCTACCTTGAGTAAGGGAGACTTGAGACATACCTTGTCAGTTTGATTTCTTCTTTCAAAAAAAAAAAAGTTTGTTGTGTTTTAAGCAATTTAGAAGTATTCATTCTGAACAAGGTCTGAGTAAGGGAGACTTGAGACATACCTTGTCAGTTTGATTTTAATCTTTTTATGTTTACTTGTTAATTTTTGTTTAGTATTTTAGGATTAATTAGGTTGCATGAGTTTGTTTTGTTTTGAGTCTTAGTTATTCCTATTCTTATGTTATTAGTTCTTTTCTCTTACACATGATTCTTTCATTTGGGTTAATAGACTTACATTGAGGACAATGTAAGAATTAAGTGTAGGGGGAACGATTTAGGATTTCTTTTATTTTTGTCTACTATTTTTTTTTATGAGTCTTTATTATTATTATTAATTTTTTAATGTGTTCTAGTTCCTTTTTAATACAATGATGAGATATGAATTGCATAAGTCTAAAACAGATTTATTAGTGAGAAGATTTTCATGAGAATTGAGCTTGATGTCAACCTTTTTATGAGCCAATGTTAATATGATATGTTGATTGAGAAAGAAGCATGTTTAGACTTAATCTGACTTGTATAATCATCCTTGTGAGTTTTTGAGCCTATAATGATTGATGCATTATACAAATCAATCTAATTTCTTTCTTGAGTGCTCTTATGATTACATGATTCTCTAGAACTTGCTTTAAACCGTTTGAGACTATATTGATACATGTGACAACATGAATATGATAGAGGCATTAGGATTATAACCAGAGCCAAACAGCCATCCATTATTAATGTTCTAAGAGAACATCCCCACTAGTGAGCCAATTTGAGCCTACATTAAATATGCTATTTTATTGGTAACCAGAACTTACATCTAGCCTAAATATACTTATATCCTTACCCTTGTTCTAAAGATGGATTATATATTTTGAGACATATTGCAAAAACAAGGGATACTTTTTGAAAATTTGGGTTAGAACGAAAGATAAGTGTGGGGGAGGAGAGAGGCAAAAGTCAAGAGAAAAAGAAAGGGATCATTGTCAAATACATTCCCATATTAAAAAAAAAAAAAAAAAAATCTTCTCTTGAACTTCTAGTTAAAGTAAAGAAAAAGATGTTACAAAGTTGTTTAGAATGAAGCAAAGGCTCAACATGAATATTTAGCCTATGTTATTATGTGCTTTATAAGAGTTTTGAGAAGTTTTATTCGTATGATCTTATTATGTCTCTAAACTCTATGAACTCTTTGGAACCTTTGTGATATCTTTATCCTTTTGTTCTTTAACCACATTATAACCCTTTGGCCCCATTACAACCTTGAAAAAAGACCTCTTGATTTATGAAGTTGTATGATCTAAATAGTGGAGAATAGGTGGACAAGCAAGCATATGGTAGAACTGTTTTCATGAGATTGATTGAGTGTAAACACTTTACCACTACTTTAAAGAGTGAAAATCATGAGAGTATAGTGAGAAGTTGAGATTAAGTTGAATATGCACTATTTTGATTGAAATATGTTATGTTAATATTGGCTTAACTCATTTATTTACATTCAAGCATGAATTTTTGTGAAATTCTTTGAGCTATTGATTAGTTTATAAGACTTGTTCAAAGATTGTCTCTAATTTATATTGAAAGGATTAGGAGTAAATATTTTTAGTGTATGTAGTTTACTTATATTTTAGTTTTTCAATGTTTGTGGGTATCGTTCTAGCAAACCCTCACGAGACTAAACTCGTCCACTAGGGACACCTAGGGGTTTAAAGGCTTGTGTCACATGCTAAGTGCCACCGTGATTTCCAACGAAAATGGATTAGATTAGATTTTCTTATTTTATTTTTATTGAGTCGTTGCTAGGGACTAACAACAATCTAAGTGTGGGGGTGTGATAACTCGTATAATTATATAGTTCTTAGTTATGTTTTATTATTGTTTTGTGTCAAATACGAGTTATTATTGCTTAGTCTAATTGTGTTTATGATATTTTATATTTTTATGTAATTTGGTGTTTTTCACGAGTTTCTTTGAGTGATTTCAGATTACTAGGTTAAATCAAGAATTAAGGGCAAATCCAATTCAGTTCCAGTTCCGACACCTTTTTCCATATCAGCTATATCTGGAGTTTCACTGAAGCATTAAGGTTGAAATTTTTACAGTGCATAGTTAAGAGGCATATCTATCTTTTTCATGTTTTACACTTCTTGAAACGGAGTCGTTTTCCCTAGAGAAATCGACCATCAAGTTGGCTGATGTGCAATGACGTCTGTGCTGACCTGTTTTGGTATTTTGACCATATCTTCCGATCCACATGAGCAAATGATCTGATTCTAACGGCTATGGATCCGTAACTGATAGGGATATATTTTTCTAGAAGACCATTTGATCAGATCGAGCCTCCAACATTGACAAAATCGACCATCAAGCTGGCTGATCAGAATTGTCATACAATATAACGAAAATTGTTAGAAAAATGCACCCACCTATTATACCTACCTTTGAAATTTATAAAGCTTGTCTCTTGTCATTTAGCTCTCCAAAATGTGGATAAATAGAGGGCCTTGTAAGAGCATCATTATAAATTGGTAGGATATTAGCCATTGTAATAAAATTCTCTAAGTTTTCTTCTTCTTTCCTTTCTCTAGTTTTCTTTTTTTATTTACTTATGCTTCTTACATTTCTTTTCATTTTATTCATATCTAGTATGTGTTGCTAATCATATTGTTGAGGTGATGAGGTGAAGCTTTTGGTAAATGCTAAGGTTAGTCTCTTAAACATGAGCTAAAATGAATCATCATTTATAAACACTAGTATAGATAATATTTTCTTTTGGTTTAAAATCATACTTGCAAAGTAGGGATCTTGATTCATTATTGACAATGAAAATGGCACAGTAAATGCTTGGTTTCATAACCTTGATTTGTTGTATACATATATCTTGGCATAAGGAATGCTTGGACTCTTTTTATGAGTTTTGAGGACACCAAATGAACATAATATCATATGCTATGGACGTTGGACAATTTGGACTGAATTGCTAAACCTTCCGATTGGAACCTTTCTTATGTGTGGATTTCAATTGTGTAATAAAACAAGATTAATCTTAGCATAACACCAAGAGTGGATTCTCTAACCTCAACATCTTTTCTTATTGTTTTTTATATCTTGTTTAATTTCTTTTATATTTTGTTTATTTTGTTCTCTAATATCTTGTTTATCTTATTTTGTTGTTGATTCCCTAATATCTTGTTTACTTTCTTTTTCTTATATATTTATAAACTTATACTTACTAATACGCTTCCCTGTGGTTCGACCTCGGACACCCGAGAATTTATTACTTGAACATAACCTGCACTTGGGTTTACAACTCTTAATTAAGTCTCCATCAATCTCCCACATATCTAGTGAGCCAAGCAAGGCTTTCATACGAAGACTCCAAGTATCATAATTTTCCTTTGTAAGACGAAGAAATTGGAATGAAGATAAACCACTGCTAGCCATCTCTCAAAGACAAGGAAAATGGCTCTTGATACAACTTTGTTAGAATATAAGAGAAATATTGAGGAAGAGAATACAACTCAACTTGTATTTCAATCTCCAAGTACAATAGGTATACATAGGCACACTAGGTGACCACTTAACATTTAGTTACATGAACCTCATTAATAAACCATACATGAACCATAATAAATTCTAGATACATCATGAACTTCATTAATAAGCCATACATGAATCACCAAATACAAAGCACACACTTAATCTAGAAGAAGACACATGAATCTAGGCACTTAAAACATTCTAGATGGTTGCAAATTATTATTTTCAACAGTAGTAACGTATATTGTATTCATGTGCTTTGAAAAGTTAAAAATCCTTCAGTAATCTATTGAGGGCCTTTGAAGGATTGACATTATTAATAGAGATTTAAAATAGTAGTAGTATAATGTGAGCTTGGACACCACAATTAAACTCTAAAAGCAGTATGATGACAATTAAACCTAGTTTTTTTTTTTTGCAAGATTATAAAAACCTGCTTTAGGAGATTGAAATACTTAGTCGATGTTAAAACTATTGTGGAGGAAAATGCAAATTTCATTCAATGTCAAAATCCTCTTTTAGCTATTTACTTTAGCAATATTTTGGATTGTTATGGCAAATTTCTTGTAGGCAATTTAAAACTCTCAACTAGTGCGTTTAGTTGGCTTCTGTGATGTGTGGGTTTCATTGTTAGTCACCTGGCCTATTGCTAATTGGTCTTCTATGTTAAATCATTCTAAAAATATATTATTGGGAGATCGAAGACATTGATACATAAATGGTTTACATTCTTCTTTCTTCTTTTCATTTTAATTCTTATTTTCCATATTGGTAAGATTAGGTGGCATCGTTGCCAAGGAATTGTTTATTATTTTTGTTAATATTAATACCAAGCAATCTTAGTCTTAATCCAAACTTTTTTTTTTTCAGGTTTTGTTGATTTGGATGCACTATGTGGGATTATAAACGGGATGCAATCAATGCTTTATTTGCACAAATGGCTGCATTTAACAAGAAGCTTGACACTTTGTGTGTACCTTCTGTCCAAAGCCCGTTTGTAATTTGTGAACTCTGTGGGGGTGGACATCATAGTGATTGGTACCCAACTTATGCTGATTCAATGCAATATGTTGGAAACTACAATATGCAGCAGAATAATTTCTATTCCAACAATTACAATCCAGGTTGGGGAGATCACCAAAATTCTTCTTGGAACAACAATTAATGGTCCTCATATTCAGACAATCAAGCATATCCTTTTGAGTTCTCATCACAAGCTCAAGCACCGGTTCCAGAAACGAATCCTTCATTGGAAGAGATGTTTATGCACTACATGGCAGAACAGGAAGCTATCAATCAGAGTCAAGCAACGACACTCGGGAATCTTGAGACACAAATAAGCCAGCTTGCTCATGCCATTAACAACCAACTTCAAGAAACTCTTCCAAGTGATGCTGAACTTAATCCTATGAGCGAAGAACAAGAGCATTGCAACGCCAATACACTTGGGATTGAACAAGAGATAGAAGAGGATAGCAAAGAGCCTGAATTGCCAACCGAGCTTATTGAAGAAGAATTTTTGAAAGCTCAAGACGAATGGATTCAATGTGACCCACCACCAAACAATCCTATTGAAGAAGAAAAAGTGGGTGAAAAAGAAGTTGAAAAAGTCCAAGAAGAATGGATCCAGTGTGACCCACCACCACAGCCTGTTCCCCAATGCATTCAACAGCCAAAACTAATCAATGGGATAGATAGTGCTAACAACGAGGAATTCATAGAGATTTATCCCATTGATCTACTTAAGGCATTAATAAATTCTGCCATTGAAAGAGATGAATTTTGCTTTCAAGCCTACAAGAAAGAGAAGTTGTTTAAAGAAAGGACAGCCAAATGGCATGAATCGAAAATTATCAAGTGGTTGGATACAGGATGATGAACAATGTGATAGTCAAGCTGATTACTATAAATCAAGCGCTTCTTGGGAGGAAACCAGTTCTAAACTTTTTATTTTTTATTATTTTTCTTTTCTTTTAATTTTTAGATTATTATTATTATTATTTTCTTTTTCTTTGTTTTGTTTTGTAGTGACTACTCATCTAACTTGGACAATCATGATAAAGTCTAATAGGAAAACTAAAGCTTCTCCTGCTTTGCTTTCATCGATAGGGGAGTTTTCTTGTTCTTACTCTTTTTATTTCTAAATATTGAGGACAATGTTTGTTTTAAGTTTGGGGGTGTGTCTTGTAGATTTATTTTAGTTTGTGTGATTGTCTAATTTTTTATTTAAGAGTCTAAATTTTTTTTTTTGCTTGAGATATTTTGCACTTATTATGATGGAATCTTTATCCAATGATGAATTTTAGTTATTGATTTATCTTGATTCTGGGGAAAACATAAGCATGAGAAGAATTTGTGTTAAATTCTTTTGTTAGTTTCATGTTAGGATGTGATTTTCACAAATTAAGCACTTAATTTCTTGCTTAGATTTGCATTGCTTATTTAAAGACTGATTATGTTAATGTGAATTGCAATTATGTCTAGAACCTAGAATTTGTTTGATTCTCTCTCAAGGCAAAATCCTAGACAACACTAAGTTGGGGAAGTGATTTAGGCCATCTTTGGATCGTTTGAGCCTTTCGAGCCTACCTTTATATATTATTATCCTTAATCTACCTCTTTGTGCCTAATTGAAATATATCTTTTCTTTGATTACCACATCTTTTAGCCTAGCCAACTAAGAAAAACCATGATTAACCTTCACTACATAGGCATGTGATGATATTACAGGAAACAATTATGAGCCATGTTGAATTTGGGTGAATTGGTGGTGAATAAAAAAAGAAAAAAAAAAGTTATGGTTCTTCAAAAGAAAACAGAAAAAAAAATGAATAAATTGGTGAAGCAAAAAGAAAGTGTATTCAAAGAAAGAAGAAAGAAGGTAATTTGAGGAAAATGCTATGGCTCTCAAAAGTCCTAAAAAAAAATGTAAAGTATTTATGGGTAAACTTAAACCGAAATATATCTTTATCCGTAAACTTAAACCAAAATATATATTTATCCTACCTTGACCCTAGCCTTACATTACAAGCTTAATAAAGACCTACTTGATCCTTGATGAAGTGTTAGTCTACATTAGTGGAGAGAGAGATGAAAAACAAACATATGAGAATCTAGTACTAATTTGTATTTTTGCATTGGCATAAACTTATTTAGATTGCATGTGATGATTTGCAAAGAGATTATATACACACACTGAAAATCCATTCAAGCATGAAGTTTACGATTGAATTGAATCATAGATTTGGATTATGTTTATGTTCTACTTTGAATCAGGATTTTGAGGTAACTTTTGAGGAAGATTAAAGAAATTGTTGTTTGAGTGCATTTATCTTGGATGATGTTTTGAGTCAATGTATTTATTTAGTGTGTTTTGTTTTGTTTTGCTCGAGGACTAGCAAAATATTAAGTTTGGGGTGTGATAACTCTAGGAAATATAGTTATTTTTCACCTTTTATGCTTTTGAATCGGCTAAGTCCTTGAGAATTTTATTAGGATTTGATTAGTTTTAGATATTTTTATATTTATTTTAATTATTAATTTTATGTTTAAAATATTTATTTAGTTGTTATTTATGTGTTTTTATAGGTCCAATGTGATCTGGAGCTTCGTGGTGCAAAACGACAAAAATCGGTGCATTCCAATGAGCAGGCAGATTTGACCTCCAGAACTTCATTCAAGAAAAACTCGATCTTAAAGACTTCAAATGAGAAAAATCTCTTATTAACTTTTGAATCTGACTTCCATACCTTCCCAACGGTATAAGTTATGTCAAAATCGGACAAGATTTTCCCAGTCAAAACAGCTGACGAAGTTCAAGAAGCCGATAGGAACCAATTCGGACAAACGGAGGAGAAACACCAAGGAGGCAGTAGCAGTGGCACCCCAGATTAAAAAGAAACTTAAAATAAAAGCAAGTAAATAAAAAATATTGAATTCAATTAGTTATAAAAGCCTAGGATTACAACTTCCTTCAACACTTCACTTGAATCTCTCTCTACCTCTTCACTTGATTAATGACCCTGAGTTGTTAACCTAGAGTTCTATCTTATTTATAAGCATCTGTCGATGGTCTTATAAAAATATCCTTCCTAACCAATTAACTATATGTCTATGATAATTGAATTAAAGAAGAACTCATTAAGCTTAGGCTCTAACAATGGTTACACATGACAAGTAAGTATATTTCTACCCTAGCTGCAGATCAATTCATCCTCATAAATGAATATGAAACATGTGTCATTCAATCCATGTCTAACACTAAACTCCCTATGTCTAGTTGTATTTAGGTTAACAATTCAATCTAATTGGTAGCTAAGCAATTAGAAGCATTAAGAACAAGAATGAACAAACAACTCAACAAACCATTAAATCAAGCTAGAGAGAGAAAGTAAATTCAAACTATGTGTTGAGTTCCATTGAAATCCTAGTAAAAGAAAATTAGTTCATGTTAATTAATGAAAACAAATATTCAAATAGTTTAACCATCATCAACAACACAAGAAAAATAAAGAAGAGAAAAGAGGAAACTAAGAGTTGTCAGTTCTTGAGTCTTCAATCTTCAAATCTTCCAATATTCTTGAGAGAATTTGGTGGCTACTATATTCTTGAGAGAGAATTAGGTTTCTAGGTGTCTAATCCTCTTTATTCTGACCTAAAAGAGTCCTATTTAAAGTGTCCAAGGCCTCCTGGAGTTCGAAACTTCGTTCCCAAGCAAAACAGGTAAGATTTGCGTTTTTGCATTTTTTTTTTTCATTTTTGTGGGTACTTTTCATGCCCCTTGGCGCCGCGGTGCCACTGCTATTGCCTCCTTGGTGTTTCTCCTCCGTTTGTCCGAATTGGTTCCTGTCGGCTTCTCGAACTTTGCTAGCTGTTTTGACTAGGAAAATATTGTCCGATTTTGACTCACCTTATACCGTTGGAAAGGTATGGAAGTCAGATTCAAAAGTCAAGAAGGGAGTTTTCTCATTTGAAGTCTTTAAGATTGATTTTTTCTTGAAAGAATCTCCGGAGGTCGAATCTGCCTGCTCATTGGAATGCACCAATTTTTGTCGTTTTGTACCACGAAGCTCCAGATCACCTTGGACCTATAAAAACACATAAATAACAACTAAATAACTATTTTAAACATAAAATGAATAATTAAAATAAATATAAAAATATCTAAAACTAATCAAATCCTAATAAAATCCTTAAGGACTTAGCGGATTCAAAAGCATAAAAGGTGACAAAATAACTATATTTCCTAGAGTTATCATCAGGACATAGAACCTATTTAGCACTGCATCTTTCTTGCTACTTTCTTTTGGTAAAATGAAATGGTAACTTGGCTAGAGCCATTTCATTCGTAGGGGATGAGGTTGATTCAGTTTTAAAATTTCGAAAATCGATTAAACTAAATTAACTTATAAAACCGACCGAACAAAAAAACATCCCAAAACCGAACTAACCGAATCGAACTTAATCGGTTCGGTCAGTTTTTTGGTTTCACTCTAAAGGTTTGGGTTATGAGTTTTTTATTTGTTTGGGTTATGGGTTGTTGGGTTGGGTTAGTTTATTTTTGGATTAGATTGGGTTTTGATATATTTAAATAAAAATAATACTATTTATTTATTTTTTTAATTAATTATCGGTTTGTTCGATCAATTCGGTTTAGAAATAAAAAATCGTAAACCGACAGAATAAACCCGATTAAACCGAATGAAATCGAAACCGAACAAACCAAACCAAATGAATTTGATCGATTTCGGTCGTTTTATTCGATTAACCGGAATTTTGCTCACCCTATTCATTCGTACGTAGCCATATTTTGGTGCTTTTGCTTTTGAAACAGAGTAATAAGAAGCTTAAATTAAAATATTAAAAAAAAATCTCGTTACCTTAACTGCTAGACGTGTTCTATCCTATTGTTCTGCTGCTGCATCATTGATCATTGTCATGCATTGTGGTGGTCTCTCAGCTCTAATCAATTCTTCAATTGGCACCACTACTGCCTTCTTCCCAGGGATTTAAATTGTGGTCGCGGACGCGTTTTAGGTCGCGTTGTATTTATCGCGATTGCGGATTTAATGAATGTTACCGCGGTCAATTGCGGTAAATATCGGCCACGAATATTAGCGACGAATGGAGCCGCAACCGCTAAATAGCGACCGTAGCGTCGCGTTACGTCCGCTATTTAAATCCCTGCTTCTTCCTCTCACTTCATTGCCTTCCCATAACCACCTTCCTCGTCTTTACTTTTCATCCTTTTGACTCATTAGAAATTGATATGGTCATCAATATATAGTTTGCCCTTTTACAAACAAGAAAAAAAGAAAGAAAAAAATTCTATTGCATATATTAGTTATGGCATTACCATTGCCTAACTGATTAACAGGACAGTTCATGCATGGAGGAATGGTAATTGCTCTGTGCCTTCCTTTTCAAGAAAGCTCCCCCTTATGTTGCTCTGACTCTTTATTTTTTTTGAAGTAGTCGTGTCCGACGCATATCCTGACATGAGTATGGGATATGATCCTCCAAGTACTTTCCAAATACATGAAAATCTAGGAAAAAAGTTAAACATACCCGTGTCCGACACTCACACCCGAGTCCGAGTAATATAGGCTCCCCCTGTTACTTGTATGCTACTCAGCCATTGTGCTATCCTATTAATCATTGCCATAAGATAAGACCATGTGCTACTCAGCCAATGTGCCACTGTGCTACTCAGCCAATGTTCTCCACCATAGCTAGTGAAATCTCCACCATGCTACTCAGCCACTGTGCTACAGTCAAAATTTGCACTTTCTGTTATTTTGTTTCGAGTTTTGAAGCAAATGGTATTATAACTCCTCGTGTATATGGGGCACATCCACTTGTAGCTCCATGTTTGAATGGCTTAGGAAAGTTTTCTCATCTGATTGACATGGATTACATTGGAAATCTTATGAATTATTTGAAAAGGCTTGCTTCTAGAGGTAGCAACTCAGATAGCTTTGCCCAGAAAGTGCAAACTTTGACTGTACCTGAGCGCCTTCGCTGCTGCATTGTTGCTTTTAAAGTTATGGGTATACATATGATTTATAATATTTTATCGTTATACATATTATTTTTAATTTTAAAAGTATAACATCTTCTCATGCAATATAGAACAAAACACATAAAAATAGGTCATTAATAATGATAATGTTATTTTATGTTAATGATTGGTATATTACGTTATAATAATCTCTTATCATGTTATTTAAACTAAATTAGATAACTTCTTATTAATATACATGTTTTTTGGAATAAATGTATTGTTTTTAATTTCAAATATATATAATTTCTTGAGTCTTATCATGTAATTTTTTAAAAACTATAAAATAGATCATTGATATGTGTGTTTTATATAATGATTTGTATACATTATAATAATACCTTATCATGTGATATATAATAAATTAATCTCTTATGATTATACATTTTATTTAAAATAAATACGTTATTTTTAATTTCAAATTTATAATGTCTTATCATATGACTTAGATTAGTTTCGTTAATAGTCATAATATTGATCCGTTTAACGATACTTGCTATTAAGTTCATAAAAATAGATAATATTTTATTTTATTGTAAAGAGTTACAACGACAAACAAATCGACCGTTGGATTTAGCAATATAATTGTACTCGTCGTGCAAGTAAAGTTTCGAATCGATCCGATATCTCTATTATATCGATCAAGAATACTGTCTTTTCAACATATATTTAACAGTTGCAAGTTTTTTACATCGAACAAATAGTTAGACATTTTTAATTTACTCAAAACTTGACGTGCATGATCTACATGAATAGAACATGAAATATGACGATTGGATTGTTAAAATATTAACTGTATAAAAAATTATGAAAGTGTGTAAAACTAATTTTATTTTATACTAGTGTAAGTGGATCTTTCCTCTTTCTGGAAAGATCTACTTACATTAGTGTAAGAAAAAATTAGTTTTACACACTTTTATAACTTTTTATACGATTAATATTTTAACAAACCGACCGTTGAATTTAGAAATATAATTGTACTCGTTGTGCACGTAAAGTTTCAAATCGATCCAATATCTCTATCATATCGATCGAGAATACTGTCTTTTTCAATATATATTTAACGGTTGAAATTTTTTACATTGAATAAATAGTTAGACATTTTTAATTTACTCAAAACTCAACATGCATGATCTACGTGAATAGAGTATGAAATATTACGGTCGAAATGTTAAAAATATTAATTGTATAAAAATTTATGAAAGTGTGTAAAACTAATTTAGTGTTACACTAGCGTAAAAACAAAATTAGTTTTACACATTTTCATAACTTTTTATACGATTAATATTCTAATAAACTTACCGTTGGATTTAACAATATAATTGTACTCGTCGTGCACGTAAAGTTTCGAATCGATCCGATATCTCTATCATATCGATCGAGAATACTATCTTTTTCAATATATATTTAACGGTTGAAAGTTTTTTTACATTGAGCAAATAGTTAGACATTTTTAATTTACTCAAAACTCAACATGTATGATCTACGTGAATAGAACATGAAATATGATTGTTGGATTGTTTAAATATTAATAGTATAAAAAGTTATGAAAGTGTGTAAAACTAATTTAGTCTTACACTAGTATAAGTGGATTTGTCCTCTAATAAAAATTATAAATTATACAAAAATATTATATATATCAGTACTTCAATATGTTAAGAATAGCATCTTTACTTATTATAAAATATTTATTAACTTAATTTTATACATTATATTTAAAATATAAAAATATTTAGCATAATTAACTAATTTAATTTTATAACATTTGTTATTATATTTTTTTTAATAAACATTTATTATTATATTCCATTAAATTTGATAATTAAACTTTTAAGTAAAGTTCTTAAATCTAATTTAATTTTAGTAGAAAATCATTTCAACTTTTAAGATTGGTTCACTTGGTAAAACTTTTAAAATTAAGAGTTACTTATCAAGATTCGAACATTTCAACAAACATAAAATTATATATTTTTCAAATATCTAAATAGATTCATGTAACAATTTCAGATACACGATAATATCCTATTTATTTTTAAATTTAATTTAATTTTTTATTTTTATTTTTCAATAAAATTCTAATAAAATCTGATTCGATCAAATAATATGTTTAAATTTGATCTGATTCGATTTGAAAAATTAATAAATTGAATCCAACCTTACCTGAATCCAAATAACTCTAGTATCAAACCCGAAATAACCCAAACCAAAATGTGTCAAACCCAAATAACCCAACTGTCAAACCCAAATGACTCAAAGCCGAAATGACCCGAACCCGAGATGTCCTGATCTAGAAGTGATTTGAACCCGAATTGACCCGACCCAAATCCAACCTGACCTGCCCAATTGATAGATATACTTGAATTCGATTTAAAAAATATTTAAGTTAATCGAGTTTGATTCAATTAGGATAGATTATTATTTATTTGTATAAGGACTTTGCTTGAAACTCAAGTTTGAGCTCAAAATAGAAATTAAAATAAAAGTTTAAACTATTATATTTTATTTATATTTAAAATTAAAAAGCCTTGAGAAGCATGAATTCGAACTCGACTTGAGTTGTGACTCAATTGAATTTAGTTATTCTGGTTTAAATAATTCACGAGTAGTTTAATTTTTTTATATTTTTAATTTCAAATATCATTGTCAGGCTGTAGAATGGGATGTGTGAATTTTTTTTCTTAATTTATAAATTATAGTGCAACTGTTTAATCTTTCCAAAAGAGAAAAATGAAGAATGGGCAAATGTGAGTCCTTTTCTCTTTCTCTTTCCCTATCTCCTGCCTCCCATTTGATAGAAAATCCTGGTTAAGGCCGCAATCTTCTCTGCCGGTTTCTTTCTTTTTGTATAGGGTTGATTAAAAGTTTTTAAATTATTTCAACTTAACCCTAGTGTATTATATATTTGTATCCATAACTTTCTTTTTGTTTTGGGATAAATACTTATTTATAGTAAGTATTGCTTCATGTGAACACTTAACATGAGCAATCCAAGAAACTTTTTGTCTAGCCATATTATAATTTTAATTAAAAAAAAAAGTAATTTTGAGTTTTGGTTTTGGAAAAAAAAAATACTACATATATATATATATATATTCAAAGTATGAGGTTAAGATACTAAAAGTCTAACAGTTAACTCCATCCAAGTGGCTCATGTCTTGCATTCACATGTTTTCTTTCATTAATATTCCATTGCCCTTTTTCTCGGATCGGATCTTCAATCATTATTTCCTTTAAAAATAGTAATAATAATGTTTTAAAAAAATAAACCCATCTCTCTGGTACTCTCAAAATATCAACAGCAAAAACACCTTTTGTTTCTGGAAAGGAAATAAATATAAATATAATGAAGATTTGTGGATTAAGAAAATAAAGGGTGGACTAAGATGCATGCATTGCATTGCATTGCATGTGCCTGCCTTCAAGACGCGTAAATTAAGGTAAGGACTTGCTTTGCTTGCTACTGTGCTAGCACGCAGCCAGCCACGCACGCGTCAAAAAATTGCTCCAACATTATTCTTTTTTCATTATAAAAATAAAAAAAAATCGTAATTTGAGAATAAATAAAATTATTTTAAATATTAAAATTCGAATATCAAATATATTGGATGTCATTTTTTAAAAATAGTTACATGAATTAACTGAATTAAGTCTCGACTTCGTCCAACACTAATCTTTAAATTAGTATTAATTTAGCTTTGCTTATTCTTTCTTATACAAATTATTTTGGACTATTATTCTTGCTTTGTATAATTTTGATTTCCTGTATCTTATTTCAAAAAAAAAATAAAAAATAAAAAAACAGTTGTCTTGGCATTGGTATTGGTATTAGGGTTTTTTTCCAAACACGTACAAAATATTACTTGCAACTTAATCTTTCTCTTTAAAATATTATAAAAGTATTATCATATAATTATTATATAATATAAATACAGAGCCAATCATGAAAACAAGACAAGAACGCGTCGCATAATAATATTGATTATATATATACGTATCCTTCGAAATATACTTAATTTTATGATAGATGATAAAGCTGTAAACAGCTTATTTATATTCTTCAATGCTCAAATTATATATTTATAAAAACATTTCTACTATTTCTTTTCCATCAACATACTGCAAAGTCTTTCAAATCCGGATCAACAAAATATTCGAATCTTCCACCTCCTTTTTTTCTCTATTTTATTCTGTTTTTTTTTTTTATCTATCTTTTTAATATTTTTAACCTACTATATATATACACATAATAAATTATCTGATTACTATTGAAATTTTTAAACTCTACAAATGTGATATAACAAATATCTTTTAAAATATATTTTTAAAAAATTAAAAAAGAAATGATACATATGACAAATTTTTAATTTCATTTATAAAATTAAATTTTTTTATTATCAATATATCAAAAATAAACTCATAAATCAATTCATCGTCAATGAAATTTGAAGTATCAAAAGTGATTGGTTGGAATAGATTGAACATTCTAAATATTTTAGAAATAATTGATATAAACACTCTGTCATTCGTAATATCAAGACTTCTTCTTGCTCTTTCCCTTCTGTTCCCATATGCAAACTCTTTTTGTTCCTTCACAAAAGTGAACTCCAAAAATCATCATCTATTTAATTAAGAAACATAATTAAAAAAATAAAAAATTGGACCCTTTTAGTCAACTAGAAGAACATGAGCAAGCCTAAAAGTCAAGTAATGTTAGGTTGGTCACATATTTCGGTCTAACTTATCAAAGTTTGATCACTATTTAATTACAATAATTTAATTAATTCACTAATGATCTAGCTTGATTTGAATCAAACACAATACTTCACATCAAACAATTACTTTTCATCACTTTGGTATAGAGATGTCCATGAGTGGCTTGAATAGAGAAATGAATTGCTTGTCCAGACCCATCGAACTTGAGAGCCTGTTTCATTATTTAAAAATATATAAAAATATTTTAAAAAATATTTTTATATTTTAATAATTAAATTTAAAAAAATTATTGATTAAATAGTAATCTATACTGGGTTGGGCCGAATTACAAAAATCTAATAATAAGTCCAATCCAATTCTGATTGGATCTATTGAGCTGGATGGATAACTGACATAATTCTTTGACGGCTTAATTATCTATATCTACAAACACAATTGCCGAATTTATTTGTCCGATTAAGGGATCAAATCGTAGATGAATTTTGCTTGATTAAGCTCCCTAATCAATTGATTAAATATAATTTGTTGATGATATTGTTTTATAATGACGCATTTTTCATTGTTTTGTGGAGAAAGAAAAAGAAAAAGTCGATCTCAAAGCTGACCAATTTGCACTGTGGGGGTCTTAATCCAACGTGCAAAACCGAAAGAGAAAAGAAAATGACGATTCTTACACTACATGTTGTCCAACGTCTCTATTGCTTGTGAGTTGTGTGACCTCTCTTAAGTCTTAATTACCTACCACACCACATATTTCCTTCAAAATTAGCATATTTTCTTTTCTTGTTTCCTTTTAGCAACCTGACACACGAAAAGTTGATTACAATCATGTTTTGATTCATGCCTAATTTTGAACCAAATATTTTTAGAATATTCTGTACTTCTTAGCTTAAAAAAAAAAAAAAAGGGGTATTCTCTTTACGTTTTCCCTAAGATGATGCCTTGTTTTGCTGCAAAATTGGGGGAAGAGGGAGTTAATCTGGGATGATAATTGACTCAGCAATCAGCATATATTTAGGGTTAGTTTAGCATTACTATTCGAAAACGTTGAATTGAAAAAAATAAATTTAAAAAGTATGTTAAAAAAATGTGGTTTAAGAATTTTTAAATGTTTAGTATTGTTGTGAGAAATCGAAATGTCAAAAAAGATATATTTAAAAGGGTTTCTATTTAATGGACTATCAGTGTATAGGTTTACACACTAACAGTGAATTCTACACTGACATTTCATTAAAAAAATTAACCCTAACCCTAACTCTTAACCACTAACCCCTAACCCGACAGGTGGCATCGTAGGATGCACTGTTAATGTCTAGACCTATACACTGACAGTGTATCAAATATAAATTCTATTTAAAATTATAAAAATTTAGAGATGTGAGGATAATAAAATTGTTTTATCAAAAGCCAACTTTCAAATTACAAAAGCACTATTTTCTTAGCTTTTTGGTTTGGGTTGCCATACCATTATTTTAAAAGCAAACTCTAGAATTTTTTATCCGTTTAACATTGCAGTTACGATGAAACGTAATTTTTGATCTCAAAAATTATGCCAACAACAATACTAAACAAAATCTTAATTCAACCCCACGTATGAGTAATGCTACTTGTCTACCAACTTTCTCCCAAATCTTTGTATTGGCATAACAATCAAATGTGAGATCTACCAATTCATGCATGGATAAGTTAACTATTCAACAATCAAATCAATAATAAAATAAGATGTCAGACTCAGAGAGTACAAAAATTTTAAACAAAATAATGGGACGTTTAGTATTTTCCTTCACATATAAGTAATGTCGATGACAAATTTACTTAATTGATAAGATCATTTATCTCGACAATAACTGCTCTTGGATTCTTGCATCGAATCTAAGTTATGGCAAGTCTTGACGCTATCAAATGAGAAAGAAAATTCACAACATTTACATCTTAGACTAAGGGAATAAGTAATCTATTTGCCTTATTTTTTATTTTTTTTTAACAAAAAAATTCACATAACTGATGAAAATGAACTTTATTCGTTGTCATTAATCTAAACAAAAAAGTATAAGCACACATCTATTACTATAACATGTAATTTACAACATAATTTAGAGTATATGAACGGGGAATTTTACTAGGAAATTGAAGAGAAAAAATTTTAATTTATATATATCATATCCTACTTAAGAATGACAACAGATAGAATATCCGCTAATTTTGATATTACTCAAACTCGATTAAAACTCAACTGTTCATATTCAAACTTAATTAAAGATTAATACTTACTATTCGAACCCTACCAAAACTCGATTATTAGTACATTTAAAATTAACAAAGAGTACTTGGCTCAATTAGCAAATTCATCTAGCGGTGAACAAGGTCCGAGTGAGTGGTTCTGAAGTTAGAATCGTGGACCACCCATACATAAAAATTTTGACTGTGGACCGGTCCAGAATTCTTTAGGATCGCGGATCATCCGTTTAGGACCGGTCCGATGCGGTCCAAAATCAACTTTAGATCTAATTTTTTTTAAATATAAATATATAATAAATTTTTAATATCATAAATAAAAATTATAATCACATAGTCCAAATTAAATCAACGTTATAATTGGTATTAAAATTAAATATTATAAAGTATAAAGTATAAACATCGACATGTTTATAAAGAAATGGTCTTCAAATTCAAATATTGTAGTGCATATTTCTACTACGATAAAGCAAAATAAATTAACGAAAAAATTAGTAGATTACAATGAAATAGTAAAAACTAAATTATAAACTAAAACAAAAATGATAAACTTAAGATTATGAACCACCCTAATTAATGTCAGTCCTAAAAAATTCGAACCACGCCCATCAAGTTTCACTTATAATGATACAAAGATTTTACAAAGGCAGTGCTATAATTTATTGGAAAAGGAATAATTAAAAGACCTAATTAATTTGTAACCAAGTAGAGTTTGACGAATTAGTAAAAATATTTTGTTTATGTACAATATCATACAAAAAGTAGTAGAAATAAAATTGAAATTAGAAAATGATTTTTGATCTCTTTAGAAAATAATCAATCATCTTGGGTTGCATAAATTTCATAACTGCAACTTACCTAATAAAATTAGGTGGCATAGAGATGTTTAATGCATTAATCAAATAATTAATTAGTCGGGGAATGAATAATGATTTAAGGCATTATGCATTAAACACGTAATCTAATCTAATCTATTGAGTGAAAGTTTGAATAAAACGGTTTTTTTGACAGTTTTTTTTTTAAAAAAATGATAGTATTGATTAAGATAATAATAAAAGAATTTCGTTAAGGAATATCTTAAGATATTCTTTAAAATTAATTAATATATCATTTATAATAATAATATTAAATATAATAATTGATAATGTTATTCATCATTTTTAAAATATTAAAATATATATTATTATAAATAATAACCTTTATTTATCTTTAACAAAATCCTTACATTATTTTTAATTAAATTTAATAAAAATAATATATTAAATAAATTTATTTTTAAATAATATTTCGAAATAAGTGTCTATAAAAACCTCTTGATCAAACATTCTTAATTTAATCATTTTGTGTTGACAGATTAACTGCCGGATTATACGCCTCTTTTACTCTTCTTGGTTTCCACACTTTTATGTTTAGACGTTTATATTTGCCATTGCAAGGCCAAATCCAACCATTATAACGTTAGCTTGGAGCTTGGTAGATGACAACCACACCGATTCATCTTCCTTTTTGTGTGTTTTCAATTTTGATCTTCCTTTTTCTTTTTATGTTGTGTGTTTTTAGTGTGTTTTCAGTTTTGATTCTTTTTACGCTTTGTGTTTTCATGCCGATGAAAAAGGATAAAGGGAAAGTAAGAAAAAGAAATCTTAAAAGAAAAGAAAAAAAATGAGAGACACCTATTTGGAAACTTTTTACTGGTTTGTTTGTGAGGATTTTCTTGATAATATCTACTTATTAGTTTTCTAGTTTTTTCCTTTCCCCATGTTTTCTCAGTTTAAAATAGCTTTTAAAAAAAAAATCAATTGTAGGAGTTCTTTGTTGTGGAGGAGTAGATTTTGGAATTAAAATATTTGAGCAAAAATTATAACTCTAAAAGAGTTAGTACTCATTGACCATAATTTATTTTTTTTTAGATTTATTATTAATTTCTTTTAAGAGTTTGAGGGTTTTTTTTTCATCTTATACGAAAATTTGAATTTAATATTATTTTTTTTGTAAAAAAGAATTTGAAATGTCCAAGTGAAAAAATAAAAATTTTAAAAAATGAAAACCAAAATTTTCTTGTTTCAAGAATTTTTTTTTTCATTTTCTTTTGGTTAAATTCAAAAAAAAAAATCATTCCAAATAGCTTATGAGTCATACAGTGGTCATCTTTTTCTATTACTAAGAATCATTTATTATCGTTAAATGAGTTAACAACACGTGTGATTCACACATTAAGTTCCATAAAAAAATCTTGATATGTAACATTTCAAAAAATGAAAGTTCTCGTTTGAAACAAGTAATAGGTTTGGTCTTGATGTAAGCAATATAGCAATCGTTTAATCTTAAATTGAGCATTTAACATGTTTTAAGGGTACTTTTTAAGGTTATCGTATGTAATAATATCTTCATTCAATGCATTAAAAATAATGAATAAAGACCAACGAAGGTTGGCTTGAGTGAAAAAGGCTCTGGTCGCTTAAGCAAGAAGTCTTGATTTTGAGCCCTTGTGGATGGAAAAAACTTTCTTGGGAAAAATCCCCGCCTTAGCGCTCGACAGTACCTCGGAGGATTAGTCTTAAGCGAAGCCTGAGGATACCTTGAGAAACCAAAAAAAAAAAAATGATGAACAAAATTATAAACTATTGTATTTAATACAACATTATTACTATAAATAATATATTAATTAACTTTAAATAGTGCCCTAAGGACACTCAATTAGCAAAATCCATTAAGGAATTCAAAAAAGTAATATATTAATTATATTTTTTTTATAAATATCACCTTAATTAATGTCACTAGATACCGATTAATATTTTTCTTTTTTAATAATATGAAAAAGAAAGAAAAATCCAAATATTTGAGCAAAAGAGCTAAGTTCTTAACTAAATTAACTTTTATTGTACTTAACTATGAAAATTTTAAGCAATAGACTAAAACTGCATCCTCCCTCATTTAATCCTACTCCTAGTGGTATGTATCTTTTTCACATTCATTTTCCATGTTTATTTTTTAAGATTGCAATTTGCAAGCACTTTATTATATTTGAGTAAAGAAAAATGTTAATTAGTATCATTTGAAGTAATATTTAAAATATCAATGTCAATTGAATTTTAACTCAGATTACATGCATACTGGATAAGTTTTTGGATATTGCAAATTCGAGAGGATTTAAATGCATAATATCTTCCTCAAGTGGGTTAAGTAGATAAAGGTTGAAGGTTAAGGGTAGATTAAAAATCTTTTTTTTTAAAAAAAAATCAATTAATATTGTCTCTTTTTAAATATGATGAAAACGATTCATTAAATATAAAAAAAAAAATTATATAACATTTTAACTATCTTTAATAATGTCTATAAGTATTTATAACTTCATCAATAATTCTAAAGGAATCAATTTTTTTAAAAAATATAAATACAAACAAACATAAAACAAATTTCTTTTTTTAAGAGCAAATAAAAATATCAAAATCAAGAATGAGCCTCTTCAATAATTCCAAAGGGAATGCAATTATTTTTATAAAAAAATGTTTCAAGGGCGCAATATTTCACCATAATTATGTCAAAAATACAAGTTTTGTGAAATATAATTTAAAAAAAAAAAAAAAAGAAAGAGAAAAACAAAACTAACACTATTTGTTACAGTGTACTAAAACTCTTCCATATATAAAAGCCAAAAATAGTGAAAAAAAGATAATCCTTTTGTTTGAACTTTTATGCTTGAGATAATTCACCTATAGTATCATTTTTTAAAATTAAGAGTAGATATGCATATTCAATTTACTAAAAGTACAAATTTTAAGCAAAATGAAATTTGCAATTGACTTTGGAATTTGTTTTAAATATAATGACGGTGAAATTTTTTTAATTTTACAAATAAATTAAAAAATCATCACATATTTCATTTTTTTTTAATTTATTTTTTTATGTCACCTATTAACATTATTTGTGGAATGTAATGATTTCACTGTCAATGAAAATTTTAATAATTCCACTTCCAGTAAAGATGATAATTTAACTTAACTTTATGTATTTTTTTTTTTTTCAAAGCCTTAAATTACAAAGAGATGCATTCATTTCAATACATACTTGTAAAAAGAGGAAAAATGAAAGAACTTGAAAAGAGTTAGACTAAAAAAAGGTTGCATTTATTCTCAAATTTGACTCCCTTTTCTCACTCTTTGATTTTCAACTGTCCACGGTGAATTAGATTTAAGCCATAAGTTTTTAATAGAAAGAAGAGTGAAATTTTGAGGCGAAAATTAGATCAACATTTTTAAAATATAAATGAAAAAAGTAATAAAAGAAGTAAGAAAATAATAATTAAATAATAAAGAATACTATTACATGGGATGCAATTTTCTGAGATGCTTTTTCAGCTACTTAGCAGGATATCCCATTTGGCCCCGATCAGTTATAACTGAAAACCCAAACTAACCCTCAAACAACTTCATCAATGACGGCTGTATCCCAAATTTCTTACCTTCCCGAAATACCCCTGCCACCGCCACCTATTAGCTATTACATCGGAGTAAAAAAACAACCACCTAATGTTCCGCCAAATTATAGATCTGCCCCCAACACACTAACTGAGACTGCAACTCAACCCCTTGTTTGGACGTCAAGAAAATACAAGAAAGAATCAGAAACAGAAATTCAAAATTCCATAAAAAATTATCTAATTTTGACACATGAAATACATGCAATTGAACTAAGAACCTCGTTTGGCTTTAGCGTCGTTGGATTTTCTTGATATCGGAAGAAAATAAAAGAAAAGACTTGTATTTTTTAAAATCTCCCTTTCAGCTTTCCTTGAAAAAACAAAGAGAAATTGCAGCATTTTAAAAAACGCTTTACACATGTATGAAAGCAGTCAGAACATCAAACTTTCCCTTGTCTCAGTTTCCTTTCAGCATGATTTTCTTAACTGCCAAACAGAAAACTAAATCTGACAAAAGAATTATAAAATGTATATATATATAGGGCAAAAAAAGAACATTTCCTCCATTTCTGTTCAGTCCTCCTTACATTGAAGGACTACACACAAAAAAAAAAAAAAAAAAAAGCCCTAAAATTCTTCCCTTTTCCTTTAACATTCTATATTTACACAAAAAAAAGAAAAGAAAAACAAAAACGACCTCGTTTTGTTCCTGTTTCTCCTCCTAGAAATCGGAAAAACAGTCGTCGGAGAAAGAACGAAGGAGATCCTGGAGGTCACGTGACTCAACCCCTAGTCTCAATGCTTCCATAACCCGTTCAAAAACCAGCACGTGACACGGAATATGAAGCACCCCTTTTTGCTCATACCCATACTCCTGAGCCGACTTATTAAGCAACCCAATGAAAACCGGGTGGTTCAGTAACTCTGCGTTCACCACGAACCGCTCCATCTCTTCCCCTACGTAAACCGGCACATGACCCTCGGGGACCGACCGGGGTGCCGGCTTTTTCAACGAAGAGACCGCGACGAGGAAAGATTCAGCTCTAGGCGTGGCGGTGCGATGGCGCGTGGAGGTGTTGGAGCGGAGGAGGTTGTACTGGGAGGAGACGTCAGCGACGCGGGAGAGACGGCGGATGAGTTGCTTCATTTGGTGATATACGAGGGAAAAAAAAAAAATCTCGGAGTGTGAAGCTATTTCCTTTGTTTTGATTTTGATTTGTTTGTTGAAAAGAAGGGAACGGAGAGGAAATGATAGAAAAAGGAGAAGAGAGTTGGGAGGAGGAAGGAGAGTGAAGGGAATATATAAAGAGATGGGAGAGAGAGAAAAGAGAGAATTAAAGAAAGAAAGGATACCCATAGAAAGATGATGAGAGAGAGAGGTACAGGTAAGAGTACTTGGCAGGTACAATTACTCACATTATTTTATTACCTTTATTTTTTTTTTAAATTGTTTTTTACAGAACAGTGAGCAGAAATCCAACTATTGTTTTAGTTTTTTTCTATTGAAAAAAATTTGTTCTTTTCTTTTACTAATTGTTTTATGGTGAGTGTGAGTCGACCAGGCTGTTTGGATGGAAAGGTGAAGAAGGAATGATTTAACCGATTAAGCTTAAATAAAGCTCCTTTCAATCCAAAGATTCTTTCCTTCCTTCCTTCCTTAATTTAATTAATTAATTAATTAATTAAGAGGTACGCGCCATTTTGATTGGAATTGTGTTGGCTGTTGAAATGAACTCATTTTGGAATCAAATTTTAAGATGGCTGTAAAGGAGATTAGGAAAAAGACAGATTCATGTTGAGAGTGGGGTAGTCTAATTCTTGATATTTGGGAGCATATTTTAGATTGTAATAAGGTTATTTTTAATTATGTTAGCAGAAATTTTAATAAGTTTGTTCATGAACTTGTTAAATTTCATTGTAGTGTGAGTTCTCAAGAAATTTGGCTACATTCTCTGTCGAATTCGATTTGTAATCTTGATATCATTTTATAAAAGGAATTATTTTCATCAAAAAAGAAAGATTTGTGTTGTTAGTAGCAAAGGTGTTCATAGTTCAGACTGAATCGGATCGCGATTCAAATTTTTTGAAATTTTTTATCCAAGTTTGACTTAGATCGATCTGGAAACTTATTTTTCTGTTTTAAAAAATATTAAAAAATATTTTTATATTAATATTTATATATTTTATAACTAAAAATATTTTTTATCAACAAATAATAATTTGGGCGAATTACTAAAATCTATATTCAATTTCGGTCCAAATTTATCAGGTCAAATGGATAACCTGATCGTTGAATAGATCTAATTAGTAATTAAGCCTTTGATTTATTGATAATTTCACACATCATCTTATAACATTAAATGAAAGTAATCCCTGAGGTTGGCGTGAAATTGAACTTCAATTTTTCAATCAATTGGCTTTGAATTTACAATCAATTGGCTTTGAAAATATTAAAATATTATGATCAGTTGACAACTGTTTTAGTTATTTGGGTATTTTTTTCAGGAAAGGTTTAGGGGTCTATCCTTCCCCTATTTTAGTAGTTAGTTACGTGTATAGTGTTTTTTAGAGTGATTTTTAGTAATAATAATAATAATAATAATAATAATAATAATATAAAAGGTATCCTCAATTTTTGAGCAATTTGCTTGCCATATGGCAAGCAACTACAAATTATTTTTATATAATTATTATATGTTGTATTTATGTAATTTTTTGTGTTATAATCGTATTTAAGGTATTACACATATAAATTTTGATACATTCGTGCATTTGTATTGTGTTAGTATTATTTTTTCGTGTTATATTATGTTTTAGTTATTTTTTCGTGTTCGTGTCGAGTCCAAAATTGCCAGATTTAATTAGCACTATTCAAATAACTCTCAATTTTTTGTCCCGTTATTTTTTTGTGTAGTGTTGTGTTAGTGTTAGTTTTTCATGTTGTATTATGTTTTAGTTATTTTTTCATGTTCGTTTAGCACTATTCAAATAATTCTCAATTTTGTGTCAAGTTTGTTTTATATAAATTTCGACATGTTTATGTATTCATGTTGTGATTGTCGCAACCTAAAAAAATAACGAGTCTCATCGCAAGACTTTATTATTCGTTAAGCGTGACATTAAAAAACCGAGGAAAAGTCGACTTAATTCCTCTAAAAAAATGAAGGTTTTGAAAATGACCTTAAAAAAGACATGGAGTCGCCACCAATCTTTTTTAGCTAGGTGTGATCGGCCACCTATTAAAACCGGTTTTATAAAATATTTTAAAAATTAATTAAAATATTTTAAAAACCAATTTCAAGTCTGCGTTTTAAACCAGAGAAATCAAAGAAGCGGGTTCGGGAGTCGGTTACGTGTGGGGAAGGATTAGCACCCCCACAACGCCCGTATAAATCGGTACCTTATTAATCGTGTATTATCTCAAGTCTCGGTAAAGATTGGTTTTAAATTTAGTATTTCAAGTTAATTCCCAATTTAAAGAAAAATAATTTCATTTTTTTTATTGAAAATGATCCGGAATTTATAAATTCAAAATTTTCCTATATTCCCCAACAAACGTGGCAAAATATAGAAATTTTTATTAGTTTTGGAAAACTTTCCGAATCATTCTCTTTTTTTGAAAGAAAGATATTCCTTTATTAATGATAATTGATGATATTCCCTCCAGCAAACCTGGTAGAGAACTCATGAATTATTTTAACTCGGGAATATCTTTATATTTTTTATTGAAAACCATTATCTTTTTTTGAAAACATTTAAAAGAAGTGAATATGTATATGCATGACATAAATAAAATGGCATAGCAAAATCTAAATAATATGATGCAACCTAAATGACATGGCAAACATGAATGATATGGCATGTAAATTAAATGAGATGGAATATGAAATAGTGCTACCATATAATATGCATAAAAATAAAAATGGAAATAATAATGCATGAACATAGTATATGCTAAATAATATGACAAAAAAAAAAATAACTAAATAAAAGCATAGGATATCATGAAACATTCCAAATCATATAATAAACCATATAACATCAAAAATATAAATCAAAATAATAACAATATCATAGAAATTATTATAACAAGAATCACATATTATATAAAATGCATGAATATAAAAATGCAATGCATGAAATGTATTTTTTCCTTTAATTAAGGAAATTCGTGTATCTAAAAAGATATCCGGCTACCTTAGGAAAATATGTCAAATTAAATATTCTAAAACCGAAATACTTTGTGATTGTTTGAAAACAATTTTGAAAAGCTTGAATTAACAATAAAAACTGGGCTAAATTTTTTTTTAAATGGCTCTAATTTCCTAAGTTTTAAAAAATCCGGACTTGACTCTCCTTAACCCGGGACTTGAAAAACCATTTTTAGAGTTTAAAAAGGCTTAGAAATTACCCTAAGTCAGTAGCTAACCCTCCTAATCAGCCCACTCTATGTGAATTAACCAAAACAGAAAATTGGTTTTTCTTTAAATTCAATTCTGACTCCACTGTCCAGTTTTAATCCACGATTTTTTACCCAATTTTTAAAACTTCCAAAAATTCTAAAAAAAATACTGGAGACTCAGGACATGTAAAACTACACGAAAACAAATCGGCTTAATTTTCTGATCAAAGATGAATTCCCAGAAAAATCATAGATGTACGAGTTTTTGGAGTAAAAAAAAAAAACTGCTTTGTTTTTCTTTAAATTCAATTCTGACTCCATTGTCCAGTTTTAATCCATGATTTTTTACCCTATTTTTAAAAATTCCAAAAATTCTAAAAAACATACTGGAGACTCAGGACATGTAATACTACACGAAAACAAATCGGCTTAATTTTCTGATCAAAGATGAATTCCCAGAAAAATCATAGATGTACGAGTTTTTGGAGGAAAAAAAAACTGCTTTGTTTTTCTTTAAATTCAATCCTGACTCCACTGTCCAGTTTTAATCCATGATTTTTTACCCTATTTTTAAAAATTCCAAAAATTCTGAAAACATTATTGGAGACTCAAGACATGTAAAACTACACGAGAAAAAATTGGCTTAATTTTTTGATCAAAGATGGATTCCCAGAAAAATCGGAGATGTACGAGTTTTAGGTGAAAAAAAAACTGCTTTACCAACACATTTTTTTTTGTCTTTGATAAAATCATTTAAAAATAAAAATAAAAATATTTGAAACTCATAAAACTACTTGAAAGCAGTAGCTAAGACTTTTTGAAAGTTAGATAAAAATTGGCTAAGTAAAAAAATCACAAAGGTAGAATAATCAATTTGACAAACTTAATTTTCCACAAGTGTGCTCAAGAGAGCATGACTTTGAACCATTAATTGGCTCAAGTCATTATTCAAGTGGCATGAACATGAAATGCATGAAACAATGCAGCAAACATAATGCATGAAATGCATGGATCTAAACCTAAATGTAAGGAAAATGCATGACATAAATAATATGGCCTAGACCTAACATGAACTTGCATGGCATTTAATGTAACCTAGACCTAAGACATGCATGGCATTTTCACAAACACAAGGCATGCTTAATTCAAAAATCCAACCAAATATCATGCAAATGCAAAAACCTAACAACTAGCATGACAAAAAATGCAACACACAATGCAAAACACATGGAGTAGCCAAAGGACCTCAAGCTCCAACAAGCATGGCATTTTCACAAACACTTGGCATACTAGCATGAAAAACTAAGTCATAACACTTAAATCATGCAAAAATCACACAAGCATTTTCACAAACACTTAATATACTAGATCTAAAACATGCTCAATTAGGATATAAAACAAGAATCATGCAAAGAATCACACAAGCATTTTCACAAACACCTAATATGCTAGATCTAAAACATGCTCAAATTTAAACAACATGAAAACAGAAAATTAAAATGCAAAAAAACATGATACTAAGACATAAATGGCAACAAACAAAGCAACCAAATTAAAATATAACTCAAGAACATGAAATAACATAACATTTAAAACATCAAAAAAAAGAAAATAGCATAAACAATATGGTAAAATGAATCAACACAACAACTTAAAATAAATAATGTAGGCCATTTGGCCATGGTGAGTTTATTGTAAAAACAAAATGTAAATAAAATATACTTAAGAAAGGAAATGAAGGAAGAACAAAAAAACATTATTCTAAAATGAAAACTCACCAAGTAGAGATTAAAATAGCAAAAAACAAGAATAGAAAATGAAAGTGCAAGAGTTGGTGCTGAAGAGCAACCTCAAGAAGCTAATATTTCAAGCTTTTCTCTTCAAACTTTCCTTTTTTTTCTAAACTTTTCTTTTTTTGCTCTCAACCAAGAAGATAAAAACTAAGAAAAACTAAGAGAAATCAGCCAAAATGGAAAAGAAAAAACCAAAATGTGCCTCCCTAGGGTTGGCCTTAATGATGCTTATATAGCCTCAAAGATGTTGTCATTTTTGTGTAACCTATTTTCCATCAAATGGCCAATAATTCAAGATGAAAAGTCATGAAATTACCACCCTTAGATTAGCATCTCAGCCCTCTCTATGCAAAAATAATGTTGACATCTTTCTTAACCTATGTGGTTTAATCACCATGGTTTGATCAAAGAGAATGGTTAACTAACTCTTGATTTTTAACCACTTGATTAAAAAAAGAAAAAAAAATTAGAAGCTTCCTCCTTTCTTTGGGCTTGGGCATGCCAGCACTTCTCTTTTCCAGCCCAACTCTGATTTTTTGAAGGGCCAAAAAAAGCCCTTTTCGGTTGCTTGGGTGAAATGACCATTTTGCCCCCCAGATGCAAGTAAATATCAAACGGACTCCAAATTCAATTTTTCTTTTTTAATACTTCCAAAATAATAAAATATTGAGTTCTGGAAGTTTTCAAAATTATCCGAGTCCGTTTGCTATTTATTTGGATTTTTTCTTCCCAAAAATGCCCTTTTATGCCCCTACATTTTACCATTTTTTAAACGAGCTCCAAATCAAGATTTTTCTTCACCAATCTCTTCAAAATAATTAAAAAGTGTGATCTGGAAGTTTTCATAATTTTTGGAGCTCATTTGGTATTTTTTTAGGGATTTATCGGCTTGAATTACTGCATAGGAGGCCCGGGATTTGGCCATTTTGCAAACAAACTCGGAATCAAGATTTTGTTTCGCCAATCTCTTCCAAATAATTTAAAAATGAGATTTGCCAAATTTCAGAATTTTTGGAGTCCATTTGCTATTTTTTCCGGGATTTTCCTTTTTGAATTACTACATAAGAAGCCCGGGATTTGGCCATTTTGCAAACGAACTCGGAATCAAGATTTTCTTTCGCCAATCTCCTTCAAATGATTTAAGAATGAGATTGACAAATTTTCCATAATTTTCGGAGTCCATTTTCTATTTTCCCAAATTTTTCCAATTTTGCCCTTTTACCTCCGAAGCCCGGTTTTGCTCAAAACAAATCCGATTTTCAGATTTTCTTCAATCTGAGCCTTGGGCCATCCTTTTTAACCATTCTTCATCCATTGGGGGCTTTGGTCTTACCAAGTCGGGCCATTTCTGTGATTCTTCCCGATTTCACCGAAATCCACTAAAAACCCTAATTCTCGGTTTTCTCCCGGATTGACTTTTCTTTCGGTTTTTCTTGCAAGTGACTTCTCCATTACCCGTAGTCAGTGCTTATCTTTCATTTGGAACCTTCAATTTCGACCAGTTTGATCGTTTAAGCACTTTTCCCCAAATTTCTCGGATTAGGGTTTCTTTTCTACTGAATCTCCAAATCCCAACTTCCGAACTCCATATCTTTCATTGTAGAACTCGGATTATCAAAATTCTTTCACCATTTTTCAATTGAACTTAAAATCTTGATTTTGAAAGTGGGTTGACTTTTTCAGTAGTTGACTTTTTGGGGTTGACTTTTTTTTCGGGGTTGACTTTTTTCAAGTATGACTTTTTGTGCTCGCCCTCTTAAAATAAGTCTCGGAGTACCACCTGCAGGATGAAAACAGTCTTTTTATACTCGGAAACATCAATATGGGAAGAAAACATACCTGTTTAGTGGTCCGGACAAAATTAGGTGTCTACAGCTGCCCCTCTTTGGCTATTGCTGAGAATCAGGAATCAGGCAAAGATAAACCAACACTAATTTTGTACGGTCAGTGATATCACATGTGAAAAAAAGGGAAATGGGTTTTCTTTTTCATTCTTCTATCATTTTTTCATTTTCCATTTTTTTTTTGATTTTTTTGATAATAAGCTGTAAATTGAAGATTTGTCCTTAAATTGAATTCCTTGACTAATCTAGGCTCGATCCGTCTTAAGAAAACGAATTCGATTTTCAAAAGAAAAATGGTGCCCGGGGGTCTTTAAAACTAGCGAAAATATATTGACGACAGTCTCAGGGTTCGACTCATTTGATAAAACAGAATGAATTCGATTTAAAACAAAAGGAAATACCTCGACGGTGATCTCAAGGCTCGACTCATTTGATAAAACAGAATGAATTCGATTTAAAACAAAAGGAAATACCTCGACTATGGTCTCAAGGCTCGACTCATTTGACGAAACAGAATGAATTCGATTTAAAACAAAAGGAAATACCTCGACGATGGTCTCAAGGCTCGACTCATTTGACGAAACAGAATGAATTTGATTTAAAACAAAAAGAACTACCTCGACGATAGTCTCAAGGCTCGACTCATTTGACGAAACAGAATGAATTCGATTTAAAACAAAAAGAACTATCTCGACGATGGTCTCAAGGCTCGACTCATTTGATAAAACAGAATGGGCTCGATTTAAAACAAAAAGAACTACCTCGACGATGGTCTCAAGGCTCGACTCATTTGATAAAACAGAATGAATTCGATTTAAAACAAAAGGAAATACCTCGACGATGGTCTCAAGGCTCGACTCATTTGACGAAACAGAATGAATTCGATTTAAAACAAAAGAACTACCTCGACGATGGTCTCAAGGCTCGACTCATTTGACGAAACAGAATGAATTCGATTTAAAACAAAAAGAACTACCTCGACGATGGTCTCAAGGCTCGACTCATTTGATAAAACAGAATGGATTCGATTTAAAACAAAAGGAAATACCTCGACGGTGATCTCAAGGCTCGACTCATTTGATAAAACAGAATGAATTCGATTTAAAACAAAAGGAAATACCTCGACTATGGTCTCAAGGCTCGACTCATTTGAAGAAACAGAATGAATTCGATTTAAAACAAAAGGAAATACCTCGACTATGGTCTCAAGGCTCGACTCATTTGATGAAACAGAATGAATTCGATTTAAAACAAAAAAAACTACCTCGACGATAGTCTCAAGGCTCGACTCATTTGATAAAACAGAATGAATTCGATTTAAAACAAAAAGAACTACCTCGATGATGGTCTCAAGGCTCGACTCATTTGATAAAACAGAATGAATTCGATTTAAAGCAAAAGAAAATACCTTGATGGCAATCTCAAACTCTGAATCTTTTGAGAAACAAAACGAGTTTCTCCTTGGGGAAGTCCAAGCTTGCCTGATATCTGCACTGTTAACTAAATGCAATGATGAGAATGCTATGCTTTTGCAAATGCTTGTATGCTTCCTAATAAATGCAATCAAATGATTATGCCATAATTTCTAATCCATGGTTTCTTTGAGGTTCACAGATTATATGACTTCAGGACAGAGTCTTCAACTGTTCATTGATGCCCCACTTGAGGGATCCTTCACTCAAGATATCTTGTCAAATAATCTCAGCTTCTGTCTCTCGCTGAAGTTCACAGATTTTCTGACTACGCGACGTAGTCTCCACCACGTTCACTGTTTTCTTTTCTTGGTGAACTTTCCAAACCTTCCCAAGATTTAAAATCTATTCCTTAATAATACTTTGAAATCCCATCATTCAATTTAATAACAACCATAATGCATCTTAAAAGTATATGAAAAAGAATATGAATCAATCAAAAATTGTCATGAAAAGGATGACAAGAATTTATTGCAAGAAATGTTTTAAAATGGTAAAAATAAATGTCCAGGATATAAGAAACAAATATAAGGTTATAGGCTGTAGATGCCCCGGATGCGGAATATCTTGGACCCCTCTTTTTTCAAACCATCTGAAATTTCTTTTGAACGAGCAATTCACTTGGGTAATCTCTTAACTTCTGTAGTTACATCAGACTGCATTGTTCCCCTTTTCTCTGACTGTCAGATGCTTTCTTCCCCATTACACGGAGCATTGATTAAAACTTTGATTAGTACTTGAGCCGCCTTTTACAGGTTTTCAACTCAAGTTTCCTCAGTTCGGTATTAAGTCGCCCTTTGGGGTTTTCGGCTTAAACCTCTCCCTTTTTTTTTTTTTTTTTTTGCCATGCATTTGAGAATTCTAAATGCTTCCACAGTAAAAATATCAATTCAAAAGATGGGATGGATTCTGAGAATAACCTTTCAAATTAAATATCCATGCTTGATCAAAATGGGCTTTCAAAGCATGTAATGTAGGCCAAGGTTTAGTTTTACAAATGAAGGATAAATAGGCCCAAAATGTGTTTAAGGGTGATTGGATCAAGGATCACTTCATGAGGAGAACTCATTCTGGAAACATCTGTCCCTTTTTTTTTCGATGGCTTTCTTTTTGCCATGATTTTTTTATTATCTTTCCTCGCATTTGCCCTCCAGTGTAGAGGGTGATCCTTGATCAAGGTTCAAAGAAAGAAATAATTCTTAAGGCTCAAAGGGGTGACTAAGGATAATTTCTTCTTAGTGGAAGGAATATGAAAAACGGCCATTCATCATATCAAGCATAAATATTTTCTTTGAAAAGCAATTCTCAGGGGAAATAGGTATATAGAATTTCTATTTTTACACTTGGAATCATTCGAATTTTCATGTGCACAGCATCACACAATTTTTTTTTTCAAGCATAATACTTCTTCAATTCATCAGCATTTACGGGATGTCTAAAATCATCTCCGTCCATTCGAGTTAGAATCAATGCTCCTCCAGAAAAAGCTCTCTTTACCACATAAGGTCCTTCCCAATTTGGAGCCCATTTTCCTCTTGGATCCTTCACTATAGGGAGAATTTTCCTTAATACCAACTCCCCCTCTCGGAACTATCTGGGACGAACTTTCTTGTTGTGGGCTCGAATCATCCTTCTCTGATACAACTGCCCGTGACAAATTGCTTTCAATCTTTTCTCCTCGATGAGATTCAACTGTTCATAACGAGCTTTAACCCATTCTGCTTCCTCTAGGCCAACTTCCATCAAAACCCAAAGTGAAGGGATCTCAACTTCAATAGGTAGCACTGCTTCCATCCCGTATACCAAAGAAAACGGTGTTGCCCTTGTAGATGTACGGACCGAAGTACGATATGCATGAAGAGCAAAAGGCAGGATCTCATGCCAATCTTTGTACACATTGGTCATCTTCTCAACGATCCTCTTGATGTTCTTATTAGCTGCTTCTACTGCGCCGTTCATCTTCGGACGGTAAGGTGCCGAATTATGATGCGTGATCTTGAATTGAGTACACACTTCTCTCATCATCTTGTTGTTCAAATTGAGAGCATTATCCGAAATAATTCTTGCTGGCAACCCATAACGGCATATGATTTCTTTCTTGACGAATCTGCATACCACCGACTTCGTTACATTTGCATAAGACGTAGCTTCTACCCACTTTGTGAAATAATCTATGGCCACCAAGATGAAACGATGTCCATTTGAAGCTTTTGGGGTAATAGGCCCGATCATATCCATTCCCCACATTGAAAAAGGCCATGGTGCAGTCATGACATGTAAAGGTGATGGCGACACATGAATCTTATCTGCATAAATCTGGCATTTATGACACTTCCGGGAATAACTGATACAATCACCTTCCATGGTCAGCCAATAGTACCCTGCCCTCATAATCTGTTTAGCAAGCATGTGACCATTACCGTGGGTGCCACACATCCCTTCATGGACCTCTTCTATGATTCTTCGAGCTTCGGCAGACCCGACACACCTCAACAAGACTTGATCTTTCCCTTTCTTGTAGAGAATCTCGCCATCTAGAACAAAACCCATTGCTAACCTTCTTAGAGTCCTCTTGTCATTCTCTGTCGCTTGTTTTGGATACTGTTGACTCTTGATGTACTGCAAGATGTCGTTATACCAAGGGAGACCATCTGCTTCTTCTTCGATACTCAAGCAGTGGGCAGGAGACTCGTATATGCTCATCTTGATCGACACAACTTCTGCCCCTTCATTCACTTTAAACATCGATGACAAAGTAGCCAGAGCATCCGCCATTCGATTTTCTTCTCGAGGAAAGTAATTGAAATTCACTTCTTCGAACTCCTCTAATAAACTCAGTATGAGTTCTCGGTATCGGATTAGCTTTGTATCTCGGGTTTCCCATTCTCCTCGTAACTGGTAAATTACCAAGGCTGAGTCTCCATAGACTTCCAATACTTTGATCTTTCTGTCCACCGCGGCACGAAGGCCCATAGTACATGCTTCATACTCAGCAGTATTGTTTGTACAATCAAAATCCAATCTAGCAGTGAAAGGATAACAGTCTTCTTCTGGGGATATAAGCACTGCCCCGATTCCATGCCCCATGGCATTAGATGCGCCATCGAAGTACATTTTCCACACTTTCTTCTTTAGGGGAATCTCATCTGCTTGCGACACATACATCAAATCCTCATCTGGGAAGTCAAAGTTCAATGGCTCATAATCTTCCACTGCCCGACTTGCTAAGAATTCCGCCACTGCACTGCCCTTCATAGCTTTTTGACTTACATATACAATGTCATACTCTGACAATAAAACCTGCCATCTTGCCGTCCTCCCTGACAGAGAAGGTGCTTCCAACATGTACTTGATTGGATCTAGTTTGGCAATCAACCATGTGGTGTGGTACAACATATACTGTCTGAGTCTTCGAGCTGTCCAAGCTAAGGTGCAGCATAACTTTTCTACCGACGAATATTTCAACTCATAATCTGTGAACTTCTTGCTGAGATAGTAAACTGCCTGTTCTTTCTTTCCCGTTTCATCAAGCTGCCCCAAAACACAACCCATGGAACTTTCAAATACTGATAAATACAGTATCATTGGTTTATCCGGGATCGGTGGCATTAATACTGGTGGGTTTGATAAATAATGCTTAACCTTTTCAAAAGCAATCTGACACCCTTCATCCCATTCTCCTGGATCACGCTTTCGAAGTAACTTAAATATTGGATCACATTTGTCGGTCAACTGTGAAATAAACCGAGCAATGTAATTCAATCTCCCTAGAAAGCCTCTTACTTCCTTTTGAGTGCGAGGTGGTGGCAAATTCTGAATGCTTTCACTTTATCTGGGTCAATCTCAATTCCTCTTTTGCTGACAACAAAACCCAACAACTTCCCCGAGGTGACTCCAAAAGTGCATTTTGCCGGATTTAGCTTGAGTCTAAATTTCCTTAATCGTTCAAAGAGCTTCTTAAGATTCGCAATATGCTCCTCTTCTCCTTGTGACTTTGCGATCATATCATCAACGTAGACCTCAATTCCCTTATGCATCATATCATGAAACAAGGTCACCATGGCTCTCTGGTATGTTGCCCCAGCATTCTTCAATCCAAATGGCATTACTTTGTAGCAGAAAGTGCCCCACATTGTAACAAATGTGGTTTTCTCCATATCTTCCGGTGCCATCTTGATTTGATTGTATCCTGAGAATCCGTCCATAAAAGAAAATAGAGAACTCTTCGCTGTATTATCCACCAGAGTATCAATATGGGGTAAAGGGAAATTATCTTTAGGGCTGGCCTTGTTCAAATCTCGATAATCAACACACATCCGCACCTTGCCATCCTTCTTCGGTACTGGAACAATATTTGCCACCCATTCCGGATATTTTGCCACCTCTAGGAATCCAGCATCAAATTGTTTCTTCACTTCCTCTTTTATCTTTAACAGCATATCAGGCCTCATTCTTCTCAACTTTTGCTGAATTGGCTTGCACTCTGGCCTTAAAGGGAGCCTATGAACCACAATATCCGGATCTAACCCTGGCATATCTTGGTATGACCATGCAAATACATCCACATGCTCCTGGAGCAAAGCTATCAATTCACTTTTTATTAATGGTGACAATGAAGTTCCAATTCTGATTTCTTTTATCTCTTCATCATTTCCCAAATTTATTGTTTCCAATAATTCCTTATGAGGAAGTACTTGCTTCTCCTCTTGTTCTATTTTTCTCAATAAATCCGGAGGTAGACCATAATCCTCAGTATCTTCATTAGCCTCAAAATCACCCGTGCAAATGGGTCTTTCAAAATCAATTTCAGAATTACTGACAGGAGGGTCCTCATATTCCATATCCGTACACCTGTAAATAGGTGGAGAAAAACAATATAGGAAAAAATATATATAGAAAACAAAATGAATAACAAAAATGAAAGAATATGGACACATCAATATGGATAATGCATTGTGCTTGTTATTTATTGAATGAAAATGCTTGAAAAGCCCATTACAAAAAAAGCTTAATATCTCTGGGTAAAGATAATTAAGATTGCTTTTTTAAAAAGTATTACTTTGGAATAGACTTAAAGACTATGGGCAACTCAGT